>CM031611.1:38792563-38795063 GCA_018398815.1 Conus ventricosus | reverse complement strand
TCAAAATCAAGAAAATAAAAAGGCCACCAACAGACAGAGGATATAATCATACCATTTATTGGATCAGACCAGGGGGAAAAAGACAGGTAATTAAAACTGAAAAGAAACACGTACGTTTATTACTGCCCGTCAACGCACAACGCGTTTGTGTCCTCGCTCTTCTGTTGCTGCAAATCTACCTCAGGCATCTCTTCCCCAGAATCCACAAGTGTCTGTCAACCTTCAACCTGCACTTTCACTCCATCGCTTTAAGTCTCATTCGCTCCTTTTTAGCACCTCAACTCCTTCAGGTCTTTTTGCACGATCCCAACACAAGTACTTTGTTTTTCACCCCTTCACCCGTCTTCGCTCCCCCCACCCCCACCCCCACCCCCCGTAGGAAATTACCTCCCTTTCACAGTGGCAGACTGATCGCCAGTGTCAAAGCCCACAGCTGATGGCAGACTACGATGCTGCTGTTGATGCTGCACTTAAACAAACAGGTACAGAACACGATGCCACCCCCACCCCACCCCCCCAAAAAAAAAAGGAGAGAGAGAGAGAGAGAGAGAGAGAGAGAGAGAGAGAGAGAGAGAGAGAGGAGAGAGAGGTACAGAATTATCTGGCATGAAGAGGTTCTGATGTTTTACCTGTGTCTGTCTTTCAGTAAATTTACATAAACACTTCTCAATAAATAATGTATGGATTTCCTTTTTTAAATCTGGTTACAGGATGTTGTTTAGCACTATTTCTTATTACATCTCATATCCACTGAACAAAATGCCATTCGGGAGATTTACAACCTGGGGTGTTTAGTCAATCACCAGACAATAAGAAACAGAGAAGAACGCATGCACTGCCCACCAAAGGGTCACTGTTCAAACTCATTCCAGATGGGAAGGTGGAGTAATTGACTCTTTCTCTCGTCGTTTGTCCTTGTTTTCGTTTAGGCGTGTTTGGCTTGGTTTGTTTATGAAAGGCGTCACAGAACCATGACACACGGATATGACCTGAATAACACTCGTATTCATCGATGGAAGGTGGGGGTTGGGTGGGGATTACGTAAGAAAATCTATACAGCAGATCCTGTGCATGAATTGATTCGATTTAGGGACATCACTGCATCCATGATTATAAAAGCACACTCGGGGATTTTGGCAACTTAGTTTCTAACACGGTTCCCTCCCATTCCCCATTTCTATCCTTCACTGGCGCCCTTAGTTCCTAAGGTTGTGAGGTTTCCTGCATGATGTTGGAAACACATACACAATTACAGGTGAAGCCCTACGTTAGATGTTATGAATGGACTAACACAACTGATTAAAGTCGTGACAAATGAAAAAGGTGGGGTTTTGTTGTTGTTGTTGTTGTTGTTTTTTAAAGTCCAGGAAAGAAACCTCGTTAGCGAACAACTGAACTCGGTGATTTCCACCGCAGTCCGGGATGAATTTTCATAATTTTGATTCAATGCCATTTGCTCTTTGTTTCTCCATGTTGCACCCCTCGCACTTCTTCATAGTGTGACTTCTCTGCCTGCCATCATTATACCTTGAAACTTGCTATATTCAAAGTATTGACTTTTTTTCGTTTTATCAAGTGATTCCGCTTTCATTCGTTCTAGAACTTCAGTCATAAACTTTACAATAATTCCTCTAATGTGAATAGTTATGACTTCCTTCTTGACTTTCGTTTGTTTGCAGCTTTCTCATCTATGAGACATTGTTTGATTCCGGAATTCTCATCTATGAGACATGGTTTGATTCCGGAATTCTCATCTATGAGACATGGTTTGATTCCGGAATTCTCATCTATGAGACATGGTTTGATTCCGGAATTCTCATCTATGAGACATGGTTGATTCCGAAATTTTCATCTATGAGACATGATTTGATTCCGGAATTTTCATCTATGAGACATGTTTGATTCCGGAATTTTCATCTATGAGACATGGTTTGATTCCGGAATTTTCATCTATGAGACATGGTTTGATTCCGGAATTTCATCTATGAGACATGTTTGATTCCGGAATTTTCATCTATGAGACATGGTTTGATTCCGGAATTTTCATCTATGAGACATGGTTTGATTCCGGAATTTTCATCTATGAGACATGGTTTGATTCCGGAATTTTCATCTATGAGACATGGTTTGATTCCGGAATTCTCATCTATGAGACATGGTTTGATTCCGGAATTTTCATCTATGAGACATGGTTTGATTCCGGAATTTTCATCTATGAGACATGGTTGATTCCGGAATTTTCATCTATGAGACATGGTTTGATTCCGGAATTTTCATCCATGAGACATGGTTTGATTCCGGAATTTTCATCTATGAGACATGGTTTTGATTCCGGAATTTTCATCTATGAGACATGGTTTGATTCCGGAATTCTCATCTATGAGACATGGTTTGATTCCGGAATTTTCATCTATGAGACATGGTTTGATTCGGAATTTTCATCTATGAGACATGGTTTGATTCCGGAATTCTCATCTATGACATGGTTTGATTCCGGAAT
>CM031611.1:38782563-38785063 GCA_018398815.1 Conus ventricosus | reverse complement strand
GGAAAACAAGTTGGATTATACAGAGACGACGGCCTTGCTGCACTAACCAACAACCCAAGAACCATTGAAAAAAGAAAAAAGATTTATGTAAAATCTTCCAAAACCGCAACTTAAAAATCACCATTGAAGCAAACAAAAAGGTAGTAAACTACCTAGACATAACACTTGATCTCATCAACTACATATATAAACCATACAAGAAGCCCAATGACACACCTATCTATGTAAACATCAAATGCAACCACCCACCATCTGTATTAAAAGCCATACCCAATGGCATAAATCAGAGACTATCAAACCTGTCATGCAATGAAAGAGTATTCAACAATGCAGCAGTAGAATATCAAGAAGCACTGCAAAAAAGTGGGTACAACTACAAACTACAATACAATCCAGACAATAACAGAAATAGAAATAAGAAAAACAGGAAAAGAAAAATCACATGGTACAACCCACCATACGACGGAAAACTCAAAACAAACATAGGAAAAGAATTCTTTAAAATTTTAATAACCTCGTTCCCAAAAGAACACAAACTATATAAAATATTCAACAAAAACACCGTCCAACTATCGTATTCATGCATGCCCAACCTCAAAAATTTAATTGACGCATCTAATAAAATGAAAACCAACACAGCAAAGAAGGGTGAAGAAAGGAAATCTTGCAATTGCATCAAAAAAGAGCAGTGCCCCCTGAGCAATAAATGCCTTCACAACAACATTGTATACCAAGCCACTGTGACATCAGAAAATGAAAAAGAAACATACATAGGGATCACTGAAAACCACTTCAAAACCAGATATGCAAACCACAAACAGTCATTTAATAAAGAAAAATATAAAAACCAAACAGAACTGAGCAAATATATCTGGAAACTTAAAGACGCAAAAACAAGCTACAATATATCCTGGAAAATCATAAAAAGAGCATCTCCATACAGCAATGTTTCAAAAAGGTGCAACCTATGTTTAACTGAAAAATGGTTAATACTATGCAAACCACACTTAGCAACTTTAAACACCAAAACAGAAATAGTAAACAACTGCAGGCATAAATTGAAATCGTTGTTAGTGAATACACCCAAAACAAAAACATGAAAGCCCCCCCAAAACACGTGCAGCCAACCCGCACGTGCAAACAACCGCAAACGGGAGCCCACACGCTATATAACATCGGCGGTGGGCAAACCAAAACCCATCCTGATGACAGCGCAACGCGCTCGAAACAAATTTGTAGATTCTATTTTAAAAAACCTATTTTAACAATATATATATTTGTTAATGATATCATTAACAAATGTTGCTCCCCAAGGGTCGAGCACTTTTAAAGTCATTTTAGGCTTTTTAATTATATTCATCTATATATATATATATCAGTTTAAAATAGGATTTTAAAATGGAAAAATTAAAAACCTACAAGCTTGTTTCAAGCTATAACGCTCTCCTCAGGGTATACAATTTGGGCACGCCACCGGTGTTATATATTGTGGTGTGTGGGCATGTGAGTTCTGTGCGTGTGGCACGTGGCCTGCCTGTTTTTTTATTTTGGGGGGCGCGTTCAGGGGGACGTGTTACGGAATGGTGCATTGACAAAGATTTCCATTTATGCCTGCAATTGTTTATCATTTCTACTTTAGAGTTCAAGGATGCTAGGTGGGGTTTACATAATATCAGCCACTTTTCTGTAGTACATAAGTTGCATTTTTTTAGAAATGTTGCTGTATGGTGTTGCTCTTTTTTAAAATAATTTTCCATGATATGTTGTAATCTATTTTCTTATTTTTAAACTTCCAAATATATTTACTTAATTCTGTTTGGTTTTTATATTTTTGATTTTTGAAAGACTGTTTATGGTTTGCATATCTGGTTTTAAAATGGTTTGCCGTGATCCCTATGTATGTTTCTTTATCACTGTCTGTTGTTACCGTCGCTTGGTACACAACATTGTTGTTGAGACGTTTATTATTCAGAGGGCACTGGTCTTTTTTTGTGCAATTACAAGATATCCTTTCATCACCCTCCAAATATATTTGGAAGCTTAAAAATAAGAAAATAGATTACAACATATCATGGAAAATTATAAAAAAAGAGCAACACCATACAGCAACATTTCTAAAAATTGCAACTTATGTACTACAGAAAAGTGGCTGATATTATGTAAACCCCACCTAGCATCCCTGAACTCTAAAGTAGAAATGATAAACAATTGCAGGCATAAATGGAAATCTTTGTCAATGCACCATTCCGTAACACGTCCCCCCTGAACGCGCCCCCAAAAATGAAAAACCGGCAGGCCACGTGCCACACGCGCAGAACTCACACGCTCACACACCACAATATATAACACCGGTGGCGTGCCCAAATTGTATACCCTGAGGAGAGCGTTTTAGCTTGAAACAAGCTTGTAGGTTTTTAATTTTTTCCATTTTAAAATCCTATTTTAAACTGGTATGTCGCTCCCTACATGGTTGAGCACTTTTAACGTTCTGAGTGGCTTT
>CM031611.1:38752563-38762563 GCA_018398815.1 Conus ventricosus | reverse complement strand
ACCAACGTAAGCTTTGCTAGTGGCTGCAAAGGGGTTAAACAAAAATTTTAAAAAAAAAACGATTTTTTTTCCCTTTTCAAAAAATATGAAAAACAGTGGGATCCAGGTTTTAGCCGACTTTTTACCGTATTTGTGTGTTATACCTTCTCGATGCTCTAACGATTTTTGCCGTATTGTATGTTATACCTTATCCGCGCTTAACGACTTTTGACCGTATGTATGTTATACCTTTCCGCTGCTCTAACGACTTTTGACCGTATTGTATGTTACCACCTTCTTGCTGCCTCTAAGACTTTTGACCGTATGTATGTCATACCTTCTCGCTGCTCTACGACTTTTGACCGTTATTTGTATGTTATACGTTCTCGCTGCTCTACGAGTTTTACCGTATTGTAGGTCATACCTTCTCGCTGCTCTAACGACTTTTTACCGTATTGTAAATGTTATGGCCTTTTCGCTGCTCTACGACTTTTTTCCGTATAGTATGTTTTTCTTCTCGCCGTTCTAACGTTATCGACCGTCACGTTTTCCCATACTCACATGTGTCATGATGCTAATGAAGTATTACGATTATTGACCCCCAAAAAAAAACTACAAACACAACAAAAAACAACAACAAACAAACAAAATCTGATTGTGCGGGCAAATGAGGAAACGGCGAGAGGGGACGAGGAGGGAAAACAGTTTGTTTTAACACGGGGGGGGGGGGGGGGGGGGGGGGGGGGGGGAGGGGGATTTGCTTTGAAACAGCAGCCGATCACACTTTTTTTTGTTTCTTTCTTTCTGTTCTTTCTTTTCTCTTTCTTTGCTTTATTTCCTTCTGACCACAGGAAAGTCCTGTTGACAGTGGAAAGGACTACAACTTTGGTTCTCTCTGAGGGCCATAAGACCCGTTTCTGGCGGAAAAGCTTGGCTGTGTTTGGAGTGGCACTGTCTCAATCTGTCCGTGGGACAGGGAGTGTTGGGTCTGTGGGGTGTGCTCGGTGCTGGGGGTGGTTGTTTTTCGACGAGTGGCGCTTGCAGTCATGAAATACGGGCTGGTACGCCATTGGGATGCTACTTTAAGGCTGTTATGAACGGCATCCTGTAGTCTTAATTTACCTCTGTTCAGGAGCAGTTTTGTCCTTGATATCTTAATGGAGTGTCTTGCGCGTGCCTGTACCCATCGTCAACACAGCGCAGGCCTCCAGGGTGGTAAGGACTGTACCCTAAGGCAGGTGATGACAGTGTTCTCTGGGTTCTCCGCACCTTCGGGTGTTTCTTTTTCTTCTTCCGTTATTTTCTTTCATTCTTTCTTTCTTTCTTTATATCATATAATATTTTTTGTTCTTGTGTTTAGCTAAATATTTAATTATGTACTGCTCATTTATGTATTTTCTTTATGTGTTTGTTTGTTTACTTTTATTTTTAGAAGTGTGGAAGGGAGAGAAGCACACACTCGGATCACAGCCACAAAGTACGAGACAACGCACGGCACGTTTTGACTCTTTGGCCTTTTTCAGGCAAGTAAACACGCAAGATAAACAGCAAATATAAACAGGTAGATAAACAACATTTCAGGACAATGGAATGGCACGAGAATCACTTTCTCCTCAGAAACGGGCGCAGAAAAGGACGTCCTTCTTCTGCATCTCTCTCTCTCTCTCTCTCTCTTTCTCTCTCTCTCTCTCTCTTCTCTCTCTCTCTCTCTCTCTCTCCTCTTTTTTTTTTTTTCTTTCTTCTTTTTTTTTTTCTTTCCTTATCCGTCGAAACAATTACGACCAAAAAAACCCCCAAAAACGAAATTTCTGATATATTTTTTTTTCCTGTTAGAAAGTTCTGTTTATGTAAGTTGGCGTGTAAGTTTACTTGTGTCAGCTTTTGTTTTCTTTTCTTCTTCTTCTTCTTCTTCTTCTTCTTTCTTCTTCGTCTTCTTTTTCTTCTTTTCCGCTAATTTACTTTGAGAGTTGACTTCAACGAGGCGAACAGCTCTGATCTGCCCCTAGCAGTCGGGGCTGGCTTAAGAACATTATCACCATCTCCTAGAGTAGCGCCATTGCCCATTAACTTCCCATTTCCAGACACAAAGGGACGTGAGAGATGGCACGGGTGGAGTTCAACGGCAGGAATCCAAACCAAACTTGGTTTTCTGTTCTCGTGTTCTCACTTTCCTGACGCAGGCATATGCCTAGATGCTGAGCAGCGGGCTGCCGATTCTGTCTTTAAATGGGAGTCTCAAAGCTGAGCGGGTGGGTTCCATCAAAAAAACTCATCAAACTACGCTAGACTAGAAATCCGAATACTTCAGGGCGTTCTGAAATATGGCTAGAATCGAGCAGGAAACCCTTTTTTTTCTTCTTCTTAAAATTCTGAAAAGCAGAACTGTGCTAGAAAGAGGTTGGGACAATAGGAGCATGTAGTCCAGCTGTCACTGGGCGGCACTTGAGATTGATTGAATTCTTCATGTGGACAGCATGGTGTGTGGTGTTGTGTGTGTGTGTGTGTGTGTGTGTGTGTGCGTGTGTCGTGTGTGTGTGTGTGTGTGTGTGGTGTGGTGTGTGGGTGTGTGTGTGTTCCGGCTTCTCTCAGAGGGAGTCAGCGTCTGAGTGGGAACCGGCGGACCTTACTTATGACCCCCGACGCCTTCCCCCCACTGCCACCCCTTCCCCGAGTCCTCCAGTCTTTGTACCCCTCCTTCACAATCATACTTCACTTTTGATACTGCGTGTTCATAATACGGTGGGGGGTAGGAGGGTGAAGGGGTGAAGGGGTGTGGGGTGGGAGGGGGGATTGGAGTTGTGGTTGTGGTGGTGGTGGTGGTGGTGGTGGTGGTTGGGGGGGGGGGGGTTGTTTACAGTGGATTGGATTTCAAACGCTTCAGAAGCGCAGCAAACGCAAACATTGGGAAAAAAAATGGGAAAGGAATTATGAGACCACAAGTATAATAATAAATAATAATAATAATAATAATAATAATCAAATAATAATAATAATAATGATAATAATAACAATGATAATATTAATGATGATGATGATGATGGTATAAATAATAATAAAAATATAATAATATAAGACATGATAAAGTAATAATGATAATAATAAAGTAATAATGGTTAATGGATATTGGTAATTAAATATTGTGTAATAATAATAGTAATAATACTAATAATAATTAATTAATAATAATATAATAATACATATAATAATAATAATGATTGATGATGATGATGATTGATGTTAAATGTGATGGATGATGGATGATGATGATGATGATGATGATGATGATGCTGATTGATGATACTATAAATGATGATGAAAGTTGGATGGTGATGATGATGATGATGATGATGGATGATGATGATGATGATGATGATGTGATGATGATGTTCGTTCGTCATTTCTTTCAGATCGATTCCTCGTCGTCATCGACAAAGGTGACAGTACCTCGCAGTGTCCTCCAGTCCTCGTAGAGCTTCCGAAAGCCACTGGGATTTTGAGCGGGCAGGTTTTCTCTCGGAGCGTGGGTGGAGCGGGCAGGACTGCAGCCAGATGTTCTGTTGTCGGGCTGTGTTCTGCACGGGGCACTGCTTCTGTGTTGCGTATGCGGAGTTTATTAAAGTATAGGTAGTTGTTTCAGGCGGGTGTGGCCTCGTCCTGAGCCTGAAGATGACTACTGCTCTCGTCGATTCAGCAGGTTAGCCGGGTTGCTTGTTGTGGCGTGGATGCTGCTGCTTCACTTGCTCTAAGCTTGGCCTTAATGATGGTCTGGATTCAGGGTAGAGGGTGGATTTGTCCTCTGCTCCTTCGTTGTGCCCTCCTTTGCCAAGTGAGTCTGCCGGTCTCATTGCCGAGCTCGTTGCATGCGATGGGAATCCATGCAGGATGGCTGTGTGACTTGTGCAGTGGGAGGCGAGAGATAAGGAAGATCGTTGAGCTCTGGAATCTGTTGGATGATAGGGCCTGAAGATGGACATGGCGTCGGTCAGGAAGACAAACGTTGTGGGCTTGGCGTAGGGCTGACCTCGATGTGGGGCTGCTGCTGTTTCAGGGCTTCTGTTCAGCTCTGTATTTGTGGAGTACAGGCAGTAAGTTGCGAGGCAGTCTTTTCTTCTTGCCTTCCTGGTTATTGGACTAGACTCTGCCCCTCCATATCGAATGGATCTGCTGCAGAAGCGTCAGTATGACATGAGTCAAGACTCTTTTGGGGAACACGTGTATGGAGGTTTTCAATGGTGAGGGACTTTTCTTTCAGGGACCGCTTTGGGAATCATTTGGTGATGATGATGTGTTGATGATGATGATAATAATATATAAACGTTGATAATGATAAATAATGAATCATAACAATAACAATATAACAATATTAATAATGTTTATATCCTAATAATAATGATATAGCGAGGAGGAGGAGGAGGAGGAGGAGGAGGAGGAGGAGGGAGGAGGAGGAGGAGGACGACGGAGGATGACACAGGAAGTTCTTTGTACTCTGAAGGCAATGACTGCAACAGAGATTGAACCACACACCCAATGGTGCATGCCCAGGGTCAGGTGTAGTCTGTCGTAGCTGGATTGATTTCCTGCAATACAGTACAATGAGTGGTTTACCAAATTTGTCTACTTGATTTGTAACGGATTCACTCTTTTGGTTGACGAATAACCGTATGATGCAAATGGAAGACCGAGAGACATAGATATAGAGGGAGGGGAGAGAAGAGAGAGAGAGAGTAGGATTGAGGAGAGGAGTGAGAGAGAGGAGAGAGAGCAGAAAGATGGAGAGAGAGAGAGCGAGACGGAAGACAGACAGGACAAGAGAGACAGAAGGACAGAGAGACAGACAGAGTGACAGAGAGGAGAGGGACAGAGACAGATTCAGCTTTTCGGCGCAGAGAAATGTTGTGTTTTCAGTTCAAGATTCGGGAACAAAATCTTACCTGCGGAGGTTTGGTTCTTTGTGTGGCCAGTTGTTGTCCGTGCCATGGTCTTAGCCAGAATTTCGGCTTTCGCAGGACTAATCGTCCGTGACAAGGGACACAAGACCTGGATAGAAATATTCCGGCTTTTGTTTGTTTGTTTTTAATGGTGTCGCCGGTAGTCGGCAAATTGCTTTCAACATTCTCATGCCAAAAGCCCCCCCTGCCCCCGCTCCCGCTCCGCCCCCCCCCCCCCCCCCCCCCCCCCCACCCCCCCCCCCCCCCCCCCCCCCCCCCCCCCCCCCCCCCCCCCCCCCTCCTTCTTACTCACTCCCTCTTCCAATCTTTGCGAGGATTTTTGTGTAAACAACGGAGATATGGTTGAACTTGCCCGCAGCAATTAAGTGATTCCCGGTTGCAGTGGTCACCTGACTGTTGTCTCATCAGGGTTAACTGTCTTATGCCGTTGACGTTCCGTTGCTGAGTGGTTTCGTGACGTCAACAGGTAAGGCCTTGTTGAATTCAAGGCACAGTAGTGAGTCTGAGATGTTCTAGGCACTTTGAGTCGCGTGGAAATCGTGTTGTAGAGGTTCTGCCTAGAAAAGTGTGATGTTGTTGGAGGGAATTCACGAACAAGGCGTGGAGTAAGAAGACCGCACGACATGCTTCCATGGATGAAGTGTCTCCACCTGGTATTACAAAGTCTTCTTACCATCTCCTCCTTCACACCAACACACACAACACACACACAGCCCCACACACCACACACAACACACACAACACGACACCAACACACCCCACAACACACCCACACAACACACACACACACACACACACACGACTCACGACGCACGCACCTCACACACAACACAACACCACACACACAACACACACACCCACAACACACACACACACACACAAACCACACCTCTATCCCTTCCAGCGAGTGAGAACCAGTTTTCATCAGTTTTGCCACCTGGTCAGTTCCGCTTAAATGAGTGACGGTAGGCAGAAACAGCGGACACATTTTTCAAAAGAAAATTTTGTTTAAGTCCGCCGACAACAAAGGGAAAACCACGTATAAGATTTGTCATTTGCCTTTGTACTTTATCCTGTTTATTGGCGGACATACTACATATTTCGTTTCGAAACGAAATGTAATTTAGTCTAGTCTTTCGCTCCCCACCACTATTTCCCACCCCTTTCGCTCTCCTCCCGATCCCCCCCCCTCCTTCACTAGTCTTTCTGTTCACCCAAGCAGTCAGTTGGTACCTGATGCATGTCAGGAAGCGCCGGAGACGACGTAAGCTCCTGATTTCTAGTGATGTCGTGTTCCAGACCTCTTGGAACAAGGGTGGCACTTCGCTGGCCCTGGTCACTGAGATTGAACTTTGACCTTCACCCCAACCCCCCCCCCCCCCCCCAAAAAAAAAAAAAAAAGTCTGCGATACACCCTATTTCCGCCCCCGGCAAAAGTTTCTCTGTTGTTGGACAGTTTTTTGAGCAGTTTAATTCAGTTGGACACGAAGTAGGGCAGGGGCACAAGGGACTGAACTCCACAGACGCCGTGATCAGAAAGTAGACTTGGACAAATGGCATTGTGCGGGCTCTTTGGTCGACTCAGAAAGTAGACTTGTCAAAATGGCATTGTTGCTGCACTCTTTGTCGCTTCGTAATGATTTGTCTCGTGTTACTTCTCACGTCTGCTGAGGCATAGGTCTAGTCTGCTGAGGATTGTCATCAGTCTGATGAGGCATAGTTCATCAGTCTGCTGAGGCATAGTTTCATCAGTCTGCTGCGGCATAGTTCATCAGTTGGCTGAGCTAGTTCATCAGTCGCTGAGGCACGTTCATCGTTCTGCTGAGGCATAGTCATCAGTCTGCTGAGGCATAGTTCATCAGTCTGCTGAGGCATAGTTATCAGTCTGCTGACGCTTAGTTCATCAGTCTGCTGAGGCAATAGTTCATCAGTCTATAGGTGTACTGAAGTTTGTCACGGGTGTGCAATGAAAGGGTGTTATTTAAACAAGAACATGAGAACGGTTGATTGAAAACAGGATTTTTAACATCAGGCTGGAACATCTATAAGGAGTCAAGGATAATGCGTCTGCTTTGAATCAGAAAGTTATCGTTGTATGAAAGAGAAACTGTCAATGAAATTACACACACTCACACACACACACACCACACGCACACACACAAACACACACACACACACACACACACCACACACACACACACACACACACGCACACACACACACACACAACACGCCACACACACACACACTCACACACACACACCACACACACACACACACACACACACACCACACGAACACACACACAAACCACACAACCACACACACATTACTCCCCCACCACACACACACACGCACCATTTAATGGCGTACACACGCACATACACAAGTATGGATACTTGGCACCTGTAGGAATAGACGCACATACGCGCGCACGCATCAATTAACGCGCATGCACGAACGATACACACGCTCACCCAACGCACGCACGCAAGCAACTCACACCACACACACACCACACACACACACACAACACACACACCACACACACACACACACACACACCAAACACCTCTCTCTCTCTCTCTCTCTCTCTCTCTCTCTCTCTCTTCTCTCTCTCTCCATTGGCAGGATTATTGATATTGAAAAGAGTTTGAAACAACATACATAAGCTGTCTCCTGGACCTAGGCAGATTAACACGCTTTCACCCATCATCACACTGCAAGAACCGTGCTCTTGATGTCGGCACGATTTCTCATCAGTGACATATTGAGATGCAACATTATCCGACCCATTGGGGACCACTTAGAGTCAATGATACATTGTCTGGATGGTGACCGAGTCTTGAATGGAATGGGTATAGTACAGACGGCTGAGAGCCAATCCAGGCCTGTTGGTGTGCTGGACCTGGGACAGAGGCAGTTTTGAAGGGAACAGATACATCTTCAAGGAGGACTGGACTCGATTATCAACATCGGTGTTCTGCCGGGACAACCCTCTCTCTCTCTTCTCTCTCTCTATCTCTCTCTCTCTCTCTCTCTCTCTCTCTCTCTCTCTATATGATATAATATATATGTATATATAGATAGATCAGATAGATAGATTAGATAGATAGATAGAGAGCAACTAATCTTCTCTTCGATACTGGTTTCTCTGCAGAAAATGGACGTTTACCACACCAAGCAGTCTATGTAGCATAATTGATCACTCAAAGGCTGAAGCAGAAAAGACAGTCAAAAGTTAATAATGGAGTGTCCTCTATTAAATCGTGTTAAGACAGACATGGTTTCTCGGAGGTATGTATGATTGGAATGATTGGAAATATAGACTGTTCTTGAGAAATATTCAAATACAAAGAATGATAGACTGTTTTCGACAGGACATGGAGATTCAGGATCAAGGATAGTGGACAGATTTATATTCTATTGCTCTTTCAATTTGCTTCCACACTTGTAACAGTGCATATCACTAATAACCATTAACACTTTTGATCAGCACTCACCTGATTCAGATTAGCATAAATGATTTGAAGATAAATAGACGCTACAGGAAAAAATGATTCTCAGGATATGCAGTGTCCATTTTGTAAGAATAGTGAAGATGAGCTACATTTTTTCTTTCGATGCGAAGCTACGCATTATTAGAGAATTTAAATGCATATCAAAGCATTAAAGGTTAACTGGTCAACCGAAGGTACCAAGAGCCAACATATATTTATTGTGTAGTGAGAAACAGAGTCATTCGTGATGTAGCTATGTTTATTTTTTATGCACAGAGACACAGGGAAAAGAACATTATTTATTGCTACGAAATTTAAGTTGATTTAAGTTGGATTCTATCATCCGTCTGTTTGGATATCCGCTACATTGTTTACGTGTACCTATGTTTAAGGCTGGAGGCAAACATTAAAGCATTGTCATGTCATTGTCATTCTTCTCTCTCTCTCTCTCTCTCTCTCTCTCTCTCTCTCTCTCTTCTCTATCTCTCTCTTCTCTTCTCTCTCTCTCACGTGCACACACACACCACACACACACACACAACGCACCTCACACACACACACACACACACACCACACACAACCACACACACACACACACACCACACACACACACGTATGCATAAAACGCACTCACGCACATATAACACAGCGCTGATTTGCATTTTTATTAATCAACAAAATTTGAAAATTGTCTGTCTGTTCTGTCTTGTCTGTCTGTCTGTCTGTCTGTCTGTCTGCTGTCTGTCTGTCTGTCTGTCTGTCTGTCTCTTCTCTCTCTTCTCTCTCTCTCTCCTTGAAAGGCACTATCAGGCCGATCTCTCTCTCTTCTCTCTCTCTCTCTCTCTCTCTCTCTCTCTCTCTCTCTCTCTCTCTCTCTCTCTCTCTCTCTCTCTCTCTCTCTCTCTCACTTTCTGACCGTCGACATTCAAAATTCTGGTTTTTGTTTACAATTAATCTCTAATGGAAGCCCGATGTGTTGCATTTAATTCCCTGTGACGCAGTATCTCCAACACATGATTTCTGTCTAGTCTGCTGTAGCCCATCAGTGAAATAATATCCACACCGCTGATCCTCTGAGTCACCCCTCCACAGCACATCTTGGTTTGTTCCTCCGTTGTCCCAACAGCGGGACACGGCACAGGGAGCAATCAGTGTCCAGTTCTTCAGTGGGCAGCCAGCAAGAGGAGACTCCGTTTTGTACTCCAGTTCTTATAAGAACAGGGAGTACATTAGAATGGGAACGAAGAAATGCTGTCTGTGTGTCAGTCTGTCTGTCGTCCGTGGTCAATGTGTTCCACTCGCTCCAGGACAAAAACTACTGGGCGGCTTATTCCCCAGAAAATTTGAGGTATAATTCATCATGAATCACGGATGATGCCTGATGTTTTTATTTTACCTTGTATCCGTTACTAACGCTTATAACGGCCATAACGGTTGTTCTTCTTTATGGAATATTCTCAGAAAAGTACTTGCCCCGATCTTTCTGAAAATGTGTAGATATGTTCACCATGTGTCACGGATGATGCCGATGTTTACCGCAATAGCTGCGGTTACTAACGGCTTAACAGTCAC
>CM031611.1:38707563-38727563 GCA_018398815.1 Conus ventricosus | reverse complement strand
TCCAGTTATTATTTTTATCATACTCTCCGTAAAAAACTTGTTCAGTATAATAAAACCCTATGAGGCCTAAATGTTAAGATTAATCCAATTCAGTTCTGTAAGATTGTTTCTATTTAAGTCAACATTGATTTTGTTGCTTGTTGTTATGATCTTAATATCCTCGCCATTGTGAAGAACAACGATGGTAACGTTAAGACGTTTAACGTCTAAGTTTTGCCAGCTAATATTAATTCCTTTTATAAGGTCGTCACTAACGCCCACAACCCCACCCCTCTCCACATCTTTAAAGACAGAAATTTCAAATATCATTGTGAACGTGTCTCCTAATTTTCTGCTTGGAAAGAACTGTAATTTTGTAGAAGCTTTTTTACAACTGTTTCTTTTCTGTGGAGGATGTACTGTTTTTTCCCATACGGCGTTATTTCAATTTCTTTCCGACTATTGTCGTCCGGCAATAAGACTTACATGTAAAGGGCCAGAGTTGAATGCTTTTCTGAAACGTTTTTGACGGCTAAAATATGTAAATGGGCTTATGAATTCAAATTTTATTTCCCATTCTAAATATGGTTCTAAGTGCCATTTGAGGTCAGGTTTTCGAACTATTTTATATTCATACTGGCCAACATTATTTGCCTCTAGATTGCGCAGTTTTCTAGTTTAGGAAATTTTTTGCTGTCGCCAACCTCTTTGCGTTTATAATCACCATCTTTAGTGTACTCAAAACCATACAAAGCGCCTATCTCACCGTTCTGTTCAAAGTCCGCAACATCTGCAAGGTCTTTTAATTCTAAGGTTATACACCTTACAGGCGCTAATGTAACTCCTGATTCTTCTGGCCCACGCGAATTATTTTTTAGTAACGTATTATTTTATTTCCAAAACAATGTGCAGGTTATCACATTTCACAACTTTCCCGCTTTGTCTTTGATTTTTATATTAAATGATCCGACCCTCCCACAAACTAATCTTTTAAACTGTAAATTAGGAATTGTATAATTTCATAATCGCAATATGCAGCTTTCCCTGATGGAAGAGCTCTTAAAACAGTTGAGGGCCTTCCATCATATAAGTTTTCATCAGTGCTCAGCTCATCCAAATGAACATAGAGTAATGAATGTAATGCAAGATCGAGCGGATTTTCTCCCTCATAAGTAGTTTTGTTTGACGTAACTCTAAAACTATGAACGGCCCGATTGGCATTGTAAAGCCTAACATTTTAGCTAGCTCTTTATCAAAATAGTACCCTACTTCTTCTTCTTCAGGTTTGAAGGTCAACATTGTTTTCAGATTCGCATTGTTAAGTTTGAGAGCAATGTCAAAGTTACTCATTGCTTCTTTTAGCGAGCAAAACCCGTAATAACCATCAGGTATGGTTAACTGGCTAACTAATTGGCCTCTATTATTAACTTTTTTAATCTTATTATTCTCCTTGGCTTTGCTTATATTAAACCATACGACTTTGTAGAATATTTCATGGAGCGCGAACCGTTTTGGTTCCGCAATCGTTCTTAACTGCATGCTCTAAAAACGAAGGACGGTCTTGAGTTGTTATTGTTACAAACATTTTTTTTAAAACAAATTAAAAATGAGTGCATTCAAATATACTGATGCAAAATATTCTGTTGGGCCGCACTACAATCTTAAAAATAAACAACTGACAACCCTCGACATTTCTGTGACCCAGACTGACACCTTTCATAAAAAGGTAAGTACTCCATTAAGCAGATATCTTAACCCCCCTGTTAAAAAAGACTACATCGCAAAAGTGTGGTTTAGTCATCCGATGCAGTTTTATCAAAACCCAGTTAAACTTTGCTGTGTTTTGTGCATCAACTGGGTGTGGAGTGTCGTATGCTGATCACTTAAATCATCCTAATCCTTTGGTTAAGGTCAGTGTATAGATTTCATTTCTATTACACCTTCAGACGTATTTTGACTGAACTGCAAGCGCCATTACCAAATGACAAACCGTTTAATCCATTCAGCAACAGAATAGACATGAAGGCTTTTGAAAGAATCTGTAACGAATTCAATATTAACATCAAGACAGACATTAGGCAAAAGTTGGATCTTAATCATGGCTTAGGCACCCCTTATTATTGGGGCGTGCACAGAAAGTATAAGTATGATTGGAATCCTCCTTACACATCTTTCTCTTCAGCACAGCTGTTCACCTCGGGTCCATAGAGCAAGAGCATAAAACAGCATGGACAACATTTATCTTAGACACTTCTAAAGGCCTAACTAAAGCAGGAATAGAACGAATAAATGACTCTATTCGTACTTACGTTTGGTGTTTGCTAGGCTCACAAGCACAGCAAGATCGAGCATAACTGATCCTTCTACTGGCTTTGATGCACAAAAAACAATACTTAGCAAATTTAGAGGATGCTATTAATTCTACAGTTGATTTACCTTCAAGTATAAAAAGGTACCAAGATGTTTTACAATACGCAAGATCAAAAGTAGACTTTGCTGTTGGCACTGGTTTATACATGCTACCTTCTGACCTCAGACTCCCGGTAGGAACAATAATGAACTACAACAATGAAATTCTTGTTGCAGGAAATGAACAGAAGGTTGGACAAAACGACATAAATTCTGGGCCAGTAATATTGCAAGCAGTAAAAAAACAAGATGACCCCCCAAGAATAAGTCATCCAATCCCCGCGGCCCAAAGCCCAAAGGCCATTGAAGACTCAGCAAAGCTCGCGGACTCTGTTCGTGATGACCATGAATATGAAAAGACAGCGCTTGTTCTTGGATTAACTGGCCTAGGATTACTTGGTCTTTATCTTACTAAAAATTAACCCAACTATTAAGAGAACTAATGTCCATAAGTGATCGGCCATAAAGCCAACTACTTTGCTTGCAGTAGACAAAAGCCAGCTAACAATACTCCCTAATATACCAGGTAAAGAGTCTATAGATTTACCAGCTAATTTTTTAATAAACTTGGGAAGATGATCAAGCTGTTTTTTTTACCCATGATTTATCAGGCGGAGGCATGGTGGCGGAGGCACTGGACTTTGACCTCCACCGCCGCCTGTAATAGCCAACACCAGTGTACTTATTGCAAATCCTAAGGCTGTTATAACGCTTGCTAATGTGACTCCTTGCTCTCTAAACAGTGTTCTTATTCTTTCTGCTAGCGTTGTGTCTTCATATAAAATTCTTTGGATAGTTTCTCTTATTCTGCTCACTTGAGTTTGTAATTGTTTCTCGGTTAGTAGACAACGCTTCTAGTCTTGCCGATCTTTCTTGTTCAAGATCTTTTAGTCTTTGGGTTATTCTTTCTTTAATATCAGACCCTAAGTTTGGCGTCATCAGCCTCAACGAGTTTTTCTTTTTCTCTTTTTATATGCTCATCTATTTCACCCATTTTTGCTAAATTGTTTGTTAATTCGCCTCTAATGGTTCTTAAAGCATGATCAAGGGCCGCTATTTCTCGCATGGGTAGCGTGAGTCTGTATAGTCTTTAATGCTGTTTCTTCTGAAAAACTGGTTTCTGCCTCTATTGCATTTATTAATCCGTTTTGCCGATTGATTTAATTCTTTAAGTTCCATGTTTTGCATTTGTTATCTGTCGGAGTTCCTGCAGTGTGTTTTGAAGTTTAGCAACTGCATCCCTATCTAATTTTGGTTTAGTAATACCAAGGCGATTTGATCGCTCACACTGAGCCTTTGTCTAATTGTACTCTTTTTTAAAACTTTGATGAGTCTGTTTAGATGTAAGCTGAACAAGTTGTCCTTGGTCGCTCCTCACAAAAAAATGGTCATCTTTTACTTCAAAATCATTAGGGTCTATAAATTCGGGAGGTTCTTGGCCTAAACTTTGGTATAATGATCTGACCTTACTTTCTGTTAATTCACGCCGCAAAGAGAGCCCCGAGCGATGTTGTACCAAAGGAGTCTTTTCACTCATGTCGTCTCCAGGATCAAAATCATCATAATCTTCATCTTCAATGCTTGCCATGTTTCTTTAATAATTAACTTTTTTTATTTTGTTTTATAAAAAAAATGTCACAAGCATATGGCTCGATTCTTGACCCGCATAGAAAACTGAAAGAGCCCTTGGTGTGAAGGGAAATAAGCGGAATATTACTGTTCCAAATAATCCATCTACTATTGATGCGGATCAAATTCTTACCGTCAAATTTCCAGACCTAGGAGCGGATGAAGTGATTGTGCCAGGCTCTGCGCGTCTTACTTTCAAAATAGTACTCGCTTCAACAACAGACCCAAACAGGACAGTTGTACAGAATCTGGGGCGGGCAATCGTTAAGAAAATTTCTATAAAACTTGAGGGGCAAGAAATATTTTCTTTACACAATGCAGACATATTTTTAACCTATTCTGATCTATGGCTAACTGGGAATGAAAGGGCTGATCTTGCGTTTCAAGGAATCGAAAATGAAGAAGCACTAAAACATAGAATAGGCGCTGGAGATACTAAAGACGGCAAAAGGCCTGAAGCTGTAAATTTTGCGTATGGAAATCGCTTTTCCATCCCCCTAGATTTTGAGTTGTTAAAGCGCATGCGCCATACTTTCAAGGAGCATTAAAAGACAGATTGTCATATGAACTAACTTTTAATGAAAACAAACGGGTTATCAATCATCAGACACCGGAGCAAAGTACAGCATTTCTGACATCTCGTTAGAGTTTGACGTTGTTAGCAACCCTAATTTAGCAAGGCTGAAATTGAGCAACAACTATCAGTCAAAATTAGCAATATATTACGAAAGAGTGATTCATCATACAACATATCCCAGAAGCAGGCAGACACTATATGGAATTTTAGTTTTTGTGTCGCAGCAAGATCGCTTAAAGGTATTTTATTGCTGTGTGAGATGAAAACCGTTTGAAAGAGAAACTGAAAAGTTATTAATCCTAAAATAAACGAAAGTACAATGTTCGATTGAGGGTAGTCCTAACCAAATCAAAGCTAGCGGGCTTAAAACCTTATCCCGCATTTTGATGAAATAAGAAAACTGTTTGGAGGCGGGAGGTGTAGAAATC
The DNA here is from genome assembly GCA_018398815.1 of Conus ventricosus. Classification (NCBI taxonomy): domain Eukaryota; kingdom Metazoa; phylum Mollusca; class Gastropoda; order Neogastropoda; family Conidae; genus Conus; species Conus ventricosus. The sequence continues at coordinate 38,722,541 of CM031611.1, read as the reverse complement.
CAACAGTGACCTGTGTCTAAAGATTTACATCTTCACAATGTTAGGCTTGATGATTATTTAACAACGGAATAACGGTTTATGGATTGACCTAAGGTCAACAGAGGATAATCAGTTGCATGGAAGCGGAGAACTGTGAGAGACGTAATAAACATTCAAATGATAAAGAAGAAGAAGCCGATAAACCGCTTAATGTACATTTGTTTTTAATATATGATGCGCACTGAATATTGAAAATAACAGATTAAAAGATATACAATACTAAATTATTTTTATTTTATAAAAAGCATGTCTGTTCAGGTTTATCCAAACGTGCCTACAGCGCCGCAAGAGAAGAGATAGTAGAAAAACCCTAGCATAAAAACCTTCAGATTAACCAATATTACACAAATGCAACAAAAACTAAGCAGGACTTCAAAATACAGCAAAACCAAACGAAGGTATTCTGCTGCCTGTAATGCTGTTACATATGTTAATACTGGAGCATCAACTATAAGTGCTGCATCGGCAGGAACAAGTGTAGGCCTCTTAGCAACGGCATAGGCGCACCCGCACTTTACCTCTAGGAGGTTTGTCTTTAGCTCTCGGTCTGTGTTCATATAGCTGTAAGTGCGGCTGGCAAAAAATTAAAAACTAAACTCCAAAAGCACAAGCTATGTTCAACTAATAACAGCTAAATTAGCTCGTTCAAACTGACAATAAATAAAGCACTTGTTGACTCAAACATCACGATAAGAATTTATCGTTACAGGGATTTGAAGACTACAAAAGACAAAAGTTTGATCTTCAAAGAAAGGCGAGACAAGTTTTTTCAACACCAACCGAGCAGAAAAAAAGGAATGCTAAAAAAAGTAAAGAGACATAAACCTGTCTAAACACTCATAACAACGAAGGGTGTTTATACTTAGTTTATGATCCAGCACAAAAGACGTTGATATTGTTTGATAAGCCTTGTATTTTTTTTAATTAAATAAATATTTGAGTAGAAAGAAACTCAGCATGTAAGATTGAAGGACGACGAATTTTTGAAGAACTTGAGAGAGGCGTTTATCAAAGCACTGAATGATATTGATCTAGAATCAGATCACAAACGTACAGGCAAGCGTTTTCAGCTATTTTCAAGTCCAAGTAATAACAATGACCCCCAGTTAAATAATGTAGCGTTTTAATTGACTATGTAACAATAAATGAAGAAATCTAGAAGTTGGTTCACTAAACAACAGACTATTTTCTCGTATGATTAACACCCGGTTGGCAGACGAACTGCTTGCACAGTTTGACGCTGCGCTGAAGAACCAAATGAGAGGCTCGGTTGTCAGAGGGCAAGTTTTAGAGATCAGATTAAAACAGCTAATATGCACGATTGTAGGCAAGCTTACATTCGTACCCAGCATTTCGCAAAAGAGCAGTTCTAAACATAAGGAATTCAACAACAAATGTTTTATGTGGTGTTTCTGCAAAGCTGCATTATCCGCAAAAACGCAGAGAGAGTGTCTAACTCACCCTTACAGCAATGATCTTAACTTAGTGGGGTGTCCTTTCCTGTTGGTATAGACCAAATTGATCAGTTTGAAGAACAAAACAAACCAATAACTGTTAATGCCCTACACATGGATGAAGAAACAAATCTACAGCCGATTAAAGTGTCCAAGAACAGTCCAACGATTGGCGAGCCAGACAAAAATCATGTTGACTTACTACTAATGTTTTCACCAGGGGGGCTACCGCATTACACATTGATACGAACAATGAGTAGATTATTGCGGCATACTTCAAAGCATTACCATAAACAAGAATTCTGTAGAAAATGTTTAGCAAGAATGCCATCTGTTCAAGCCGCGAGCGAACATAAGAAACATTGTAAAAGTTCTGTAGACTGTAATACAGAACTAATTACGCCCCCACCCGGATCTAAAGTTAGTTTTAAAAAACTGAAACGGATGCAACAATCTCCATACGTAGTTTACGCAGACTTCGAGTCGTTTAAATTGTTCCTTATGAAGGGCCCAACCCACAGAAACTTCCAAAAACATCTTAATGAGTAATCATCAGATTTGTTCATTTGCCTTCATTATTGTCAGGTCGGATGGCGTTCATTCAAAGCCAGTATTATATAGAGGGCCAAATGCTGCAGAATACTTCTTAGAACGCATGCAGCAAGTGCGTAATGACTGTTCTAATAATCTGAATTTATCTGAAATCATGATGACGCCTGAAGACCAAGAACAGTATGACGCAGCCACTCACTGTTGGATTTGTGGTTTAGGTCTCTCATCAGACGCAGAGAATCCAACAGTAAGAGACCATGATCACATTAGCGGAAAGTTCAGAGGAGCAGCGCACAGTAAATGCAATCTTCAACTAAAGTTTGATCCTAAGACATGGAAGCTGCCCATCTTCTTTCATAACTTGCGAGGTTACGACTCTCATCTTATAATGAAAGCAGTGGACGATGCCTTCAGGGTGTCATGCATTGCACAGTCATCAGAAAAGTACATGTGCTTTAATCTAAATAACATGTCTTTTTATGACTCTATGCAGCACATGATGGGTTCGTTAGAGTCACTGGCTATGTCCTTAAAGTCCTGCCCAATAACGGAAGAACATTTTGACTCAACTCTTGTTAGAAAGGGCGTTTACCCTTATGAGTACATGAACAGTTGGGAAAGGTTTGATGAAGACACACTTCCTCCTAAAGGCGCGTTCTTTTCTAGTCTCAGAGAAAGGACATCAGTGATTCTGATTACCGGCATGCTCAAGATGCGTGGCAGAAGTTAGATTGTAAAACGATGGGAGACTATCATGATTCATACTGAAGGCAGATGTATGTTTGTTGGCGGACGTCTTTGAAAATTACAGAAAGACCTGCATGAAACATTACAGCCTGGATCCCGCGCATTACATTTCTGCGCCCGGATGAGCTGGGGTGCTTTCTTAAAGTTTACTGGAGTACAGATTGATTTATTGTCGGATTTACCATGATTCAGATGATTGAAAACGGATTGCGTGGGGGGATTAGTATGGCGTCGCATCATTACTGTAAAGCAAACAACAAATACTTGGACGACTATGATCCAAGTAAAAGGTCTAAAATATCTTATGTATTTAGATGCAAACAATCTGTATGGATGGGCAATGGCGCAATCACTTCCGTTACACAACTTTAAAATGTACACAGGCGGTGATCCGAATAATATTCAAAAGGCATTAAAGTGGTTGGGCAGTTTAACGCCTGATCAACAGCGTGGTTTCATTCTAGAAGTTGACTTAGAATATCCTCGGGAACTCCATGACCTGCATAATGACTATCCATTAGCAGCAGAAAGTCTAAAGATGGATCCAAGAGAACGCCTAAACTTGTGCCTAATCTTCGAGGCAAAAAAAATTATGTCTGTCATTACAGACTTCTGCAATTTTATTTAAGACATGGTTTGAAGTTGACAGCTGTTCATCGTATAATTGCTTTTGATCAAGAACAGTTCATGAAACCATACATCATGAAGAACACTGATCTTAGAACTAAATCCACAGATGCTTCAGAAAAAGACTTTTTCAAGCTGATGAATAACAGCTGTTTCGGAAAGACTATGGAGAATCCGCACAAGCGCAAAGATGTTAGATTGGTTACTAAAGAGAACGAAGCAATTAAGCTGACTTCAAAACCTAATTGTCAGGACTTTAGAAGATTTCATGATCAGCTTTTTGGTATAATAATGAAAAAAAAGAAAGTCAAATTGGACAAACCTGTTTTTATCAGGTTTACCGTTTTAGAATTATCAAAGCTTTTAATGTTAGAGTTTCTTTATGACTACTTTAAACCCGTGTATCCAGAGTCCAGAGTACTTTACACAGATACAGATAGTTTTGTTATAGATATCCCTACTGAAGACATCTATAAAGACATGGAAACCGAAGTGGCTAAAGGACATGCAGGATGGTATGATACATCTGATTACCCTAAAGATTCGCCTTTGCATTCAACTGTTAACAAGAAGGTTTTAGGAAAGATGAAGGATGAATTATCTGGAGGGGTGATTAAGGAGTTTATTGGTTTAAGGTCAAAAATGTACAGTATTTCGAGCCAGGAGAAAATCATTAAGAAAGCAAAGGGAATATCTCGCAGCGTTGTGCAGTCAAACATATCACATGACAACTACAAAGAAGCATTGTTTGGCAATAAGACTTTTCATCATGACAACGTAAAACTGCGATCTAATCTACATGAGATCAACACAACAGTTGTAACAAAAAAGTCGTTAGATAGAACAAACACAAAACGTGTGTTTGTTAATCCAGAGTTTTCATATGCAATCGGGCACTGGAGGACCGCATAAACAGGGGGGTTTATATTTTTCATCAACTTTTGTTATAAGATCGATCATAGCTTCATCCAATTCATTTAAATCTTTTCTCATGTTTGCTTGATGCGTTCGAATTTTTTTTTATTATTTCAAGATATTCTTTTTCCCAATTTGGGTTTTTAGATTGTAGGTGATCTGGATGATTTAGCATGCATTGATTAATCCCCGAAAATGTTTCCTTAATAGCATTACACGCATGAAATGATTCCCGTATCATTTTCAAGGTCTCTTCCTTTACCATTCTTGTTTCGTTCTGCACTTCCTTCTGAGCTTCCATTTTAAACTCAAATATATTTACGTAAATTAATTAAAGCGGAACTGTGTCTGGCGGAATTATCTGCAGTTCTTCTTTCACAAAAGATCTTTGAGGAGCTGGTTGTTTTGTTGTGTCAGTTTCTCGTAATAATACACGGGCGGATTCATTTTTACAATTCTTTTTATTTCATATGGATCAACACTCCAAACTGGATCGGTTGCCCTGATGCGAGTGTCCCCTTCTGCTTCCCCGGTAAATAAAGGTACCTTACTTTCAAACCAAACGGTAATAGTTTGCTGGATGAAGGCTCTTCAGCAACATCTATTTTTTGTTTTTTGATTGCTTGTACTGGTTTTAACCTTTAAATTCTTCATTATTCATTGCGCGCAAAACTGAGGGCAGTCTTCTAACCCATTCTGTGTTGCGAGAATTGTACAATCAGCTCTCTGTGATACTGGTAGGAGAAAAGTCTTTCGGCTAACTGTTTGTTAAAGTTTTCAACTAAAGCCTGTGATCTGTGAACTCCTGGAATGCCTCTTTTAATTGTAACTCTATGTTTCAACAATAATTGATTCACTTGCCCTTTAAATTCTTTTCCATCATCAACTTGAATCATGCGAGGATAAGTTAGCGGCCTCGTTGATATATCAGTTGTATGGCAACAGCAACAGCAGAAGCACTCTTTTGTGTTAATGGTTCCGCATCTTTGTATCTTGAAGCTACGTCAATGACTGTGAGTGCGTACTTAAATCTTTTTCGTCTAATCGTATCAGAGGGTAAATATAGAAGATCCATTTGATGGGTGTCGTTTGGAGTTGTATTGACAAAGTGTGGTCTCTGTATTCGTCTAGGCGCTGGTAAATAAATTTGCCAAATCGCTTGTTTAGATAACCATTCTTTTGCTGTTTGTTCACTGACACCCACTGCTTGGCTTAGCTTTTTAATTGCTTTTTATTCCCTTCCAATATCCTTTTGGCAAATAATAGATTTTGTTCATTTTTTACTCAGCCAATATTATGTGAAACAAAATACACAACGGTCATACCAAAGACAATAAACCCAAATTTCTTGCATCTTTTGTTTTTCTGATGGTTGATAAAAGTCACTGTATTTTGGTGGGGGCAATGTCTCGATGGTTTGCCTGTTACAAGATAATATTGTTTTATTGCTTGATCAACATCTTTAAATGTGTAAGCTGCATGCCCCTGTTTTTTCAGTGTGTTATTAAAAAAATCTAACTGCTCAATTCTCTGCTTTTCATAGCGATCTTGTGCTGCAGCTAGTTGCTCCACAGCTTTGTTATGTCTTTTTCTTTTCCCCCTTCATCCCGTAGTTTACTAAATGCGTAATTACTACCGCTAAAAGCGAGCGCATTCACCACAGCGCCGCCTATCATCATTACGAGTGAAGCCATTTTTATAAATGTATTTTTTATTTACATATTTATACTGTCTGGAATTATTCCTTGCTTGACTAGAAAATCTTTCGTGGCAAACGAAGCTGCAATGATAGCAATTGCTTTGCTGAATCCTCAAAGTCTAGTTTGCCAAGATCTGCGTTTAATTCTTAACAAGCTTTTACCAGCATTGAGTATCCTACACTTAGACCTCCAATAACAGCAGAATGGTATACAAGGTTAGCAACAGTTTTTTCGATGCTCATTTTTAGAAAATAAAATAATTATATTAATTAAAAACATGAACAGTGATGATCTACTACAGCTACAAGGCAGCCTAAACCTTCCTGAACTTATGAATGACCAAGTTGATGGCCAAGCTGTTATGTCCCAAAAGGAGAGGTTGTATTCTTTGGCGGCGTTTTGGAAAAACAAAACAGTTCCTCGGAACTGAATTCAGCATTGAACAGATTCAACAGATGTCGCCGCAAGACATTTTAAAGTATCATAAAAGGTATGAAGCGCAGCTGGGGTCTAGAATGGTGAAAAGCGTTGGGCAAACGGTTCTTAGTTTGTACACTAAACTAGTCAGTAGATTTGCTCCCATTGATTCTGAACAAGATCTTACGTATGATTTAACGCAAGATCCAGTTTTAACAAAGTCATTAGAGTCTCTAGGATGTGATTTATACTATAGATTTGGAACATTGTTATCGCCATTAATCATGGGATTAATAACTTTTAATCTATAGATTTTATTTCCCTTCAAAATGACCGAGCCAGAAAATCAGCAGAATCAGAAACACTGAATCAGGTGGAGAAAGTAACCAAGCCAGAAAATCAGCAGAAAACACTGAATCAGGTGGAGTCCAGTGAAAAGCATCCTCATCCTGGGCGTGTTAAAGCAGGAAGAAAATTAGCAGAGTGGAACAGACAAAAAAAATTAATGTTACAGAATATAACTCATAATGAAAACATAACACCGCCAACGCCCAGAACAAGTTGATTCAATGCCAGCTATAAAAACTCCATGTGATTCAAGACCTACAGCACCAAAGTCTTCATGGTATATTGAACTTAAAACTGTTGCCATTTTTGGCGCCCTTGCTGCTGTGGGGGGCGGTTATTACGGTTATAAAATATATAAACAATGGCAGCCAAAACAAAAGCAATCAAAAAAATCTGAACCGCTAAATACAAAAAACAACAGCACGCCAGCACCGCCAATAACAAAAGATCATTTTGATCCATTTCAGATGGAATAATATTTTAAGAACTTAAATTTAAATTTTTTTAATAAAAATAGAACATGGCGTATTATAAAATGATGAAGTCAATAAATAAAGACATGGAGTCTATAAAAGCATTTCCATAGACCAGAATTGTATATCATGCGGTTGCTTAGGATGTAAGAACTTCATTAAGATCTATGCTGACCGATCTCGCGCAGAGAACGCCGAGCAAGATATTCTCAGCGATGACGCGTTTTTTGAGGCGTGTGTGTACTATATTAGACATCTACTATTTAGATAAAAACATAGATTGTATTGTTTTTTTGACAAGATAACTTGAATAAGAACTTGGCTGTACTTAGAGGATGACTTAGTTATGATCTTGAGGTGACTTAATCAGAACTTAGAAGTTACTTAATCAAGAACTTATTAAGAACTTGAAGTAACTTAATTAAAAACTTAATTAAGAACTTGGGGTGACTTAATTAAAAACTTAATTAAGAACTTGGGGTGACTTGGGGGTAGGAGTGTGTGGTGTGTACACAGGGGGACGTGCGTGCGTGGGGTGGGGGGGTGGGGGGACGTGCGTGCGTGGGGTGGGGGCGGGGGTGGGGGGTCGTGCGTGCGTGGGTTAGGACAAAACACACCACACACACAAACAAACAACAAACACAAAACAACAAAAAACAAACACACAATAGACAGTTGAAGCAAGTTTTCAGGAAAAATGTTTGCCGGGCGGTTACAGCGTTAACCGTTACTATTTTTAGAACCACGTCATACTATCGTCAGTAGTCAATACCCCACCACGCAGGCCTGCACGCTGTTGGTTGTCCTGTGGCCTCAACAGCCTAGCCTTCGCTGCTAGCCAGGCGGTTACAGCGTAACCGTTACTATTTTTAGAAGCCCGTCACAGTAGTCTAGAAAACTTGACAAACAGGTGGTTATATATAGCTGTTTCTGTTTTAAAACCACGTCATTCCAATCGTAAGTAGTTCACAAAACTTGCCAGCATTAACCGTTGCTTTACGGGCTGCTTCAATCATTTTTCAAGTATCTTATATTTTCATGTAAAGCATTCTTTCCTTCCTCTGTCCACAATTCCGTTGGTGTTGGCAGCGGTAATGGGAGATTTTGAGCTTGTTGGAAAGTTGTAGTGATTCCATGTCTTCCACACCAAAATAATTTAATCTATAAAGTTGTTGAAAAGGTATTTGTGATTCAAGAACTTTTTCTAACACAGAATCCACACTGTCTTATGAAACTGCAGCTATATTTTGTGCCATATGCAAACACTTCTCTCGCAGAAAAAGCACCGTCTTCACACCACCACAGCACTGGGAGAAATAAAACAACACAAGTGCTGTGCGGAAATGTCGTCACTACTAATCAGCATGATTCTATCTAGTCTTGTGATTGGCCGGCCGTGACATCAGCCCACCGCGTGATCTGAAAATCGTCATGTCCGGCCACGTAGTAAGTATCGGATAGTGCAAAGTCCTTAGGCAGGCCGGCAACTAGCAATTAAAGGCTCGGCCAACTTTCAACAATGCAGCGCCATTTCTTAGATAAGGAGCCATCTCATCGATAGTCAAAAACGTATCGAAATTGTCTATATCTTGGCCAACAATTATTGCCTTCAACGTTTTCATTTCCTTAAACCAACAAACCTTTAAGATAGTCGTTCATTTCCAAAGTTATGCTTCACCTAATTCTTTTCAACAAATACTCTAACATGCAGTTAAAGTAAAACTTATGGCCTCGAATAGCAAGAGTTTGTTCTTTAGTAAACATGTTAGCCATTTTAAAATAAAACACAACTAAAAACACAGTGGTTCACACCGAAGCACAGTCAAAACACAACCTTCTTGTGAAGTAGTCAGTAAACAATGGCGGCCACAAAGGGGGAGTGACACGTGACAGTCTAGAACATTCGCTAACGCGCCGCCAGGTGTCGCTGTCAACTGAAATGAATACACCCCCACCCCTACCCCTCACCTGCAAGCCCAGTCTCCCGCTTTATTGATTTTTTGGTCGCAGTTTGTAGCAGGCCGTGCGTGGTTTGAACGAGGTCGCTCGTCTGCGCCAGCCGTAATTTAAGCGATCAGGTTTCAGCTCGTGTCAGCCTATCTGTTACACATAGTTTTGTAGGTAGAAATTGTCAGAATAAGTGTGCAGATTTTATGTTATAAAATATCACTTAGTTTAAAAGACAAGTAAGTTTTGTAAATTAGTATTAAAAACGGATAACCCTACACGTATGTCTGTTTGTAGATAATCGTTATTTTTTGGTTATTGAAGTCTTACTTGTCAGAGAACAGGAAAGGCGGCTTTTAGGCCACTGTTCGCCCAAAAACTTGGTGGAGGAGCAAGTGAGTTAGAAGCGGCATTTCCATGTTCTCTCTGTGCCTTGAACGAGTAAATTAATAGAATCTGTTTTCACCTTCACTCCGTCATCCACAGAGAGAGAGAGAGAGAGAGGAGGAGAGACGAGAGGAGAGAGAGAGAGAGATGGGAGAGAGAGAGAGAGAGAGAGAGAGAGAGAGATAACGATAACGATAACGATACGATATTTTATTCAAAAAAGGCAAAGCCCATTTGAAGGGGATATATGCAAAGCTAAATGACAACTTTTCACGCACTTTTAGTGTACTAAGTCAGTATTATCTTATGACTTGCTTATATGAGTTACAGTATCAACATATTACAGTGCTCCGCCGTTTGAACGACTTATACAGATACATAGAAAAATGATTCATAACACTTTCATTTCTCGACGCACAAAGTAAGACTAAACAAAATAATGATGGTCTGCTATAATACTTGGCAGGGATATATTTTGCTCTCAAATCATTTTAGTGCTGGGCAACACAAAGCAAAGTGGACTTCATCCTCTACACCGGATCCACACATAGGGCACAACAAAGGCCTTTTATCTTTTTTATACCTCTGACTATGCCCATGTTATGTCAGAGACACCTAGTCTAAACTTTGTTAAAGCACATTTTATAAATCTGTTCATATCTATTCCAATGTATGGTTCCGCTATATAATTCATCTTAAATGTCTGTACATAGAGAATCTATCACTACTTTGCATATGACAGTCCCAATCTTGCCACTACAGTCTATCATGCGTTGCTTAAAACAGGCCAAAAAACTTGGGACGCAACCACACACCTTGATTTAGCCATACAAAGGAAAAACCATAACTACATAAACAATTTCGAATATTTGTTGCCCACGTAACTTTACCTCTAGCATCTAAGTCACACAGCGTTTTGTATGCTTGTGAAGGTAGTCTGTCCCATGCATCTGTATCAGTTTGAGCCAATATTTAATGCTTTTGAAGTATGAATTGATGTAAATTGGAAATCTTCCAAGTTCACCATACACCAAATCATTCGGGGTACGTCTGTCCACACATAAAAATCGTTTCATGGCAAAACAGTGCAATTTTTCAATTTCATGACTGTTTCAAAAGCCAAATCTCAGCTCCATATGGACTATTGGCTGAACTTGTGCATCAAACAACTTGAAAAATAACTCAGCTGAACTGTTTTCAAACTTATACAAAAACATTTAACACACTTATTAATGGCACGTTTGCCTCTGTTCACTAGGTCCTGACAAGCAAAAGTAAAGCTGAGCTTCGTTGGAAAAATAAATACCCAAGTACTTATATGCGTTTACAACTGATATTTTTGATGTACCATAAATCCATCTCTCACGTGCAGCCAAATATCCACCTTTACGGAAAACTAAAACATTTGTTTTGTCCATATTTACCTTAAGCTCAAGTCTTTGTACAGCAGAGTGTAAACTATTTAGCTTGAGTTTGTAAACCTATAACAGTTTCAGATAACAACACAATATCGTCGGCAAACAGCAAAATGAATAACTGAATCAAATTAAAAGTAACACCATGCCTACCCTTTTCATAATTTCGAGAGCTAATTCATTCATAAACAACGAAACAAAACAGGACTACAAACATCCCCTTGTTTAACCCCTGCGTACACATAATAAATCACTGAACCTAGCCCCACTCTTTATTTTGGCTTTCACGTTTTCATACATACTTCTCACACAACTATAAAGCTTACCCTTTATGCCATTTCTTTCTAGAATTGGCCATAACAGTTTCCTTGAAATCGAATCAAATGCTTTCTCGAAATCAACAAAGCAACATATAATTTTCTGTTATTAGCAAACTGTTTCTGAAACCGCCGCCAGCAAGTAAACATATGGTCTATTGTGCTATATCCTTTTGAAGCCAGCTTGAAATTCTCCTGTAATATTGTTTAGTTCTACCCACTCTGCTAATCTTTTATTAATTACAGAACCGTTACAGTTTACTGGCTATATTACATAATGAGATGCCCCTGTAATTGTTTGGATCATTTACATCTCCCTTTTTGTACAAGGAAGAATGATCGACTCGGTCCAGCTTTCAGGATAGATCCCCTTATCAAACAAAACATTAAATAATTTTACAGAAAATTTATAGCATTGTCCCCTATATGTTTAAAAAACTCACCTATAAGTCCATCAGGTCCTGCAGCTTTACCAGTTTTTAACTTTTTTTTTGCAGATAATACTCGTCTTTTGTGATGGACCGATCTAAATAATTGGTATATCATCATCTTCTGATAAACTGACCGGCATACACAATTAGAATTATCGGTGGTATCTTTTTCCAAAATATTCTTGAAGTGATCATGCCATTCATGTATTGTGATATTATTCTGATTCTGCGTACTCTTTTTTAATACAAATTTAACATTTTCCCAAAATTCTTGCTGGTTTGTTAATAGAATTAAGAACTTTTGAAACAATGAACCGTTATATGACTTTTTCTTTCTGTCTATAAATTCTTGTATTCTCTTTGCGCACGCAGTATACATGACGGTCGGTAATATCCAATGTTCTGTTACATGTTCTCAATAACTTTCTTACATTTTGTCTTGTAGTTTTACATTCTGAATCAAACCATTTATTCTGTTGTCTTATACAACCGACGGAAATTTTCTGTTTCATAGAATCTGCAGCACACTTTACAGCATCATTAAATAATTCGAGTGCTACATTCGCATTCACATCTAACATATCTAATGCATTCAACAATTGCTCATGAACATCATCTGAATTAAATTGCAATACAAAAATCAGTTGCATGCTCATTTTTCCACACAAATTTTTCCACATATTCTCTCTTATTAGGATATCCATGATCACATATGCCTTTTACATTCATTCTGAATTCTAACGGCATGTGATCAGATTCGATCGTTCACTCACACAAAATGCACAGGAAGTATTCACAATGTCAAAAAGATCGCATGATGCAACAAAGTAATCGTTCACACTGCTGCCAGAGTCACAAATATATGTACACAACCCTCTTTATCCCCATTACATTACACCGTTGAATAGAAATAACCCCAAAGCTACACACATATTCAACAAACATTTACCATACATATTCATACCCTTATCTTTTGAGCATCGTTTGATTTTGACTTGATGAAATTTATCAAACCATGAAAACTGTGCAAATTCATCAGTAACATCCACAGAAAACATCAGCTGTTCTTCCATTGAAATCACCACACATCAAAACTGACATATCATCATGTAACTAAGCGCTTCAATCAAACTATCTTCAATCTGACTAATTCCATTATCAATATTAGAAAAAGCATAGTATGGTGATCCTTCTGGAGGAACATAGCAACACACATACAAAACATTGTTTGGCAAGTGGAACAACTTTTTATCAATGATAAACATCAAAACATTATCAAAATTTGAATCGAGTTTCTTCACGTATGTCAAAAGTTTATTTCGAATCAGACATATTACACCACCTGATCTTCTGCCACGTTCTGTAAATTTAAGAGCAGGTTTAATGAAGACAGTGTGTTCAGGAAAAAGAGTAGACTGAAAGTCTTCAAGAAAAGTTTCCATAAGCAAACAAAATCAAAAGCGACACATAGTTGATAAATGATGGTCGGAAATCTTAGAAAATAAACCGCTAACGTTCCAATGCTATGAATGAATATTTTCTGCGATTGACAGACATGTCGAAAAGCCATCAACTGACTGCGCGCACTTGGGACCCCACTGCACAAACACATGCTTTTATACAGTGTTTACATACAAACACGTTATTCAAGGGTACGCTTGTACTGACAACGGCAGCGCAGTCAGGTGACGACCTGCCTAGCATACGGGAAGGCGAACACTCAGTGTCAGCCTTCCGACCACACTTTCACGTGCTGAACCGCGTTCAGCTAACTCCGTCCCCAAACCGGTGTATACCTTTCACTTTCTGCCCTCGAATTTTTACCTAGCTTGTTGGGGTGGCACACTACACTGTGTTCAGAACTAATTGTGGGGCGGCCGTGTCCCTATGGCGATTTAAGTATGTTGTCATTATCACCCAAAATAAACCTCTTGCCATCAATGAGCAGATGGTCGTAAATCATTGTGGCTCTTTTCTGTTGTTTCCTGGCTTCCTTAGATGAGGGGAAGTTTCCTTCTGATTTCCCTAACCGTTGTGAAAAGTCTTCGCCAATGAATATGTTCGTTCCTTTTAATTTCCGTTTTGCCTTCAATAACTTTACCTTGTCTTTGTAAAAAGTACATCTGGCTATAATGGGTGAATTCTCCTTTGAAACTTATACGATGGACGCTGTCGAAAGAAAAATCATCTGTAAGTTCTAATGTGTCCGTGATCATATCCTTTAACAAACCTTCACAGTGTTCTGCTGTTCATTCTGAGCCTTACGATGCCATGAACAATGATGTTATTACGTTTGGACCGACCTTCCAAATCATCAATTTTCATTTCCAAACAGTTTATCCTTTCTTTCAACTCTCTGTTGGATTCGGTCAGTCCACTGTTTACTTGCCTGAGGTCACTGGACGTCTTCTCTAAGAGTCTCAACTTCTTCTTTTAAGGCAGAGAACGTGTCCTTAATTACCCGCATGTCTTGTTTCATTTCATTTGAAACTGTCTCTCAGAGAAGACAACATCGTCATCAAATCAGTCATCGTTGGTTGCTGTCCACTCACACTTTGCCGTCTGTCTCCGTGGTCAGTAGAACACCCTGCGTCCAGACTCGCTCCACTGGATCCACTGGCACTGTGAGACGGGTCTGCTTGCCAGCGGTCTGCTTCGGAGGGTCTGGGTTCGGTTCCACATCACCACATCGCATCAGGAGTATACTGAAGAAAATCACCGTGAGGGTCAGTCCAACCACTACACCGTCGCACGGCTTCTCGGCGTCAATGTCGGACATCGTTGTTCAGTCTTCCTCTAGCCCGACCAAACATGAGGAGACGAAAGTGGCAACAAAGCTGCCACATCTTGCTCTGACGCAAGGGGTTCAGCTGGCATGGCATCTGAAGTTTACACTGGCCAGTTTACAGTAACGGGGGTATACACTGTCAGGTGAAACTGGCGTGTAACTTGAGACAGTGTGCAGCTACGAACTTACTCTGTCAAGTGCGTAGAAAGAGCCCGAGAGAGAGAGAGAGAGAGAGAGTAGAGAGGAGAGAGAGAAATGAGAGAGAGAGAGAGAGAGAGAGAGAGAGAGGGAATCAAGAAGTCCAGAATTCCCTAGAGGGGTAGGGGCGTATTGCAAACCGCAAAATCAATGATCTTGAATTACGTGACTGTTTCACAAACCATCTGAACTTAACAATGTTTAGTGCCACAAGAATATAACT
>CM031611.1:38687427-38702427 GCA_018398815.1 Conus ventricosus | reverse complement strand
TTAGATAAAACAAGTTAAAAGAGGAATCTTAAAACTATCTACAAATTTGTTTCAAGCGTGTTGCGCTGTCATCAGGATGTTCTCTGCCCGCCCACCGCCGATGTTATATAGCGTGTGGGCTCCCGTTTGCGGTTGTTTGCACGTGCGGGTTGGCTGCACGTGTTTTTTGGGGGGCTTTCAGGTTTTTGTTTTGAGTGTGTTCACTAACAACGATTTCCATTTATGCCTGCAGTTGTTTACTATTTCTGTTTTGGTGTTTAAAGTTGCTAAGTGTGGTTTGCATAGTATTAACCATTTTTCAGTTAAACATAGGTTGCACCTTTTTGAAACATTGCTGTATGGTGATGCTCTTTTTATGATTTTCCAGGATATATTGTAGCTTGTTTTTGCGTCTTTAAGTTTCCAAATATATTTGCTCAGTTCTGTTTGGTTTTTATATTTTTCTTTATTAAATGACTGTTTGTGGTTTGCATATCTGGTTTTGAAGTGGTTTTCAGTGATCCCTATGTATGTTTCTTTTTCATTTTCTGATGTCACAGTAGCCTGGTATACAATGTTGTTGTGAAGACATTTATTGTTTAGTGGGCACTGTTCCTTTCTGGTGCAATTGCAAGATTTCCTTTCTTCACCCTTCTTTGCTGTGTTGATTTTCATTTTGTTGGATGCGTCAATTAGGTTTTTGAGGTTGGGCATACATGAGTACGATAGTTTGACAGTGTTTTGTTAAATATTTTGGACAGTTTGTGTTCTTTTGGAAATGAAGTTGTTAGGATTTTGAAGAATTCTTTCCCTATGTTTGTTTTGAGTTTCCCGTTCCTATGTGGGGGTTATACCATATGATTTTTCTTTTCCTATTTTTCTTGCTTTTATTTGTGTTGTTGTCTGGGTTGTATTGTAATTTGGTAATTGTATCCACTTGTTTTTAGTGCCTCCTGGTATTCTACTGCTGCATTGTTGAACACTCTCTCACTGCATGACAGGTTGATAGTCTCTTGTTTATGCCATGGGGTATGGTCTTTAATATAGATGGTGGATGGTTACTTTTGGTGTGTACATAATGAGGTGTATCGTTGGTTTCTTGTATGGTTTATATATGTGATTGTTGAGATCCAGTGTTATGTCTAAGTAGTTCACTACCTTTTTGTTTGCTTCAATGGTAATCTTTAGTTGTGGTTTGGAAGATTTTGCATAGTTCTTTTTCTTGTTTTCGATGGTTCTGGATTGTTGGTTAGTGCAGCAAGGCCATCGTCTCTATATAGTCCGACTTGTTTTCCGAGTTTTTTTCTTGATGTCGGACAGCATGAATAGTCCGACAAGTTCACATGTTTCTGCACCATCATATGATCCCATGGTTACGTCGAATGTTGAGTTTCTGTTGGTTTTCCTGATCCAGATTTCATTTTTGCTGTGTAGTAATGTTTTCTTGGTGTGGAGAATGATTTCCATTTCTGACCCTGTTATGTCTGTGTGGTTACTGGCAAACTTCAGGCTTTGGTGAGTAGTTCCTCGTCTATAGATGGGTAAAATTCTACTATGTCAAATGTGATGAATACTGATACTTTGTTTATTGAGTTTTTTGAACCATTGGATAACTTCGTATGTGTTCTTCCAGAGGTTGTATTCAGAGTTTGATTTTACGTTCTTTATTATTTTTTCCAGAATTTCTTGCTTATTTTGCCTAATTCAGATTTGATGGGTTTATTAGTCTACATGTTGGATTGTAATGAAAATTGGGCTTGTGGTCTTTGAGTGTTATGAAAGCTTCTTTTGTTGCTGTCGCTTCTATCCTGTCACTTAGGTCTATGCGCTCTGCAAGTTTTTTTCTTTAGTGCGGATACTGTCATGTATATTTTTGTCGGCTTTTTGTAGTTTTTCAGGATGTTTTTGTCAAGGAGTTGAGAGTATTCTATTGGTTCCATTTTGTAGTAATTGCTAGTTTTAATCAGCCTTCACAATATTTTTTTGTCATTTGTACTTGTTTTATTTGTTTTTTAGTGTTGTTTGGAAATCGTTGTTGGGTTTTTTGAATTCAATATTGGTTATCATTTTTTTCATTTGATCTTCAAAGGGTTTCATTTCGTCTATGGCGGTGGGGATCGCCATGATTTGAAATCGTAGGTGTTTTTGTCCTCTTTTTTTTTGCATTTGGGTTCAGAAAAAAGAATGCTTTCCATCTCATATTATGTACAAACTTTTCTGTTTGTTCTATTAATCTTTTATTATATGATTGCGGATTTGAAAACGGTATATTTTTTGTTGATTGCCTAAAATTGGTTTCCTCCATTTTAAAAATCTTCGGGCCACAGTGCTCAACGTAAGGAGCGTTTAAAATCAGTATACTTAAAATGCCAAAAAAATTTTTTTTAAGTGCTAAACCCCTTGGGGAGAAACATTAAAATAAAACAATTTAAAAGAGGAATCTTAAAACAAACTAAAAAATTTGTTTAAAAGCGTTTTGCGCGGTCTTCAGGATTTTCCCTCTGCCCGCCCACCCCCCGGGAAGTTAAAAATAGTTTTTGGGCCCCTTTTGGGCGGTTGTTTGCAGGGTTTTTTTTGGGGGGGCTTTCGGGTTTTTTTGTTTTGAGTTTTTTTCACTAAAAAACAAACCCATTTATGCCTGCATTTGTTTACTATTTCTGTTTTGGTTTTAAAAAAGTTGCAAAGGGGGGTTTTCATGTTTTTCCATTTTTCATTAAAAACATGGGGTTGCACCTTTTTGAAACATTGCTGAAAGGTTTGTTTGCTCTTTTATAAATTTTTCCCAGGATATTTTTTAAAACTTGTTAAATTAAAATGAAAGAAACCCGCACTAAAAAAAAGAATTTGCAGAGCGCAAGACCTAAGTGACGGGAAAATAAAGCGACAGCAACAAAAAAAAGCTTTCAAACACTCAAAAAACCAAAAACCCAAATTTTTCATAAAAACCAACATGTAGACTAAAAACCCACCCAAAACTAAATTAGGAAAAATTTAACCCAAAAAAAATTCTAAAAAAAAATAAAAAAAACGTAAAATCCACCCGGTTTTCAAACCCCTCGGGAAGAACAAAATACAAGTTACCCAAAAGGGTTCAAAAAACTCAATAAACAAAGAATCCCCTTTAATTTCATCACTTTGACATAGTAACTTTTACCCATTTTAAAGATGAGGAACACTCCCCAAAAGCCCTGAAGTTTGCCATTTAAACCACCCAGACATAAAAGTCGAAAGGGAAATCATTCCCACCCCAAAAGAAAACTTTACTACACGCAAAAATAAAACCCCTGGATCGGGGAAAACCCAAACAGAAACTAAACATTCGACTAACCAGGGGATCATATGTTTGTGCAGAAACATGTGAACGGGGCGGACTTTTCATGCGTTCCGAAAAAAAAGGGAAAAAACTGGGAAAACAAGCAAACTATAAAAGGACAGGGCCCTTGGGCGCACTAAAAAACCAATCCAAAAACCCAAACGAAAACAAAAAGAAAGAACATGAAAAATCCCAAAACCACAACTTAAAGATTAAAATTGAAGAAAAAACAAAAGGAATTTGGAACTATTTTAGACAAAACACGGGATCTCAACAATCACATAAAAAACCCATACAAAAAACCCAACGTTTCCCTTTTTTATGTACACCCCAAAAAGAAACCAACCCCCATCAAAATTTTAAAAGACCAAAACCCCATGGCAAAACAAAGACTATCAAACCTGTCATGGCATTTAGGAGTGTTCAACAATGAGCAAAAGAATACCGGGAGGCACTAAAAAAAAGGGGAACAATTAAAAATTAAAAATACAACCCAGACAAAAACCCCCAAAAAAAAGCAAAAAAAAAATTGGAAAAAGAAAAATCAAGGGAAATAAAACCCCCCATACGAGGGGAAAACCCCCAAAAAAAAAGGGGAAAAATTTTTCAAAATCCTAACAACTTCATTTCCAAAAGAACCCAAACTGTCCAAAATATTTAACAAAACACTGTCAAACTATCGTACTCATGTTTTGCCCAACCTCAAAAACCAAATTTTGACGCACCCAAACCCCAAAAATTTTTGAAAATAAAACCCACGGGGAAAAAAAGGGAAGGGTGAAGAAAGGAAATCTTGAAATTTTTAAACCAGAAAAACAGGCCCACAAAACAATAAATGATTTCCCACAACAACATTGTATACCGGGCTACTGTCCCTAAAAATGAAAAAGAAACATACATAGGTTAAATTTAAAACCACTTAAAAAACCAGATATCAAACCAAAAAACATTCATTAAAAAAAGGGAAAAATAAAAAAAACCAAACAAAACCCGAGCAAATATTTTTGGGGAAACTTAAAGACGAAAAAACAAGCAACAATTATCCGGGAAAAAACATAAAAAAAGAAACACCATACAGCAAGGGTTTAAAAAAAGGGTTGCAACCTTTTTTAACTGAAAAATGGTTAAAACTTCAAACCCCCCTTTAGCAACTTTAAACACCAAAACAGAAATAGAAAACCCAACTGAAAGGCATAAATGGAAATCGTTTTTTAAGTGAACACACTAAAAACAAAAACCTGAAACCCCCCCAAAAAAACACGGGCAGCCAACCCGCACTGCAAACAAAAGAAAACCCGGGGAAGCCCACACGCTAAAAAAACATGGGCGGGGGGCGGGCAGGAAAATCCTAGACACGCAAACCCCCTTTTTGAAAAAAATTTTTGTAGAAATTTTTTAAAGATTCCTTTTTTAACTTTTTTTATCTAATTTTGGGCCCCAAAGGGGGTTAAAGCACAAAAAAAAATTGGTTTTGGCAAAAAAATATACTGTTTTTTTAATTTCCCCCCTTCCCGTTGAAAAACTGGGGCCCGAAGGTTTTTTTTTAAAATGGAGGAAACCAATTTTTAGAAATCAACAAAAAAATTACCTTTTCCCAAACCGCAATCATAAAAAAAAAGATTAATAGAACAAACAGAAAAGTTGTACATAATAAAGAGGAAAGCATTCTTATTTCTAAACCCAAATGAAAAAAAAAAAGGACAAAAACACTACGATTTCAAATCAGGGCGATCACCACCACCATAACGAAATGAAACCCTTTGAAGACAAATGAAAAGAATGATAACCAATTTTGAATTCAAAAAACCCAACAACTTTTTCCCCAAACAAACACTAAAAAAAAAAAAATAAAACAATAAAAAAATGACAAAAAAAAATTTGTGAGGCTGATAAAACTCTTTTAACAAAAAAAGGGAAACCCAAAATAAAAAACTCTCAACTCCTTGACAAAAAAATCCAAAAAAATAAAAAAAAAGCCGACAAAAAAATACTTGACAGTATCCGCACTAAAAAAAAAGAATTTTTGGCAGAGCGCATAGACCAAAGTGACAGGAAGAAGCGAAAAGCAACAAAAAACTTTCATAACACCCAAAGACCAAAACCCCCCAATTTTCTAAAAATCCAACATGTAACTAATAAAACCCATCCAAATCTGAATTAGAAATAAGCAAAAAAAATTCTGGAAAAAATAATAAAAAAAACGAAAAATAAAACTCTGAATAAAAACCTCGGGAAGAAAAAAATACAATTTTACCCAATGGTTCAAAAAACTCAAAAAACAAAGTAATACAGTATTAAACACATTTAAACAAAGTAAAACTTTTACCCACCCTATAGATAGGAACTACCACCCAAACCCTGAATTTTTGCCAGTAACCCCCAAACATAACGGGGTCAAAATGGAAACCCTTCCCCCAACCCCAAAGAAAACTTTAAAAAAACACAGCAAAAATAAACCGGGTTCGGGAAAACCAACAAAAACAAACATTCGACGTAACCAGGGGAAATCATAGGATGGGTGAAAGAAACATGTAAAACGGTCGGACTATTCATGCTGTCCGACATCAGAAAAAACTGGGAAAACAATCGCACAAAAATAGAAAAACGATGGTTTTTCTGCACAAACCCAAAACAACCCAAAGCCCATCGAAACAAGAAGAAAAAAACAATGCAAGATTTTCCAAAAAAAAAAACCACAACTTAAAGTTTAAGCTTTGGAACAAACAAAAAGGTAGGGGAACTACTTAGACATAACACGGATCTAAACAATCACAAAAAAAACCCCATAAAAGAAACCCAACGAAACCCCCTTTTAAAGTACAAAAAAAACCAAAATAACCATCCACCATTATTTTAAAAGACCATACCCCAGGCAAAACAAGAGCCCAAATCAAACCGTCATGCATTGAGAGAGGGGTTTCAAAAATTTGCACCCATAAAAACCAGGAGGCACAAAAAAATGGGATAAAATTTTAAAAATTTAACAATACAACCCAACAACAACACAAAAAAAAAGCAAGAAAAATGGAAAAGAAAAATCAATGGTATAACCCCCCTTTTAAAGGAAAGGGAAACTCAAAACAAACATGGGGAAAAGAATTCTTAAAAAATCCTAAAAATTCCTTTATTCCAAAAAAACACAAACTGCCCCAAAATATTTAACAAAAAAAACTGTCAAACTATCGTACCCCTGAAAGCCCAACCTCAAAAAAAAAATTTGGGACGCACCCAAAACAAAATGAAAATCAACACACCCAAAAAAGGGTGAAAAAAGGAAACCCTTAAATTTTGCACCAGAAAGGAACAGTCCCACAAAAACAAAAATGTCTTCACAACAACATTGTTACCAGGCTACGTGCACCCAAAAAAAAAAAAAAAAAAAAAAACAAAAAGGGTCACTGAAAACCATTCAAAACAAAATATCCAAAAACCACAAAAAATCTTTTAATAAAGAAAAATAAAAACCCCCAAAACGAACTGAGCAAATAAAAAGGGAAAAATTTTAAAAAGACGAAAAAAACAAGCTACAATAAAACCGGAAAATCATATAAAGAGATCACCATACGCAATGTTCAAAAGGTGCAACCTTTTTTTTAAACCCTGAAAAATGGTTAAAAACTATGAAAACCCACACTTAGAAACTTTAAACACCAAAACAGAAATAGTAAACAATTTCAGGCAAAAAATGGAAATCGTTGTTATGATCACACTCAAAACAAAAACCAAAACCCCCCAAAAAAAAACCGTGCAGCCAACCCCACGTGAAAACAACCGCAAAGGGAGCCCAACGCTAAATAACATGCGGTGGGCGGGCAGAAAAACATCCTGAGACAGCGCAACACCTTGAAAAAAATTTTGTAGATAGTTTTAAGTTCCCCTTTTAACTTTTTTTTTAAAAAATTTTTGGGCCCCCAAGGGGTTGAGCATTTAAAAAAATTTTTTTTAGGCATTTTAAATAACGGGATTTTTAATCGCCCCCCTTCACGTTGGCACTGTGGCCTAAAAGGATTTTTAAAAAGGAGGAAACCAAATTGGGCAATAAACAAAAAATAAAAACCTTTTTCCCAAATCCGCAATAAAAATATAGAAGTTTAAAAAAACCAAACAGAAAAGTTTGCCCCAAAAAAAGGAGGGAAAAACCATCTTTTTTTCTAAACCCCAAAAAACCCAAAAAAAAAAAGGACAAAAACACCTGCAAATTTCAAATCAGGGCAAACCCCCCACCAGCCATAGACGAAATAAAACCCTTTGAAGATCAAATAAAAGAATGATAACCAAAATAAATTCAAAAAAACCCAAAAACGATTTCCAAACAACCCCCTAAAAAAACAAATAAAACAATACAAAATGACAAAAAAATTTTTTGGAAGGCTAAAAAAACTAGAAAATTATTTAAAAAAAGGAAAAACCAATAAAAAATACTCTCAACTCCTTGAAAAAAACCTCCAGAAAAACTACAAAAAAGCCGACAAAAATAACAAAAGTACCCGCACTAAAAAAAAAAGAACTTGCAAGGGGGAAATAGCCCCCTAAG
Organism: Conus ventricosus; assembly: GCA_018398815.1. Lineage (NCBI taxonomy): Eukaryota > Metazoa > Mollusca > Gastropoda > Neogastropoda > Conidae > Conus > Conus ventricosus. The sequence goes on along the minus strand of CM031611.1, from coordinate 38,694,601 downwards.
TGACGGGATAAAAAGCGACAGCAAAAAAAAGAAGTTTTCCCATAACACTCAAAGACCACAACCCCAAATTTTTCCCATAAAAAACCAAAACATGTGACTAAAAAACCCCAAAACCAAATCTAAATTAGGCAAAATAAGCAAAAAATTCTGGAAAAAAAAATAAAGAACGAAAATCAAACTCTGAATACAACCTCTGGAAGAAAAACATACAATTTAAATCCAAGGGTTTTAAAAAAACTCAATAAAAAAAGGGAATACATTATTCTCACATTTGACATAGTAGATTTTTTACCCATCAATAGATGAGGAACAAACTCACCAAACCCTAATTTTTGCCAGTAACCACACAGAAAAACCGGGGTCAAAATGGAAATCATTCTCCCCCCCAAAGAACACTTACTACACAGCAAAATGAAACCGGGAACAGGGAACCAAACAGAAACTCAACATTCACGTAACCATGGATCAAAATGGGGTTTGCAGAAACATTTGAACGGGTGGGAACAATTCCTTTCTTTTCCGACATCAAAAAAAAACTGGGAAAACAAGTCGGACTATAAAAGAGACGAGGGGCCTTTGCCGCACAAACCCAAAAAATCCAAGAACCATCGAAAAAAAAGAAGAAAGAACAAATAAAAAAACCCTTCCAAAACCAAAAATTTAAAAGATTCCCATTGAAGCAAACAAAAAGGAATGAACTACTTAGACATAACACTGGGATCTCAACAACCACATTTTAAAAACCCAATACAAGAAACCCAACGATAAAACCTTTTTAAATGTACCCCCCCAAAGAACCATCCACCATCTATTTTAAAAAACCAAAACCCCATGGCAAAAACAAGAACTATCAAACCGGGTCATGCATTTAGAGAGGGGCAACAATGCAGCATTAGAATACCAGGAGGCACAAAAAACAAGTGGAAAAAAAATTTAAAAATTACAATACAACCCAGACAACAACCCAAATAAAGCAAAAAAATAGGAAAAGAAAAATCATAGGGTTAAAAACCCCCCATGGGAAAAGGGGAAACTCAAAACAAACATAGGGAAAAAAATTCTTAAAAAACCTAACAACTTCATTTTCAAAAGAACACAAACTGCCCAAAAATATTTAACAAAAACCCCCGGGCCCCCCCAAAAAAACTATCGTACTAAAGTATGCCCAACCCCCAAAAACCTAATTGACGGCACCCAAACCCCAAAAGAAAATCAACACAGCAAAGAAGGGGGGAAGAAAGGAAATTTTGAAATTTGCACCAGAAAGGAACAGTCCCCACAAAACAAAAAATGTCCCCCACAACAACATTGTATACCAGGCTCGGTACATCGAAAATAAAAAAGGGAAACATACAAGGGATCACTGAAAACCATTTAAAAACCAGAATGAAAAACCCACAAACAGCATTTAATAAAAAAAAAATAAAAAAACCCAAACCCAAAAAAACGAGCAAATATTTTTGGGAAACTTAAAGACGAAAAACCCAACCCTACAAAAAAACCCTTTGGAAAATCAAAAAAAAGGAAACCCCCAAAACAGCAAGGGTTAAAAAAGGGGGCAACCAATTTTTAACTAAAAAAGGGTTTAAATACTAAAAAAACCACACTTACAACAAAAAAACACCAAAACAAAAATAGAAAAACAACTCAGGCATAAAGGGGAAAAACGTTTTTTTAGTAAAACACACTAAAAACCCAAAAACCTGAAACCCCCCCAAAAAACACTTGCACCCAAAACCCGCCGGCAAACAACCCCCAAACGGGAGCCCAAAAAACGCTATAAACCCACGGCGGGGGGCCGGCAGGGGAAAAACCTAAAGACACGAAAACACCTAAAACAAATTTGTAAAAATTTTTTAAGATTCCTCTTTTAACTTTTTTTTAATCTATATAAATTTTATATAATATATACAAACACGCATTTTTCACACGCACTCACGTAAGAAAGCACATACATGTGCATGAACCCACAAGCACACCCACCACCTCTTTCAAGACAAAAACACGCGCGCGCGCCCCAACACTATCTGTATATAAATTTTTATAAATATAAATAAAAAAAATATATATAAAAATCAAATAAATTCTAAGGTTAAGTAACCGACACCTTCCAGCAACTTACAGAGCACTTGGGGGTTGAAAAACTGCAAAAAAAATTTTCAGTTTAAAAACAAAGCTGCCCCAAACCCCAAAGATTGAAGAAATGGGGGGAAAAGCATTCAAATCTGCAGTGGTAGATAATTCTCCCAAATTTAACAAAATGTCTTGAATGGGGGGAAAAATAACGGCTTCCAAAAGAGCCTTCAGAAAGCTTATTGCCCTCCAAGGGGGGGAGACAATCTCCAATTAAAGGGGAAAACCCACTAACAAATAACCCGGGGTCAATACCGTATTTCGAAACCAAAATTGTTCCCCCCTTCATTGCCCGAAAAAAAATTGGAAACCTTGACCCTTTTTCCCTTTCTCGTTTTTAAAAAAAAAACACCCCCAAAAAAGGCGGGTTGGTTAATCCCGGGTAGTACGTTTTGTTTGATTTAAAAAAAAAAAAAAAACCCCAAAAGGGTGCCCCCCATAAGAAGTAAAAAAAAAATCATGAAAAGCAAACCAAGCAACACTTTTCTTGGAAAAAAAAAATAAAAAAAGATAACCTTTTAAAAACACGAGTGTTTGGGGGCCAGTTCTTGGAATGAATCGGCAAGGGACTAAATTACAATAATCTAATAAATTTCAGGGATAAGTACCGAGCACCATTCCAGCAACTTACAGCGCAGCTTGGTGTTGCAATGACGCACGAAATAATTAATTATAAACAAAGCTTGCTCTTATGTACTAGAAATAGGGGGAGATAAGCATTCATATCTGCAGTGGTAGATAATTCTGCCTAAACTAACAGTATGTGCTTGAGTGGGTGAATGGAGAATAATAAATGCTCCAAAATGAGCCTTTAGCAAGCTTATATAGTCTCCAACGGGAGACAATCTCCAGTGGGGAGGAAACTCACTAACATATAACTCCTGGTCAGATACCGATATTTTGAAACCTAATTGTTTCTCCTCAGTGACCGCGAAAGTGGTAACCTGACTCCTCTGCCTTTTCGGTTTTAAGGTTTTATATATATAATATATATAATATATATATATATATATATATATATATATATATATTATATATATATATATATATATATAATATATATATATTGAATTATAAACAAAGCTTGCTCTTGTGTCTTAGATTGAAGAAATAGGGGTAGATAAGCATTCATATCTGCAGTGGTAGATGATTCGCCTGACTAACAGTATGTGCTTGAGTGGGTGAATGGGAAAAAAAAAAAAAAAAAAAAAATGCTTCTCACAATGAACCTTCAGCAAGCTTTAGTCTCCAAGGGGAGACACCCCCAATAGGGATGGAAACTCACTAACATATAACTCCTGGTCATATACCGATATTTCGAAACTTGGTGGTTTCTCCTCAGTGACCGCGGAAAGTGGTAATTTGACTCCTCTGCCTTTGCCGCGGTCACTGAGGAGAAACCCCCAAGTTTCGAAATAACGGTATATACCAGGAGTTATATGTTAGTGATTTTTCCATCCCTATTGGAGGGTGTCTCCCCCTTGGAGACTATAACTTGCTGAAGTTCATTGTGAGAAGCTTTTTTTTTTTTTTTTTTTTTTCCCATTCACCCACTCAAGCACATACGTTAGTCAGGCAGAATCATCTGCCACGCAGATATGAATGCTTATCTCCCCCAATCTTCAATCTAAGACACAAGAGCAAGCTTTGTTTATAATTCAATATTCTTGCAGTCATGCAAACACCAGCTGCTCTGTATGTTGCGGAAGGGTGCTCGGTACTTACCCTTTGGAATTTCTTAGTTTTTTATATATATATATAAAAAAATATATTATATAATATAAATATATATATATATATATATATATATAAAAATATATATATTATATATAATATATATAATATATAAAATATGTAAATATATAAAAAATACCTTTAGTACGTATTGTCTCTCCATTTGGAATAAAAATCAAATGAAGGGGAAGGAGACATTAGCAGAAAGAAAAGGAATAGCGAAAGGAAGGGGATGTTTCAATGCCAGCTAGCAGGCTATCACCGCATACCGCCAAACATTCAAGCACAAAATGCAAAGTTAGTGCACACACACACATTAACCAACACAACTAACACACACATACATGGAACTCCACTCACAGACATACACTTGAGGAGCAATGGATAAGCAAAGACACAGACCCCAAACAGACAGACCCCCCCCCCCCACACACACACACAAACAGACACACACACACACACACACACACACACACACACACACACACACACACACACACACACACATATGCATTCAAAAGACACACAGACACAGACAAACACGCACGCACGCACGGACACACACGTGTACAGACAAAACACACACACACACACACACACACACACACACACACACACACACCCCGCACGCACGCACGCCCCGAAACGCACGCACGAAACCACGCACGCACGCACGCACGCACCACACACGCACGCACGCAACGCACGCACGCACGCCACACACACACACACACACACACACACACACACACACACACACACACACACACAAAACACACACACCACCCACAATACAAAGGGGGGGGGAAGGAAACCGAATAAAAGGTTCCCCCCAAAATGCACCAAAAATCATGCAAGGGAATAAACCTTCCTTCTTCAAGCGCAAGGTCGTCAAATTGGGGATGCTTCTCTCTGTGCATTACTCATTTGTGCGCTGCATTGTAAAATCTTTGACACGATTACTGACAAAAAATCTTTAGAGCTGCTTTCGCTGACAAGGCGAAAAGCTCGTTTAGGGGTCCAATGGTAAAAACTTGAGCCCACATTAACAGTTTAAAACATGAGGAGGAAGAAGAAGAAAAAAGAAGAAGAAGAGGAAGAAGAAAAAGAAGAAGAAGAAGAAGAGGAAGAAAAAGAAAAAAAGAAGAAGAAGAAGAAGAAGAAGAAGAAGAAGAAAAGAAGAAGAAGAAGAAGAAGAAGAAAAGAAGAAGAGAAGAAGAAAAAGAAGGGAAGAAGAAAGAAGAAGAAGAAGAATAAGAAGAAAAAGAAGAAGAAAAGAAAAGAAGAAGAAGAAGAAAAGAGAAGAAAAAATACAAGCTAAACAAGCTAAATTCACTTTCAAGAGACGGAACGGGAAGAAAAAAAAGACGATTTACACGCACTTGTCAGTCGCAGTAAACACACGAGCGGACACTAAACAAACAACGAAGCTTTCGCCTGTCATCAACGAACAAACCCAAAAAAACAACTGACTAACAAACGAACGGAAGTCGAAAAATAAAGAAATAACTGAAGATCAGCTGAGAGCATGTCTAAGGGCAGCACGGGTTTGGATTTCTTTTTCGTTAACAACGTTTTTCTTATTTGCTCGTGCGTGTCGTGTCTGCGTGTGTGCTAAGTGAGATGGCACACGCAATGCTGGGTTTAAGGGGTTTCAGGGACTGCTTACCCTGCCACAAAAGCTTTTTTTCTTCCTCATTCACTCTAGGAGTCTTCAGACTCAATTTAGCCTACAGTTTTTTTTTAACGTTGCCTCAATTCACATATCCTGAAGGAAACTTAGTCTCCTTAGTGTAAACTGAAGAAAATGCAACCTCCCTATCATTGTAAAACATGTCGGTGTTTAAACTAAGGCCTGAAACAAAATGTGCCTTTGAGAAGGGTGATACTTAGTAAACGATCAGTTGGTAGTTGTATGTCCGTGCACGGGTGCACGCGCTTAAAACGTACATATTTGCACACTTCTTAACCCAGTGTTCACATCTGAGAACACATAAATACAGGTAAAGAGTCTTTGCATGAATAATTCAAATTTTGGTCAAAGTTATAATTATTATATTGTGTCTGAGACTATGTGTGTGTGTGCTCGCGCGCGCACACACACACACACATACACACACACACACACACACACACACACACACACACACACAACACACACACATGCACACACACACACACACACACACACACACACACACACACACACACACACACACACACACACACACACACACACCAGAAAAGAGAAGAACAGGTCAGACAGAGGCTCTAGAGGCGCTGCAAGTGGCCATAGACACGATGGCAGTTTGCGCCCCTGCTGTCCTGCACTGGACCATGAAATGCACAGCACAACGTGGCAGACGTCAACAGAGAGAGAGAGAGAGAGAGAGAGAGAGAGAGAGAGAGAGAGAGAGAGAGAGAGAGAGAGAGAGAGAGAGAGAGAGAGAGAGAGAGAGAGAAGGCTAACACATTGAACTGGACTCACACATAATTATCCGACCGCATGCTTCAAAATGTACAAATCCTTGACACTCCATGGCTAGAATCCACCCGAACTGGTCTACATAGATTAGGAACGGACCATATCTGGGAAAAAACAACCTAACAAACTCTCAATGTCGAGATAACAGATTATGCCATCAAAAATAATTTAGAATCAAAATAGGTAGACTTCTGGAAACAGCTCAATAAGAGCATCTGGAGACTATACTTTTAGAAAACAACTGCAGAAAAGTACCGAGTAAACCGTACATAGTAAACGTTAAAAGCTTCACACAGAGACGTGATGCCAGCAACCTTGGCGTCAGCGCTCTCATGACCTGCCAACAGAAAGGGGAGATAAGGAACCCCCCGAGAGAGGACAGACAATGCTCAGCATGTGCTGTGGTCGCAAATGAAGCTCATTATTTGGACAGCTGCTCTACTCACGAACTACTACGACTGCAGCTAATGCAACAGTTATTAAAAGAGATGATCAACCCAAACTTACTGAAATATAAAATTATGCCCAAGTACAATGCTAGACAATGACGGACTTCAATTTCATATAGCCAGATATGTTTTATGATTGTATGAATGTGAAAAGAGCATCATGGCTACTTGTATGGACCCAGAGGAATTATGCTCTATCAATTAATTATGGTTCTGACAATGCCATCCTGTGTCTATTGACCCTTAATGGTTCTCGTGACAATTAAAGTCTGAGTCTGAGTGTCTCCGTCTGAGTCTATCCGGCTGTTTGGCAAAATGTTCACAGGAACGCAACAGCAACATCAAACCACGGACTGACATGGAAATGGAGTGT
>CM031611.1:38676685-38687327 GCA_018398815.1 Conus ventricosus | reverse complement strand
TAGGTTTAACCGTTTAAAGGGTAATCCGAATTAAAGGGGAAAAGCGCGTAGGGGAGAGAGAAGAGAGAGAAAAAGAAGGAAGAAGAGAGGGGGGAAGGGAGGAAGAGAGAAAAAGGGGAGAAAGGGGAGAGAGAGAGAGAGGAAAGGGGCCAGGCGCAGAGACAAGAGTTTTAAAAATAGCACAAGGGACAAAGAAAACCCGACAAAACCATAGATAGATCTAAAGGGGGGGATGGACTAACGTGAGAAGGGGGCGGTAAATGGCGAAGATACTGAGAGGGGGTTGCACTCATTGAGAAGGGGAGCGATAAATATTGAGGGGGGGGTGGACTCGCTGAGAAAAGGGAGCGATGAATAGGAGGGGGGATGGACTCGCGAAGAAGGGACGAGTGTGGCAGAAAGTCTGAAGGGGGGGGTGGACCGTGGAGAAGGACGAGTGAATGGCAAAGAATGAAGGGAGGGATGGACCGTGAGAAAAAGGAGCGATTGAATGGCAGAATATGAGAGGGGGGGAGGCTCGCTGTGAAAGGAGCAAGTGAAACTAAAGGGGAGGGATGGATCGGAGAGAAGGGCGGTAATGGCAGAAATACTGAGGGGGGGATGGATATTGAGAAGAAGGGCAAAGTGAATACGAAGGGGGGATGGACTCGCTGAGAGAAGGAGGAGGAATGTGAGAGGAGGGAGGACTCCTGAGAGAAGGACGAGTGAATGCTGAGAGGGGGGGATACTCGCTGAGAAAAGGGCCAGTGAATCCGGGGGGGGGGGGGGGAGGACTCGGAAGAAGGGACGGGGTGAAAATGGCCAAAAAGATACTGGGGAGGGGTGGACTCATGAGAGAAGGAGAAATAAAATATGAGGGAGGGAGGGACTCGCTGAGAAAAGGAGCGAGTGAAAACTGAAGGGGGGATGGACTCGCGGAGAAGGACGAGTGATTAGGGGGAGGAGGGACTCGCGAAGAAGGAGTGAGTGAATGGAAAGAAGATATGAGAGGAGGGTGGACTCATTGAAAAAAGGAGCGAGTGAAAAAGAGGGGAGGAGGGACTCATTAGAGAAGGGAGCGAGTGAATGGCAGAAAAAACGGAAGGGGGGAGGGACCATTAAAGGGAAGGAGGGTGAATGGAAAAGGAAGAATGAAGAGGAGGGAAAATGGCCATTGAAGAAGGGCGAGTGAATGTGAAGGGGGGATGGATATTGAAGAAGGAGCGGTGAAACTGGGGGGAGGATGGACCCTGAAGAAGGGCGTTTGAATGGCAGAAAAAATCGAGAGGGGGAGGGACTCTTTGAGAGAAGGACGAGTGAATGCTGGAGGGGGATGGACTCTTGGGAAAAAGGACCCGGTGAATACTAAGGAGGGATGGACTCGTGAGAGAAAGGAGCGAGTGAAAAAGAGGGAGGGAGGACTCATAAAGGAAGGAGCGAGTAAAATACTGAGAGGGGGGAGGGATCACTGGGGAAAAAGGAGCGGTGAATACTGAGAGGGGGGTGGACCCCACTGGGAAGGAGCGATGAATACTGGGGAGGGATGGACCCTTAGAAAAGGGAGCGGGTGAATATGAGAGGGGGATGGATCATGAGAAAGGGCGAGTGATACTGAGGGAGGGATGGACTCGCTGAGAAAGGAGCGATGAATACTGAAAAGGGAGGGATGGACCGTGAGAGAAGGAGCGGGGAAAATGCAGAAGATACTGAGAGGAGGGATAGATCATTGAGAAAAGGGAGGAGTGAATACTGAGGAGGGAGGACTGCTGAGAGAAGGACGAGTGAATTAGGGAGGGAGGGATCGTGAAAAAGGGAGCGAGTGAATGCAAAGCGGGTGGTGAAAGAAAAAAAGGAAAGAGAGATCAGGAGGGAAGAAAAAGAGTGGGAAGAAGGACTGAAGATGAAAGGGAAGGGGAAAGGGGAAAGGGGCGAAACATATGGGGAGAAGAGAGAGAGAGAAGAGAGGAGAGAGAAAGGAGAGAGAGAGAAGAGAGGGGAGAGAGGGGGGAGAGAGAAAGAGAGAGAGAGAAAACTTTGTTTTTGGCCACGCCGAAAGGAAATTTTGACATTGTTAGACCCAAGAAAACCCATTAAAACGAACGTGTCGGGCGTCCCAGTTTTTTGCCCCTTTTGCCCTTTTTGTTTTAATTTTTCCCCCCCTGGAAGGAATTTCATGTGGGGGCCCAAAAGGCAGGCCTGGCCACCGCAGTTTTAGCTTTTTTACGGCTGTTTTATGTTTTTTTTGTGTCTTTCGTCCTGCCCGTCCAGCCTCCCGACAGGGGGAAAACATTTATTTGTCTTGTTGTCCTAGACAACACATCCCCATCAATCATGATGTTAGTCTTTTCACTGTGTTCGGATTGTTGTCTCCTTTTTTTAACGGGACCTTATGGCGAGTGGGGAAAAAATTCCATTTAGACAAGAGGGGATGGAAATTTTCCTGGGGTTTTTTAAAAAAAAAAATCTGTCATTCCCTTGTTAATTCAGGGGTGCAATCAAGGCGGTTTTTTTTCTTCATTACCTTTTTAAAAATTTGAAATGAGTTTTTTTTTACCCCCAATGACATTGAAAACAAAGCACTGAAAGAACATGATTTCAACACGGCAAAAAAAATAAACAATTAAATTTGGGACAGTACAACCAAAGAACGAAAAACAAAAAAAAGAGAAAGAAAAATGATTCCGTTTTTTAAAAGTGGTGGGGGAATAGCCGGTGGGCGAAAATAAATGGGGGTTAGGGAGGAAAAGGAGGGGGGGGGGGGGGGGGGGGGGGTGCGTAGGGGGAGGTGTGCGTGTGTGATAGTGGGTTGTTTTCTAGTTTTTTGGGATGGTTGATATCTTTGTGATGGTTGTGGAAAAGGGGGTTTTATAAAATGGAAAGGGAAAAAAAAAAAAAAAAAAAGGTTTTGGGGTGAAAAAAATAAATATTTCGTTGGGGATGAAAGGGGTTTTAGTGGTAGTTATGCGGGGGTAGTTGAGAAGGTGGGGGGGTAATGTTGGGGGGAAAGGGGGAGGAAATAATGGGTATAAGGATGATCGGGGGGGGGGGGGGGGGTGGGGGGGGGGGTAGAGGAAAAAAAAAGGGGGGGGGAATTGGGGGGGGGGGGGAAAGGGAGGGAAATTTTGGGGGGGGGGGGGGGGGGGGGGGGGGGGGGGAGGGAAGGGGGAAAAGAGAGGGGAGCTCAACCCATACCCACTATGGGGGGGGGGTGGGGGTGGGGGGTTCATATAAATGGTGTTTTTTAAAAAAAAATAACAATGCTGTGGATGATGTTCTTTGCAACGGTGAAATATGTGTTGGCATCAATTGATTTGTTAGAAGTAGCAGTGATCAAGGGAAAAACAGGACAGTGTTTTCCACAACACAAATTTCCCCCCTTCCCCCCTGACCACTTCTTTTCCTTTGTCCCCCCTTGTACCTTGTATTTTTTCACCCCTCGACATACGGTATGCGGGGTGTAGGGGCTGTGGTTGTTGGTGTGTTGTGTGTGTGTGTGTGTGTGTGGTGTGTGTGTGTGTGTGTGTGTGGTGTGTGTGTGTGTGTGGTGGGGTGTTCCCAATATGACCCCCTATCATTTTTTATTACCCCATCATAGATACCCATGTTTTTAAAATTTTTTTGACATAGTTTGGGGATGTTTGCAATATGTGGTGAGTGGTGGATTGTGTACATGCTATTAGATGTTGGCATGCATTATCATACATGCTCGGGGGTGTTTTTACGGTGATTTTTTTCTGATCTATATAACCCTTTCCCATCAATTGATCATTGATCATTTCCCTTTCCCCCCCCCCCCCCCCCAATTAATCAGCTAGCATTATCATCCCAAAGTATTAAATTTCTTTTCATTACGGAATGAATAAATCCTATGATGTTTGTCCCACAGACATTGACCAAATTATCCATTATTCATCATCCCCCTTTTTTTATATGTGTTTGTTTTTTTATGTATGGTGTGTGGATGTGCTTGTGTACATGCCTTTTTACTGGTGGCATCATGTATATAATGCTCGTGTTGGTTTAGACGGTGATTATTTATGATCTATGAACCTTACCATCAAATTTAGTCTTGATCTTGCTCTCCCCCCCCCCCCCCCCCCCAAATTAAAATCAGTAGCATTTATGCCAATGCTATATTTATATTTCACTTTTGGCAATGAATAACATCCTTAGCCCCCGTTTCCCCTTAAGACTTGACCAATTATCCATTATTCACATCCCCCCCCTTTTTTTTCCAAAAAAGATATTTTCCTATGTCCCCCCCCTTGCCCATTGTACCAAAAAACCCCATTGTTTCCCCTTGTAAACAAATTTGGGACCACCCTGTGGTAACCCCTTTTTTAAAATTATTACATTTATTAGTCACTGAAAAGCTCCCCTCCAGTGAACAACCATATTCCTATTGGAAATGAAGAAGCCAACTAACTCAAAGGGAGGGGGCAGCAGCCCCAACTGTACAAGAGGGTGTTTCTACCGTGCCCCCCAGACCCAAGTGAAAATTGTTTGGACGAAGATAAAGGGTCCCCTACCCCAAAACACGGGCCACTAAAACTTTCCAACCTGTGAGTCTTTAAATTATCAATGCAGTGCAGCCCCAAGAGACAGTGGCATTCCCGCTAGGCCAAATGGAAAAACTGGCCTGCCACTCCCCCAAAATGGGAAAAAACCCCACTGCCATGGGGGTCTTTACCCTAAACAACCTCTGTTAGTACTCCCGGGTTCCCCCCCGAAGAAAAAGAAGAAGACCACCTTTGATACTGAGAATGGGCCTCCAGACTGGACATCAATCTCTGCAATACCCCCCTGGTGGGTCTTTTTAAATTTTTCCAGCGCCCCAATGACGGTGGAAAAGTCCCAACAATCAAAAGAACATCCCGGTGCCAACCCCCGATGAGTGCAAAAAAGTTATTGACCAAAAGAAGAGCCCTTTACCATCAGAAGCCCTTCCAGTACCTCCACCATTCTTCCCAAGGGAACGGGAAGATCTTTCCTACATAATTTATTTCATATATCATCCCTACGTGATGATTGTGATAAAAATTTTTTTTTAAATTTTTAAATTTTTTTTTTTTTTTTTTTTAAGTGTGTGTGTGTGTGTGAAAGAGGTATGTTAAAAGGTGTGTGAAAAATCTCCCCGTTTGTCTCATATATCAATATCTTAATCCCCAGAAAAAATGTTTAATGTGGTCCCCCTCCCCCCCACCCTTTTGTGTTGTGTGTTGGTGTGTGTGGTGTAGTGTGTGTGTGTTAGTGTGGTTTTGTGTGGTGTGTGTGGGGGTGTTGTGTGTGGCAAGTGCAAACATGATACCTGTTTTTTATTGTCACTGCTATCTTCTTCAACAAACATCAGCCATTGATGCCAACAATTTTTTATTTACAATGAACATCATCCCCCAACATTGACTTTTTTTTAAAACCCCCTTTATTGAACCCCCCCCCCCCACCCCCCCCCTAGTGGATGAAAAGAAAGAGCTCCCCCCTTCTCTTCCCCCCTTCCCCCCCCAAAAATTACCCCTCCCCCCCCCCAATTCCCCCCCCTTTTTTTTTTCCTCACCCCCCACCCCCACCCCCCACCCCCCCATCTCCCTTTTCACCCCCTTTATCTTCCCTCCCCTTCCCTCCCCCAAAATTACCCCAAATCTTCAAATACCCACGCATAACTCCACACCTCTTTTATACCCAAAGAAAACATTTATTTTATTTTACCCCAAAACCTTTTTTTTTCCTTTCCTTTTTATCAAACCCCCCATCCACAACCATCACAAAAATTCACACCATCCCCTAAATGAACACAACCCTATCATATCCCCCACACACACCCTCCCACGCAACCACCCCCCCCCCCCCTCCTTTTCCTCTCCATAATCCCCCATGTCCCCTTTCCGTCTCCCCTTTCTCCCCCCCAAAATGGACAACAAAGGGTGAGTCATTTTTTTCTTCTTTTTTTTGGTTTTTTTTTGTTCTTTTTTTGTACGTCCCAAAGTTAATTGATTTATTTTTTTCGCCCGAAGAAGCCCAAGTGGTTGAAATGCATGTGTTTTTTGTCATGTGCTTTGTTTTTTCAATGTCATTGGCGGTAAGAAAAAAATTATTTCTAAAAATTTTTTTCGTTCGCCGCCCTCTACTTCATTTTGAAAAATCAACCCTTTTTTAATTTCACGTATCCCCCTTCATTGTATTGTACGCTTCGACAGCGTTATTAACTATTCTCCTTCCCCTGTTTTTTTTTTTTGATTATTTTTTCCTATCTTCCCTTTTTTTGTTTTTCATGTAGTCGCGCCATGATTTTAAGATTACGATTTCCTTTTGTTTTTCTGTTTATTTTCTTTTTTTTTGCATGTCTCTTTACAGATTTTTTTTCTTGTCCAGAGCATTCAAAACTGCTTTTTTCTCTCTATCTTTGATTTGGGGAGAGAAAAGGAAAAGAGAGAGTAGAGAGGGGAGAGAGAGAGAGAGAGAGAAGAGAGAGAGAGAAAAAGAGAGAGAAGAAGAAAGAACGAAATGTTGTTTAAAGAGGGAAAAGAAATTCACCCCAGGGGTTTTTTTTATTCCCCGCCTCAAACAAATATACATGGAGGGAAAACATTTCAAAGAATGCATATAAATCATAAAAACAATGAATATAGCAATTTTTAAAACAGAATGCAAGTAAACTAAAAGGAAAAGAGTGTGGGAGAAGGGGGGGACGGACAGCGACACAAAAAGAGAGGTGGGGGGGGGTTGGGCCACATAAAAAAGAGACGGAGTCTTGACAAAGGGGAGAGAAAAAGAAGAAGAAAAAAAGAAGAAGAAGAAGGGAAAAAAAGAAGAAAAAAAAGAAGAAGAAGAAAGAAGAAGAAAAAAAGGAGGAGAAGAAGGGGGGAAAAAGATATCAAAAATTTGGGCCATCAAAACGACAAAATACCATGAAAAAGAGTGGGGGAAAAATCAATCATGCAATAAAGAAAAAAGGCTGAAAACACCGACTTGCCCAAACTAGCAGCAAACAACAAATTCCCTCACTTCACCCCCCCCCCCCCCCCCCCTTCCCCTAAAGAACCAAAAAAAGGGAAAAGGGGAAAAAAGGGAAGGGGGAAAAAAGAAGGACGAGTGAATGGCAGAAATACTGAGAGGAGGGGTGGACGCTGAGAGAGGAGCGAGTGAATGGCAGAAGATACTGAGAGGAGGGATGGACTCGCTGAGAGAAGGAGCGAGTGAATGGCAGAAGATACTGAGAGGAGGGATGGACTCGCTGTGAGAAGGAGCAAGTGATACTGAGAGGAGGGATGGACTCGCTGAGAGAAGGAGCGAGTGAATGGCAGAAGATACTGAGAGGAGGGATGGACTCATTGAGAGAAGGAGCGAGTGAATACTGAGAGGAGGGATGGACTCGCTGAGAGAAGGAGCGAGTGAATGCTGAGAGGAGGGATGGACTCGCTGAGAGAAGGAGCGAGTGAATGCTGAGAGGAGGGATGGACTCGCTGAGAGAAGGAGCCAGTGAATGCCGAGAGGAGGGATGGACTCGCTGAGAGAAGGAGCGAGTGAATGGCAGAAGATACTGAGAGGAGGGGTGGACTCATGAGAGAAGGAGCGAGATGAATACTGAGAGGAGGGATGGACTCGCTGAGAGAAGGAGCGAGTGAATACTGAGAGGAGGGATGGACTCGCTGAGAGAAGGAGCGAGTGATACTGAGAGGAGGGATGGACTCGCTGAGAGAAGGAGTGAGTGAATGGCAGAAGATACTGAGAGGAGGGAGACTCATTGAGAAAAGGAGCGAGTGAATACTGAGAGGAGGGATGGACTCATTGAGAGAAGGAGCGAGTGAATGGCAGAAGATACTGAGAGGAGGGATGGACTCATTGAGGAGAAGGAGCGAGTGAATGGCAGAAGATACTGAGAGGAGGGATGGGACTCATTGAGAGAAGGAGCGAGTGAATGCTGAGAGGAGGGATGGACTCATTGAGAGAAGGAGCGAGTGAATACTGAGAGGAGGGATGGACTCGCTGAGAGAAGGAGCGATTGAATGGCAAAGATACTGAGAGGAGGGATGGACTCATTGAGAGAAGGAGCGAGTGAATGCTGAGAGGAGGGATGGACTCATTGAGAGAAGGAGCGAGTGGAATACTGAGAGGAGGGATGGACTCGCTGAGAGAAGGAGCGAGTGAATACTGAGAGGAGGGATGGACTCATTGAGAGAAGGAGCGAGTGAATACTGAGAGGAGGGATGGACTCACTGAGAGAAGGAGCGAGTGAATACTGAGAGGAGGGATGGACTCACTGAGAGAAGGAGCGAGTGAATACTGAGAGGAGGGATGGACTCGCTTAGAGAAGGAGCGGGTGAATACTGAGAGGAGGGATGGGACTCATTGAGAGAAGGAGCGAGTGAATACTGAGAGGAGGGATGGACTCGCTGAGAGAAGGACGCGAGTGAATACTGAGAGGAGGGATGGACTCGCTGAGAGAAGGAGCGAGTGAATGGCAGAAGATACTGGAGGAGGATAGACTCATTGAGAGAAGGAGCGAGTGAATACTGAGAGGAGGGATGGACTCGCTGAGAGAAGGAGCGAGTGAATGCTGAGAGGAGGGATGGACTCGCTGAGAGAGGAGCGAGTGAATGGCAGAAGCAGGTGGTGAAGAAGAAGAAAGAGAGACAGGAGGGAAGAAAAAGAGTGAGGAAGAACGGACTGAAGATGAAAGGGAAGGAAGGGGAAGGCGAACATATGAGGAGAAGAGAGAGAGAGAGAGAGAGAGAGAGAGGGAGAGGAGAGAGAGAGAGAGAGAGAGGGAGAGAGAGAGAGAGAGAGAGAGAGAGAGAGACATTGCCTTGCACCACGCCTGCAAGGCAATGTTTGAACCATTGTTGAGACCCAAGAACAACCCATTGAAACGAACGTGTCAAGGCGTGCCAGTGTTTGTCCCATTTGTCCCTGTCTTGGTCGTAATCCGCCTGGAAGGCATATTTCATGTGTGGGCCAACAAGGCAGTGCCTGGCACACCGTCAGCTTAGCTTGTTTACGGCTGTTTTACTGATGTTTGTGTCATTCGTCTCTGTCCGTACCAGCCTCCCGACAGAGGGAAAACACATTTGATTTAGTCGTTGTTGTCCATAGACAACTACATACCCATCAATCATGCATGTTATGTCTCTTTCACCTGTGTTCGGATTGTTGTCTCGCTTGTTTACACTGGACCTTATGGCGAGTGGGGAAAAAAGCTTCCATTGTAGACGAAGACGGGGATGGCAATATCACTGCGGAATTTTAAAAAAAAAAAATCTGTCATTACCTTGTTAACTTCATCGGGGTGGCATATCAAGGCGGTTTTTTTTTCTATCATTACCTTTTAAAATTTAGAAATAGAGTTTGTTTCTTACCGCCAATGACATTGACAAACAAAGCACATGACAAGACACGATGCATTTCAACACAGGCGAAAAAAATAAATCACATTTAACATTTGGGACAGTACAAACAAAGAACAAAAAAAACGAAAAAAAGAAGAAAGAAAAATGACTCATCCGTTGTTGTCCATGTGGTGGGGGAGAATAGCCGGTAGGCGAAAATGACATGGGGGATTATGGGAGAGGAAAAGGAGGGGGGAGGGGGGGGGGGGGGGGGTTGTCGTAGGGGAGGTGTGCGTGTGTGATATGATAGGGTTTGTGTGTCTAGTTTATTGGGATGGTGTGATATCTTTGTTATGGTTGTGGTAAATGGTTGGATTGATAATAATGGTAAGGGAAAAAAAAAAGGTTTGGGTGAATAAAATATAAATGATTTCGTTGGGTGATGAAAGAGGTAGTGGTAGTTATGCGTGGGTAGTTGAGAAGGGGTGGGTAATGTTGGGGAGGGAGGGGATAGGAAGATAAATGGGTGATAAGGTATGATCGGGGGTGGGGGGGTTGGGGGTGGGGGTGGGGGGTAGAGGTAAAAAAAAAGGGGGGGGAATTGGGGGGGGGGGGAGGAGGGTAATGTGTTTGGGGGGGGGGGGGGGGGGAGGGAAGGGGGGCAAGAGAGGAGAGCTCATATCTCATCATCCACTATGGGGTGGGGGGGTGGGGGTGGGAGGTTCATATAAATGGTGTTGTTTAAAAAAGTGAACAATGCTGTGGGATGATGTTCATTGCAACAGGTTGAAATAATGTGTTGGCATCAATAGGCTGATGTTTGTTGAGAGAAGATAGCAGTGATCAATGAAAAACAGGGTTCATGTGTTGCACACACACACATTTTCCCCCCTTCCCCACTGACCACTTCTTTTCCTTTGTCCCCATTGTACCTTGTATCTCATGATCACCCTCGACATACAGGTATGCTTGGATGTAGGCACATGTGGTTGTTGGTGTGTGTGTGTGTGTGTGTGTGTTGTGTGTGTGTGTGTGTGGTTGTGTGTGTGTGTGTGTGTGTGTGTGTGTGTGTGTTCCCAATATATGACCACCATCATCATTACATTATTACCACCACTCATAAGATATCCTATGTATAACCCTTTTTTTGACATATGTGGTGCATGTTTGCATATATGTTGTGTGTGTGTGATGCGCTTGTGTACATGCCTATGTAGATGTGTGTGCATGCATGTATCATACATGCTCGTGTGTGTGTGACGGGTGATTATTTCATGATCTATATAACCTTCACCATCAATTGAGTCATTGATCATTGCTCTCCCTCCCCCCCCCCCCCC
>CM031611.1:38670206-38671585 GCA_018398815.1 Conus ventricosus | reverse complement strand
GTGACATATAACAACAAAACGAGCAGACGAGAGAGCACAAGGCAGAGACATGCGCAGACAGAAGGAGGGAGCACAAGGCAGAGACATGCGCAGACAGAGGAGGGAGCACAAGGCAGAGACATGCGCAGACAGAAGGAGGGAGCACAAGGCAGAGACATGCGCAGACAGAAGGAGGGAGCACAAGGCAGAGACATGCGCAGACAGAAGGAGGGAGCACAAGGCAGAGACATGCGCAGACAGAAGGAGGGAGCACAAGGCAGAGACATGCGCAGACAGAAGGAGGGAGCACAAGGCAGAGGACATGCGCAGACAGAAGGAGGGAGCACAAGGCAGAGACATGCGCAGACAGAAGGAGGGAGCACAAGGCAGAGACATGCGCAGACAGAAGGAGGGAGCACAAGGCAGAGACATGCGCAGACAGAAGGAGGGAGCACAAGGCAGGACATGCGCAGACAGACGGAGGGAGCACAAGGCAGAGACATGCGCAGACAGAAGGAGGGAGCACAAGGCAGAGACATGCGCAGACAGAAGGAGGGAGCACAAGGCAGAGACATGCGCAGACAGAAGGAGGGAGCACAAGGCAGAGACATGCGCAGACAGAAGGAGGGAGCACAAGGCAGAGACATGCGCAGACAGAAGGAGGGAGCACAAGGCAGCAACATGCGCAGACAGAAGGAGGGAGCACAAGGCAGAGACATGCGCAGACAGAAGGAGGGAGCACAAGGCAGAGACATGCGCAGACAGAAGGAGGGAGCACAAGGCAGAGACATGCGCAGACAGAGGAGGGAGCACAAGGCAGAGACATGCGCAGACAGAAGGAGGGAGCACAAGGCAGAGACATGCGCAGACAGAAGGAGGGAGCACAAGGCAGAGACATGCGCAGACAGAAGGAGGGAGCACAAGGCAGAGACATGCGCAGACAGAAGGAGGGAGCACAAGGCAGAGACATGCGCAGACAGAAGGAGGGAGCACAAGGCAGAGACATGCGCAGACAGAAGGAGGGAGCACAAGGCGAGACATGCGCAGACAGAAGGAGGGAGCACAAGCAGAGACATGCGCAGACGAAGGAGGGAGACAAGGCAGAGACATGCGCAGACAGAAGGAGGGAGCACAAGGCAGAGACATGCGCAGACAGAAGGAGGGAGCACAAGGCAGAGACATGCGCAGACAGAAGGAGGGAGCACAAGGCAGAGACATGCGCAGACAGAAGGAGGGAGCACAAGGCAGAGACATGCGCAGACAGAAGGAGGGAGCACAAGGCAGAGACATGCGCAGACAGAAGGAGGGAGCACAAGGCAGAGACATGCGCAGACAGAAGGAGGGAGCACAAGGCAGAGACATGCGCAGACAGAAGGAGAGAGCACAGGCAGAGACATGCG
>CM031611.1:38660206-38662706 GCA_018398815.1 Conus ventricosus | reverse complement strand
CGTCCCTTTCGCGTACATACACTGAGGAAGAGAGAGAGAGAGAGAGAGAGAGAGAGAGAGAGAGAGAGAGAGAGTGAGAGAGAGAGAGAGAGAGAGAGAGAGTTGCACTCACTCACTGAGCTTAGGTCAACGATCTGCGTAAGGAACATGGCTTGTTGCGTTCAGTGAGATACAAGAGTAGCCTTTTGTGGCATTGACATGTTAGCGCTGTATCTATCTGATCCACGGGCTATGGAAGGGATCCTTGGCATGTTAGCGCTGTATCTATCGGATCCACGGGCTATGGAAGGGATCCTTGGCATGTTAGCGCCGTATCTATCTGATCCACGGGCTATGGAAGGGATCCTTGGCATGTTAGCGCTGTATCTATCTACCACGGGTTATGGAAGGGATCCATCCTCCTCTCGCCATGGACGCGTTTTCCTTTATCAAAATTTTATTTTTTATTTATTATTCGATTTCAGAGAGCGGTTGTTCAGAAAAAGATGAAATAAGGAATTGACGTTGTGATTTAGGGCTCACTTCCTCAGTAGGGGTAGTGGAAGGGTGAGTGTGTATGGAGAGAGAGAGAGAGAGAGAGAGAGAGAGAGAGAGAGAGAGCGAGAGCACTATAATGATGTTGACCTTTTATTCATTAACGTCGTTGCCTCTTAGGAAGGAGATACAGAATGTAGTACTCAGTGTTACTTATAAAATTATAGATAACTAAGAATGCGTACACCATAATGTCATTACACTGAAATATTTTACATGTGTACACTGATAACATTTTTTTTACACAATTATTTCTTTTCGGCAGGGTAGACAATACTTTATCGAAACTCTTTATGACATTCTAGAGCTTTACATCGTGACTGGAAATCACTTGACGAGAGAGGAGAGAGAGAGAGAGAGAGAGAGAGAGAGAGAGGAGAGAGAGAGAGAGAGAGAGAGAGAGAGGAGAGAGAGAGAGAGAGAGAAAGAAAGAGAAAGATGCACTCACTCAGTCAACTTTGGTCGTCGAACTTTGCAAAGTAAAAAGAAGGGCTTGTAGCATTCAGTGAAATACAAGAAATCCCCATCACGACATTGTCCCGTCAGAGCATTTTATCTGATCCAGGGACAATGGAATGAGTACGTCACTATCTGCTCATCGGTATGTTTCAGGTTACCAAGTATTTTCTTTCTCATTCGATGTCAGCGAGCGATTGTTCATAAAAGTTGAAATAAGGAATGAATGTTGTGGTGTAGGACTCGCAGTCCTGTTGGGAGAGTAGAACGGTGGGAGTAGGTGTGAACATAATGAGAGAGAGAGAGAGAGAGGAGAGAGAGAGAGAGGAGAGTGTGAACTCGAACTCACACTCAAACTCAAACAGTTTAACTGCAAAGGCCACCGACCTATCTGCAATGAAGTCAAGAAAAAAGTAGAACACACGCGCGCTCGACGCATATACTGAATATTATGAAAGAAAAGCAAGAAACTGTTCCACTCCCTCAACATCTTGGTTTGACCACACACATCCAAAACTATACATATACATCTTACAGCGAATGTCAGATATTCAGTTTGTCTTATCACGAGAGTCTAACTCAAATAATGTTCTATATCTTTTCTGGTAATTGTGACTCATCCATTCTTGTCAACTTTAACCAGTAGTGCAGACACCTAATGCCAGAATTTATGTAAATAGGATATCTATTTGTCTCTCCATAGACCAGATCATTCGGTGTTTGTATTTGAACCCCCTAAAACTTTTTTTCAGGGCAAAGAGATATACTTTAATGAAAGAGAGAGATACGGATGCGAAGGAGAGAGAGGAGAGAGAGAGGAGAGAGAGAGAGAGAGAGAGAGAGAGAGAGAGAGAGAGAGAGAGAGAGATGGCACTATGATGATGTTGCGCTTTAAAAAAAAATATAATTGCCCCTTGGGAAGCACATGCATAATGTAGTTGACAGAGTCACTTATAAAGTACAAGATGACTAAAATACGTATACCATGATGACATCTCAGAAGGCCATTGAAATATTGACATGTGTCAATTGATAACTTTCTCTCACAATTGTTTCTGTTCTGCAGGCCTGACCATTGTTTGTCGAAACTCTTTATGATCCTTTTGGCGTTTTACAGGCTTATCTTGTGTTTGGAAATCACTTGAAAAGAGAGAGTGAGAGAGAGAGAGAGAGAGAGAGAGAGAGAGAGAGAGAGATGTACTCACTCAGTGAACTTGGATCAACGAATTTTGTAGAATAAAAAGGGGCATGTAGCGTTCAGCGAGATACAAGAAAACCCCATCATGATATTGTCCCGTCAGTGCTGTTTTGTCTGATCCATGGACTGAGGAATGCCCCTCGTCATTGACGTGTTTTATTTCATCGCCTTCTTTCTTTATCATTCTATGTGAGTGAGCGAATGTTTTTAAATGCTGCAATAAGGAACTGACGTTGTGCCTTAGGGCTCAAAGTGCAGTGTAGGAGTGTAAAGGCTAGGGGGGAGGGGGAGATGTAAATGGTGGGTTGCTAG
>CM031611.1:38653719-38655164 GCA_018398815.1 Conus ventricosus | reverse complement strand
CAGGGCTTGACCTCGTTGACTCAGCGACCACGTGCGCCCGTGCAGGGTCAGATGGCGACCTCGTGAAGCGACGAGGATCCCGTCTCTGCTTCCGCGTACTTTCTGCTGCCCTCTGCCCTCTGTTGCGCTGTCAGCTGCCGGCTTCCTCGCGGTGTCGGCGTTGGCCTCGGAAGCTGTTCCTCTGGCATCAGCGTCGGCGTGGTCGTCTCCTGCGGCTGCTACCTCTGCATAGGTTCTGGGGTCCGGTCGTTTCGGTTCCACAACCAGTCTGCCGAGAGAGAGAGAGAGAGAGAGAGAGAGAGAGAGAGAGAGAGAGACCGACCGACCGACCGACCGACAGAAAGACAGACAGACAGAACTAGGAACACTGAGTTTTTTGCCGAGAGAATTTGAAGGAGAAGACATGAAGAAACCTGCATGAAGTTGAGAGAAATGAAGAGACCGGAGAAATTAGTATACATGGAGTTTCGTTGAGAGAGAGAGAGAGAGAGAGAGAGAGAGAGAGAGAGAGAGAGAGAGAGAGAGAGAGAGAGAGAGAGAGAGAGAGAGAGAAGTTTCGGTTTCAGTCTAGTCATAGAGGCAGTGTAAAGTACGGACTAGTCCATATACGTTACCTCACACCTGATAAGCTGGGAGCCATGATTCGCCGTGAAAAGAAAAAGAGGAAGGATAGGATGGGGATGGGGTATAATGGTGGCGTAAAGCTAGATCTCAGAAGACAGAAATAGAACGGAGAGACAACGAATTACCCGTAGTGCAGGAGATGAAAACAGATAGCAGAGAAGTTAGTAAAGGTGTGTGTGTGTGTGTGTGTGTGTGTGTGTGTGTGTGTGTGTGTGTGTGTGTGTGTGTTGCGTGCGTGCGTGCGTGCGTGCGTGCGTGCGTGCGTGCGTGCGTGCGTGCGTGTGTGTGTGTTCAAGAGAAGTAGAGAGAGGAGAAGCCGATAAACGTTGAAGGGAGAGAACTCAATCATTCCATGACGGATTTGTGCAACAGTTTCTGCTTTTGCTGTCTTAAATTAACCGTATCGTTTCACAAAACGAACATCTGATTTTTAAAACTTACTGATGAAATGGGAGACCTCCTGAACTTCGTTCCTATCAGTAAAATGAACTCATGAAAGACACCGTGAAGAGAATCTATCAGTAAAATGAACTTATGAAAGACACAGTGAAAGGAATCAATCAGTAAAATGAACTCATGAAAGACACAATAAAAAGAATCTATCAGTAAAATGAACTCATGTAAGACACAGTGAAAAGAATCTATCAGTAAACAAATAAAAAAGATGGGGGGGGGGGGGGGGGGAGAAGAAAAAAAGACCCCCCACAAAAAACAACAACAACAACAACAACAAAACCGGACTGATGATGAGTGTAAAGCAAAATCATCGTCCTTCACTTTCTGTACATCCTCCTCCTCCTCCTCCTCCTCCTCCTCCTCCT
>CM031611.1:38643719-38646219 GCA_018398815.1 Conus ventricosus | reverse complement strand
AGAATGACGGCATCACCAGTGAGGAAGACAGATCCTGAGCATAAGGAATGACGTCATCACCAGTGAGGAAGGCAGATCCTGGGCATAAGGAATGACGTCATCACCAGTGAGGGAGACAGATCCTGGGCGTAAGGAACGACCTCACCACCATGAGGAAGACAGATCCTGGGCATAAAGAATGACGTCATCACTAGTGAGGAAGACAGATCCTGGGCATAAGGAACGACTTCACCACCAGTGAGGGAGACAGATCCTGGGCATAAGGAATGACATCATCACCAGTGAGGAAGACAGATCCTGGGCATAAGGAGTGACGTCATCACCAGTAAGGAAGACAGATCCTGGGCATTAAAGAACGACTTCGCCATTGAGAAAAAGCTGGAAGTGTTCCAGAACAAGTGTCTGCGACGTGTCCTCAGGATCTTCTGGCCAAACATCATCTCAAACGAAGAACTGAGGACTAGAACAGGAGTCTCCACAATACAGGACACCATCCAGGCGCGTCGATGGAGATGGCTAGGGCATGTCTGTCGCATGCCACCCAGCTCACTCCCCAGAACAGCCCTGCGCTGGACCCCCCAAGGTAAAAGAAAACGGGGGCGACCGAAGGAAACCTGGCGCAGGACAATAGAAAGGGAGCTAAAAGACAAAGGACTGACTCTCAACACAGCACCCAGAGCAGCCGCAGACAGAGCCAGATGGAGATCTCTTGCCATAGCCTCAAGCGCCAGCAGGCACGGAGAGGACTGATGATGATGGTCATCATCATCACTGAAGAAGCCAGAAGAAACCTAATGCCTTTGATCCAAACTGCCCAAGACAGATCCTGGGCATAAAGAATGAAGTCATCACCAGCGAGAAAGCCAGCAAGCACTCAGATCAAACTCCAGGATCGTCCACCATGGGCGAAAATCCCTGAATCATACAGCTCGGCTTCGCCCTCATCTGGCAAACCCAAAGCCCACCTTTGGAACACCCATTGGAAGGCGAGGACGAGGATACGACCCAAACTGACCTGGCAACAGACCAATTAGCGTTAAGGGGAGGACGAGGACGACCCAAACTGACCTGGCAACAGACCAATTAGCGTTAAGGGAGGACGAGGACGACCCAAACTGACCTGGCAACAGACCAATTAGCGTTAAGGGAGGACGAGGACGACCCAAACTGACCTGGCAACAGACCAATTAGCGTTAAGGGGAGGACGAGGACGACCCAAACTGACCTGGTCACAGACCAGTCAGCGTGAACCCCAAACAGTCGCACGCGTGGGAGGGACGTCTGAATTCTGACCGCTGACCTTTGACCGATAGCGCTGATCATGAAAGGAAATCCTAAATGATGCAGGAAATAGGGAACATTAAATGACACACGTGTAGGGAAACTCTTGCTCTCGTGCTGAAATAAACACACGCCCATAACTCCACATGGATGATGCTCACGACACCGAATCGCCTGGCCGATGTTAATGCTAAGACAGAGCACACGGAACAGACAAGGAGACATCCAAGGACCTTGTTTATTCTGTGTGCTTAGTCTTGATATTTGAGCAAGGCGATCTGGTGAAGTAAGAAACACTGGTGGTTTGGAGTTATGGGCATGTCGTTGTTTTATCATGAGAGGAATAGTTACCCAACTCGTTCGTTCTTTACCACTCGTAATGTACAGTTACCATTGCCTTGAATTAAACACCGTTTGAATTTGAAAATGAGGTGAGGTTCGTGTTTGCAATTAATTTGATTTTATGCTTGAATTTTCTTTAAATCATCGTATTTCGAAACACACACACACACACACACACACACACACACACACACACACACACACGACAGATGCTCATTATTGACAATGTTTAGTTCAAATAATTCGTTTCATGCTTGAAAACAAATGCAAATTATATTAATGAGATTTAGAAAAAGCGTACGTTGAATTGTACTTCAACTGAAACAAAACCAGTTAAAGTACAATTCAACGTACGCTTTTTCTAGATCTCATTAAAGTTACTTTAAAAAAAATTGATATGTAGAATAATTGGTAACTTTGTTCACAAACTTCAAAGCAGTTAAAGGACATTTATTTGATAGATATGATAATTTGTAACTTTGTTCACAAACGTCAAAGCAGCTAAAGAACATTAATTTGATATATATCATAATTTGTGACTTCGTTGACAAACTTCAAAGCAGCTAAAGGACATTTATTTGATATATATTATAATCTGTGACTTCGTTGACAAACTTCAAAGCAGCTAAAAGGCATTAATTTGATATGTATAATAATTTGTAACTTCGTTGACAAACTTCAAAGCAACTAAAGGACATTAATTTGATGTATACATAATAATTCGTAACTTCGTTGACAAACTTCAAAGCAGCTAAAGGACATTAATTTGATATGTATAATAATTTGTAACTTCGTTGACAAACTTCAAAGCAGCTAAAGGACATTAATTTGATGTATATATAATAATTCGTAACTTCGTTGACAAACTTCAAAGCAG
>CM031611.1:38621219-38631219 GCA_018398815.1 Conus ventricosus | reverse complement strand
AATACATAACACCCGTAATCACAGAGGACCTGCCTGCCTAAAGTAAAAGCTTCCCTCTTTCTCAATTCCCTGTCCTCTCTGAGACAAAATACCTTGCCCCCTCGAATTCTCCTGTCCTTGAGATACGAGTCACGACTTCTCTTCCCGCGACTTCTTCTGTCTCTTGAGAAGAGACGATCTTCAACTCCTCTCCCTGGAGTTGGTAAATGGCTTGTTGCAGAACTACCGGTGTGTTTCCCCACACTACATGCCATCTTCAACCACTCTCACGGGTGAAAGATGGAAGGTGAAGGGCGAAGGGTAAAGGGTGAAGGGCGTGAAACACTAATAAGGTTCGGTAAGTAACCTGCTTCTCATTCAACATATGACTTCTTTCTCATCTTCTTTAGTTTTTCCCTCTGTAGCTTTTCCTTCCCCAACTATCTACGCTCACTCTGGTAATACTGGTCAGCAAAAGAGACACCGTACCTGACAGGTTCGCGTCTCTAGCCATCTGCTGGGTTAAAACCTGAACCTTTCCCCCCTACCCTAGCGAGTGCATACCAGTGTTCAAAACACATGACCAGCACCTTACCTACCCATCCCTGTTACACCCACTCATGGTCACTTTCACCCACTGACCACATTCGTTGTCCGGGATGATCTTACTCACCAAGTATTTTGGGGACGCTCCGCTACACTATCAAGCCACAATAATATTCTTCCTTTAATTTGGCACGGGGAAATGATTCAAATCACTAACTACATGTGATGGAGCGACACCCTGCCTTAATGTGAGCTACGTCACATGACACACCCCCACTCCTGGGATGAAATAATTTTCTCCAGAAAATTTTTTTTTAAAAGGAATACACACTTCACTAAACACCATCTTCACCAAGAATCTCAAAATGTGTAACCATCACACATATTCACCAAATTAATAATCAACGCATAGACTCAATCACATGATCCACCATAAATTAGATATTTCAAACATTCAGTCTTTTTAAAAGAAAAAAAAAGTACTAATAGATCACCACCATCTCACAAAATACATTTCACAAATTACATGGATAAAACAACAAGGGATATTAACAATTTCAAAGTACAAATTGGTGTTTATACAATTAAAGATGTGAAGCACATATTTATATTCCCTTGATCTTTGTCTCACATCTGTGTTCCAAAACCCTCATGAAAATGAGAAATATTTCCAAGTGTAAATGTTTCTCAATAGACATGTAAACAAAATAACCCATAGTTTAAACATAGATTTTTCCCACATGTAATGTTATAGTCCATTGAAAAGTCACATGCTTTTTCATGTTGACGTAGTGACAAATGAAAAACAATTGGTTTGTCTCATTGCACAATCAAAACATGTATATACATTTCAAAGAGTTATTGCTCATCACACATAACCTATAGATTCATCTTCACAAGCACAAATTAGACATAAATAGTGCTTGATTTTTCCATTGTTTACCAAAGAATAAATATGTATTACATCAACAACAAGTATTCGTTTGCTTGCAAAACATATAGTCACTTCAACCAATCAAATTATGCATAAAATACCACTTGGATTTAAACATCAAATAGCATACAATGCACCGTCCAAAAGTGATCACACCGTAATCCTTAAGAAAGACAAAAACAGGAATAGTCCCCTTGAAACAGTTTAACATTTGTCCATGAATATACTCGCACGTGACAACAAATCTGCCATGACATTTTGTGTTCCAGGCACTGGTTTCAACAGTAAACTGAATTCCTGCAATGCCAAAGACCATCTTAATAACCTGCCTTATCTTAGTCTTGACATTTCAAGAACGTCAGTGCCTATGGTCCCGTCTGTAACTGAAACTTCTTCCAGTCACGAACCTGCGGAACATTCTCACATGCCGCATACAATAGCCAAGTCACTCTCTCTCAATAGTGGAGTATATCTACCTGTGTCTTTGAGAACTTTCTTACAGGCGTTTGCCACAGGATGTATCAAAAGCACTTTTTTCCTGCAACAGTACCGCTCCCATTCCTTTAGAACGCATTCCAGTTCTTAAAATAAAGTCTTCTGAAGAGGGAGGGTAACAATAGAACAGAAATAGTGTGTGAGGGTGTTCTGAACACACTCCAAAGCCTTCTGGCACACATCAGACCACACAATAGCTTAGTTCTTCGTCCCTTTCGTCAGTTCGTCAAAGGGGCCGTCAGGGACGCAAAGTGGGGACATACGTCTATAGTAAGACAACAATCCGAAGATGACCCTGATCTGTTTTCTTTGTAGTGGGTTTATGTAAGGATAAATCTTTCCACTTTTCATTCCCTCTGGCATCATTTTCCCACAGAAATAGTGTAGAACCCAAAAACTCAGAGTTTGAAAACCGGCACGAAGTTATTGATGGTCTTGCAGTCAAACCAAAAACTTCTGAAGTCTAGAAAAAACAGCTCGTAAGTTAGAAAGGAGGTCACACCATGACCTTTGCAGCCAACAAAATGTCATCAAAAAACTGACTGCACCACATTCATGGAGTTTTCAGGCCGCATCATTCTGGCAAAAAGATCTGTGGCATTTTGCAAACCAAATGGCATTTTCGTCGCCACTGGAAAAGACCAAAAGGTGTTTTTAAACGCCTGTCTTTTCCTGTCAGCTTCAGCCATTGGAATCTTCCATTACCCTTTAGTCAAGTCTACTTTCACAAAATACTTCTTCCGAGAGCTGACACAGAAGGTTCTTCATGTCTGGGATAGCTCGGCATCGAACACAGTGAACTATTTACTTTTCGTTAATCTATGCAGAAACGCACTGATACCATCAGGTTTGTCCACCAATACCACTGTGAGCAGTACGGAGAAGTAGAAGGTCTATCACCTTTAAATCCAGCATTACATTGATTTCTCTCTCAACCACCTCTTTTTTTTGCAAATGGGAGGGGGTATGGTCTGTTTCGCACAGGTATTATTCAGAAGTTAACTGAATACTATGGGTTCAATACCAGTTACTGTACCTGGGGTATCCGTCAACACATCCTGATATTCTATCAAAATGTCTTTGAGCTGTTCTGTTTGACTTGTAAACAAAATCATTCGACAGAACCACATCCTCATAGGCTTCACCTTTGATAACAGAATAGGAAGGGTACTACATCATCTGCACTGGTACGATGTTAACATTCTTCCTACATTTGCTGTTTTCATAACCTTTGATCTGTCCCTGTACGTTACATTGGGTACAATTCATCACAGAAAATGTCTGTCCATGTTGACATCAGTTTTCTGACACAGGACAATATCCACTCACCGACTGATAGATTGCAACATTTGTACGTTCAACATACTTTCTTCAACATGTTCACATGAAATACCTTCCAGTGTTTCCATTTTGATCTTATAATTTACTTCAGAAAGTTTTTCGACACCTGAAAAGGACCCTTCCACATAACACAAGCTTGTTATGTTCCATCAGTGAGTAATACAAGGACTTTATATACCCCTACACTGAAGGAACGTGCCTTTTGTCATTCTTCTGCAAAGACCCTTGTACACATCTGATTTTCTATCAGCTGACTGTTGACAAGCTCACATGCATCCTTCAAAACGATTATTCAGTTCATAAACTAATTGGAAACATTTTTACTGTCAGGGTATGTCCCGTCTTTTCCGTCCATTGTGTCATCAATAGATCCAAAGTCCCCTGTGAAGTCCGAAAAGAAGCTCAAATGGTGAGAATCCCCAGCGTTTTCGTTCGGCATTTCCCTGTATGCAAAAAGCAAGCCGGTATGAAACGATCCCCATTCCTGGGTTGCTTGCCCTTGCAACCTTTCTCAACATACTGTTAAAACGTTCCATTGAAACGTTCAACCTATGCCATTCGATGGGGAAGATATGGGTGTGGTTGAAAATGGAAGAGATTGACAACAAACTGTAATTTCACACTCATGAGATCAGAAATGAATTGCGTTCCACAATCCGAGAGAATTTCATCTGGAATACCCACTCTGGAAAAAAATTGCAAGTAAGGCCTTCAGCGACAGTATACTGTATCCAATTATTCTTCAGTGGAATCGCTACTAGGATATCCCTGTGTTGGCGTATCCCCAACCAAAGTCAAGAAATATCGATATCCCGAAGAAGACAGTGGTAGCGGTCCAACAAGATCACTAGCTACCTTCCCGAAATGGAACGGAAATGAGAGGCATTTTGTGCAAAGGTGCACATGGTACGCGACATTCTGAAAGTCTTTTGCAGATGTCACATGACGGCAGATTTCGTAACTTCCTTTGGTGACCACCCGCCAATAAAAGATTCAAGAACTCTCTTTAATGTTCCTTTGATTCCGCAGTGGACCAGCGAACAATTCATCAATGATCCTGGTGCTGTACAGTTTTTTCTCTAAGTGGTTTTGGAACCACAACTTGTCTTTGTCCCTGTCCCAGTACAACCACCTGTAGAGAATGTCAGAGTTCCATTATGTACGTTTGTTTTGTCCGTTTGGGTACGTCAGTGACAGTCGTTAGCAGCAGAAAGAATTGTCGTCAGCGTCTCGTCTTTTCCCTGCATTTCTTTTAAATCATCTGGGTAATCAGGAGTTCATACCAGTTTTGAGACTTTTGAGCCGCTTTGTAGCCTTTCCCTGCTCTAGACGTTTGATCTAGTACTCACAAGACAAGGAACAAACGATCCTCCACACACACCACCATGTACTGTAGCGACACACCGATGGCAAATTGCCCAAGACAAGTTCGCAGACTGGGTTTATCAATGACACAGAGGTAAGAAAACCGAGTAGTAACGGTGAATCCGACTGAAAATTTTTCGCCAGCGGAAACGTTTCAATCTGCCTCCAAACGACCTACACTTTTGGACAGTGGTTGAGCTACTGTTCATAAGAACGAAAGATTTTCCGTACAAACCACAGTAGTGCACCCAGGGGTCTCCTCGCAAAACTGAAGCCTGCAATCCAATAGAATGGCTCCGTTTCTAACACCCGTCCTCAACAGATTGATCTGGTGCCAAAACAAGGGCCTCTTCACAATCAGTGGAACTAATATCTGGGGAAGAATTTGGTTTGAAGGGCATTTTTCCTTCAAATGTAACTTGCCATCACAAAAGAAACAACGCATTGTCTGATCGGGCAGCCGACCAGATTTTGTGCACTTCAGTTCTGTCCACGAACGTGGTCCCAAAAGGTCACGTGGTGTCGTTGATCCACTAACCTCTAACGTTTTGCTGAGGAAGTAACGGGTCTTCTCCCGGCGGTGAGTACTGGTATTGGGAGCGAAAGTCCACACCCTCGAACGCGGAAAGATCCCTGTCCGTTCCTAGGATAGGTTATATCTTGAGGACTTTCTCAAAAATGACCCACGATTTCCATTCCTGTAACTCCTCCCTGTCCTGATGGGATAGGACAAAGACGCATGAGACTCAACAGAGGAAAATTCTCCTTTCCTAGCCACGCCCTTATCTGGTTGAGCGAATACAATACTGATCAGCCATCTGACACATTTCCCCCACGTTTTCAAATTGGCCCACTTTCTTTAAGGAAAGTGGCCAGAAATCTTTGCTCACGCTCTGAAAAAATTGTTCTCTAAGAAGGAATCTCGCATGATGAAAAGTTTTGTTCGTTTTAGACAAATCGATCCATCGTTCCAAACAATGACTCATACGGATCAGAAGACGATGGAAACGATTCTCCTTTTTCGGGCGCACAGAACGGGAAAAACTTTCGAGAAAACGATCAGGCCAACATTGAACTTCTTGAGGAGTTCTCTTTCAACTGATCCAAGTTAAATTTTGTTTCGCTGGCAAGTAGTGGTACAGTGTCAAAGCGCTACCCATTAAACAACGACGCAATATCAATGTCCACTTTTCCTTGGCCAACCAACAAGACGGTGGCGTGACTTTCAAAACTAAAGAGAAAACTATCAATGTCAATCCGTTTTTTTTTTCCTCATAAAGGGGCAACTTTGAATATAGCCGCTTTTGTTTGAGGCATGGCTGCGAACCGACTGGTGGAGGGTTCTCTCGAAGGGCCTGTATTCTTCTAATTTTCACCATCAGTCGCTAATACTAAACTGTTTCAACTATAATTCCCTCTGTAGTCTATTTCTCAGCTTCCCTCTGTAGTCTATTTTCTTCAGCTTCATCTTCCCTCTGTAAATCTATTTCTCTCTCCTCTCTTAGCCTGTCTGCCCTCTCAGTGCATTGATGCACATAGTTAGTAAGTTTTTCTCCCTCAAAAAAACCCAAGCGTTTCCGCTTGTTTAACATATTTATCAAAAATCATCCAAATGAATCGTCAATATAAACACCAAACAATCACAAAGTATGAGAAAAATAAGGCGATATAAGATGAAATTATGTTTCACAAAACCGAAATTATATATATACAAATACAGAATTCACTTTCCGGTGTAAACCAAAAACAGCTTACTTACACAGGTAATATGAAATCCAAGGAATGTATTTTCCCCAAAAATAATTTGCAACTTAACATTTTGGAATTTACAAAACAAAATGAAGTTTAATACAAACTGTTTCGCCTAAGAGAAAAAAAAAAATAAAACAAAAAAGTTTTCTGAAAATAAATTCTTATAAAGTTTTAGTTTCTCAAATGTTCTTGTTGTCATCTTTCTCTTTCTACTTACTTTCCAACGAATTTACATACACAAATGCATGCACCGCCTTATACAAAAAATGAAAATAAATTTACAAACAAATGAAAAACAAACAATTAAAAAGAGGGAAGAAACACAAACTAGCGGAAATCTACCTAAAAGATGAAAATGTTGAAAAAAAAACTAGATAGGAGCTTAATGAGGAGAAGTTAAAGAGATTTTGAAAAGGGGTGGAAAAGGAGAATGAAAGGATAACACCAGGACCGAATAGTGAGCATAAATCAAGAAAAGCATCAGAAGCCCACAGACAGCACCCTAGTGGTCACTGTCTCCCGTGTAACAAACGGAAAAAACGGAAAATAAATCACTGCACAATATACACCACACTACAGTAATATACAAAAACTAACAACCAATCAATATATGCACATCACTACCAAACCTCAAAGAAAAATCTCGCACCACACCCAGAAAAAAAATAATCAAAACATAAAGAATGTTAATTGGGCAGAGCGTTAATCAACTCCACCACCTACACTATTAGCGTGACGGAGAGAAGTTGATTCCCACACTCTGAGGGCAAGGGAAAAATCAAACTGAAAACAATAGGAACTCGAAAGAAATAGATATTTTATGAGAAGGGAAAGACTATTTACTCCCAAACGCCATGTCCCCCAGGCTAAAAACGCAGGAAGAGGTTGGGGCTATCAGTTCCTGGGACAGGGACCAAAATTCTAAACCTCTAGGGGAAGTGACAGCGACTCCCTCAACGCCCTGCCCCCCTTGCTGCCAGGTTACGAGCAGAGGAGGTTGAGCTATCGTCCTGAGGGTGTGGAAGGTCAAAAAGAATCCTACCAAATAAAAAACCCTTAACGGAGTAAGCAAGCCAAAAAAATGTCAACCACCCAAAACACATATAAAATAGAACACACCCAAAAATGCAGAAATATTATTACACAATAAATAATTAAACTTTCTTCTTTTTTTTTTTCTTTCCCCTCAAACCCTTGAGGGCACCAAATAGAAATTCCGAGGTTACAAATAGAGAACACTTTCCTTATTTTTATTCTTCCTCAAACCTTAACCCTTGAGGTAACAAATATAATCTTATTTTTTTTTAAACCCCAAGTGCACAAATAGAATCTTTCTTTTTTTTTTTTTTCCGGAGAAACAAACGGCAGCTACGCCGGTGAAAACTGAGTCGGGTCACCACTGTCATACTGTCAACACTTGCATACGCCCATTCATTACAGCCTTTACTCCATACGCACACGAAATCTTTCATCACCCAAAGGAGTCACTACCGAATGATTATCTTCTCCCCCCTCTCCTTCAGGGAAAACACCTTTACGAAATCACATCAACGGCTTGTAAACAGATTTACACATGGATCTTCTCCACCACACTGAGAGACAATAAATCTGCACACATTATCTCTCCACACACCGAGAGACAATCAATCTTCACACATGAAAACTCTCCCTCACACCGTAGAGTTCAAAGCAATCTTCACCAACCGTACTCTCCTCACACCGAAGAGATAAAAAAATCTAGTTTCCGCTTCTATAAAGCTAATGGCCTTCACATTCCGTATCCCCAATTCCGTAACCAGGAGAATACATAACTCCCGTATCACTGAGGACCTGCCTCCTCAAGAAAACTTCCCTTCGTTTCTCATTCCCTGTCTCTCTGAGACAATACAATGCCCCTCGAATTCTCCTGTCCTGGATATACGATTCTCGACTTCTCATCCCGCGACTTCTTCTGTCCTCTGAGAAAGTGACGACTTCAACTCCTCTCCCTGGACAAGTTGGTACGGCTGGCTGAACTACCGAGTGTTCCCCAACACCATGGCCATCATCAACCACCTCACGGGGTAAAGATGAAGGTGAAGGGCGAAGAGGTAAAGGGTGAAGGGCTGAAACACGAATAAGGTTCGTGTAAGTAACCTTCTTCTCATTCAACATATGAATTCTTTCTCTCTTCTTAAGTTTTCCCCCTGTAGCTTTCCCCAAAGAAACTATCGCTCACACCCTGTAATGACTTGTCCAGCAAAGAGGACACCGTCCTGACATGTTCGAGTCTCTAAGCCATCTCTGCTGGGTTAAAACTGACATCTTTCCCCCCTTCTCCAAGTGAGTGCATACTCATGTTCAAAAACACATGACCAGCACCTTCCTACCACCCTTTGTTAACTCTCACTCAGTGGTCACTTTCACCCAATGACCACATTCGTTTCTTGAATGAGTCATACTCACAATTATTTTGGGGACGCCCGCTACACTAGTCAAGCCACATGAATATTCTTCCTTTAATTGTGGCACGGGGAAATGATTCATATCACTAACTACATGTGATGGAGCGTCACATGCCTTGATGTGAGGCTACGTCACATGACAGCTAGGAATTATCGAATCAATGAGTAATTGTATCGAAAATAAATGGATTTTAAAATGATTTATGACTATACTGATAATATTACAATTATTACCATTGCTACAAAAATCGACAACGACATCAATGACGAATGAAAATCGACAACGACATCAATGACGAATGTAACAAAGGAAGACGACAATGAAAGAAATGATGGACAAATCTGAAACACCAAAAGTTCACGACACCATGGATGAAAAGAATTCAAGTGATAGTCAGCACGCTGTCATTAGTTATTTCTGTGATTGTTGTTTCAGGTGGACATTCTCTGCCGCCTCAGTCAAAGCTTACTACGATCCCACGTGCAATGAACTAGGTATAAAACTGTGTCGTCATTTGTCAATGATGGACTTGATGGATGTTTGAAAGAGTGGGTTACAGAGCACGTGGTTTTGATTGTGCAGGTTCATATGACTAAAGCGATGATGGGTTGGTAGTAGGTTAATTGGGTTGGCTGGTAGGTTAACAGGCTGGTTGGATGGATTGTTGGTTAGAATGGGTGGTTGGCTGGATGGTCGGTGGCTGGTCCTTCGCTTGCAGGTCAAAGTCGGATGGCTCAATTTTCTTTTTTAAGCGTTTACTCACTTTTAATTTCCATTCCACTTGCAATTTTAAATGTTTGGTTTTAGGTTCCATCCAAATCTGGATTTACTTTTTGAAATTGATGTATGCCATGCTGTGGAAATGTCATGGATCAATCAATTTGCGCCTTAAGTCAAACTAAAACCAGTTTCAAATCTTCAGCAAAAACATGAGATAGAGTGATGATTAAAACATATACTTTCATTCGATTTTATATATTCAGCAATCGAGCACGCAAAATTTTCCTGTAAGCGTAAATGGAGTTTTAAATTTTCATTCTTTTTCTATTTTTGAACCTTATTGAATATTATTTGAAAATTGACTGACTATCCAAACACTTCACTCTCGAAAAAATAGAAACAAAACAAAACAACAACAAAAAA
>CM031611.1:38608719-38611219 GCA_018398815.1 Conus ventricosus | reverse complement strand
GTGTGTGTGTGTGTGTGAAGGCGGGGGTGGGGGTTGGGGGGATTGGGGGTATTCGTGATTCACTGAATTATGCAAGCTTTTCAGTTGGTACTTCACAATACTACTATTCACCCGCGTGTCTGGTTTTGGAATGTTTGAGAATTACTTCCCTTCTTCTAAGTTGATGATTGCTTCTGAATCGTTAAATGCAGCGTCATTCTCCAGCGTTTCTTCGTTTGTTATTCAAATAATTGGTCTTCCAAAGTTTGCGTTTTCATTAGTGTCTTTAAACCATGATCTAAAGGTGATGGCTGTTTCTATCTCCTTTTTCTTCTTGTTTCTTTGCTTTTTTGTTTGTTCTCTTTTCGCTCTCCTTTCTTCAATCTATCAATCTACATTCTGTCATTTTGTTCTTCATATCCAACATTGCCTTTTTGGCGAACATGAAAATATCAATCGCCAATGACCCTGTGCCTAAATAGATTTGTTTGTGCCTCGCTGTGCTTCCCATGCAATATAAGAAGCAGGTTGTATTCTGTTGCGCAAACAGTGCGTCTAATGTAGTTGACCTGCGCAGCAGACACAAGTTAAACACGTGTGTCTGTTCACCTTATTCGGGTTGCCATTTGCTTCACATGTGACAGTCATGTTTCAGCCAGGAATAACCATCCACAAAAAAATGTTCATCCGCTCTGAACTGACGAGCGTCCCCGGTACGTGGATGTCAGTTACACTCAAATGCACGTTCGATGTAAGATTGACGTGTAAGGAATGTCAGTTACATTCGGCAACATGTTTGAAATCAGGCGTGTTGTAACGCCAGGCACCTTCATGTAAAATTTACCGTCATTTCAGCCTGCGTACGGTAAATGCCACTGTTACCATGGTATTTGACATTAAAATTAGCAGCAAGTTTCATACAAGGTGCAGGGCAGAGTCAGTGACAGCATCTTTGATTGACCTAATCTGTATGACAATGTCAGTTACACGACTTCTGCAGCACAACTGATATAATAATATAATAATATAATAATGAATACTTATATAGCGCCTATTCTCGGCTAGAGGCCAAGCTCTAAGCGCTTTACAATCAACACTCGTTTACACAACGGGCTGCCTACCTGGGTAGTGCCGACTGAAGAGCTGCCAGCTGGCGCTTCATTCAGTCGTTTCCCGTGTCATCCAGTCAGTATCGCTCAACATCGATCACTCATTTTCTTTACTTCCTTCATTCTTTCCATTTCTCACGCAGGGTGCATGCTATGTGTAACGTGTCATCCATACCAACGGCCAAACTGGCCTACTCTTCCGAAAGTTGGTGATGGGATTTTACGTGTGTGCAAGATGTTATGCATGCGTTCACACACGGAACCTCGGTTTATAGTCTCATTCGAAGACATTGTGTAACTTCATTCACAGTCAGTGGCATGTATCATACAACACATTCATACAACACATTCTGTTCAGCCGCTTTTGGCAGCAAGTGTGGTGCCAGATCTATCACGACGAAGAGAGTTGTAAATGAAAGTATCAAACGAGAAAAAAGGGAATGGAGTATGTTGCTAGTGTGTCGCCAGATCATCAGTTTCATGTCGGTGTTTACTGAAATTGTAGGAGGGGGTGGGGTGGGGTGGGGGGTCATGCGAGAATAAACCAGTCGGTTGTGCGTTTACGCTTGATTCGCTATTTAAAATCGAGACGGCTTTATTCTCTAATCAATATCGCGGCGGCTTTATTCTCTAATTAATATCTCGGCGGCTTTATTCTTTAATTGATTATCGCGACGGCTTTATTGATTTAGATCGCAGCCGCTAAGCAGATTGAACAAGAAAGAGGGAAGGCAGTTCCATCGAAGTGATGGCCAATCTTTCTGTTTCAAAATGTTATCCTTGGAAACATGGTGTGTGTTTTATGGGGCTGATGGCGAGGGGCGTGTGATGATCAGGCGTTCTGTTTGCTGAAGTCCGTCTGAAAACTTAGATGGTTATGCTAAATTGGAATCAAAACATGAATTGCAGCATGTACATACATTTTGTTTGAGTGTTTGTTTGTTTTAACTCTATGCCTCAGTCCTTCAGATGTCAAAACAATAAAGTATCAACTATCACAATACCTTGTTTTCAGATGGCTTTGCTTTGCTTTCTACAAAACCAGTAGTCTTTCATTTTGTTTCTCTCTTCTTCATTTCCTTGGTTGTGTGATTTTTCATCGGTGTTTTGTTTTGTTTTGTTAGTTACCAGCATTCAGAGGATCTTTTCTGTTTGTTTGTGTAAGCTTTTGTGGATTTGATGATGGTGTGACTAGTATTTAATGTTGTGGATATTTTGATAACTTACATCTTATGAATGGCATAACTTTCACGATTGTCTGTGAATCTGCCTGCTTCTTCTTTCAGTCCTCTATTTCTGTTTCTCTCCAACTTCCCTCACTCTCTCTCTCTCTCTCTCTCTCTCTCTCTCTCTCTCTCTTCTCTCTCTCTCTCTCTCTCTCTCTCTCTCTCTCTCTCTCTCTCTCTCACTGA
>CM031611.1:38593261-38598261 GCA_018398815.1 Conus ventricosus | reverse complement strand
AAAAAGATGTATTGAAAGAAACGAAAATAGTACTGCCACAATATAATCAATCTATTGTATTTGTTTGTTGATTTATTGATTTATTCCTTGCCTATTCATGTCTTTCTTCGTTCAGTTGTCTTTCTTTTGCAACCGAACTCGAAACAGATTTTATTTTTTTTTCCAAAAATTTAAATGCTTTTGAATGTCATTGTCGTGATTTTATTTTTCTTAGTCAGATTTGAAAAGTAAGTGAATAAGATGTCTTTGTAACAACATACGACATTATTTTCATGAGAGAGAGAGAGAGAGAGAGAGAGAAGAGAGAGAGAGAGAGAGAAAAGAGAGAGAGAAGAGCACGTGTGTGTGTGTGTGTGTGTGTGTGTGGTGTGTGTGTGTGTGTGTGTGTTGTGTGTGTGGTGTCACTTTTGGTATTGTTTTATTTTCAGTTTGTTACATCATTTCATTTGATATTTAATTTCGAAGAATTCAGAGCTGTGTACTGGGCACGATGTGACTTTTAGAAGTGTACTGGGTACGATGTGACTTTTAGAAGTGTACTGGGTACGATGTGACTTTTAGAAGTGTAATGGGCACGATGTGACTTTTAGAAGTGTAATGGGCACGATGTGACTTTTAGAAGTGTAATGGGCACGGTATGACTTTTAGAAGTGTACTGGGCACGGTGTGACTTTTAGAAGTGTACTGGGTTCGATGTGACTTTTAGAAGTGTACTTGGCACGGTATGACTTTTAGAAGTGTACTTGGCACGGTATGACTTTTAGAAGTGTACTTGGCAGGGTATGACTTTTAGAAGTGTAATTGGCACGGTATGACTTTTAGAAGTGTACTGGGTTCTATGTGACTTTTAGAAGTGTACTGGGCAGGGTATGACTTTTAGAAGTGTACTGGGCACGATGTGACTTTTAGAAGTGTACTTGGCACGGTATGACTTTTAGAAGTGTACTGGCACGATGTGACTTTTAGAAGTGTACTGGGTACAATGTGATTTTTTAGAAGTGTACTGGGTACGATGTGACTTTTAGAAGTGTACTGGGCACGGGTGTGACTTTTAGAAGTGTACTGGGCCCCGTGTGACTTTTAGAAGTGTACTGGGCACGGTGTGTGACTTTTAGAAGTGTACTGGGCACAGTGTGACTTTTAGAAGTGTACTGGCACGGTGTGACTTTTAGAAGTGTACTCGGCGCGGTATGACTTGTAAAGTGTACTGGCACGGTATGACCTTTAGAAGTGTACTGGGCACGGTATGACTTTTAGAAGCAGGAATAAAAGCGGAAATGAGACGTTGTTCATACTCTAACCATTTCGTAATTTTTGTTTTTGTTTTTGTTTGTTTGTTTGTTTGTTTTTGACTTTTCTCATTTACGTTTTCACCCATTCATCAATATATGAATCACCATGACTCACAATGGGCCGTTAATTAAAATTAAGCCTTTTTTTTCTTGCTCCCATTGTCTGATTTTAACGCTGATGAATCGAGCTTTTCTGATTTTGGACGCTGATGAATCGAGCTTTTTGTGATTTTGACGCCGATGAATCGAGCTTTTCTGATGTTCATCTTGCGAACAAAGCTTGTGCAGACATGGGAAACTAATCCCTCATTGGAAGTCTGATGTCTTGGTCTGAGCGTTACAGGTGGTTTGTTTGATTCTTGTTTTTCTTACGTTGTTGTTATTGTGAGTTTGTGATGAGAGTTGCTGAATCCTTGTCACTATGTTTGATACTGGCGAACTGTCCTTCTGCTAAAACTGTGAGTAATCTCTCTCTCTCTCTCTCTCTCTCTCTCTCCTCTCTCTCTCTCTCTCCTCTCCTCTCTCTCTCTCTCTCTCTCTCTCCTCTCTCTCCATATCTATCGATCTATCTGTGTACATGCACACACACAGACACACACACACAGACACACACACGCACACACACACACACCACACACAGAGAGAGAGAGAGAGAGAGAGAGAGAGAGAGAGAGAGAGAGAGAGAGAGAGAGAGAGAGAGAGGTCGATAGACAGATAGGGAGATAAATACATTGATAGGTAAAATGTTTGTCGTGGGGGAAAACAAGTGCAAACTAACAACAACAACAACAAAATTCCTCCGTCACTACAGTAATGACCTGACAGAGATTAAAAAGAAAGAAAAGAACCAGGTGAGGGAGGGGGAGAAAAAGAAAACTGGAATGAAGAATTGTGGCCTTTCCACCGCTGATTGGGACTGTTCAGTGACACATGGCTGACTGTCTTGGTGCTCCCTCGACATCAAATGGAGATTGCTACAGTCTGAATCATTCTGTGGTATTCCCACCAACACTATATGCATGTGTGTTGTGTGTGTGTGTGTGTGTGTGGTGTGTGTGTGTGTGTGGTGTGTGTGTGTGTGTGTGAAGGCGGGGTGGGGTTGGGGATTGGGGGTATTCGTGATTCACTGAATTATGCAAGCTTTTCAGTTGGTACTTCACAATACTACTATTCACCCGCGTGTCTGGTTTTGGAATGTTTGAGAATTACTTCCCTCTTCTAAGTTGATGATTGCTTCTGAATCGTTAAATGCAGCGTCATTCTCCAGCGTTTCTTCGTTTGTTATTCAAATAATTGGTCTTCCAAAGTTTGCGTTTTCATTAGTGTCTTTAAACCATGATCTAAAGGTGATGGCTGTTTCTATCTCCTTTTTCTTCTTGTTTCTTTGCTTTTTTGTTTGTTCTCTTTTCGCTCTCCTTTCTTCAATCTATCAATCTACATTCTGTCATTTTGTTCTTCATATCCAACATTGCCTTTTTGGCGAACATGAAAATATCAATCGCCAATGACCCTGTGCCTAAATAGATTTGTTTGTGCCTCGCTGTGCTTCCCATGCAATATAAGAAGCAGGTTGTATTCTGTTGCGCAAACAGTGCGTCTAATGTAGTTGACCTGCGCAGCAGACACAAGTTAAACACGTGTGTCTGTTCACCTTATTCGGGTTGCCATTTGCTTCACATGTGACAGTCATGTTTCAGCCAGGAATAACCATCCAACAAAAAAATGTTCATCCGCTCTGAAAATGACGAGCGTCCCCGGTACGTGGATGTCAGTTACACTCAAAAGCACGTTCGATGTAAGATTGACGTGTAAGGAATGTCAGTTACATTCGGCAACATGTTTGAAATCAGGCGTGTTGTAACGCCAGGCACCTTCATGTAAAATTTACCGTCATTTCAGCCTCGTACGGTAAATGCCACGTTACCATGGTATTTGACATTAAAATTAGCAGCAAGTTTCATACAAGGTGCAGGCAGAGTCAGTGACAGCATCTTTGATTGACCTAATCTGTATGACAATGTCAGTTACACGACTTCTGCAGCACAACTGATATAATAATAATAATAATAATAATGAATACTTATATAGCGCCTATTCTCGGCTAGAGGCCAAGCTCTAAGCGCTTTACAATCAACACTCGTTTAAAACAACGGGCTGCCTACCTGGTAGTGCCGACTGAAGAGCTGCCAGCTGGCGCTTCATTCAGTCGTTTCCCGTGTCATCCAGTCAGTATCGCTCAACATCGATCACTCATTTTCTTTACTTCCTTCATTCTTTCCATTTCTCACGCAGGGTGCATGCTATGTGTAACGTGTCATCCATACCAACGGCCAAACTGGCCTACTCTTCCGAAAGTTGGTGATGGGATTTTACGTGTGTGCAAGATGTTATGCATGCTTTTCACACACGGAACCTCGGTTTATAATCTCATTCGAAGACATTGTTAACTTCATTCACAGTCAGTGGCATGTATCATACAACACATTCATACAACACATTCTGTTCAGCCGCTTTTGGCAGCAAGTGTGGTGCCAGATCTATCACGACGAAGAGAGTTGTAAATGAAAGTATCAAACAGAAAAAAGGGAATGGAGAAATGTTGCTAGTGTGTCGCCAGATCATCAGTTTCATGTCGGTGTTTACTGAAATTGTAGGAGGGGGTGGGGGGGGGTGGGGGGTAAATGCGAGAATAAACCAGTCGGTTGTGCGTTTACGCTTGATTCGCTATTTAAAATCGAGACGGCTTTATTCTCTAATCAATATCGCGGCGGCTTTATTCTCTAATTAATATCTCGGCGGCTTTATTCTTTAATTGATTATCGCGACGGCTTTATTGATTTAGATCGCAGCCGCTAAGCAATTGAACAAAGAAAGAGGGAAGGCAGTTCCATCGAAGTGATGGCCAATCTTTCTGTTTCAAAATGTTATCCTTGGGAAACATGGTGTGTGTTTTATGGGCTGATGGCGAGGGCGTGTGATGATCAGGCGTTCTGTTTGCTGAAGTCCGTCTGAAAAATTAGATGGTTATGCTAAATTGGAATCAAAACATGAATTGCAGCATGTACATACATTTTTGTTTGAGTGTTTGTTTGTTTTAAACTCTAAAGCCTCAGTCCTTTAGATGTCAAAACAATAAAGTATCAACTATCACAATACCTTGTTTTTCAGATGGCTTTGCTTTGCTTTCTACAAAACCAGTAGTCTTTCATTTGTTTCTCTCTTCTTCATTTCCTTGGTTGTGTGATTTTTCATCGTGTTTTGTTTTGTTTTGTTAGTTACCAGCATTCAGAGGATCTTTTCTGTTTGTTTTGTGTAAGCTTTTGTGGATTTGATGATGGTGTGACTAGTATTTAATGTTGTGGATATTTTGATAACTTACATCTTATGAATGGCATAACTTTCACGATTGTCTGTGAATCTGCCTGCTTCTTCTTTCAGTCCTCTATTTCTGTTTCTCTCCAACTTCCCCACTCCTCCTCTCTCTCTCTCCTCCTCCTCTCTCTCTCTCTCTCTCTCTCTCTCTCTCTCTCTTCCTCTCTCTCCTCTCTCTCTCTCTCTCTCTCTCTCTCTCTCTCACTGATCGGTTCCTGTCTGGATGCTCGAGTGCGTGGCGCGCGTGTGTGTATATGTGTATATATATATAGTTGTGTGTGTGTGTTGTGTGTGTGTGTGTGTGGTGAGTGTGTGTGTGTGTGTTGTTGTGTGTGT
>CM031611.1:38585761-38588261 GCA_018398815.1 Conus ventricosus | reverse complement strand
GGAAAACAAGGGGAACGTCTTTCACTGGGGGAAACCAGGGGGAAAAGTCTTCACTGTGTGGGGGGAAAACCAGGGGGAACAGTCTTCACTGGTGGGGAAGCCAGGGGGCAGTCCCCCCTTGCCCGGGGGGAAGACCAGGGGAACATCTTCCTGTGGGGGGGAAAACCAGGGGAAAAGTCTTTACTGGTTTTTGGGGGGAAAACCAGGGGAACAGTCTTCACAGGGGAAGACCAGGGGGAACAGTCTTCACGTGGGGGGAGAAAACCAGGGGGAAAAGTCTTTTTGGGGGGGGGGGGGGGGGGGCCTTCCCCCAAAAATTTGTGGGGAAACCAGGGGAACAGTCTTCACTTGGGGGGAAAACCAGGGAACAGTTTCACTTGGGAAGACCAGGGGGAAAAGTCTTTTACTGTGGGGGAAAACCAGGGGGAAAAGTTTTCACTGTGGGGGGGAAAACCAGGGGAACAGTCCCTGTGGGGGAAGACCGGGGAACAGTCTCACTGTGGGGGGGAAACCAGGGGAAAAGTGTTCACTGTTGGGGGAAAACCAGGGAAAAAGCGCACCCGTGGGGGAAAACCCGGGAACTCTCACTGTGGGGAAACCAGGGGGCAGCTTACGGGGGGAAGACCGGGAAAAGTCGTAACGTGGGGGGGGACCAGGGGAACAGTCTAACGTGGGGGAGACCAGGGAAAAAGTCCCGTGGGGGGAAAACCAGGGAACTCTTCACTGTGGGGGGAACCAGGGAAAAAGTCCCTCACTGTGGGGAAACCCCGGGCAAAAGTCTCACGTGGGGGAAGTCCCCGGGAAACAGTCATCACGTGGGGGGGCCCGGGAACAGTCTTCACTGTGGGGGAAAGACCCGGGAACGTCTTCACTGGGGGAAAACCAGGGGAACGGTCCACTGGGGGAAAACCCGGGGGGACTTCACGTGGAAAGACCGGGAAAAGCCTTCACGTGGGAAAAACCAGGGGAACAGTCGTCACTGTGGGGGGAAGACAGGGGAACATGTTTAAAGTTGGGGGAAAACCAAGGACGTCTTT
The DNA here is from genome assembly GCA_018398815.1 of Conus ventricosus. NCBI lineage: Eukaryota > Metazoa > Mollusca > Gastropoda > Neogastropoda > Conidae > Conus > Conus ventricosus. Next base: position 38,587,224 of record CM031611.1, on the reverse strand, counting down.
ACTTGGAGGAAACCCCGGGGAACGTCGTCACGTGGGGAAACCCCGGGGAAAAAAAGTCTTACTGTGGGGGAAAAACCAGGGGACAGTCTTCATAGGGGAAGACCAGGGGGAAAGGGCCCACTGGGGGAAGCCAGGGGAAAAAGTCTTCACTTGGGAAGACCAGGGGCAGTTTCACTGTGGGGAAAACCAGGGGGGAACAGTCCCTTTATTTTGGGGGAAACCGGGGCGTCTTCCTTGGAAGACCAGGGGAACGGTCCTTAACTGTGGGGGAAGACCAGGGGAACAGTCTTCCCTGTGGGGAAGACCAGGGGAACGCTTCACTGGGGAAGACCGGGGGAAAAGTCGTCACTGGGGGAAGCCGGGGAACGTCTTCCTGTGGGGAAACCGGGAAACAGCTTTACTGTGGGGAAAACCAGGGCAGCCTTCACTGTGGGGGAAAACCAGGGAACAGTCTTTACGTGGGGGAAAACCAGGGGAAAAACCCCGGGGGGGGGAAACCCCGGGGAAACAACCCCGGGGAAGCCAGGGAACGCCCAAACCCGGAAAATCTTCACGTGGGGGGACCAGGGAAAAGCGTCACTGTGGGGGGCCCCAGGGGGGGGCTTCCTGTGGGGAAACCGGGGAAAAGCTTCCCCGTGGGGGAAACCCGGGACAGTGCCGTGGGGGGGAAGGCCGGGGCACTTCCTGGGGGCCCCCGGGGGCCGTCCCTTCCTGGGGGGAAGCCGGGGCAGTCTCCGTGGGGAAGACCGGGGAACCTCTTCCTGTGGGGAAAACAGGGGCGTCTTCCTGGGGGGAAAAACCAGGGAACATTCCCCCCCCCCCTTCACGTGGGGAAGACCAGGGGGGCAGTCTTCATTTTGGGGGAAGACCAGGGGAACGTCTTCAGTGGGGAAAACCAGGGGGACGTCTTTATTGGGGGGACCGGGGAACAGCTTCATTTTGGGGGGAAACCCGGGGAACAGTCTTTTTGGGGGAAAGACCAGGGGCCCTTTCCTTGGGGGAAAACCAGGGGAAAAGTCTTCATAGGGGGAAAACCAGGGGAACGTCTTCACTGTGGGGGAAAACCGGGAAAAGTCTCACTGGGGAAGACCCCCGGGGGAAAACCTTCACTTGGGGAAACCGGGAACAGTCTTCACTGTGGGGAAGACCAGGGGAACATCTTCACTTGGGGAAACCAGGGGAACATCCCCCTTCACTGTGGGGAAGACCAGGGGAACAGTCTTCACTGGGGGAAGACCAGGGGAACAGTCTTCACTGTGGGGAAAAACCCGGGGAACAGCTTCACTGTGGGGGAAGACCAGGGAACACTTCACTGTGGGGAAGACCAGGGAACTCACACGGGGGGGAAGACCAGGGGGGGGGGAAAACCCCGTTTCTCCCCCGTGGGGGAAGAAACCAGGGGGAAAAAGTCCTTTAAAAAATTAAAAACCAAAAAAAACGTCGTCCAAAATTTTAAAAAAAAA
>CM031611.1:38565228-38582897 GCA_018398815.1 Conus ventricosus | reverse complement strand
TTTTCTCATCTTCCTTCTTTGTTTCTTTCGTTCCTTCTCACTTGTTGTTGTTGTTGTTTGTGTTGTCTCTTTCTCAGTTTCTTTTCTTCTTCTTCTGTTCTTTATTTTTTTCCCTTCTTTCTTTCTTTGTCTTTAATTCTTTCTTCCTTCCTGTCCTTTCTTTCTTTCTTTCTTTCTTTCTTTCTTCCTTTCTTTTCTCCCCCTTTCTATTTTCTTTCTTTGTTTTTCTTTCTTTCCCCCAAATTCCTTCTGTCTTTCTTACTGTCTGTCCGTGTTGACTGAACACTCGCACCATGTCGTGTCACCTGATGAAAAGACTTCCACAAAGCGTACTATGCCACACCTACATTTCATCACACGCACCAGGGTTCTTGCTGCTGAGAGAGAGGGAGAGAGAGAGAGAGAGAGAGAGGGGAGAGCGAGGAGAGAGAGAGAGAGAGAGAGAGAGAAGAGAGGAGAGAGAGAAAAATGTGTGTGTGTGGGGGTGAGAGAGACAGAGAGAGGGAGAGACAGAGAGAGAGAGAGAGAGATGTGTGTGTGTGTGTGTGTGTTGAGAGAGAGAGAGAAGAGGGAGAGAGAGAGAGAGAGAGAGAGGAGAGAGAGAGAGAGAGTGTGTGTGTGTGTGTGTGTGTGTGTGTGATGTGTGTGTGTGTGTGTGTGTGTGTGTGTGATTGTTATTGTTTTTGCTTTCCTCACTCTGCAAGCGCATCGTCCATCAGTATACTTTACGTCTTACACATACGCCTCATCACCCCACCTCTCTCTGTCTGCCTCTCTCTCTCTCTCTCTCTCTCTCTCTCTCTCTCTGTGTCTGTTTCTCTCTCTCTCTGTCTCTCTCTCTATCTCTCTCACTCTCTCTCTGTCTCTCTGTTTCTCTCTGTCTCTGTCTGTCTGTCTGTCTGTCTGTCTCTGTCTGTCTGTCTGTCTGTCTGTCTCTCTCCTCTCTCTCTCTCTCTGTGCATGTACGAGTGTTTCTGTCAGTCTGTCTGTCCATCCGTCCGTCCGTCTCTCTGTCTCTGTACATGTCTCTGTCTGTCTGTTTCTCTGTCTGTCTGTCTGTCTGTCTCTCACTCTCTCTCTCTCTCTCTCTCTCTCTCTCTCCTCTCTCTCTCTCTCTTTCTCTGTCTCTGGCATAAATCTCACCGTCAGATGATGTGAGGGATTTTTTTTTTGCTGCTGACAGAGCATGTGTCAGTGGATTTTTTTTTACAAAGCTGCATCAAGTATGTAGAGTAGTGTGAGTTGTAGCTGTACTTACATAGTGTGAGTTCATTATATATTTTTGTTTATAATATCATGATTGAAAACCTATACAGTGCTACGTTGTTGTTCTTTTGAGAGTGGAGTGTTCAAAGAGATATTTATTTATCATTTTGTGCATGAATTATTAATCTAGTCTGGAACTGAACAGAAGAATTAAAGTACTAACTAGTTGTTTCTTGTGTGGTTTGTGTGGAATTGAGAGAGAGAGAGAGAGAGAGAGAGAGAGAGAGAGAGAGAGAGAGAGAGAGAGAGAGATAGAGAGAGAGAGAGAGAGAGAGAGAGTTTACGAATACGAATATGCACAGGAACATGAACACAAAGGTTTATACTGGTAAATGCCATAGCCCCATAATGAAGTCGCATTTATTGTCATAATACAGAATGAGAGAGAAAGTATTGTAGATGAGCTCTGAATAAAACAACAAGAGCAGCAGCAACAACAACAACAACAACAACAACAACAACAACAACATTAACAACAACAACGACCCAAAAATATTTACGCGTGATTATAGATAGTCGTCTCAAATGGAAAGAACATTACAATTTAGTATGTAAGAAAGCAAACAACATCCTAGCTTTCTTATACAGGAACATCAACGACTGCCCCCAAAAGGTTAAGGACGACTGCTATAAAACACTGGTTAGACCAGTACTGGAATATGGTTGCTCCGTCTGGGATCCTTACAATCTAAAGGACATTGATAACCTCGAAAAGATTCAGAAGAGAGCAGCACGGTTCGTAACAGGGAACCATATCAGAGAGAAAGGGAATACTAGGAAGAACATGAAGAAATTAGAATGGAAACCCTTAGAAGAGAGAAGAGCCTTTATTAAACTTAATACCTTCTTCAAAGGCAGAGCTAAGCTAATTGATATCCCAATGGAACAACTAGTATTTAATAAAAGTAGCACCAGGAGTGGCGGTCAATCTTATGCCATACCGCATCAAATATTGACAGCCAATTACATTCGTTTTATCCTAGTTCTGTAAGGCTGTGGAACTCACTGCCGGGTGCCATCAAGATTGTCACAAATGCAGTCTCTTTTAAAAATCAAATTGATAAGACAGTCTTGAGATCTGCATATTGATTGACTGTTCTATTTTAACTTCCCCATATACTTTATGGTTACCTAGGCCTTAACCTGGCCATTGCTTTTAACCTTTTAAATATCATGTGCGACCCCTTGTTGCCAAATTTTGCTCCAGGGGACAACAGGCTGAGTCGCATTCTCTGTTTTTTAACATGCGCGCTGGTGACCTACTCATTTTGAGTGCACCAGCTTTTAAGGAAGAAGAAGAAGACCCCCCTCCCCACCCTAAAAGAAACCCGCACAGAATGGAAGTCAAGTATTTTCGAAAGATGCTGAAGATGCCTCACATGTACTGACCGTATCATCAGTGAACAAGTGACACAAGCCCTAAAGACGTATCTTAGACTACATGACGATCTCTTGACATCACTTAACACAAAAAAAAAAACCTACGTTCGTATGGTAACGTACAAAAACATGCAATGACCATCCTAAACTAATCCGCATGAGAACTCTTGACAGAGAGCGAAAGAGAGAACTGGGATATCACGGCAAAGAGAGAAAGAGTGATGGACTAATGACTTTGCAGAGCTGACTGGGGCATCACAAGAAAGAGAGAAAAAGTGACGGACTAATGACATTGCAGAGCTGACTGGGACATCACAAGAAAGAGAGAAAAAGTGACGGACTAATGACATTGCAGAGCTGACTGGGACACCTCAAGCAGGCAGCCAGGCCTTGACACACGACTGACAGGGCTGGGGAAGAGCAGGGGAACAGTCGTCACTGTGGGGAAGACCAGGGGAACAGTCTTCACTGTGGAGGAAGACCAGGGGAACAGTCTTCACTGTGGGGAAGACCAGAGGAACAGTCGTCACTGTGGGGGGAAGACCAGGGGAACAGTCTTCACTGTGGGGAAGACCAGGGGAACAGTCGTCACTGTGGGAAAGACCAGGGGAACAGTCTTCACTGTGGGGAAGACAAGGGGAACAGTCTTCACTGTGGGGAAGACCAGGTGAACAGTCTTCACTGTGGGGAAGACCAGGGGAACAGTCTTCACTATGGGGAAGACCAGGGGAACAGTCTTCACTGTGGGGAAGACCAGGGGAACAGTCTTCACTGTGGGGAAGACCAGGGGAACAGTCTTCACTGTGGGGGGAAGACAAGGGGAACAGTCTTCACTGTGGGGGAAGACCAGGGGAACAGTCTTCACTGTGTGGGGAAGACCAGGGGAACAGTCTTCACTGTGTGGGGAAGACCAGGGGAACAGTCTTCACTGTGCCCGGGGGAAGACCAGGGGAACAGTCTTCACTGTGGGGGGAAGACCAGGGGAACAGTCTTCACTGTGTGGGGAAGACCAGGGGAACAGTCTTCACTATGGGGAAGACCAGGGGAACAGTCTTCACTGTGGGGGAGAAGACCAGGGGAACAGTCTTCACTATGGGGAAGACCACGGGAACAGTCTTCACTGTGGGGAAGACCAGGGGAACAGTCTTCACTGTGGGGGAAGACCAGGGGAACAGTCTTCACTATGGGGAAGACCACGGGAACAGTCTTCACTGTGGGGAAGACCAGGGGAACAGTCTTCACTGTGGGGGGAAGACCAGGGGAACAGTCTTCACTGTGGGGGAAGACCAGGGGAACAGTCGTCACTGTGGGGGGAAGTCCAGGGGAACAGTGTTCACTGTTGGGGAAAGCCAGGGAACAGTCGTCACCTGTGGGGAAGACCAAGGGAACAGTCTGCACTGTGGGGAAACCAGGGGACAGTCTTCACTGTGGGGAAGACCAGGGTAACGTCGTAACTGTGGGGGAAGACCAGGGGAACAGTCGTAACTGTGGGGGGAGACCAGGGGAAACAGTCATCACAGTTGGGGGAAGACCAGGGGAACAGTCTTCACTGATGGGGGAAGTCCCAGGGAAACGTCTTCACTGTGGGGGAAGACCAGGGCAACAGTCTCACTGTGGGGGAAGTCCAGGGAAACAGTCATCACTGTGGGGGAAGTCCCAGGGAAACAGTCTTCACTGTGGGGGAAGACCAGGGGAACAGTCTTCACTGTGGGGAAAAGACCAGGGGAACGGTCTTCACTGTGGGAAGACCAGGGGAACAGTCTTCACTGTGGAGAAGACCAGGGGAACCAGCCTTCACTGTGGGGAAGACCAGGGGAAACAGTCGTTCACTGTGGGGGGAAGACGAGGGGAACAGTGTTCACTGTTGGGGAAGACCAGAGGAACAGTCTTCACTGTGGAGGACAGAAACCCAGGGGAACAGTCGTCACTGTGGGGAAGACCAGGGGACACACGCTCTTCACTGTGGGGGAAGACCAGGGGGACAGTCTTCACTATGGGGAAGACCAGGGGAAACGGTCTTCACTGTGGGGGAAGCCAGGGGAACAGTCTTCACTGTGGGGAAGACCACGGGGAACAGTCTTCACTGTGGGGAAGAAGAGCGGGGAACAGTCTTCATTGTGGGGGAAACCAGGGGACAGTCTTCCCTATGGGGAAGACCAGGGGAACGTCTTAACTGTGGGGGAAGACCAGGGGAACAGTCTTCACTGTGGGGAAGACCAGGGGAACAGTCTTCACTGTGGGAAAGACCAGGGGAACAGTCGTCACTGTGGGGAAGACCAGGGAACAGTCTTCACTGTGGGGAAGACCAGGGGAACAGTCTTCACTGTGGGGGAAGACCAGGGGAACAGCCTTCACTGTGGGGAAGACAGGGGAACAGTCTTCACTGTGGGGAAGACCAGGGGAACAGTCTTCACTGTGGGGAAACCAGAAAGCCCAGGGGACCAGTCTTCACTGTGAGGAAGACCAGGGGAACCAGTCTTCACTGTGGGGAAGACCAGAGGAACAGTCTTCACTGTGGGGAAGCCCAGGGGAAACAGGTCGTCACTGTGGGGAAGACCAGAGGAAAAGTCTTCACTGTGGGGAAGACCACAGGGGAACAGTCTTACTGTGGGGGAAGACCAGGGGAACAGTCGTCACTGTGGGGAAGGCCAGGGGAACAGTCTATCACTGTGGGGAAGACCAGGGGCAACAGTCTTCACTGTGGGGAAAGACCAGGGGAACAGTCGTCACTGTGGGGAAGACCAGGGGAACAGTCTTCACTGTGGGAAGAACAGGGGAACAGTCTTCACTGTGAGGGAAAAGGAAGACCAGGGGAACAGTCTTCCACTGTGGGGAAGACCAGGGGAACAGTCTTCATTGTGGGGAAGGAGGGCCTAGGGAGGGGGACAGTCTTCACTGTGAGGGGAAGACCAGGGGGACAGTCTTCACTGTGGGGAAGACCAGGGGAACAGTCTTCATTGTGGGGAAGACCAGGGGAACAGTCTTCATTGGGAGGAAGACCAGGGGAACAGTCTTCACTGTGGGGAAGCCAGGGGACAGTCTTCACTATGGGGAAGACCAGGGGAACAGTCTTCACTGTGGGGAAGACCAGGGGAACAGTCTTCACTGTGGGGAGAGACCAGGGGGACAGTCTTCACTATTGGGGAAGACCAGGGGAACAGTCTTCACTGTGGGGAAGACCGGGGGAACAGTCTTCACTGTGGGGAAGACCAGGGGGACAGTCTTCCACTGTGGGAGAAGACCAGGGGACCAGTCTTCACGTGTGGGAAACCAGGGGAACAGTCTTCACTGTGGGGAAGACCAGGGGAACGTCTTCACTGTGGGGAAGACCAGGGGAACAGTCTTCACTGTGGGGAAGACAGGACAAACCAATCTGACACTGTTTTGGGGGGAAAGACCGAGACAGTCTACCTGTGGGGAAGACAGGGGACAGTCTTCACTGTGGAGGAAGACAAGGAAACAGTCGTCACTGTGGGAAAGACAGGGGAACAGTTCTACACTGTGGGGAGACCGGGGAACAGTCGTCACTGTGGGGCAGACCGAGGAACAGTCTACATGGGGAAGACGGGGAACAGTCTAACTGTGGAGGAAGACCAAGGAAACAGTCGTCACTGTGGGGAAACCAGTGGAAAACAGTTCTACACTGAGGGAAGACCAGGGGAACAGTCTTCACTGTGCCGTCCATATGATTGGTGCCAGGTTGAAGGGAGAGGAAGGAGAAAAAGGCAGTTATGTGTTGCCTGTACGACAGGCAGAAAAAGGGAGTATGTGTTGCCTGTACGAAGGAGAAAGGGGAGTTAGTGTTGCCTGTACGACAGGAGACAAGGGAGTTATGTGTTGCCTGTACGACAGGAGAAAAAGGGAGTTATGTGTTGCCTGTACGACAGGAGAAAAAGGCAGTAATGTGTTGCCTGCACAACACAGAATTTACCATGAAGAATATTCAATTATTTGATATACCAGATGCTCACAGCATTGTAATCAACATGTTAATGATTTTCGGCGAACACGCAAGCAGTTGACAAAATGTAGCAGTTGTGTAGAGTATTATCGGTGTGTGTGTGTGTGGTGTGTGTGGTGTGTGCGTGTGTGTGTGTGCGTGTGTGTGTGTGTGTGTGTGTGTGTGTGTGTGTGTTGTGTGTGTGTGTGTGTGTGTGTGTGTGTGTGTGTGTGGTGTGTGTGTGTGTGTGTGTGTGTGTGTGTGTGTGTGCGTGCGTGCGCGCGCCCGCGTGTGTGTGTGGTCGAGGTGTGCGCACGCATGCACGCGCGCTTGTATTTGTTTTGCAGACATTCATAACCTTTCAAATTACAATGTCAAGAAGATCTTGCATTTTGTCCCAATTGAAGAATCATGACACAGTGCGTTATAACTATCACATGTTACAACGCATCGTTTTTCTTTCGAATGTCACAATACAAGAACATTGCCCAAACTGAAAAATCTGTGGGCGGATTATTATTAAGTTTGGCGAACATCAGAGTCCATTTTGGAATGCTGATTTGATGTCACATCATAAAGTGATTAGAAATCTTTCTGCAGAAACTGGAAATTGTCAAGTGTGTGTGTGCATACATGCCTGTGAATTGACAAGTTTTGTTGAACTTGGTTTGGCTTAATTCTGCATATCCGCATTTGCAATAAACCAAACATCACACCAGAACATGTCTCTGCACGTGTTGTTCTAGAAATCAGAAATCAGTGTTATTGTGTGTGTAGATTACAGTAAAACCTGAAACAATAAGCCATCAGTATCTCCAAATAACGAACACACAGACACAACATCAAATGTAGTAACAAAAGATGATCAGATTCTATTCTGATTTTCCATTGCAGCTCCTGGTTGTCGTTCTGTTGACCAGTATTGTGCTGTTCTTACCGGTCTCGCATAGTTGGTTTCAGTGTCTATTTCAGGCATGCGCATACTTGAAACAGAAACAAGGAACTGTACACCTCAGATCGTATGTCTGTTTCAGGCACGCGCATACTTGAAACAGAAACAAGGAACTGTACACCTCAGATCGTAGTGTCTGTTTCAGGCACGCGCATACTTGAAACAGAAACAAGGAACTGTACACCTCAGATCGTAGTGTCTGTTTCAGGCACGTGCAAACTTGAAACAGACACCAGGAACTGTACAAATCAGATCGCAGTGTCTGTTTCAGGCACGTGCAAACTTGAAACAGACACAAGGAACTGTACACCTCAGATCGCAGTGTCTGTTTCAGGCACGTGCAAACTTGAAACAGACACCAGGAACTGTACACCTCAGATCGCAGTGTCTGTTTCAGGCATGTGTGGAGAGGGAGATGGGAGGAGATAGGGTGGGGGAGAAGACACTGTGGAGACGTGTGTTTGAATGTGAGTTCTCGTGAAATTTCAGCTTCTGGTATCGGTGACTATGGTTGTTATCCCCCTTGGCTGTAGGGCTCAAGAGCTATAATCTCTCTCTCTCTCTCTCTCTCTCTCTCTCTCTCTCTTCTCTGTCTCTGTCTGTCTGTCTGTCTGTCTGTCTCTCCCTGAGTGTGTGTGTGTGTGTGTGTGTGTGTGTGTGTGTGTGTGTGTGTGTGTGTGTGTGTGTGTGTGTGTGACAGAAAATCTCAATCAAAATTACATCTGTTCATACTGATTTTTTGGGGTCATCATTTATTCATGCTCATAAATTGCAAATAAAGGTTCTTTAAAAAAAAAAAAAAAAAAAAAGGCGCTCACAAGGTCCACTGCACATTGGTCCTCTGACCCCCAAATGATTCACAGACAACACACAGTCAGCACAATCTACACCAGAATGAAGCACGGTCACTCCTCTGCAGCCGCCCTGAAGTCTACAATAACAATGGACTACAGACAACCCCTATCAACTTCAGTAAAAGTCTACAACCCAGAGGAACACACAAAAGTCATTCACTTACATCCTCAGTCAAATGTACACCCTAAATGGATTAAAATCATTGTCCTATAAGCTCGACGCCATTTGAACCCTGAATAAAACTATCACATTCCATGTAACCTAGGTAAACTAAATTCAAAACAAAAGAAGTGAAAATGAATAAAATACATAAATAGATAAATAAATTGATGAACGAATGAATGATATATGAATAAAAAATAAGTAAATATATATGAATTATTAAATGAATAAATAAACATATAAAAGAAAACAAAAATCACTTGCAGCCTGCAGCATCCAAGACTTGCATACAACTATTTGTAATTGTCATGTGTGAAGGACAAGATCTTTGTTTATGTAAATGACGTATTATCATCGGTGACTAAAGAAAAAAAAACGGAAAAAAATTCCAATCTTTGTATAACTGTAAACATCACAAACATAAATTTGGTTAACGTTTGTGGTAAGCTGAACAACAAGCAGAAGAGTTTGAAGTTGATGTTGTCAGAAAGATGACAGTCACGGAATGCACGTGTTCATGTAAGTGTGAGAGTGATTGTGAACTCGACTGTCCCGAGATAGACGGTGAAAACTGACAGTATGCATGGAGTGATCAAAGATGCAGTTGCTGAATGCTGAGGACGATTACAAGTACAGGTAGTGTTGCTGTACTGCCTCTGCATTAGTTAGCTTTGTGTTGACCATTTACCTACAGGGCTTCTTTTGCCTCATTATCTTGTCTTCATTCTTTTCCGGATATTTCCTTGAGGAGACAGAAACCGTCAGGTAAATTAGTAATCTTTCTCTTTATGTAGTATCTGGATAACATTGTTTACTTTACCTGTTCTGTGAGTGAATCTCCTTGTGTGACATGGGTCCACGACAGTGGTGACCCTTAGTTTTTAATGTGTGAGAGTCGATCAGAACACACGCCCATATCCTGACTTGAAAAGAAGTTAAATTCAGTAGACCCACTCCATGACAGTAACAAAGCACGTTGGTTGTTGTTGTTTGCCACATCTCAAAAAAGGATATATGTGTTTGTCGATAAATCGTCCTTTAGACCTACTGGGTGACGAATAGTGACTCTCCGCATTTTGTAGTTGTCTGTTCGTTGTGTATGTGCCTTGAGCAAAATGTGTGTTGGCATTCAAGGTAAGAAAAGGCGATTTTCAAAGCAAAATGTGTGTTGGCATTCAAGGTTAAAAAAAGGTGATTTTCAAAGCAAAGTGTGTGTTGGCATTCAAGGTTAAAAAAGGCGATTTTCAAAGCAAAATGTGTGTTGGCATTCAAGGTTAAAAAAGGGGATTTTCAAAGCAAAATGTGTGTTGGCATTCAAGGTTAAAAAAAGGGGATTTTCAAAGCAAAATGTGTGTTGGCATTCAAGGTTAAAAAATGGCGATTTTCAAAGCAAAATGTGTGTTGGCATTCAAGGTTAAAAAAAGGCGATTTTCAAAGCAAAATGTGTGTTGGCATTCAAGGTTAAAAAAGGCGATTTTCAAAGCAAAATGTGTGTTGGCATTCAAGGTTAAAAAAGGCGATTTTCAAAGCAAAATGTATGTTGGCATTCAAGGTTAAAAAAGGGGATTTTCAAAGCAAAATGTGTGTTGGCATTCAAGGTTAAAAAAGGCGATTTTCAAAGGGGGAGGGGAGTGAGGAAGAGGAAGGTCGAAGAGATGAAGAAGAGTGGTAGAGGGATGGGGGAAGTGGGATTGGCATGGAGCGGGGTGGGGGGGGGGGGAAGACAGACGGCAAATTAAAGAGAAACTAACCAAACAACGCCTTTCTCATTGAAAATCAAACTAACCGTTGATACGAGCATAACTATTTTTAGGGGCAAGAAAGGGAAGATCATCAGACAAGAAGAGAGAACAGAAATGATACCTTACTAAGCCGTCACACGAATGCAAACCACTAATGACGATACAGAAGCAACACCCTTCGACCACCCAGATCTGCTACTGAAATACATCATTAAAAACGCATAAAGATTTTTTTTTTTTTTAAGAGAGAAAAGGAATACCGATGCGAACGAGAAAAGAAGGAACTCTTCAGCACGAAAGCAGGAAGTGTGATGAAAGTTATCTTTTCTTGATAGATGAAAAGAAGCGGAAGAGTCTTTGTCTCTCCGCAGTTAAGTGTTGTTGTTTCCATGACTGTGACATTTGTTTGTCTCTCCGCAGTTAAGTGTTGTTGTTTCCATGACTGTGACATTTGTTTGTCTCTCCGCAGTTAAGTGTTGTTGTTTCCATGACTGTGACATTTGTTTGTCTCTCCGCAGTTAAGTGTTGTTGTTTCCATGACTGTGACATTTGTTTGTCTCTCCGCAGTTAAGTGTTGTTGTTTCCATGACTGTGACATTTGTTTGTCTCTCCGCAGTTAAGTGTTGTTGTTTCCATGACTGTGACATTTGTTTGTCTCTCCGCAGTCAAGTGTTGTTGTTTCCATGACTGTGACATTTGTTTGTCTCTCCGCAGTCAAGTGTTGTTGTTTCCATGACTGTGACATTTGTTTGTCTCTCTGCAGTTAAGTGTTGTTGTTTCCATGACTGTGACATTTGTTTGTCTCTCCGCAGTCAAGTGTTGTTGTTTCCATGACTGTGACATTTGTTTGTCTCTCCACAGTCAAGTGTTGTTGTTTCCATGACTGTGACATTTGTTTGTCTCTCCACAGTTAAGTGTTGTTGTTTCCATGACTGTGACATTTGTTTGTCTCTCCACAGTTAAGTGTTGTTGTTTCCATGACTGTGACATTTGTTTGTCTCTCCGCAGTTAAGTGTTGTTTTCATGACTGTGACATTTGTTTGTCGTGGCTGAAGGTGGAAGGCCTTTACGGTCTAAACCTGTTGCTGCATATTGTTGATTGTTTTCCAGTCTAGTTACTTGACTTGTACTTTTTTGCTTAAAAGCCTACCCGGAGTCAAGTGAGCATTCTTCAATTGTTCGGTTTTAAAGTGCTTTAATTTTCTTCCTGATTTCTTTTTCTAGGTTGTGAAAGTTACCACAGTAACCAACCTTTCCCTCCTGTCCCTCCCCTCCATTTCTGTTCTAGTCTCCAAAGCCTTATGTCCGTCTGCGATATTGAGCGTCAAGGCATTGGACATGCATGAGATCTTGAGTTATTCAAGAGCAAATAAGGGTTTCTTTGTCGACTTTGTTTTCAATACTCACTCACTTATGAGCTGTTACGATGTTCTACATGTCTTTACTCTTTTTTTTTGTTAAGACAAATCATTTTTTTAAACCCTCTATTTGATATTTCTAGAACATCCCAATTCCAAAACCACTAGACTAACTTTTCTTCAGCTTCTTCGTGTTAAAGATGAGGCTGAATTATTTGAATATTTGTTAACCTCTGTATCATTTTAGCATTTTTAAAACTGCGGATGTTTTAAATAAGAAGAGTCAGTTCATTTCTAGGCATGTTTGATGGCGAGTGTCGAAAGAAGCCCCTAAACTCGTGATATGTCCATTCCAATTCAAAAATTCTGATCGAATGAAACATGTGTTATTCAATTTCCACGTAATAGTTGTATCCCATGATACAGTGCTGACAGAGTAAAGCAAGCATCAAATGAACAATGACTCTTATTCACGTACTCAAGACAAGCCTAACAAGAAAAAAAATTCCATGATTATGAAATTGGTTGAATTCGCAACTGTACTTCAGGCAGAGAAAGAATGCTGATAATCAATGGCTTATTTCTTCGGACTTTTATGCTGTCAGCAGCAGCTTGATTTTGAAGAGGATAATATTGATGCTGAAGAATATCTCTTTTCTTGACGCATTTTTGGAGAGTTGGGCAGAGGAGAGGGGGTGGGGGTGGGGATGAAGTCTAATCGTCCTTGTCCTCTCATTGGCATCGCTTCCATGGCCACTCCTCCCGGCTGTCTCTGACCAAGCCACAGTTCAACCGTCCTGTCACAGACCAAGCGTTGGCAGCCCACAGGCCCGAAGGAGCAATCAATCCTATCTCAGCACGCCATGAGGACACCCGCCTCAGGAGACCTTCTACTGCTGCTCAGTCGCCTTGGCAGAGTTTGGTAATGCCTGTTCAGACCCACCATCCCCCAGGCATTCATGGTGAAAGGATCATTTCAAAACAAACAACATCACAATGTAGCCCCCCCCCCCCCCCCCCCCCCTCCTTCCAACCTCGTTGAAACTAGCAATGGTCAAACTTTCCTCTCCCCCCTCCTTTGTGTCTTCCTCTCAGTCACTCTTCTCTCTGTCTCTCCTGTGTCCAGAGGCTGTCCAGTCCACGGGGTGCTGGCTCACAGTCCCACGCTGTCCAGCTCTCGGACCATCTGGCAGATGACGCAGGGCTCGCAGCACAGGGAGGTGAAGAAGTCTCGGATCAGGGAACCCTGCACAGCGAGATCAGGACAGGTCGCTCACCACTGGGACTGGCAGGACCACGGTGATGATGATGGTGGTGATGATGGTGGTGGTGATGGTGGTGGTGGTGGTGATGATGGTGATGGTGATGATGGTGGTGGTGATGATGGTGGTGGTGGTGGTGATGATGGTGATGGTGATGATGGCGGTGATGATGGTGATGGTGATATTGGTGATAGTGGTCATAGTGATGATGATGATGATGATGATGATGATGATGATGATGATGATGATGGTGATGATGACGATGATGATGATGATGATCATGATGATGGTGATGATGATGACGATCGATGATGACGATGACGATGACGATGATGATGATGATGATGATGATGATGATTATGATGATAGTGTAGTGGTGGTGGTAGTGATGACGATGAGGATGATAGTGATGATGATAATGATGATGATGATGGTGGTGGTTGTGGTTGTAGTGGTGACAATGATGATGATGATGTTGATAGGGATGATGATGGTGATGATGAGGATGACGGTGGTGGTGATGATGATGATGATGATGATGATGATGATGATGATGATGATGATGATGATGATGATGATAATGATGATAATGATGATGACGGTATGTTATAGCTCTGATTACAAAAAAAACATAGAGAACAAAGTAAACTGTGTTAGGTGTGGAAAGAAAAGAGAGATGACATAAATGACTGAGGAGAGAGCGAGCGCACGCGCGCGCACGAGAGAGAGAGAGAGAGAGAGAGAGAGAGAGAGAGAGAGAGAGAGAGAGAGAGAGAGAGAGAGAGAGAGAGAGAGAGAGAGAGAGAGAGAGAGAGAGAGAACGACTTAACAGAGAAAACAGGGACGGAAGAAGCGTAATGCTCACCTCAGCGACAGGAATTCTGTATGGCCAAAACATGAGCGGGAAGTGCGTAAAAATAGCACTGAGAGCATAGCATGGCATGAACACAGCCCACGAAACCTCCGTGGTTCTGTTTCTCTGAGTGTGTCCGCCTGTCTGTCTACTGTCTGTGCTGACTGCCGGTCTGTCTATCCATCTATTTGTCTGTCTGTCTGTCTGTCTGTCTCTCTGTCTGTCTACCTTTCTACCTGACTATTTACCTATCTACTTAAATAGCTTCCTATCTATCTGTCTATGTATGTATGTATGTATGTATGTATCTATGTATGTATCTATGTATGTACAGCCCTTATGTGGCCCTTTGCGGTCGGCTGGGCTATAAGCAACATTATCTTATCTTATCTTATCTATGTATGTATGTATGTATGTATGTATGTATGTATGTATGTATGTATGTATGTATGTATGTATGTATGTATGTATGTATGTATGTATGTATGTATGTATGTATGTAATGTATGTATGTGTATGTATGTATTATCTATCTATCTATCTATCTATCTATCTATCTGTCTGTCTGTCTGTCTGTCTATCTCTATCTATCTATCTATCTATCTATCTATCTATCTATCTATCTTATCTATCTATCTATCTATCTATCTATTATCTATCTATCTGTCTATCCGTCTTTCTATCTATCTATCTATCTATCTATCTCTCTGTCTGTCTATTAGCTATCTATCTATCTATCCGTCTATCTATCCGTCTATCTATCTATCTTGTCA
Organism: Conus ventricosus; assembly: GCA_018398815.1. Lineage (NCBI taxonomy): Eukaryota > Metazoa > Mollusca > Gastropoda > Neogastropoda > Conidae > Conus > Conus ventricosus. The sequence goes on along the minus strand of CM031611.1, from coordinate 38,568,354 downwards.
GCTATTCCATAGATCGGAAAGATATTAGTGGAATGATTGTGAGGCGGGTTCGCAGAAGATAACGCTACTTTAACTCGATTTGCTGCACTTCATTTCCTTCTTCCATTTGCCATTGCTGACTTAGCTATTTTGCATAGATTATTTCTGCACGAAACAGGGTCTAATAACCCGTTAGCAGTAAATACAGATGGAGAAAAAAAATCCATTTCATTCTTATTATACCTTTAAAGATTTGGTGGTTTCCTTGTTGTTATTTTCTTGCTTTCAATACTAGCTCTGTTCTCACCTCAGCTTTTAACTGATCCTGAAAATTTTATTCCTGCCAACCCTTTAGTAACCCCAGCCTGGCCTGTGGGATGATGAGGGATGGGGGGGGGGGGAGGGGGGGGGGGGGGGGGGGGAGGAGGATGGCAGGCTGCTGGCTGCTGACCTTTATGCTGAAGAGTGCTCTCATCTTGACGCGGAGGGCGAAGGCGGCACAGGGGATGAGGGGCATGAAGGGGGTCTCCCCGAGACGTGTGGACACTGTGTACCTGTAGTAGGGCCAGCAACAACACATCCAGCAGCCTGCACACACACACACACACACACACACACACACACACACACACACACACACACACACACACACACACACACACGCACGCACGCACGCACGCACGCACGCACGCACATACACAGATTTATAAGTACTACCCTACCACTTCGTCAAATATCACTTTCAGTGAAGAGACGTTAAATTGAAGAACACACACACACACACACACACACACACACACACACACACACACACACACACACACACACGCACACACGCACGCACGCACGCACGCACGCACGCACGCAGACACGCAGGCACGCACGCACGCACGCACGCACGCACGCACACACATACTCACTCACATGACCCCCTGTCGTTCCTACAACAGCACAGTGGAGAAGTCCAGTCTCTTTCACTGTGCGCCTCGTCACACACACACACACACACACACACACACACACACACACACACACACACACACACACACACACACACACACTCACATGATCCCCTGTTGTTCCTACAACTGCACAGTGGGGACGTCCAGTCTCTCTCACTGTGGGCCTCGTCAAAGGGCATGTGAAGAGCCACCCGCGTGTACACCTTGCTTCCGCCTCCGCCGGATTTGGGTTGTGACGTCACCGTCACTGTTGTTGATTGGTTCGTGCTGGTTTGCACGGTGGTCGACGATTGGCTGTCGTCAGGGTTGGCGTCCAATGGGACTTCAGATAACTGCGTTTTCTCCGTGGCTTCTGATTGGTCTGCGGTGACAGTGAACACAACGGTCTCCAGTGGTGTGAATATTGACAGTGAACACATGGTCTACAGTGGATATTGACAGTGAACACAATGGTCTACAGTGGATATTGACAGTGAACACAATGGTCTACAGTGGATATTGACAGTGAACACAATGGTCTACAGAGGTGTGAATATTGGCAGTGAACACAATGGTCTACAATGGTGTGAATATTGACAGTGAACACAATGGTCTACAGTGGTGTGGACATTGACAGTGAACACAATGGTCTACAGTGGGATGGATATTGACAGTGAACACAATGATCTACAGTGGATATTGACAGTGAACACAATGATCTACAGTGGATATTGACAGTGAACGCAATGGTCTACAGTGGATATTGACAGTGAACACAATGGTCTACAGTGGATAATGACAGTAAACGCAATGGTCTACAGTGGATATTGACAGTGAACACAATGGTCTACAGTGGTGTGGATATTGACAGTGAACGCAATGGTCTACAGTGGATATTGACAGTGAACACAATGGTCTACAGTGGTGTGGATATTGACAGTCAACACAATGGTCTACAGTGGTGTGGATATTGACAGTGAACACAATGGTCTACAGTGGTGTGGATATTGACAGTGAACACAATGGTCTACAGGGGTGTGGTATTGACAGTGAACCCAAAGGCTACAGTGGTGTGGATTTGCGTGAACAAATGGTCTACAGGGGGGGGTATTACAGTGAACACAAAGGGGCACAGAAGGGAACCCCAAAAGGGCTACATGAAACAATGGCTCATGAACACAGGTCCATGGTCTACATGGGTGGATTTTTGACAGTGAAAACATGGTCACAGGGGGGGTGGATATTGAAGTGAACAAATGGTCTACAGACAGGAAACCCAAGGTCTACAGTAACACAATGGTCTACAGTGAACACAAAGGTCTACAGGGGTCTTACAGTGGTGTGGAATTGATAGTGAACACTAGGGTTCTACAGTGAACACAATGGCTACATGAACACAAGGGTTTCTACAGTGAACCAATGGTCTTAGTGGTGTGACATTGACAGGAACCCCATGGTGTACAGAGGGGAATATTGACCGTGAACGCAATTGATCAACAGTGGTGCCGCGCTGTGTTCATTTTTGAACTATCAGACTGGAACAGGTCAATTGACGAGGAAAGATAGGTTTTGAACGAATGCAACACAGTGATTCATAAATAAGACTGATAATGCATGCACGCTCACGTGCTCCGGCCCCTCACACACACACACACACACACACACACACACACACACACACACACACGCACACACGCCGCACGCACGCACGCACGCACGCGCGCGCGCGCGCGCGCACGCACGCACGCGCACACACACACACACACACACACACACACACACACACACACACAACACACACACACACACACACTTTTCCTCTCTCTCTCATCTCTCTCTCTCTCTCTCTCCCCTCTCTCTCTCTCTCTCTACTCTGTCTGCCTGTTGTCGTTGCCTGTCTGTCTGTCTGCCTGTCTGTCACTCTCTCTTCCACTGTCTGTATGTATGTATGTCTCCCACCCTTTCTCTTCTCTCTCTTCCTCCCCTCCTCCTCTCTCTCTCTCTCTCTCTCTCACTCCCCTCCCCTCTCTACTCTCCCCCTCTCTTTCTCTCCCCTTGTCAGTAAGTCGTTTGAGTAAAGTAAGGATGATAAATTTAGCAGAATCGTGGGTTGTGGGGGACTCAGGCTTGGCAAAGTTCCGTTTAATGACGAAGAAAACTTAATTTGGCTAGTTTACCTATCAGTCACTGTGCTAGAGTTTCTTAC
>CM031611.1:38552728-38560228 GCA_018398815.1 Conus ventricosus | reverse complement strand
GAGAAGAGAGGGGGAGGGGGAGAGGGGGAAAAGGGGAGAAAAGGGGAAAAGGGGAGGAGAGGGAGAGAGAGAATGACACACAACACACCCCACACACACAACACACACAAAACACAACACACACCACCCCAACATCAACCACACACACCCCAAAACAAAACACACCAAAACACCACAAACACACCACACACACGCACACACAACACCCCACACACACAACAGAGTGACATAAAAACAGCGGGGGTGGTGTGTAAGGTTGGGGATGATGAAATCAAAGACTTGAAGTGGACTTAAATTTTTCCCGATGCAATACTTTGTAATCCATTTTCATTACAGGGTTAAAACTTCGATATCATCGTTAGGTTTCATGTGGCCCATTGATGATAGCACGAGTAACTATGTTTTTTGTCATATTTCTGAAGTTAAGACGTTACTAATCGTGCAGATCTTTCAAATGTTGCAGTTCTGTTTTCGCATCGATATTGGTCCCAAACCCTTTAATTCAAAATTCGATTTCAGAAAGCTGTTGTTGCCGTCCTTTGCCACTGAACATAGACGCACGATATGCATACATGTGATCTTCCTAACGTTATGCACACACAGGGCCCGCTATCGCGTTCGGAAAGAAACGTGCTTTTTTTTTGGTAATGAGAGAGAGAGAGAGAGGGGAGAGAGAGAGAGAGGGGAGAGAGAGAGAGGAAAGAGAGAGAAGAGAGAGAGAGAGGACAGTGACAGACAGACAGACAGACAGACGGACAGACAGAGACCACAAAAAGAGAGATAAAAAAGAGGGGAGAGAGATAGAGGGAGAGAGAGAGAGAGAAGAAAGAGGAGAGGGAGGAGAGAGGAGAGAGAGAGAGAAAAGAAAGAGAAAAAGAGAAAAGAGACAGAGACAGAGGCAAGGAGACAGAGACAGAGAGACGGAGAGAGAGGAAGACAGACAGAGAGACAGAGAGAGAGACAAAGAGAGGGCAGAAAGAGACAGAGACAAAGAAACAACCCTCATGTACGTGCCCGGCATACCCGTGGTGTTCATCTGTTTTGCGAATCACTAATGGACAACCCTGTACCTCTCCCAGTGTCCGGTGCCGGATGTCTGTAGGCTATGCCTGTTGGAGATTGTGCCTTGTCTGCAGGCTATCCCTGTCTGTAGGCTATGCCTGTCTGGAGATTGTGCCTGTTGCAGGCTATGCCTGTCTGTAGGCTATGCCTGTCTGGAGATTGTCCCTGTCTGCAGGCTATCCCTGTCTGTAGGTCATGCCTGTCTGCGGCTATCCCTTTGTCTGTAGGCTATGCCTTGTCTGCAGGCTATGCCTGTCTGTAGGTTATGCCTGTCTGCAGGCTATGTCTGTCTTTTAGGTTTCCCTGTCTGCAGGCTATGCCTGTCTGCAGGCTATGCCTGTCTGCAGGCTATGCCTGTCTGTAGGGCTATCCCTTTGTCTGTGGTTTGCCGTCTGAGGTTTGCCTGTCTTTTGGTTATGCCTGTTGCAGGTATGCCTGTCTGTAGGTTATGCCTGTCTGCGGCTACCCTGTCTGTAGGCTATGCCTGTCTGTGGCTATGTTGTCTATAGGTTATGCCTGTCTTTTGGCTATGCCTGTCTGTGGGTTTTATGCCTGTTCTGACGGCTATGCCTGTCTTTTAGGTTATGCCTGTCTGTAGGCTGTGCCTGTCTGTAGGTTATGCCTGTGTGTAGGCTATTGCCTGTGTGTAGGCTATGCCTGTCTGTAGGTTATGCCTGTCTGTAGGCTTGCCTGTCTGCAGGCTATGCCTGTCTGTAGGCTTTGTCTGTCTGTAGGTTTATGCCTGTCTGATAGGTTATGCCTGTCTGCAGGCTATGCCTGTCTGTAGGTTATTGCCTGTCTGTAGGCTATGCCTGTCTGTAGGTTATGCCTGTCTGCGGGCTAGCCTGTCTGTAGGTTATGCCTGTCTGTAGGTTGCCTGTCTGTAGGTATCCCTGTCTGCAGGCTATGCCTGTCTGTAGGTTATGCCTGTCTGCAGGCTATGCCTTGTTGTAGGTTATGCCTGTCTGTAGGCTATGCCTGTCTGTAGGTTATGCCTGTCTGCAGGCTATGCCTGTCTGTGGGTTTTTATGCCTGTTGCAGGCTATCCCTGTCTGTAGGTTATGCCTGTCTGTAGGCTATGCCTGTCTGTAGGGTATGCCTGTCTGCAGGGCTATCCCTTGTCGTAGGCTATGCCTGTCTGTAGGCTATGTCTGTTATGGTTATGCTGTCTGTAGGCTATGCCTGTCTGTGGCTATGCCTGTCTGCAGGCGTGCCTGTCTGTAGGTTATGCTGTCTGCAGGCTATGTCTGCATATGCTTATGCCTGTCTTTAGGCTAGCGGGTCTATAGGTTATGCCCGTCTGTAAGCTATGCCTGTCTGCAGACTATGCTGTCTTTTAGGCTATCCCTGTCTGTGGGTTATGCCTGTCTGCAGGCTTTTGCTGTCTGTAGGTTATGCCTGTTGTAGGTATGCCTGTCTGTAGGCTATGTCTCCCTGGGGTTGCCTTTCTGGAGGCTATCCCTGTTGTAGGCTATACCTGTCTGGGGGGCTATGCCTGTCTGTAGGCTATACCTATCTGGAGGCTATGCCTGTCTGCAGGCTATACTGTCTTGAGGCTATGGTTTGTCTGTAGGTTATGCTGTCGGTAGGCTATGCCTGTCTGCAGGCTATGCCTTTCTGTAGGTTTTGCCTGTCTGTAGGCTTGCCTGTCTGTAGGCTATGCTGTCTGTAGGCTATGCCTGTTGTAGGCTATGCCTGCTGCTGGGGCTATGCCTTTCTGGAGGCTTTGCCTGTCTGTAGGCTGTACCTGTCTGGAGGCTATGCCATTTGTAGGCTAGCCTGTTGGAGCCTATTGCCTTTTCTGTGGGCTATACCTGTCTTTAGGCTATGTTCTGTCTGCAGGTTATGCCTGTCTGTAGGCTATACCTGTCTGGAGGCTATGCCTGTCTGTAGGCTATACCTGCTTTAGGCTATGTCTGTCTGTAGGTTATACTGTCTGTAGGCTATACCTGTCTTTAGGCTATGTCTGTCTGCAGGTTTCCCTGTCTGTAGGCTATACTTGTCTGGAGGCTATGCCTGTCTGTAGGCTATACCTGTCTTTTAGGCTATGTCTGTCTGTGGTTATACCTGTCTGGAGGCTATGCCTGTCTGGAGGCTAGGGCTGTCTGTAGGTAGACCTGTCTTTAGGCTATGTCTGTCTGTAGGTTATGCTGTCTGGGGCTATGCCTGTCGGAGGCTATGCCTGTCTGTAGGCTATACCTGGTCTGTAGGCTGTCCCTGTCTGTGCACAGTCTCTCAAAGCCAGTGTTGTGCTATGTCTCAGTATTATTATCATTATTATAATCAATACTTATGGCGCCTACCCTCGGCTAGAGACCAAGCTCTAAGCGCTTTACAAGCCAGACTCGTTTACACAACGGGCTGCCTACTGGGTAGTCCCAAAGTGAAGAGCTCCCAGCTGGCGCTTCATTCAGTCGTTGCCGTGTCATCCAGTCCCTACTGTTCACTCATGGGTTTCCCAAAGGGTTTCTTCCTTCGTTCTTTCATTTCTCACGCAGGGTGCATGCTATGTGTAACGTGTCATCCATAAAAACGGCCAAAAATGGCCTTCTTCCCAAAGTTGGTGATGGGATTTTAGTGTGGGCAAGATGTTATGCGTGCGTTCGGACACGGACCTCGGTTTATTTGTCTCATTGGAAAGGCCCTGTCTGGAGGCTTGCCTGTCTGGGGCATTCTTCCAGTGCCAGTTGCTGTGGTATGTGGTGCTGTGTTGTGCTATATTGAGCTATGGGCTTGGGTCTCATTATGCTGATATCGAGGTCTGCTGACTTTTTGTCAAGAAGGAGGCACTGATTGGTGTCGCTGTTTGTGTCACAATGGTTCTGGTGCAGATTCTGACACCTCTCTCTCTCTCTCTCTCTGTCTCTCTCTCTCTGTGTCTCTGTCTCTGTCTGTCTGTCTCTCTCTGTTCTCTCTGTCTCTCTCTCTCTCTCTCTCTCTCTCTCTCTCTCTCTCTCTCTCTCTTCTCTGTGGTTTTGTGTGTGTGTGTGAGTGTGTGTGTGTGTGTGTGTGTGTGTGTTGTTGTGTGTGTGTGTGTGTGTGTGGTGTGAGTGTGTTTTGTGTGTTGTGTGTGTGGTGGTGTGTGTGTGTGTGTGTGTGTGTGTGTTGTAGGGGGGGGTATACAAACACGAACGCCTATTCCATCATCCCTCAACCTTTCCATCTCTCTCTCTCTCTCTCTCTCTCTCTCACACACACACACACACACACACACACACACAACACACACACCCACACACACACATTTAGAGTCAGCCCCTAACCATTCTGCGGTGTAATGCCAGTGCACAAACCCCGTCCATTACCAGCAGTTAGAGGCCGATTATCCCGCAGTAGAACATTGAAGAGGGACACAGCAAAGAACGCCACCAAATGCCACACACTTACTGCCATCATTGACTACCCAACAGTCATTTAGACATGGATGGGTGAATGGAAAGTGGTGGAAGAGGAGGTTCGGGGGGAGTGGGGGTGGGTGCTGGTGGAGGGAGGACGGGGGGGGGGGGGGGGGGGTGTGAATGGTGGAAGCAGAAACAGTACAGGATGCAAAAAAAAAAATAATACAAAAGAAAGAAAGAGAGAGAGAGACAGACAGACAGAGAGACAGATAGACAGACAGACAGACAGAGAGAGAGAGACAGGCGGACAGACTGGAGGAGAGAGAGAGAGAGAGAGAGGAGAGAGAGAGAGAGAGAGAGAGAGAGAGAGACGCTCAGACAGACAGACAGAGAGAGAGACAGATAGGCAGACAGACAGAGACTGAAAACCGGCAGACAGACAGTCAGGCAGGAAGACAAGAGGGAGACTGCAAACAGGCAGAGAGACAGGCAGACAGACAGACAGACAGACAGACACACAGGCAAGCACAGACAGACAGATAGACTGACAGACAGACAGACAAACAAACAGACAGAGACTAAAAACAGACACACAGACAGGCAGGCAGGCAGGCAGACAGACTGACAGACAAAGAGAGGGAGAGACCAGCGGAAGCAGTAAGGCTTACCATTCATTTTGTCCAATTTCCTTGTCACTCAACGTCAGCCCCAAATGAATGGCTTCCCACCAGTGACAGGCGCACTGTACTTCCTTCAACCTCCACGCACTGGTCTTCCTCAGCGTCCAGAGTTTCCCAAAGAGCTGGGAACGACCGCGGTCCTGCGCTCAGCGTAAAACAACAAGCGGCAAACCCAACCACAACAGAAGGCAGCAGTATCACGGAGTGATTATCATCACAGTTGATATCGAACGCGCGCAAATGCATGCAGACGGTTCACGATCATGTGTTTCTGGATGTCGATCTGCTCACCCTGCAACGAATATTATTCACTAAGAAAGTTCACTCACTTCCCAGTATTCAGCACTGTTAGTCTCTTTAGGGTTCGGGTTGATGTTTATCACAACATCGGGACGGATATACTTTTTTTTTCTCTGAGCTGGTAGCCGGCGCCGAAATAGGCCTACTGTCGGTGGGTGTTTTTTTTTCTGTTTTTTTTTCTCTCCCTTTTTTCTTTTTTTTTTCTTTTTCTATCCAACTATGTTGAAAAGGGAAAGTGCCAAAAGAATGTGATTTCCCCAAACCAACACAAACCTTTCATGAGGCTATAGATCAAAAACCCTACTAGGCCCTAGTATAATTATGCTCTCATAGGCGAGAGCAATCCAGACTTTGGACTTTTCACCGGTTTCTGCGAAATGAAACTGACTGTAGACATGTGAAGCAGGCTGTAAGGCGTGTTGAGCCGAAACTAGGTGGCTTGGCATGTTGGAATTTCTCTGAGTGCTAAACCTACCGCCAGGGAGGGGAGGAGGAGGGGGAGGGCAACGATGGAAGGTCGGTGAAAACACACGGCCCGCGCACATTCTGCCAACAGCTGTCTTGTGGCTACCAGTTCCGCTGGCACCGGACGGGGTGTGAAGATGGTCCCAGGCCAATTTTTTTTTTACCCAGGGCTTTTTTGTTGTTGTTTGTTTTGTTCAAAAATAAACTTTCAGTTTGTTTACTGATTGGTTCTTAGTGTCTCTCTCTCTCTCTCTCTCTCTCTCTCTTTTCCCCTCTCTCTCTCTCTCTCTCAAGAAATAAAGAATTTTGTCTTGTTTGTCTTGTCTTGTCTTGTCTTGTGTGTGTGTGTGTGTGTGTGTGTGTGTGTGGGGTGTGTGTGTGTGTGTGTGTGTGTTTCTTTCTCTCCCTCTCTCGTTCTTTCTTTCTGTCTTCCTTTTCTTATCTCTTTTTTTTCGGGACTCATCTAGTTTTCCGTTTCTTTTTGTTTTTTTATAATGTACTTTCTTTCCTTTGTTTTATAGTTTGTCCTTTCGTCATTTACTCGTTTTTCAATTTTTCTTGTGTTCTGTCTTCTGTTCTGGCCTTCATTCTTTTATGCTTCCTTTTTCTCTCATTCTTTTTTTCGTTCAGTGTTCATCTTTCTCTTTTTGTTTTCGTTCTTTTCTTTGTTCCTTCTCTCCCCGTCGTCATTGACATCATCATCATAATCATCATCATCATCATCATCATCTTCATCATCATCATCGTGTCGTCGTCGTCGTCGTCGTCGTCATCAAAATCATCATCATCATCATCATCATCATCATCATCATCATCATCATCTCATCATCATTACCAGCTGCATCACCACCACCACCATCATCTCAATCATAACGCTGGGAGGACTGATATAGCCAGGGAGCAAAACTCCTGCTTCGCCTTCCCCCCCCCCCCCCCCCCGTCCCCCCCACCCCCACTCCCCCCGTCCCCTCTCACCTTCACCCCTCCATATCAAACCGGCACCACCTATCCTCCACCCTCTCAAAAGACTGTGCCACAAGCTGATAACGGGGGGAGGAAGAGGGAGGGAGGGAGCAGTTTACGCCGTGCAATCGGCACAGTAGTCGGTTGGTCTGTCGGGGAGAGGACGGAGAAAGATGGGATGGGAAGAGGCAGGAGGGAAAGGGGGGGGGAGGGGGGGGGGGAGGGGTTGGGACGGGGGTTTTTTTCTGGTTGTACGGATGGGGAGGGTGGCATTGGGGGTATTGCCTTACTCCCCGAGTGAGGAGGAAAGCGTGTGGTGTGAATCACCTCTGGTGTGTGTGTGTGTGTGTGTGTGTGTGTGTGTGTGTGTGTTGTGTGTGTGTGTGTGTGTTCTGCAGTTCTCATACTTCTTGTGTTTTACACTTCTCACTCGTTCTTCATGTTCCGTTCGTGTTCTTCTTGTTGTTGTTCTTGTTTTCTTGTTGTTGACGTAGTTGTGGTGGTGGTGGGGGTTGGTTTAGAGGTGGTGGTTTGACGTACCATCAGTGACCCTGTTGCTCAACACTTTCTACAGGTAAAACTACCATCAGTGATCTTGTTGCTCCAGCCCTTTCTACAGTAGACGTACCATCAGTGACCCTGTTGCTCCAACACTTTCTACAGTTTGACTTACCATCAGTGGGCCTTTTTGC
>CM031611.1:38522916-38552628 GCA_018398815.1 Conus ventricosus | reverse complement strand
GACGTCCGCCAACAAACATACATCTGCCATCAAGTATGAATCATGATAGTCTCCCATCGTTTTACACTCTAACTTCTGCCACGCTTTTTGAGCATGTTGGTAATCAGAATCACTGATGTCCTTTCCTCTAAGACTAGAGAAGAAAGCACCTTTAGGTGGAAGTGTATCTTCGCCAAACCTTTCCCAACTGTTCATGTACTCATAAGGTAAACGCCCTTTCTAACAAGAGTTGGGTCAAAATATTCTTCCGTTATTGGGCGGGATTTTAAGGACATAGCCAGTGACTCTAACGAACCCATCATGTGCTGCATAGAGTCATAAAAAGACATGTTATTTAAAGTGAAACACATGCACTTTTCTGATGACTGTGCAATGCATGACACCCTGAAGGCATCGCCCACTGCTTTCATTATAAGATGAGAGTCGTAACCTCGCAAGTTGTGAAAGAATATAGGCAGCTTCCATGTCTTTGGTTCAAATTTTAAATTGAAGATTGCAGTTGTTGTGCGCCGCTCCTCTGAATTTCCCCACTAATGTGATCATGGTCTCTTACTTTTGGATTGGCTTCCTCACTGAGTTCTAAACCACAAATCCAACAGTGAGTGGCTGAGTCATACTGTTGTTGGTCTTCAGGCGTCATCATGATTTCAGATAAATTCAGATTATTAGAACAATCATTACGCACTTGCTGCATGCGCTGTAAAAATCTTCTAGCCGCATTTGGTCCTCTGTATAATTCTGGCGTTGAATGAGCGCCATCCGACCTGACAATAATGAAGGCAAATGAACAAATCTGATGATTACTCATTAAGACTGTTTTTCGAAGTTTTTGTGGCGCTGGCCGTTCATAAGGAACAATGAGTGATTCGAAGTCTGCGTAAACTACGTATGGAGAATTTTGCAGTCGTTTCCAGTTCTTAAAACTAACTTTACTGCCTTCTGGGGCGTAATTAGTTCTGTATTACAGTCAACTGGGCCGATACAGTGTTTCTTATGTTCGCTCGCAGCTTGAACAGATGGCATTCTTGTTAAAACATTTTCTACAGAATTCTTGTTTATGCCCAATTTTTGAAGTAATGAGCCAATAATCTACTCATTGTGCCTATCAATGTGTAATGGGTACCCTGCTGGTGAAAACATCAGAAGTAAGTCAACATGATTTTTGTCTGGTTCGCCAATCGTTGGGCTGTTCTTGGACACTCTGATGGGCTGTAGATTCGTTTCCTCATCCCATGTGTATACATTAACAGTTATTGGTTTTTTTTTGTTCTTCAAACTGATCAATGGTGTCCACGCTAACAGGAAAGGATATTCCACTAAAGTTAAGATCATTGATGTAATCCCAATAGTTAGACACTCCCCTCTGCGTTTTTGCGGGCGTGATGCAGCCTTGCGAGAACACACCACATAAAACATTTGTTGTCTGTATTCTTTATGTTTAGAACTGCTCTTTTTGCGATTAATGCTGGAGGTAGTGGAATGTAAGACTTGCCTACAATCGGTGCATACTTAGACTGTTTTAATCTAATCTCTAAGACTTCGCCCTCTGACCAGCCAGAGCCTCTCATTTTGGCTTCTTCAGCGGCTTCATCAAACTGTGTAAGCAGTTCGTCTGCCCAACCGGTGTTAAGTCATTATGAGAAAGAATAGTCTGCTGTTTAGTCGAAACCCAAACTTCTAGGTTTTCTTCATTTATTGTTATATAGTCGATTAAAACAGCTAACATTACTTTAACTGGCGGGTCTATTGTTAGTTTACCCGGGAAATTGAGAAATTGCATGAGCAACACTTGCCCGTACGCTTGCTGGATTAATGACTTCTAAATCAATATCATTTAGGTGCTTTGACAAAACGCCCCTTCCCCTTAAGCTTTCCTTCAAAAAAATTCTTTCCGGGTCCTTCATATTTTTTATCCTGCTGAGTTTTTTTCTAACCAAAAATTTTTTTTTAAATCAAAAAAAAAATTTTAAATTAAAATATCGATGGTCTTTTTGTGTTTGGGACTCATAAACAAAAGTATAAAACCCCTTTGGGGGTTGTTAATGTGAGTGTTTTTAACAGAGTTTAAGGGTTTCTTTTTACTTTTTGTAAGCTTTCCCTTTTTTATTGTCGGTGTCAGGCTGTTGAAAAAAATTTTTGTCTGCCTTTTTTTAAAAGATAAAACCTTTTGTCTTTTGTAGTCATAAAAAATGGGCCGGGTAAAACGCCCAAAAATTCTTCATCCGTGATTTTTTGAGTCAGCAAAGGCTTTATTAATTATCGCTTAAAGGAAAACTAAGTTTGGGCTGTTACCCATTTTTGAAATAGCTGTGTGCTTTTGGGTTTATTTTTTTTTTAATTTTTTGGGTTTGCGGCCCCCTAAAGTAATGAAAAAAGGCCAAGAGTTAAAGAAAAAACCCCCTAGAGGAAAAGGCTGCGGGGGGCCCCTTGGCCGATTTTGGACCAACGTCGTTCCTGTTGTGCCGGTTTTAGTCGATGCCCCAGTATTAACATAGGGAAAACAGCTTTAAAGACAGAAAAACCTTCTTTTTGGTTTCCCTGTTTTTTAAAAAGGCCCTGCTTTTTTATTTGGGCTTATTTGCGTAATTTTGGGTTAAATCTAAAAATTTTTTTATGTCGGGGGGGTTTCTACTTTCCTTCTTTTGGCGACTCTGGCACATTTGGTTTAAACCGGGTTAGGCATGTTTTTTTAAAAAATGAAAAAAATTTTAGTATTTATTTGGCCCTAATCTGTTTTTTGCAATATTCAGCTTTTGTTTTTTTTTTTAAATTTAAAAACAAAATGAACTTTTAGGGTTTATGGGTTTTTCTTTTTCTTTCTAAATTTGAATGTTTAGTTTTTAAAACCGGTTTCTCCCCACTTCCAGGGAAAATGTTTAAATCCTGGTTGACTTAGGTAAAACCATAAACCGTTTTTTGATTTTTTAAAAAATCATCAACCCAAAACACTGGGGAAGGTGTAGATTTTTTGAGAAAGGTTGCTGTTGGCCCTTTTCCCCCTCCCCCCCAAAACCCAATTTTTTTATTTCCCAAAATGATGTTAAGGTCAAAGTCGTTTTGATAGTTTTGGTTAGGACTCCCTCAATTGTACATTCCCTTTTTCCCTTTTATTTTTGGTTTAAAAAAATTTTCACTTGTCTTGAAAAGGGGTTCTTTCTTACCAGCAAAAAAATTCCCTTTTAAAGGGGATTTTGCGTGACACAAAGAAAAAAATTTCCCATAAGGTTGCCCTGTTTTTGGGATTGTTGAATGAGGGCGACGTTTTCGAAATTTTTTTATTTTGGGTGATATATTGTTGCCCCAATCACCCTTGGCTAAATTAGAGTTTTTTAACAACATCAAAATTTAAACGGATGCCCAAAAATTTGTTACTTTGCTTCGGTTTTGTTGTTTAAAAAACTCGTTTTTTTGTCTTTAAAGTTAGTTGTATGTCAATTGTTTTTAAATCCCCCTTGAAGGTATGGGGCTTGCGTTTTTTAAACAACTCAAAAAAAAAAGGGTATGGAAAAGCGATTTCCAAACGCATAACTTACAGCAAAACCCTTTTTGGCCCCTTTTAGCACCTGGGGGTTCGGCCCCTATTCTATTTTTAGGGTTTTCCCATTCCCGTTCCTTGAACGGGGTTTTTCCCTTTCTTTCGGGGTTTAGCCAAAAGATAGGTTTGGTTTTTAAAAATTTGTTGTATTGTGAAAAAGAAAATACTTTTTTTCCCTAAAGGTTTTTTTAAAAAATTTTTTTAAAACGATTGCCCCCCCCAAATTCTGGACACTTTTTGGGTTTGGGGTTTCTGTTGTTGAGGAAAAGGATTCTTTTTGAAAGAAAAGCCTTTGAGACCCTGGCCAATCAAATCTTTTCGCCCTTGGGTCGGGAAAATTTTAAACAGTAAAAATTTTGTTCCGCTTTTTTTGTAGTGGATTTTTTGGAAAAAGAAAATTTTCCCGTTTTTTTCCCTTACCCCGGGGGGTTCTTTCAGCTTTCTTTGCGGGTAAAGAATCGACCCTTTTTACTTGGAACATTTTTTAAAAAAAAAATAAAAAGTTAATTTTTTTAAAAAATTTGGCGGGGTTTTGAAGAAAAAAAATTTTGATATTAGTGACCCTGCAGACGACATGGTGAAAGAACTCCTTTAAAAAAGCATGTCCCAATCTTTGCGGGTGGTTATTAAAAAAATTTTGGGCCCAAAGCATTTTAAAAAAAGTTTAAACTTTAAAACCCCCCCAAAACTTTTTGGGCCCCAAATGTTTTTGGAACGGATGTTGATGGCCATTTGTTTTGTTTAAAAATCGGCCCCCAACCGAGAAAAAAATTTTTTCAGTTAACATGAACGAAACCCCACCCCCAAAGTTTTTTGGTTTTTGGGTTAAAATTTTAACAAAGTTTTAAAGGGCCCCAAAAGATCAAATCGCCTTGGATTTCCAAAACCAAAACCCAAAAATTAAAGGGGGAAAGCAGTAAACCCCCAAAAAATTAGATGGGGGAAGCATTTGGGCTCCCCTTCAAAACTGCAACAAAAACCCCCCCTACAGTCCCCAAACATTGAACTTAAAAAATTTTTTTCCCAAAAAGCGGACCAAAACAAAAAAGGGAATTAGAAAAAGCAGAAAAACCCTTTTTTTTCAAAAAGAAAACAGCTTTTAAAAAAAATTTAAAATAAACCCCCCAACCCCCCCTAAAGGAAATTAGGGTATTAATGGGAAATGTAGAAAAATTAGAGGTGTTTTAAAGGGCCCAAATTTTAGAAAAATTTTTAAGTAAAATAGATGAGCATATAAAAGGGGAAAAAAGAAAAATCGCGAGGGGGAGGGACCCCAAATTTAAGGGCTGATGATAAAAAAAGGGGAATAGAACAAAGAAAAAAAATCTTAAAAAAGGAAAGAGCGTGGACAAAAAGCGGGGTTTGCTAATGGGAAAATTTTTTCAAAACCCCGTGTTTGGGAATAAGAGAAAATACCCAAAAGATTTTTATGAAGACCAACGCTAGCAGAAAAAATTAAAAACCTGTTTAGAGAGCAAGGGGTCACATTAGAAAGCGTTTTAACAGTTTTTGGATTTGCAATAATTTCATTGGTTAAAGGGGGCTATTAGGGGGGCCCGGGTGGAGGGCAAGTTCAGTGCCCCCTGCCTTGCGGAAAAAATAATGGGTAAAAAACAGCTTGATAATCTTGCGGTTTTTTAAAAAATTTAAGTGGAAAAGCTTTAGACTTTTTGCCGGTATTTTGGGGTTTTTTTTTAGCTGGTTTTTTTTACTGCAACCCAAAAGTATTTTGGCTTTTTTTGGCGGAGCACTTAGGGGCTTTAGTTGTTTTTATTTTTGGGTTTTTTTATTTTAAAAAAAAAACCCAAGAAATTTCTGGGCCCGTTAACCCAATAAAATTTGCGTTTTCATTTTCATGGGTTCATCGCGAACAAAGTCCAGGGTTTAACGTTTTTGGGGCCCTTTAAACCTGGGGGGGATTGGATGATTTAAAATCTTGGGTTTTTTTTTTTTATTTTTTGGGAATTTTAACTGGCCGAATTTATATCTTTTTTCCCAACTTTGTTCATTACCGGGCTAAAATTTTTTTCATTGTTGTGGGTTTATTATTGTTCCTACTTGGGGTTGGGGTCAGAAGGCAGCATGTAAAATCTGTGCCAACAGCAAAAGTCTACTTTCGATTTGCGTTTTAAAAAAACCCTGTTGGTCCCTTTTTTAATATTGAAGGAAAAATAAAATGTAAAATTTAATGGCGCCCTCAAAATTAAAGTAAGTATGTTTTTGTGCGTAAAAAAGCAGTAGAAGGAACTGTTATTTTTCCATTGTCTTTGTTGCAAAACCTAGAAAAACCCCCCCCCCCCCCCCCAAACGAAAGTATTTTTGAGTAGTTTTTTCCCGTTCTATTCCCGCTTTAGTTAGGGCCCGGGATATGTCTAAATAAATTTTTGCCCATGTGTTTTATGCTCTTCTCTTTGGCCCCGAGGGAACAGTTGGGGGCCAAAGGGAAAAAGATGTGAAAGGAGGTTTCCCAAGTCATATTTATATTTTGTGCACGCCCCAAAAAAAAAGGGGTTTGCCAACCCATGATTAAAAATCCGACTTTTTTTAAAAGGGTCTGTTTAAAAATTAATATTAAATTTCGTTAAAAATTCCTTTCAAAAGCCTTCAGGGGGTTTTTTCTTTTGGTGAAGGGTTTTAAAAGTTTTGTCATTTTTTAATGGCTTTTTTGGCCAGTTCAGTAAAAATTTAACGTCTGAAGGGTAATAGAAATGAAATTGTACAATGACCTCCCCAAAAGGTCAGGTGATTTAAGTGTTTCAGCATCCCGGCCCAACCCCACACCGTTGATGCACAAAACACAGCAAAAGTTTATTGGTTCTGTTTAAAACTAAAAATCGGAGGGCCTGATCCACATTTTTCCCCCGATTTTGTTTTTTTTAATAGGGGGGTTAAGTTAGGGGTTTTAATGGATTTACTCCCTTTACTCGAAGGTGCCCCCGTCTGGGTCACAGAAATTTTCCAAGGGGTGGGGTTGTTTATTTTTTTTTTTTGGTAGTGGGGCCCCCAACAGAATATTTTGCATTTTAGTATTTTTTAAAACGCGCCCCTTTTTTATTTTGTTTAAAAAAATGTTTGTAACAATAAAAACCCCAAAAGGGCGGGCCTTTGTTTTTAGAAATGTATTGATTTCGATTGGGGAAACCCAAAAAATGGTCGAAATTCCATTTTTTTTTTTAAAAAAGTCAAAGGGTTTAAATAAGCGAAAAAAGGGGAATTAATAAGTTACAAAGTTTTTAGGGTTAAAAAGTTAAAAAGTTAAAAATTCCTGAGGTTTTTTAAGGGTTTTGTCATAAAAAAAGCGGGGGAGTAATTCGGCTTTTCCTCCCCAAACTTAACAATGAAAATTCTAAAAACAAAAATTAACTTTCAAACCTGAAAAAAGAGTTTACTTATTTGATAAAGGGCTAGCTAAAATGTTAGGCTTTAAAGTTGACATCGGCATAAAAGATTTTTTGGGTTGGGCCCCAGACAAAACTATTTTTAAAGGGGGGAAAAATCCGTCAATCTGCATTACTTTTCTTTAAATTTTGTTCATTTAGATGAGTGAGCATGATGAAAACTTTATGAAAAAGGGGGCCTCAAAATTTTTTAAAGGCTTTTCCGGGGGGGGGGAAAGCTGCATTTTGCGATTATAAAATTTATTTTTCCCAAATTTTTACTTTTTAAAAAAAATTTGTTGTGGGGGGTTTGAATCATTTTGTTTAAAAATCCCCAGAAAAAACGGGGGAAAAAGGGTCGTAAAATGTGAAAACCCTACCATTGTTTTGGAATTAAAATAATAAATTTTCTAAAAAAAAAATTTTTCGGGGGGGCCCAGAAGAACCCGGAGTTAAATTAGCCCCTGTGAGGTTTTAAAAATTTAGAATTAAAAGCCCTTGAGAGTTACGGGACTTAAACAAAATGGTGGGGTAGGCGTTTGTATGGTTTTGGTAAAATTAAAGATGATTTTTAAAACGCAAAGGGTTAGCGCAAAAAAAAAATTTTCCCTAAATTTGAGAAATTTACGCAATGTAGAAGCAAATTTTTGTTTGGCCCAGTATGAATTTAAATTTATTTCCAAAACCCCGGGACAGCAAAGGGGCACTTAAAACCATTTTTTGAATGGGAAATAAAATTTGAATTCGTAAGTTTTTTTCCATTTTTTACCCGTAAAAAAAATTTTTGAAAAGCATTCAACTCTGCGCCCCGTTACATTTTGTCTTTGGGGGGCCCGCCAATAGTGGAAAGGATTGAAATACCCCCGTAGGGGAAAAAAACCGTTTACCCAAAGAAAAAGGAAAATTTAAAGAAAGCTTTAAAAATTTTAGTTCTTTCCAAGAAAAAATTAGGAGACACGTTAAAAATTTAATTTGAAATTTCTGTTTTAAAAGGGGTTTTTGGAAAAGGGATTGGGGTTGTGGGCTTCAGTGACTCCTTTTAAAATGAATTAAATTTTGCGGGCCCAAAACTTAGACTTTTTAAACCCCTTTAAAAGTTATCATCGTGGGTTTTCAAAAGGGTTTGGGGAAAATTAAGGCTTTAAACAAGCACCCTAAATCAAGGGTTGATTAAATAGAAACATTCTTCAGAACTAAATTTTTTTAAATGTTACCATTTAGGCCTCATGGGATTTTATTAAAATGAACAGGTTCTAAAAGGAGTATGATAAACTTTAACGAATTAGAAAAAAAATTCTTTTATAAAACTATGGGCAGAAAAACTTTTATGAAAAAACCCCCTCATTGTTCTTAATTTGTGGAAAAAATGGTTGTGGAAAAAAAAAAAATATTTTTCCTAAACCGGTTACAAAAAGTTTTTTTTAAATAATTTTTTTTTCATTTGTGTTTTTTCGCCCAACATTTTTAAAGGGAAAAAGCATATCAGGGAAGAAGGTTTTTATGGACTGATGATAATATTTTTTATTTAATTCCTAGCAAAAAAAATGAGTGAGTGTTAAAAACCCCCCTTTTTTTTATTTTTTTAAAGGGAAAGCGGGACATTTTTATTTTAAAATGACTTTCAGCGGGAAAGGGAAAAATTTTAGTTAAAAAGAAAAACCCTTTGTCGAATCAGCTTTCAGCGGAAGACTTGCTGGGATAAGTGTGTGGATTTTATGTCAAAAATAACTCATTTTTTTAAAAGACTTTAAAGAAAAAAGTTAAAGACTTTAATTTTTTTTTAAAAATAAAAGCCCAGAGATGCATTTGAAAGGGTTTGGTAAAAAATGTTTATTGAGAATGATCAGGAAAAACTTTGGGTTTTAAGCAAAACTAAAATTGAAAAGTTTAGAAATTGTATTAAAAACGGAAAATTTTCCTAAAACAGTTGTTTGTTTGTAGATAATTTTTTATTTTTTGGTTATTAAAAGTTTAAATTGGGTCAGAGAAGGGGGGAAAAACCCCGTTTCTGGGTTTCCCCCTAGCCCAAACCTAGGTGAGGGCAAGGGTGAGTTAGAAGGGGGTTTTTTCCCGTTTTTCACCATGCAAAAAATTTTTACCGCACCCCAAAACGTGGGCGCCCCACAAAACAGAAACAAAAACCCACACACAAAAACACAAACACACAACACACACACAAAAAACAAAACACACACAAAACTCCACCGCACGCACACACACTTTGGGATACGGGGTCTCTTGAAAATTATTTTTTAATTTAAAATTGTTACCAAAATTAATTCAAACTTACTCTTTTTTTTCTTCATTCCCTTTTGTATAAATTTAGCAAACAGTTTTAAATTAACGTTTCTTTAATATGGAAAGGATTTTATAACTTTGTTTTGATGGGGAATGGGGGGGGAAGGATTCCGTTGTCACATTTTTTACGGATATCATCAAAATGTGGACAGAAAAAATAAATTTTAGTTTCATTTGAATCCATTTACAATGAGGGGAAATTAATATCTGTTTGGTATTTCGAAAAACCACTAAATAATTTTTTAAAGGCCCCAAAAAATGGGTCGAATTTTGAGAAGCTGTTCTATCCCATTTTTGTAAAACATGATAAATATTTTTCAGGTTTAAAAAGACATTTTTGAAAGAGTGAAACCTTTAAAAATTTTTAATTATCCCCCCAAACTCAGAATGCCGGGTTCTTTTTTTAAAACAGGAAAAAAGCGTTTCTTTAAAATTAGTTTAAAGGCAGTTTTCACCCCCAAAACCCCTTTGGGGAACTAAACCAAAAATCCCATCCCCTTTTCCCGTAAAAAAATTTTTTTTACTTTTGTTGCCAATTTAAAAGTGCCAAGTTTCATGCTCCCGAAACAGCTTTTCATAATGCTTATATATTTTTAAAAGGGGGGGCGTGAAAAGAGTTTTAACCAGTATTTGATCCCATTTTTGTTTCCCAAAAAGATAAAAGGGGTTTATTTTCCCGGTTTTCCCCCAAAAACCCCGGGATTGTTTGGGGAATTGCGGGGGGGACATTTAGGAATTTTTTTGGCAAAGGTGTTTTTAAATTTTTCGATTTGTTTTCCAATCATTTTTTGGAACCCGACTTCAGCTGCATTTTTTTTGATAGGTTAAATTTGCGAATAAAAATTTATTTTCCCAAAAACAAACGTGCTTTTATTGTTCTCATTTTTTTTCAAAGATTTTATGATTTTTAACTCCCTTTTCCCCTTTTTACAGGGTTCCCACAGAGCAAAATTTACATTTAAATTTTTTGTAAAGAGCACCCCCAAAGTATTTATATAAATTTTCTTTAAATTTTAACCACTTCCCCCCCATAGCCCCCTTTTAAAAGGGGCCCTAATGCCCCCCTTCCAAAAATTTCATTCTTTTGGTTTTTTAAAGGGTTTAAACATTTTAAAACCAAACGGCCCGGGTTTTTCTTTTAAAACATTTTTGTTGTTTTGGGGAAAGCCCAATGATGTATAGACAACAGAACAACATCATCCGAAAAATAACAATAAAAATTTTTTTTCGTAGCACCGGGTTTTAAAATGAATACCTTGTTTTCCCTTTTGACAAATCAGTACCCAGTTCTTTTAAAAAGGGGAAAGAAAATTTTTGGGGAAATCAGCGGGGCCCCTTGGGTTTACACCTCTAGGACATTCAAAGCAACCCCAGAATAATTAACTTGTCAAGAACACTTTCCCAAAAACATTATCTTTTAGGCTTCAAAGGGGAAATTAAGTTTCCCTTTTTTACCCCTTTTTCCCTCATTATAGCCCCAATGCCCCAATTTTTGTTTACTGAATAAAAATCCCCTTTCTGAAATCGCCCAAAAGAACATTTTTGTTTAGTTTTTTTTTGCAAAAACTTTTAAAACAATTGAAACAATGTAAAAATTTTTGTTCGACAGTACTGTCCCCGCTCAAAAAGCCTGTTTGCTCTTAAAGATTTGATTTCTTTTTCTGAAATTTCGTTATTCTTTTTTAGTATATTTTTGTTTAAACTTTATAAAAAATTTTTTGGGAAATCCCACGTTAATTTTTCTGGCTGGTTTACTTTCCCCTTTTTCTTATGCAAAGGTACAATAATAGATTTGCCCAATTCAATGGAAAGACTCCCATTTCAAATGCTTTTTAAAAGTAAAACGGGAAAAACAACAACTAAAGGATACCCTTTTTTTTAAAAACATTTCGTGCGATTTTGCTGGCCCTGCGTTTTTCCCGGCTTTGATTTTTACTTACTGGGAAAACCCCTCCTCCCTGGAAAAAAGGTTTTAAACATTATGTCTGAGTGTTATCTTTAGTATTTCCTTTGCATCTTTTTCCCCCAATTTCTTTTCCTCGCCATTTGTTTCATTGATAACCCCTAAAGAAGTGTTTTTACCTTGTTCTGAAGTGTTGTGTTTTAAATAGCCGTTTTTCGGGTTTCACTGTTCGGATTGTTTCCCCCAAAACAGCTTGGACTTTAAATTTGGACTGCTGCAATTTTTTAATTGTTTGATCAAAATCATTTTTCTTTTTGTTAAGTAAAAATTTATATTTTTCCTTTCTTTAAAAATAGGCTTCTTTCTTTTTTGGTTTTATTTTTTAACCGTTTTTTAAAGTTTCCCTAACGGGCCGTCTTAATTTCTTTTTTCCCCTACATTCGTCGTCAAACCGGGTTTTCTTTTTGGGCCCGTTCTTTCTTTTTGATCTGCAGCCGCAGCGCGCACAGTGAAAATTGTAAAAGGGTTTTTAATTTTGAACTATTAAAGTTCCCGTATTTGGTTCCGTTTAAGCATTCTTTTAGCATTGTTTTTTAAGTGTGCAGAAGGGTTTTTTTCTTTTTTAAAGGAAAAAACTTTGTATTAAAACCATATGATGCGTTTTCAGTATTTCCATTTTTAACATCACAATTTCTGTTGCTATCACTTTCCGTACAAACTTCTTCCCCTTTGAAATTTCCCCAGGTAAATTTCCCTGAGGTTTTTTTTTGGGTGGCATTAAATACAAGACTGTGTTAAAAAAATATCTTCGAGGGTGACTACTAATCTATTTACACGCAGCCATGTGGCCCAAACATATGTGAACTCAACCCTTAGAGTCAATAGGGCACCCCAAACCCTTGATTTTGAAAGCAAATTTTAAATGAAAACCTTTTTTAATAAAGGGAAATTTCCAAAATTATTTCACAAAATTTTTTTGATTTTTCCCCTTCAAAACCCAAATTTCCCCAAAGTTTTCATCCATGAATGTAATCAGAAATTGGGGGGAATTAATTCAAATTGATTCGGTCTTTGTTTGATACAAGTGTTTTGGCATAAGATCACCAAATATTTTAACATGGGAAAAAAATGATTTTCTTTTAATTGTAGGAAAAATTTTTTCCCCCAAAATTAAAAATTTCCCTTTTTTAATTTTTCCCTTTGGTTTTTACAACGGGCCATTTTCTGGAACCAACATAAAACCCCGTAAAAAAAATATTTTTTTTCCCGATTGAACAAGGGTTTGTCAACTTAAAAGAAAAAGTATTACAACAATTTTAAATTTGCCCCGACACAAAGCTACTAATGACTTTTTTTCTTGGAGCCCAAAACCCCCCCAGAAAATTTTGGGCCATGTCGGGGGACGCTTTCTGGTTGGGGGGAACAAACTTGAATGTCTGAAAAAAACCATTAAAATCAAAGGTTTTTATCCACAAAGGTTTCAGTTAGGGCAAAATATCAAAAAGAAAAAAAAAATTCATGAAAGGGGCATATTTACTTAAATTTTGAGTAAGATTTTTTTACATTATATCCCAAAAGGGGAAATCAGTTCTCATGAAAGACCCTTTTCCTTTCCATGGGTTTTAAACCCCTGTTTTTTCGGGGGGGGCTTTTGGGGGGGTTGTTGCCGGGGGGGCATTGTTGAAATGGGGAGGTTTGGGTGGAGCGGAGCTGGTCACGTTTTTCTCCAGTGTGTCGCTGCCCAATTTTGATGTCACTGTGGCCAACCCCGCCATTTTCTCTCACCACCCGCACGGGCAAAGCGGGCACCGCAAAAGCCCCTCTGTTTGTAACACCACGTGTGCCCCACCACCACCACAAGCACCCCCACCCCCACCCCCAAAAAGGGTTTACTGACACTGCCCAAGCCTTTTAACTGCCCGAGCAATAATGCACTGCCACGAGCAAAATTAATGGGCGTTTCCACGTGCGGTGCTCTCCCCCAGTGGGATGTCTCAACCATCACATGCACTGCCCTATCCAAACCCCGTGCAAATTTCCCCATCCCCCCGCGTGTACTGCCCTTTTTCCAAGCGTGTATGCCGTATCCACCCCGTGTTGTTTCTGCCCTTTTCCATTTAAAGTGCAATGCCCTATCCCACCCGCGCCGTTCCCTCGATCTCCTTTTGGGCGAGGAGGAATTTTTCCCCCTCGCCCATGACCCCCCCGATGTTTGTGACCTGTGCCTCCCGGACCCCCGCGACGGGGATGCGTTGCCCCTTGGGGGTGTTTTCCCTGGCGGGTTGGGGGTTGGGGTAAACTCCGGCGTCGAAGTAAAAGGTTTTTTGCCGTGCACTTAAACGTTTGTCCGGGATCAGGCCTTGGCAACCCCCATCCTTTCCTCGCCGGGAAAAATGCAACCCCTTTCCCCCCTTTCTTCGCCTCCCCAAAAGAGCCCGGGGTCGTTTTAAAAATACTGTTGCTATAAAATGTTTTTCGCAGCGCAGTATTTCCCCGGGGGGTACTGCAGGTGGTTCATGAAAAAAATTTCGCTTTTGGGGCGACATAATTTTATAAAAAATTGGTTTTGCGCGGGAAAGGGTTTTCACGGAAAAAATGTCCATAAAATGTGTCGCTGCTAAAAATAAAATTTGTGCAGGCGCAATTTCATGTAAAAAATTTCTGCCGTTAGGGAAAGGGTTTTCGTTGAGGGCAGTAATTTTTTGTTAAAAAAACGACGTCGAAAAATGTTCGGTCTCTTGGGCCCCCCCCAAACCCGCCCCACCCCCCCTTTTTAATTTGGGTTTTTGTAAATCCCCCCCCCCCCATTGTCTTTTGTCTTTTTTTATTTGGGTCTTTCTTTATGTGGCTATTTTCTGTTCTATTTTTTTTTTCTGCTCAAATTTCCCCTTTGAAACGCCCCCCATCATCTGTTTGACTCTTTTTTAGTTTCCTTTTGTCCCTCAAAAATGCTGTCAGTTGGTCTTCTTTGCCCCCCCCCCCCCCCCCTCCCCCCCCCCCCCCCCCCCTTTGTCTTCTCTTTCTTTTCTTCTCTTCCCCTTCTTTTCTCTACCCCTCTTTCTCTTCTCTCTCTCTTCTCTCTCTCTCTCTTTCTGGAGGGCAAGCAAAGGGGCGTGTTGGGGGAGAGCGGACGGGTGTGTGTGTGTTGTGTTGTGTGTTGTGGGGTGGTGTGGGGTGTGTGTGTGTTGTGTGTGTGTGTGTGTGTGTGTGTGTGTGGGATTGTGTGTTGTGTGTGTGTGTGTGGGTGTGTTTGGGCCTTTAAAAACTGCATTTTATGCTCAAATATAGTTTTGATTCCCTTTGCCCTAATTACGCAATTTTCTCTCCCCTCCCCCCCCTCCCCCCCTCTCTTTTCCCCTAATTTTTCATTCTCTCCTCCCTTCCTCTCCCTTCCCCCTCCCGTCTTTCATTCTGTCTCTCTCTCCCTTTAAACCCCTCTCTTTATTTTTTTCTCTCTATCCCTCCCTCTTTTTCTCTCTTTTTCTTTTTTTCTTCTCTCTCTCTACTTATCTCTCTTTTCTCTTTTCTCTCTCTCTCTCTCTCTCTTTTCTCTTTCCCAGGAACCCCCGTATCACTTTACCCAAACCCCCCCACTCGGAAAATTTCCGGGGGGACGATACTTTTTCCCCCTTTAAAAATTGAATGAACCCCTTAAAAACTTCTCCCCACAAAAACCCCGCAAGTTTCGCAAAAATGTTTTGCCCCGTAGGTTTTTGCGTTTTTTGAGTTTTTTGGTGTTTTTCCCCCCTTTCGGGGGTTTACGTGTTCCACGGGGTTTTGGTGTGGTGGGGTTTTGTGTGTGTGTTGTTGTTGTGTAGTGTGTGTGTGTTTTGGTGGGGTGTGTTTGTTTTGTGTGTGTGTGTTGTGTGTGTGTGTGCGTGGATGTGGTGTTGTGGGGTGTGTGTGTGTGTGGTGGTGTTTTGTGGGGGGGGAGAGGGGGAGAGAGAGGGGGAGGAGAGAGGAGAGGGGGAAGGGGGGAGGGGAAGGGGGGGGAAGAGAAGGGAAAAGAGAGAGAGGAAAAGATACGCAAAAACGTTGTACATACGCATGCCTGGGGCACAAAAAATTTACTAGCCCTTCCCGGGGCCCCAACCCCACACAAACACACAAAACACATACATTTCCTCATCATGCCCCCCTTAAGTACAGGAGGGACACAAACCGTTGAAGGAGGTATGTTTGGTCAGGATTAAAGGGGGGACCAAAACCCCTTGAAGGTATGATAGGTTTAGGGGAGGATGAGGCAGAGAGGAGGGGCAAAGCCCAGGGAAAAATCATATAATTTTTTCCCCAAAAAATATTACATAAAAGGGTAACAGGGCTATGTGAAAGGGCAATAGGATAATCTTTGGGAAAAACATATGGATAGTTTTTGGGGAAAAAAACGGGGACACAAAAACGGGATAATTTTTCCCCTTTTATATATTTTGTATCTAATTTTAAAAACATGTTTCACCAAAAAAACTTAAAATCCTTTCCCTTTTACCCCAAATTTTCCGGAATTTTTTGAAATTTTTAAACTTTTTTTAAAAGAAAAAAAACAAAAAAGAAAAAACAAAACCCAAAAATGATATTTTAATTGCTCCATGGCATTATAGGATATTTTTAAAGTTGAGCTTTTGGATTTCTCATTTTTAATAGGCCTAAATTGTGTTTCCCACGAAAAAGAGAAATAATTATGACAATGATTTTTTTATTAAATTTTTGGTTTATTAGCTTTTTTTAAACCCCTTCGACCCTTTTTGGACTATGTGCATTTTTTTCTTCTTTAAAATTGCGGCATCCAAAAAAGGGAAAACATGTCTTTTATCTTGGTCCCCAAAAGGGAAATTTTTTTTGGGAAAAATTCGGTTGTCTTCTACCGCAAAAACTTCGAAAGGGTTTTGTTTCCCGTTTGTCGGAGTGTGGGTGTGTGTGTGTGTGCGGTGCGTTGGGGCGTGGGTGCGTGCGTGCTTGCGTGCGTGCGTTTCTTGCGTTTCGTGGTTGGGGCGCGCGGGTGTTTTGGGGGTGTGTGTGTGGGTGTGTGTGTGTTTGTGTGTGGGTGTGCTGGCCCGAATCATAAAATTTTCCCGATTTGCCCCAGCATCTTTTTTTTGTGATTTTTGATGATGTTGGGTGATGATGATGATGAGGGTGATGATGATGTGAGGGTGGGTGTTTTAAAAAAGGGTAATTTGACTCATTTTAAAAGGGGCCCCACTCAGTTTTCCTTTTATGAAAAAAAAATAAGTAAAAAAAGATCAATGCAAAAAGAGCTTACCCCCTTTTTAAGTTTGGGAATTTGGGCCCCCTTTTAAAAAAAAAAAAAAATAAAACCAAAAATAGGCCCGCAAAAAACAATTCTCCAAGGGAAAAATGTTTTTTTGCTTTAGTTAGAAAAAAATGTGTTTGTCCAGGAAAAAGTGGGAATACTTGAAAAGGGTTTTTTCTTTCGTTTTTTTTTTTTTTTTTTTTTTCCTGTAAAAGGAAAAAAATTTGGTTTTTAAAGCGGGCCAGTAGATAAATTGGGGGTGGTTTTAAATTTAGGGAAAAAATTTTGACGAGAGAAGTTAAAAACTTTTGTGGCTAATTGGGCCAAGGGAAAAACTTCCTTGGTGGGGCGCGGGAACGGTTACCAACGGGAAACATTAGAAAATTTTGTTCTAATTCTTTTCTCTTTGGTTCGTTAAATCAAAACCCTGGCTAAAATTTTTTGGAAATTTTTTGCTTTCTGTTTCAACGGGGTTTAACATTTTTTAAAAAGACCCTTTAAACAAACATCCCGAGTAATATTTTGAGTGCCCGTCATGGTAGGGATTTTTTAATTTTCCCTGGGGGAAAAAGGGGCAAGGGAAACCCCTTATGGGCTAGTTGGGCCAGTTGCTCAATTTAAAACCTACTGTGATCAGTTTTATCCCACTTATTTGAAGTTGTTAAACGGTTTTTTTTTCCCCAGTGTCAGTAATTTTTTGATGGCCTTTTGTGTTGGGGTTTTTGTGTGTGGTGGGGTGTTTTGTGTGTGTGTTGGGGCGTGGTTTTGGGGCGGGGTGGGGTGCGTGGTTTTTGGTGCGCGCGCTTTGCGTGTGTGTTTTTGGGGTGGGGTGTGTGTGTGTGTGTGGGTGGGGTTTGGGGGTGTGGTGTTGTGTGTGTTGTGGGTGTGTGGGTGTGCGCGGGCGGATTGTAGGGATAGCGTAATATCAATATTACAATGTGACATAAAGTCGTTTTTTAGTTTCTTTAAATTTGGTTTAATATGTGACATGTTTTTAGACCTTTAGGAAAAACTTTAAAAAAATCTACAGTTTTTCTTCCGTACCCGAATTTTCAAAAGAAAGGGCTTTACAATATATTTGGGGTTCATCCAATATTGCTTCTAAATTTTGGGGGTTTTTATTTGTTTCTTTTTAACACCTATGAGGGTTGGAGAAATGGGACTCCAAAGGGTTTTTCATGGCCTTACTGTGTAAGCTTTGCAATTATTCAAAAGGAATTTTGGCGCGAGAAAAAAAGCACTTCCCGCCCCATGTCAATTTTGATCGGAAACCCAAAGGATGTACGATTTTAAAAAAGGGGTTGGGCGTCCCGCCCCATGGTTGGCAACACATGATTTTTAAAAAACGTTTAAACTTTTTTTTTTTTAACAAACAAAAAAGTTTCAATGTTTTGTTTTCCAGTTCAGCTTTGGAGTTAAAAATTTCGCCCAGGGAAACCCTTTTTTTTTTTTTTTATTTCCAGAATTGACCTAGCAAAAGCGGGGGGTTGTATCTTTTTGGGGTTTTACCCTTTTAAAAAAAAAAGAATGTTTTTTTAGGTTTGTTTTAACCCTTTTCTTCATATTTTTAAAGATAATTTTTTCCCGTTCCTTTTTTGGTTTTAATTTGTACAAAGTTTTCTGTTTTTTATTTGGGAAAGGCTTTTCCCTTTAAAAAACGTTAATTTTAAAATAGCAAATTCCCTGCCCTATTGAATAAACCTTTCGTTTTTTTTGACATTGGGTTTAGGAAGTATGGTTTGGTTTTTGAACAAAAAATGGGGCAAAACTGGGTCCCCGAGGGGAATACCCCCTATCTACATTCCTATAGGATGAGTAAGTTCTTCCAAACGTTTTGGTTTTGCCCCCCCTTTTGTTAGGAAGTTTTAATGTAATCAAAATTCTCCCAGAAATTTCCAAAAATTTTTCCCAATTTTTACAGTTGCCTTTCGTTTCCCTACGCAGTCTAGGCTTTTTTTTTCATAAAAAAATGTAGCCAAAGTCTTTTTTGCGGGGGGGGAAATTTTTTTTAAAGTGATGGTCAGTTTCACTTAAAAGGTCTGTGGTTACAAACCACCTTTTGAAAGCCGCTTGTGAAAGGAATCACACTGTCTTTTTCCAAAAAATATAACAATGTTTTTTTAATAAATTTTTTTTTAAAAAAATTTTCCAACATGGGGTTGTTTTGAGCTATGGGGTTTTGTAAACGAAAGTACGTGGGGCCTCGGTTTACCTTTTTGAGTAAATGGGAATACTACTGAACTTTTCCAGATTCTTGGATTTGTGCCTTTTTTTTCCCAAAATTTTTGGAATAATGATTTCAGTAATAATTTTCCCGAAGAAGGTAAAGTTGAGAGGATAGGGGCACTCCATCAAGGCCGCAGATGAATATGGGGGGGTTTGGGGTGGAAACTAAAGTTTGGGTAGTTTGAATTAAAAAGTAAAGGAGAGTTAAAAAATGTTCATTTTCTTGTGGAGGACCCCTTTTATTCCATTTTTTCCTCATTGTTTTTGTGACGACGGGTTTCGGGGTCAAGATTTTTTGACGGCTACAAGCTTTAAAATTATCAAAAAAAAAGCTTCGGGTTTATTTCCCAAAGGGGATGGGAAAAACAGTTTTTAAATTTTTAGGGGGATGGCCCACTTTTTTAGCTTTTTTTTAATTTTTTTGAATTTTTTTCCCAAAATTTGAATAATCTTTTTATTTTTGATACTTCCCGGGTTCACAAAACTTTAAAAACCCAAATCTTCTTTTTTTTCTTGAGCAATAATTTTTAAAAAAATTTATTCTTTTCTTGTTTCAGGATTTTTAAAGTTTTCATTGACTTGTTTCTTATCCATGTTTTGGGGGGGTTTTTTTCTTTGAATGAACGCGGGGCTAAATTTTTCTTTTCCACCCTACGTTTCCTACATTTTTTTCCCAAACTTTTTTTTATTATATTTTGGGAAGTCTTTTCGCTGCTAGTTAAAAATACTTTTTAGAATTTGCATAAAATGGGATCTAGATCCCCCCCTCCCCCAAATTTTTGGGGTACTTTGCGCACAAGAAAAGTTTTAAAGGTTCCCGGTTTGGCCCAGTTTATTGGTTAAATTTTGGGGAAATTTTGCATTCAGTGGTAGAAATTTCATTAAATTTTATTTTTCATTAAAACGTATTTAATGGGAAAAAGATTCACCCCTAAACAATCTTCTACGGGGGACAGTTATAATTAACTGCTTGTTTGGGGGGAAAAAAAGCGAAAGTTCTTTAGGGACTAATTGTGTGTAACTCATCAGGAATTTCGTAATTCTTCCGTCATTTAATAAATTAAATTTTTAATTAAAAACTATTTTTTTCTACAAAACTATTAGATGTCACTTTATTACAACTTGTATCCTTTTACACCCCGGTCCATTTAAACCCGAAAAGTGTCTACCGTGGGTTCCCCCTTTTTTTTAAGAATTTTTATTATTTTTTTTTATATAGAAACTTTTTGAAATAAAGATTTGCCATTTGAAAGGCTTGGGACTATATGAAGTCTTATGGGAAACTTTACAAATAAATTAAAACCCTTAGTGAAATGAAAAAATTGGGAAGGAAAGGGAGGGCTGCATTTTTAAAAAAAGGGGTTTTAAAATTTCCCCAAACTTCCCTACTTTCTTGTGCTTTTAAAGTCTAGGGCCCACATATGATAAAAAAATACATTTTACAGCACACCAAACACACACCACACACCAAAACACACACACACACACCCACACACACACCCACACCAAATTTCAAACACACCACACAACACACACACACCCCAAAACCCCACACACACACAACACACACACACCAAAAACCCAATGGGAAATTTTTACTTTCGTCGAAAACATTTATGATAAAAAATATTTGGAAATTTTTTTTTTTTTTATGGCAGGGGTGAAATTTTTTTCTGTGATATTTTGACGCTCAAAAGCGGCCCACGTTTTTTACTTTTTCAGATTTTAAAAAACGTTCGCTGTGAAATATTAACGCTGCGACCATATTTTCCCCGGAAAATGGTTTTCTTAGCCCGTTTGATTTCCCTTGGGGAAAATGGGGGCCCCAAACGACCCGTATTCACTGACCCCAATTTTTTCCCCGTGTCCCGTCGCAAAAAAACTGTCGGGAAAATTTTTGAAAGGGGGCAGTATTTTATGGGCAGACCAATTTTTCTATTGGAAAATTTTTTGTGAAAAAAATTTTCGCGCGGGCAATTTTTTTTTCCCGCAAATTTTTGTCGCCCGCAAAAATTTCACGTGAAATGCTTTCGCTGCGAACAATTCCACGGCCCCAAAATATTTTTATACGACACCGGCCTGCTTCCTGGTGAGGTCGTTGGCCACTTAACACCCTTTCCCCCCCAATCTGGCCCGGTTTCTCCCGGTTCGTGATGACTGCCAAACTTGTCCCCCCCCCGACTGAAATTGGCAATCATGGGCTTTGGGTGGCCATTTTTGCTTTCCCCACTCGATGGCTGTTTAAAAAGTATTTTATGTCCATTGTTCGGGCTTCCACTGTTCAGTGTGTCAACAAACCCGTCTGGCCTGGGTCAAAAGCTCCGAATTGTTCTGTTTGTGGAAAACCAAAAAAAGCGCAGGGTTTTTCCCCTTTTGGAAGGGGGAAACTTCCCCGAGTACAAAAATTGGGTTTTTTCAGAAACCTTATCCGGTTTTTTATAGTTTCCGGGTTTTAGAAAAAAAAGTGGAAGATTGTTTTCGTTTGTTTGCAGGGGGGCAGAAAAGTTCCTTTAACATTTTCTCGGGTATCCCTTCCCCGGACGGGAAAACAAGCGCTTTATTCTCTTCCCCCGCCTGTCCAACGCCTCCCATGGCTTTACATTCGTTCTGACATACGAAAAGTCCGTTTTGTGGAACCGAGATCTTTCGCAGGGTGACCCTATCATTACAAAGAGTCTGGGGGCTGGGTTTACCCTTTTTAATTTTCTTTTTTCCCGTAATGCTTTTCGAAATCGGGTAGAAAAAACCCCAATCAGTGCACAACCCAAAGGAAGGGGGGCGAGCGGGGAAATCTTGTTTAGTGTCAATTTACCTTTTGCACCCGTTTTTGGGGGTAATGCCTGTTGGTGAACGGGATCGTATCTCGGTCCAGGGGGTTTACCTCAACCCTTAAAATCAGAAAAAGAAAAAAGCGCCACAAACCCAAAAGAAAAAAGCCCCCAATCCCCTTTGCACAGTGATAAACCCGATGGGGGCCCCTTTTTTTTACGACCAATTTATTTCGCTTGGCCCTGAAGCTGTGGTTTAAATGGGGAGAAACGGCCCAAAGGGAGCGCGGGGAAAAAAAGGCGTTCCCCAGGCATGGTCACGGTTTTAGTCAGAAATTTTACTCATGTGATCAGAAAACTTTCACCCGGTTTTAGTGTTTATTTAAAATTTTACTTGTTAAATTTCCAAAAAATTTAAAGTAGTAGACAAAATCCCCCGCAACCCGGAAGGGGTTCCCAAAAACCCGTCTTCTCTGCGCTGTGAAATTAAACCCACCCGGGAGAGAAAAGGAGAGAGAGGAGAGAGGGAGAGGAGAGAGAAAATGAAGGGGGGAGAGAGAAGAGAGAGGAGACGACAGACCGGGAAAAACAGACAGAAAAAAAGAAAAGACAGACAGAAAGAAGATATTTTCCCCCAAAAAGGGCCCTTTTAAGCATATCACCCCAAAAAATTCTTTGGTGGTATTAGTTTCATGGGAAGTTTTTGTTTTATTTTGGGTGAACTATTATTCGGGTAGCAAAATTTTTTTAATGACTTTTCGTTGATGTGATTTGGGATTTTAATCAATTGTATTTGGAAAACCCGGAAAACGTTGGTATGCCCATTGTTTTAACGGGGCGGGGGCAAAAAAGGGTTTATCAAGGGGAAAGTTTTAGGTTTTTTTTTTTTAAATATTTAAAAAAGTTGCCTTTGCGTCTGGGTGATGTCCTTTTGGGGACCCCCACGAGCCCCGTAGCACTTTTCTAATGTCCCTAACGTCGCATGTGATTGGGGGGTTTTTTGTCGATTTTAGTTGGAAAACCCGGAAAAACCCTTGGCTATGACCCCGTTGTTTTAAAGATGATAAAAAAGAACTTGTAGGGGGAAAGTTTTTTGTTTTTTTATTAAGTTTTTTTAAAAACCCTTTTTCCCTTTTGGGTTTTGTGAAGCTTCATACGATTCTTTTTTCTCTCTCTCTCTCTCTCCCTTTTCCCCCTCTTCTCCTTTTCTCTCCTCTCCCCTCTTCTCTCTCTCTCCAAATTTTTCCAGGATTGGGTCAGTAGGCTCTCGTAATCGGACCCCAAAATTTGTGGGGGTTTGGGCCTTTAATGCCATCTGTGACTTAAACCCGCTGCCAAAGTTCTTCCCGCTCCGATGATCTGTTGGCTTTATTTTTTTTTCACGTTGCCCAAAAACCCAAAAAGGGCGCCCCGCTGGGGGTGGTGACACTGTCTGCTGTCTGTGGTTTGTTCTTCCCCTTTTACGTCTTTTGGATCGTTCTCTTTCCCCATGCTGTTGTGGACGTTTTTCCCCTCTGCTGGGGTAAACACTGTCGGGGGTTTTTGCGGTTTGTTCTCCCCCCTTCGGGGGGGTGACACGTCTGCTGTTTTGGATGTTCTCTCCCCCTGCTGTCTGCGGTCGTTCTCTCCCTCTGCGGGAAGATGACACTGTCTGCTGTCTGTGGGCGTTTCCCCCCTTGCTGTCTACGGATCGTTCTTCCCTCTGTGGAGGTAAACTGTTGCGGGTTTTGGTCTTCTCTCCCTTTTGCCCGTCGTGGTCGTTTTCCCCTGCGGAAGGGGGACAATGTCTGCGTCTGTGGATCGTTCATCCCCCTTTCTGGGGGGGGGAACGTCTGCTGTCTGTGGATGTTTTTCTCCCCTGGGGGGAGGGGACATGTCTGCTGTCTGGGATCGTTCTCTCCCTTGTTCTCCCGTGGATCGTTTTCCCTCTGTGGAAGGGGGCACTGGGCTGCGGGCTGTGGTTCCTTTTTTTCCCTTGTGGAGGTACCCCTGTTTTGCTGTTTTGTGGTTGTTCTCTCCCCCCCGCTGGAGGTGACATGTCTGCTGTCTGTGGATCGTTCTCTCCCTCTGGGGGGTGACCCCTGGGCTTTCTGTTGTGGATCGTTTTTCCTACTTGCTGCTTTCGCTCCCCCCCCATCGGTATTTCACGTTTCTTCTTCCTTTGTTTTTCGTCTGGCCCGTTTTGTCTGTCTGTTGTTCTGTCTCTGTTGTCTGGGCTGTTGTCTGTTGTCTGTCCGGGCTGTCTGTCTGTCTGTTTTCTCCTTTTCTCTCTCTCTCTCTCTTCTCTCTTTTCTCTCCTTCTCTCCTTTTCTCTTGTTTATTTTTGGGTTAAAGCCCAAAAATTTTCCCAAAATGTAGGTGATTTCCAAATCCCGGGTTTTTGTTGCTGCTGCTACTGCTCGTGGGGGTTGTTAATGTTTTTGTCCAAACCCCCTTCTCACCCCTCCTGTCCTATTTATCCTAATCATCTCATCATGCTCTTCTTTTTTTCTTCCTTTTTTCTTTTCTTTTCTTTTCTTCTTTTTTCTTCTTTTCTTTTCTCATTCCGTTTTTTTTCCATCGCTTACTTTTTCATCACATTTTTTCTTCCTTTTTCCCGCCAAACATCCCTTTATTTCTCCCTTCATCTTTTTTTTTAAACCCCGGGGTTTGGGTTTTTGGGCGGTTTTTAAAAATTAAAAAAAACAAAAAGGGTTAAATAGAGCCTAATTCTTTTTCATTAGAGATTCGTCAATCAATAATCTTCTTTTTTTTTTCGCATTGCTGCGTGGCATTTTTGTTTTTCCCTTTTATTGGGGTTTTGAAATTGCCCCGAAGGCCTTTAATTTTTCCCTATTTCCCACCCCATCAATTTTTTTCAAAAAAACCCTCTTTGTTTGTTTGGTTCTTTTTTTTCTTTTTTCTCTGTTTTTTATTTACTTTGTCTGCAAGGGCTATTTTGTTTGTTTTTATCTTTTTTGTTGTTGTGGGGGTTAACCAAAGGGTTCATGTTGGGGTCTGTATGATTTGTCATATTCCGGTTGTGTGGACCCCCAAATCCAATTTTATTAAAGGGCAGCCGTCTGCTGGGGTTTGTTAAAATTATCTTTTAAAATTAAAATTTTAGCTGGTAGAAATTTTTAAAGGGAAATGATTATTTCAAAGTGGCTGTTTAAGACGCTTTTATAAAGGGATTTAAAAAATCTTTTTTAAACCACAACACAACACCCACAACCCCACACACCCAACACACACCCCTTAAAAAACAACTCACCACACACACACACACTCACACCCCATGTGGCACGTTTCATTTACTTTTTAATTTTCCATCAGTTTTTCTTAACTTTCCAAATACGTTGCTTTTAAAAAGTGGTTTCGTGGGGGGAACTTATTCAACCTCAGAAATAAAAAAGATTTGCCCGCACTTGGAGTTAGTGTCACTATGCATGTGGGTACCCCTTTAAGGATCACTTATTCAGTACAAACACTTTCAAGAGATTTTCCCCGCCTTTTTGGAGTAAGGGTTTCCCTTTTCCGTTTGTGGTAAACATGCCAAAAAGGGCCCTTAAAAAAGCCTCGAAAATCTCATGTTTTTTAATTTTTATTTTTCGTTCACTAAGAATTTAAATCTGCACACGTTTTGTTTAAAAACTCGATTCCAAATTTCTTCAAGAACATCATTGTTTTAGTGATCCAAAGGGGATTTTCCCTTACATTTTGGATTTTTAGTTTTTTTTAAAAGTGTGATAGACGTTTACCAGAGATGCGTAAACCCAAATGTTTCTGGAATGGTTCGCCACCAAGTATGGGGCGAAAATAAAGTTTTAAATGGATTGTTTGAGGGGAAAGTTTGCCCACGACATGACATGCCTCTCGCCCCATTAGCCTAGCGTCACCACCGAAGAGTCACTTCCGATTCAGTGGATTCATGGTGCCTGTTCTGATCCACCGGACACCACTTACAAATCCCCCAACTGATGACCATAACTGCGTAGTCCGGAGCCGGCGTGAGCATGCCTCTCTCCGAAGGGCGCCACCATGTCCGTTTGATGACAGTTCCCACGAAGTTGCCAATTCCGGTGACTGTAGGGGAATCAAACCAAAGTCACCTACGTGAGAGGACATCAACACTGAGGTCAACATGAAGGCAGGCATGAAGGGCCTTGACTTCTTGTGCTGATCGGTGAGACCACGTCAAAAGAAATACAAATGGCTTACTATTCGCTGCAAGGCTTTTCAACTATTTGTCAGAGAAAGAGCTTCATACACGCTCATTAAAGGCCATCTAACCAACTAGCCAGCCACCAGCCAACAAACCAACCAACCAACCAGCCGACCAGCCAACCAACCAACCAACCAGCCAACCAATCTGGGCAGCGAAATGTAAAACGTTCAAAGTCGAGCAACCAAACTTCTGTGCCGTATGAAAGACAAGCCCCCCCCCCCCCCCCCCCCCCCCCCATCCGGAGAGATTAGAGACTGCAGCATTAACATTGAAAACATTATTTGCAATTATACAGGGGAAAGACAAAGAAAAATTCATGATGGGTGAATGGAAGCAAATTCAGTAGTATTCAAGTGTCATCCTCTCTCTCTCTCTCTCTCTCTCTCTCTCTCTCCTCTCTCTCTCTCTCTCTCCTCTCTCTCTCTCTCTCTCTCTGTGTGTGTGTGTGTGTGTGTGTGTGTGTGTGTGTGTGTGTGTGTGTGTGTGTGTGTGTGATTAACGGCTATCATACTATTGTAAAGAAAGCAGACAGACAAGGATACTTCTTCTTTTCATTGGACTAATTTTGGCTTACAATCGGTTCTGCTTCCGACATCATGCAATTATTGTGATCTTTTCTTCTTATTGTTCTATACCACTTTTGCTGATAATGTTCAAGTTCCATATTTTCTGAGCACACCGTGTTTTGTTCACCATGCACTCAAATGCACACACCATGCAGGAAGATATGACAATGGTATGTCTAATAAGAATAAACCTCATGAAATACATAAGGCAATTCAATACAGCCCGTGATAATGTCTTGCTGCCTCTTGTAGAAGCTTCTTCACTTCTCAAGATATATTTCGTGTAAAATTTTCTATGTTCCTCCAGACAAAATAACCTCCGTGCTATTCTGTTTTTAATGGTGATAATTATACGGGTCAACTCAGGAATTCATTTTTGCCTTCCATCAACCACACCTCCAAGAAACTTGTTTTGTTAAAAAATTCCTCCCCATCTTTCCGATGATAGTCTATTTAAGCAAGGCCCTGAACTCTGATACGTAAAACATGTCTCTCCACTTTCAGTTTTCTGTGACAACGCCTTAAATCACTTTAACAGTCTACCCCTACCCCCCCCCCCCCCCCCCCCCCCCCATCCCCCCTTTGAGATTTTATGACCTGGGCAAGTATAGCTTTTTAGCCACAGCAACAATGAAGAGTTGGGGGAGGGGTGGGGGAGGATGGCTGTGGTGAACGAATGGAGACTGAGTGGTGGTGGTAGAAGAAACCAACGTTCGGCTTTGGAGCTGGGAGCCTGAAAAATTGGGGCCGGTCGTGGTGAATGAATCACACTGTCCAAGGGGAACTCTGGCTTCTTCTTCATCCTGCCCTCCCCGCCCCCATCCCATCCTACCCTCAAACCAACCGCCATTATAATCACACACCTTCTGCCCCAGCCCCAGCATTTTTACCGGGCACAACAAAAGAAAACATTTGAAGGAAGGGTTTCTCGAGCATGCATACATACTCTGTTGGCAAGCGGTGCCGACATCTTCTGGGTATGATGACATCACTTTGTCAGCTTTGCCTTCATCCTGAGGACTGAGTAGGGGAAGTCTGCTGGTAAGAAGAGAGAGAGAGAGAGAGAGAGAGAGAGAGAGAGAGAGAGAGAGAGAGAGAGGGGGGGGGGTTACTGTCAGCCTGTAGTAAGCTTACTCCCTCCCCTCCTACCTCCACCTGCACACTTAACAGTAGTACAACATTCCTCTGCAAAGTTTTGTCCAGCCACGGACGACAATTTAATTCTGACGCACATAGTCAACCCAGGTAAATGAGATTATATAAACCTTTGGAATCCCAGCTATTGTCATGATGAAGTATGCTTGAAAGCGCTGGAGGGAAAAAAACATTCAGCTACTTAGATTTGCCTTCCATCAACCACACCTCCAAGAAACGTGTTTTGTTAAAAATTCCTCCCCATCTTTCCGATGATAGCCTTTTTCTTCTTTCCTTTGGTACCCACGATCATGAGGATGATCATTCTGGCACATAAAGGGGGGGGGGTGGTGTGTTGTTACTTGTAGTTGTAGGCAGTCCATTTGCATGCTCTGATCACTGTGATCACGTTCACTGCGATTCTCATTGTCCTTAAACCATAGCCGGTCCGTTACCGTAAGGGCCACATGTTATCAGTACACTGTCCACTGTTAGGCAGAGGTTTGCGACACAAAAGCGTCGACGTTGTTGCCTCTACTGTCTCACTGGGAAGATGGTTCCAGTCCCTAACAGTCCTGGGTAGAAATGAGCCACCTCTGTACTGAGTTCTGGTGTTGATGAGGCAGAACTGCTGGTTGTGGGTTACGCGGCGTGTCGTGGTGGATGTGGACTAGCTTGCTCTTGATAACTGGGCACGGATTAGTCCATGGTGGATCTTATAGGAGCCCCAGGCGTGAGGTTCGTCTACGCTGCTCAAGGGACGCCCAACCGAGTTGGTCGATCATCCGGCTCGCACTTGACGTGTTTGGTAGCGGTTGAGCACAAAACGGGCGGCACGTCTTTGAACACCTCCAACTTGCAATGCTCTTCTGTGTGTATAGATCCCATACTGATGATGCATAGTCAAGAAGGGTCTCACAAATGCCTTATATACCTTCTCCTTGATGGAACTGGAGCTGATCTTTAAATTACGCCTGAGGAAGCCCAGCGTTCGGTTAGCCTTGTTTACTATGTCGTTGATGTGGGTGTCCCATGTCATTTCGCGTTGTAGTGTGACGCCCAGGTATTTGCTGTGTGGACAGTGTCCAGATTGTGCCATGCAGGACATAGGAGTGGTCCAGTGGAATTTTTAACAAACAAGTTTCTTCGGGGTGTGGTTGGGATGGAAGGCAAATCTAAGTAGCTGACTGTTTTTTTTCTCCAGCGCTTTCAAGCATACTTCATCATGACAATAGCGGAGATTCCCAAAGTTTATATAATCTCATTACCTGGGTTGACTATGTGACGTCAGAATTAAATTGTCGTCTGTGGCTGGACAAAACTTTGCAAGGAATGTTGTACTACTGTTAAGTGTGCAGGTGGAGGTAGAGGGGAGGGAGTAAGCTTACTACAGGCTGACAGTAACCTCTCTCTCTCTCTCTCTCTCTCTCCTCTCTCCTCCTCTCTCTCCTCTCTCCTCTCCTCTCTCTCTCTCTCTTACCAGCAGACTTCCCCTACTCAGTCCTCAGGGTGAAGGCAAAGCTGACAAAGTGATGCATCATACCCCACAAGATGTCGGCACCGCTTTGCCAACAAGTATGTAGCATGCTCGAGACCCTTCCTTCAAATGTTTTCTTTTGTTGTGCCCGTACAAAATGCTGGGGCTGGGGCAGAAGGTGTGATTAAATGGCGGTTGGTTGAGGGTAGGATGGATGGGGAGGGGAGGGCAGGATGAAGAAGAAGCCAAGTTCCCCTTGGACAGTGTGATTCATTCACCACGACCCGCCCCCAATTTTTCAGGCTCCCAGCTCCAAAGCCGAACTGTGGCTTCTCTACCCCACTACGTCAGTCTCCATTCGTTCACCCACAGCCATCCCTCCCCCAACTCTTCATTGCTGCTGTGGCTAAAAAACCTATACTTGCCCAGGTCATAAAATCTCAAAGGGGGAGGGGGGGGGGGGGGGGGTGAGTAGGGGTAGACTGTTAAAGTGATTTAGGGCATTGTCACAGAAACTGAAAGTGGAGAGACATTTTTTTACGTATCAAAGTTCAGGGCCTTGCTTAAAATGACTATCATCGGAAAGATGGGAGGAATTTTTTAACAAAACAAGTTCTTGGAGGTGTGGTTGATGGAAGGCAAAATCTAAGTAGCTGAATGGTTTTTTTCTCCAGCGCTTTCAAGCATACTTCATCATGACAATTGCTGGGATTCCCAAAGGTTTATATAATCTCATTTACCTGGGTTGAACTATGAGACGTCAGAATTAAATTGTCGTCCGTGCGGGACAAAACTTTGGCAAAGGAATTTTGTACTACTGTTAAGTGTGCAGGTGGAGGTAGGAGGGGAGGGAGAAAGCTTACTACGGGCTGACAGTAAACTTCTCTCTCTCTCTTCTCTCTCTCTCTCTCTCTCTCTCTCTCTCTTCTCTTACTAGCAGACTTCCCCTACTCAGTCCTCAGGGGGGAAG
>CM031611.1:38507916-38517916 GCA_018398815.1 Conus ventricosus | reverse complement strand
TGATAGTTCTGATAACAGTAAAGGAGAGTTAAAAAATGTTCATTTTCTTGTGGAGGAGCCATGTATTCATCATTTTGCTCCTCATTGTTTCTGTGACGACGGGTTTCTGGCTCAAGATTTTTTGACTGGCTACAAGCTGAAAATATATCAGAAAAAGCTTCAGCTTTATCCAAAGCAGATGGAAAATCAGTTTGTAGCTTTATAGGGTATGGCCGACTTTTATAGCATTTTTTCATTTCTTTGACTTTTTTCCAAACTTTGAATAAATCTTTTGATTCTGATACTTCGGCTTCACAAAACTCAACCCAGTACTTCTTTTTTGCTTGAGCAATAATTTTAAAACATTTATTCTTTTCTTGTTTCAGGATTATAAAGTTTTCATCTGACTTGTTTCTTATCCATGTTTTGTAGCTTTTTCGCTTTGACTGAACAGCGAGTCTACATTCTTCTGTCCACCATACGTTGCCTACATATTTTCCAATCTTTTTGTATTATATTTTGGGATAGTCTTTTCAGCTGCTAGTAACACTACTTTTGAGAAATTTGCATAAAATGTATCTAGATCCTCCTCCTCAATTGTTGATGTACTTTGCGACACAAGAAAAGTTTGAAAGGCTTCCCGGTTGGCCAGTTTATAGTTAAATTTTGGAATTTTGCATTCAGTGGTAGACATTTCATTAAATATATTTTCATTAAAACGTATTGTAATGGGAAGATGATCACTCCCTAAACAATCTTCTACTGTGGACCAGTTATAATTAACTGCTATGTTTGGGGAAACAAGCGATAGTTCTATAGCACTAGACTTGTGTGTAACTACATCAGGAATTCTCGTAATTCTACCGTCATTTAATAGAATTAAATTTGAATCAACAATATTTTTCTACAAATCTATTAGATGTCACTTTATTACAACTTGTATCCTTTTACACCCTGGTCCATTTAACCTGAAATGATGTCTACAGTGGGCTTCCTTTTCTTTAAGAATTTTATTATTTCTTATATAGAACTTTTGAAATAAAGATAGCCATTTGATGGCTGTACTATATGAAGCTCTTATGGTAAGCTTTACAAATAATTAACCTTGAGTGAAGTGAAATTAGTGAAGGAGGTAGGGCTGCATTTCTTAGGGGTTCTAACTTACCCAATCTTCCCCTACTTTCGTTGTGCTGAATGTCCTAGGCCTACGATATTGATAAAAACATCACATTTCACAGCACACACACACACACACACACACACACACACACACACACACACACACACACACACACACACACACTTCACACACACACACACACACACACACACACACACACACACACACCACACACACACACACACACACACAAACGAATGGAAATTTGACTTTCGTCGAAAACATTTATGATAAAAAAATCACTTGCGACAATTTTTTATTTTATTATGGCAGGCTGCATTATTTTCTGTGATATTTTGACGCTCAACCGCGGCGACGTTTTTTCACTTTGCAGAAAAAAATCGTCGCTGTGAAATATTAACGCTGCGACCATATTTCACAGGAAATGTTAACTCTAGCAGTAAGATTTCACGTGAAAATGTGTCCCAAGCGACAGTATTCACTGACTACAATATTTCACAGTGTCCTGTCGCAAAAAGCTGTCGCAAAATTTCGAGCGACAGTATTTTATGGACAGCTACAATATTCTATAGGACATTTTTCGTGAAAAGTTGTCGCGCGACAATTTTTTTCCAGCAAATATTGTCGCTGCAACAATATTTCACGTGAAATGCTATCGCTGCGATACAATTCCACGGCGACAGTATTATATACGACACCGGCCTGCTTCCTGGTGAGGTCGTTGGCCACTCTAACACCTTGCCCTCCAATCTGGCTCGGTACTCCCGGTTCGTGATGACTGCCATCTTGTCCCTCCACCGACTGAACTTGACAATCATGGGCTTTGGCTGGCCATTTCTGCTTTCGCCCACTCGATGAGCTCGTGCAATGTCATCTACTGTCCATTGCTTCGGTGCTTCCACACTGTTCAGTGTGTCAACAACCAGTCTGGCACAGGATCATAGCTCTCGAATTGTTCTGTCTGTGGCACACCAAACAAGCGCAGATTATCCCTTCTGGAGAAAGCTTCCAGAGTATCACAATGTTCTTTCAGACCATCTATCTCGGTTTTCATAGTTTCCGTTTCAGAAAACAACGTGGAAAGATTGTCCTCGTTCTGTTTGCAGGCGCAGAAAAGTTCGTCAACATCTTCTCGGGTATCCTTCACGGACGAAGACAAGCGCTCATTCTCTTCCTCCAGCCTGTCACAACGCCTCCCTATGTCATCACACTTCGTTCTGACATACGAAATGTCCGTTTTGATGGAACCGAGATCTTTCCGCAGGAGTGACATATCATTACAAAGAGTCTGGGACTGTTCACGCTGTAATTGCATTGCTTCCAGTAACTGCTTTGCGAAATCGGGTAGAAAACCCGAATCAGCTGCACAACCGATGGAAGGGGACGAGCGGAAGTCTTGTCAGTGTCACTGCTACCATTCGCACTGTCACTTTCTGCGCTAATGCCCTGTTGGTGAACGGCATCGCTATCTACAGGTCCAGGGTTCACCTCACGTCACCACAGCACAAGAAATAAGCAGCCACAAACACAAAAAGAAGTAGCTCCACTCGGTTTCGCACAGTGATAACCCTGATGCGCATTTTCACGACCAACTGAATTCGCTTGGCCATGAAGCTGTGGTAAGTGGGCAGAAACAGGCCACAGGCAGCGCGGAAACACAGAGCGTTCACAGGCATGGTCACGGTTTTAGTCAGAAATTTTACATCACTGTGATCAGCACACTTTCACCAGTTCAGTGTGATTGAAAATGACTTGATTATTCCAATAATTAACGTAGTAGACAATAATCCTCCGCAACACGAGAGCGTTCCAAAAACACGTCTTCTCTGCGCTGTGAAATCAGCTCACCCCCGAGAGAGAGAGAGAGAGAGAGAGAGAGAGAGAGAGAGAGAGAGAGAGAGAGGAGAGAGAGAGAGACAGACAGACAGACAGACAGACAGAAAGAAAGACAGACAGACAGACAGACAGATATTTCCCCCAAACGCCTTATAAGCATATCACACAAAATATTCTTCAGGCTGATATTAGTCTTCATGGTAAGTTTTTGTTATTATTTTGGTGAA
This sequence comes from Conus ventricosus, assembly GCA_018398815.1. NCBI lineage: Eukaryota > Metazoa > Mollusca > Gastropoda > Neogastropoda > Conidae > Conus > Conus ventricosus. The sequence goes on along the minus strand of CM031611.1, from coordinate 38,514,733 downwards.
CATATTATACGTGTAGCATTTATTTAATGACATAACGTCGCATGTGATTTGGGATTTTAATCAATTGTAGTTGGAAACCGGAAGCGTTGGTATGACCACATTGTTCAACGACTGTTACAAAGAAGTTGATCAGAGAATGTTTTAGTTTTGTTATTAAATATTTAAAACGTTGCCTTCGCGTCTGTGTGATGCTTCATTGGTGACCCCGACGAGCCCTGTAGCACTTATCTAATGACATAACGTCGCATGTGATTTGGGTTTTTAGTCGATTGTAGTTGGAAACCGGAACCGTTGCTATGACCACGTTGTTCAACGACTGATACAAAGAACTTGATCAGAGAATGTTTTAGTTTTGTTATTAAGTATTTAAACCGTTTCCTTCGCGTCTGTGTGATGCTTCATACGCATACATATTGCTCTCTCTCTCTCTCTCTCTCTCTCTCTCTCTCTCTCTCCTCTCTCTCTCTCTCTCTCTCTCTCTCCATTTATCCAGTATTGATCAGTAGACTCTCGTAACTCCGGCAAAGTTTGTGGGAGTTGTCCATCAGATGCCATCTGTGACCTAACCAGCTGCAATGTTCTCCCAGCTCCGATGATCTGTTGGCTGATTATTACACGTTGCCCACAACAAATGACGCCCTGCCTGGAGGTGACACTGTCTGCTGTCTGTGGATCGTTCTCTCCCTATGCTGTCTGTGGATCGTTCTCTCCCTATGCTGTCTGTGGATCGTTCTCTCCCTCTGCTGGAGGTAACACTGTCTGGTGTCTGCGGATCGTTCTCTCCCTCTGCTGGAGGTGACACTGTCTGCTGTCTGTGGATCGTTTCTCTCCCTCTGCTGTCTGCGGATCGTTCTCTCCCTCTGCTGGAGATGACACTGTCTGCTGTCTGTGGATCGTTCTCTCCCTCTGCTGTCTACGGATCGTTCTCTCCCTCTGCTGGAGGAAACACTGTCTGCTGTCTGTGGATCGTTCTCTCCCTCTGCTGTCTGTGGATCGTTCTCTCCTCTGCTGGAGGTGACACTGTCTGCTGTCTGTGGATCGTTCTCTCCCTCTGCTGGAGGTGACACTGTCTGCTGTCTGTGGATCGTTCTCTCCCTCTGCTGGAGGTGACACTGTCTGCTGTCTGTGGATCGTTCTCTCCCTCTGCTGTCTGTGGATCGTTCTCTCCCTCTGCTGGAGGTGACACTGTCTGCTGTCTGTGGATCATTCTCTCCCTCTGCTGGAGGTGACACTGTCTGCTGTCTGTGGATCGTTCTCTCCCTCTGCTGTAGGTGACACTGTCTGCTGTCTGTGGATCGTTCTCTCCCTCTGCTGGAGGTGACACTGTCTGCTGTCTGTGGATCGTTCTCCTACTCTGCTGCTTTCGCTCCTCACACTCGGTATTTCACTGTCTTCTCTCTTCCTTCTGTCTTTTCGTCTGGCAGTTTTGTCTGTCTGTCTGTCTCTGTCTCTGTCTGTCCTGTCTGTCTGTCTGTCTGTCTGTCTGTTCTGTCTGTCTTCTGTCTCTCTCTCTCTCTCTCTCTCTCTCTCTCTCTCTCTCTCTCTCCTCTCTCTCCTCTCTCTCTCTCCTTGTCTCATTCTGTTAAAGCAAAACATTGCCAACATGTAGGTGATGCAAATCGGTTGTTGTTGCTGCTGCTACTGCTCGTGGTGTTGTTACTGTTGTTGCTCCACCTCCTTCTCCACCTCCTCCTCGTCCTATTCATCATCATCATCATCATCATGCTCTTCTTTTCTTCTTCTTCTTTTCTTCTCTCTTCTTCTTCTTCTTCTTCTTCTTCTTCTTCTCATTCAGCTTTAGTACCATCGTCTTACTTTTTCATCACATTTTTCTCTTCCTTTCTCTCCCGCTCAAGCACTCCTTCATTTCATCATTCATCTTTTTTTTCTAGCTCTGGTTGGTTTGGTCGTTAAAATTATGAAAAAAGGCCTAAGTAGAGCCTAATTCTTTACTCATTAGAGATCTCGTCAATCAAATAATCATTCTTTTATTTTCGCATTGCTGCGTGGCATTTTTGTTTCCATTTTATTGGGTAGACTTGCAGAACGGCCTTTAATTAACCATATTCACACCCATCAATTATTCAAAAATCCATCTTTGTTTGTTTGGTTCTTTCTTTCTTTCTCTCTGTTTTCATTTACATCTGTCTGCATGACTATCTGTTTGTCTGTTCTATCTTTCTTCGTTGTTGTGGTTAAACCAATGCTTCATGTAGAGTCTGTATGATTTGTCATATTCAGGTTGTGTGGACCGAAATCCAATTTTATTACAAGTCAGCACGTCTGACTGGGGTTTCGTACATATATCTTTAAAGTAGTATCAGCTGGTATGAAATTTAAGTGAAGTGATTCATACAATGTGGCTGTCAAGACTGCTTTTATCAGGAATTCTAAACATACTTTTCAAACACACACACACACACACACACACACACACACACACACACACACACACACACACACACACACACACACACACACACAACACACATGCTGGCACGATGCAATCACTTCATACATCTCCATCAGTATCTTAACTTTCCAACTACAGTTGCTTTTAAATGTGGTTGCGTGGGGGATCACTTATTCAACACTACAGAACTACAAGAGATTTGCCTGCCACTTGGAGTTAGTGATCACTATGCATGTGGTACCTTGAAGGATCACTTATTCAGTACTACAACACTACAAGAGATTTGCCTGCCACTTCTTGGAGTAAGTGATCACTATGCCGTTTGTGCTAAACATGACAAAAAGGGCTTCAAAATGCCTCGAACATCTCATGTTCTAATCATATTTCGTTCACTCAAGAATTTCAAATCTGCACACGTTTTGTCAAATCTCGATTCCACTTTCTTCAAGAACATCAATTGTTTTAGTGATCCAGGTGATTCCATTACATTTTGGATTTCAGTTTTCTTAAATGTCGTCGATAGACGTTTACTCAGAGATGCGTCAAACCAAACTGTTTCTGGAATGGCTTACGCTTCACCAAGCTATGGACGAAACATACAAGTTGAAATGGATTGTTTGAGGAATGAAAAGATATAAATAAACGCAATATAGTTAAGTAAATAACATGAAAGCATGGACGCATTCAGACCTAAATCAACCCAAAATATTAAAGCTTCGTCAGCAATATATTTCCGACTGTCTTATCATCATATGTTTGATTATCTACAGATCATGTCATGGAGCGTTGAAACTCGCAAAATTAACCCCACCACTAAACAAAGACGATGTAAACGATCTAAGTAATCACAGATGAATCCCATTGCTATAGATCTCTGTCTGTCTCTAAACCACTGGAAAGCCATGCACACGATCAACCAACATCTTTTACCGACTACAATTCACTTTTACATACTGACCAGTCATAGTGTGGAGAACATCATTTTTTAACGGCTTTGTGTGGAATCACTGATTCGTGGCCACAACGCAATAAACACCAAGCAATTGCTTTGTAAACTATTGACACGCCTTCATTCCGTCAACAGGCAGTGCATGATTCATTTGCTGAGGATCCACCAGTACAGTACAAGAGCCACAATGCTGCTGAAATAAATCATTATCTAAATGCCAGTGTGGAATCTGTTGAATACTGTGCGATTGTAATGATTTTTTTTTTCGCGTACGCAGGCTGATACTCCTGCGGACACTCCTTGTATAGGCAGGCAAGGATTAATCCCACCTGCCCAACTACGGGTGTGGAGTTTTGTATGCATGACTTGCTTTGTCCCGCCATTAAGATCGTAATGATATGATTGTCCATCCTGATCAAACAATCCAGGTTAATTTGTGCTCGTCAGAAAACACAGACAGGAAACACAGGAAAGAAAAAGAAATTAAAGGTGCCGCAACCATGTTATGTTAAAATCTACCGTGGCAGAAACACGTCATTGCCTTATTAGCAGATCTCTTCCAGTGTTTTTTCACATTATTGCTGCTCCTTCAAGACATATGTTTTACTTTGCTTTGATTCAGTGTCGTCTTGTCCATTGCTCTATTCTTTAGGGTGATAATGCTGCTTCTACTCCACAGCCACTTTGTTCAATACAGAAACGTGTCATTAAAAATTAATGATAAACGGCGTTAAAGTTTCAGGTACATCTGCTCATAACATATGTAAACAGCTTGAAATCCTACCTCGTCATTTACTAGCCTGTATTCATTAATTCTTATACCCTTTCTTTTATAATGCCTGCCCACAATAGCTCGAGTCAATGTTTTGCTTCCAAATCAACATCATCCTACAGTGCTATTACTTTTAAACCTTACTCTGAACACTTCGAATCTATGCAAAAGGTGTCAAAACCATCATTGACCGAATGATGGAGGATATAGATGGATGGGTAGTAATCATCTTAATTCGCAATGTCCATTATACACTCGCCAGTGTAGCTTCTGCATGCATGCACAGGTATGTCAGAACTACATAGTCTACATATGTAATTGTGTCTCTCGCATTTATGATTCTGTATCTGTATTTCAAATTCATCATATGTTTGTATTTTCAGGAATGCACACGCACACGGGCGTGCGTGCGTGCATGCGCGCACGCGCGTGTATGTATGTATGTGTGTGTGTGTGTGTGTGTGTGTGTGTGTGTGTGTGTGTGTGTGTGTGTGTGTGTGTGTGTGTGTGTGTGTGTGTGTGAAAGAGAGAGAGAGAGAGAGAGAGAGAGAGAGAGAGAGAGAGAGAGAGAGAGAGAGAGAGAGTCTAACTCTATAACTGGTTGGCTAGCTGACTCTTTCTCTCTCTCTCTCTCTCTCTCTCTCTCTCTCTCTCTCTCTCTCTCTCTCTCTCTCTCTCGTTTTTGTTTGCTTGTTTGTCTGTTTGTTGCTTTTTTGTCTCTCTTTCCTGATCTATCGCATTGTTTCTGTCTCCTTCTGTCTTTCTCTCATTTACCGTTCTCTTTCTCACTGCTTCTATCTTTTTGTCGGTGTCTGCCTGCCTGTCTGCATGTCCGTAGCTCTCTCTCTCTCTCTCTCTCTCTCTCTCTCTCTCTCTCTCTCTCTCTCTCTCTCTCTCTCTCTCTCTCTCTCTCTCTCTCTCTCTCCCTATCTCTATCCCCCCTCTCTCTCTCTTCTCTCCTCCTCCTCCTCCTGCTCTCCTTCTTCTTTTTCTTCTTTTTCTTCTTTTTCTTGTTCTTGTTCTTCTTTTTCTTGTTCTTGTTCTTCTTGTTCTTCTTCTTGTTGTTCTTGTTGTTCTTGTTCTTCTTCTTCTCGCCCTCGTTGCTTCTTACTTCCTTTTAAAAAAAAATTTGATTAATTCTTTCATTTCCTTTGTTCCTTTCTTTCTTTCTTCCCTTCTTTCTTTCTTCCCTTCTTTCTTTCTTCCCTTCTTTCTTTCTTTCCTTCTTTCTTTCTTCCTTCTTTCTTTCTTTCTTTCTTTCTTTCTTTCTTTCTTTCTTTCGTTTCTTCTTCTCTCTCTTCCTTTTCTCGCTCTTCGCTTTGCTTTTCTTCTGCTGCCCCTACAGCTTTACCATCTCGTTTTCGTCACTTTATGGCTCATAATCCATCTCTTTCCTCACCCTTTTATCGTCTTTTTTTTAGTGCTACATTAGCATCTTCATTTTTCGTTGATCATCATTTTTTTTTCATGGTTTCGAAATTAGTGGCCAAAATTTAAAAGAAAGAAAGTCTTTAATGAGCCCATTTTTTTTTTACACGTAACAAATCCGGCCGATCAATTGATCAATCGTTCTTTTTTTTTCTCTTCGTGTTTTGAATCAAGTGGGTGGAATTGAAGAATGGCATCCAATAAGTCAAATTTTCTATCCATCACAGACTTAATCCGTCAGTCTTTTTTTTTCTTCATTTTCTTTCGCGTTTTTCATTATTTTGCTTATTTTACTTCTAGGGTTTCATCATTACCACACTCAACATTATCGTCATCATTGTTGTTGTCTTTGGTGCTGTCCACGTCGTCGTCATTATCATCATCATCATCACATCATCATCATCATCATCATCATCATCATCATCATCATCATCATCATCATCAACATCATCGATCATCATCATCATCATCATCATCATCATCATCATCATCATTATCGTCGTCGTCATCACTATCATCATCATGTTTCTTCTTCTTCTTCTTCTTCTTCTTCTTCTTCTTCTTCTTCTTCTTCTTCTTCTTCTTCTTCTTCTTCTTCTTCTTCTTCCACCTCTTCCTCGTCATCTTCCTTTCCTCTTCCTCCCTCCTCCCCTTCCTTCTTCTCCTCCTCTTCCTCTACTTCGAATCGAAGTTACTCAGATAAACTATAACTCAATAGACACAGTCTGCCCTAGATAACAGTACTCAAATAAACTATAACTCAATAGACACAGTCTGCCATAGATACAGAGGTGTAATAAATTATAACTCAACAGATACATTCTGTCATAGATACGGTGGTGTAATAAACTATACCTCAGCAGATACAGTCTGTCATAGATACAGTGGTGTAATAAACTATAACTCAACAGATACATTCTGTCACAGATACGTGGTGTAATAAACTATAACTCAACAGATACAGTCTGTCATAGATACAGTGGTGTAATAAACTATAACACAACAGACACAGTCTGTCATAGATACAGTGGTGTAATAAACTATAACTCAACACAGTCTGTCATAGATACAGTGGTGTAGTCTGTGTCCCACCCAGCCCATTGGAGTTACAGACGTGTTCTCAAAACAGATGATGCTGACTCCAATAAACGGAGATTGTGCACGTGGTCACTACGACAACGGCAGCACAGTCAGGTACACGTGCTGTGGAGACAGAATGTTTGTTTGCTTGTTTGGTCTCCTCTCCCCCCCCCCC
>CM031611.1:38497916-38500416 GCA_018398815.1 Conus ventricosus | reverse complement strand
ACTTGTGTCTTAAGAGGTTATCTTTTTATATTTTCTACTTTTGACAAGAAAATGTAGCTTGTTTTGCTCTTTCATGATTTTCTTTTGCTTCTTAGGTGGCACCTCTGGTTGTTTTTTTTCAAAACTCAACAAACATAATACGGTATTACCAGCCTTTTTCTGGGATAGCATTCTTCTTAAAACCGAAAAGGCAGAGGAGTCAAATTACCACTTTCCGCGGTCACTGAGGAGAAACAATCAGGTTTCGAAATATCGGTATCTGACCAGGAGTTATATGTTAGTGAGTTTCCTCCCCATTGGAGATTGTCTCCCCCTTGGAGACTGTAAGCTTGCTGAAGGCTCATTTTGAGAAGCATTTATTTTATTTTTTCCCATTTACCCACTCAAGCACATACTGATAGGTAGAATTATCTACCACTGCAGATATGAATGCTTATCTCCCCCTATTTCTTCAATCTAAGACATGAGCAAACTTTGTTTATAAATGCGTATATATATATATATATATATATATATATATATATATATATAGAGAGAGAGAGAGAGAGAGAGAGAGAGAGAGAGAGAGAGAGAGAGATTGACGCAGACTGACACATGCACACAAACACACTGACACCCATAAACCCGTGAACATACATATATGTGTACATGTCTCTGTCTGTCTGTCTCTCTCTCTCTCGCTCTCTCTCTCTCCTCTCTCTCTCTCTCTCTCTCTCTCTCTCTCTCTCTCTCTCTCCTCAATATCATTCATGTACACTCTTGTAACTCCGGCAAAGTTTGTGGAAGTTGTCCATCAGATGCCAACTGTGACCTCGCCGACTGCAATGCTGGAGTTAAAACTGTCCGCTGTCTGTGGATCGTTCTCTCTCTCTGCTGGAGGTGACACTGTCTGCTGTCTGCGGATCGTTCTCTCCCTCTGCTGTCTGTGGATCGTTCTCTCCCTCTGCTGGAGGTAACACTGTCAGCTGTCTGCGGATCGTTCTCTCCCTCTGCTGGAGGAAACACTGTCTGCTGTCTGTGGATCGTTCTCTCCCTCTGCTGGAGGTAACACTGTCTGCTGTCTGTGGATCGTTCTCTCCCTCTGCTGGAGGTAACACTGTCTGCTGTCTGTGGATCGTTCTCTCCCTCTGCTGGAGGTAACACTGTCTGCTGTCCGCGGATCGTTCTCTCCCTCTGCTGTCTGTGGATTGTTCTCTCCCTCTGCTGGAGGTAACACTGTCTGCTGTCTGTGGATCGTTCTCTCCCTCTGCTGTCTGTGGATCGTTCTCTCCCTCTGCTGGAGGTAACACTGTCTGCTGTCTGTGGATCGTTCTCTCCCTCTGCTGTCTGTGGATCGATCTCCCCCTCTGCTGTCTGTGGATTGTTCTCTCCCTCTGCTGGAGGTAACACTGTCTGCTGTCTGTGGATCGTTCTCTCCCTCTGCTGTCTGTGGATCGTTGTCTCCCTCTGCTGTCTGTGGATTGTTCTCTCCCTCTGCTGGAGGTAACACTGTCTGCTGTCTGTGGATCGTTCTCTCCCTCTGCTGTCTGTGGATCGTTCTCTCCCTGTGCTGTCTGTGGATTGTTCTCTCCCTCTGCTGGAGGTAACACTGTCTGCTGTCTGTGGATCGTTCTCTCCCCTCTGCTGTCTGTGGATCGTTCTCCCCCTCTGCTGTCTGTGGATCGTTCTCTCCCTCTGCTGTCTGTGGATTGTTCTCTCCCTCTGCTGTCTGTGGATTGTTCTCTCCCTCTGCTGGAGGTAACACTGTCTGCTGTCTGTGGATCGTTCTCTCCCTCTGCTGTTTGCGGATCGTTCTCTCCCTCTGCTGTCTGTGGATCGTTCTCCTCCCTCTGCTGTCTGCGGATCGTTCTCCCCCTCTGCTGTCTGTGAGTCATTCTCTCCCTCTGCTGTCTACGGATCGTTCTCTCCCTCTGCTGGAGGTGACACTGTCTGCTGTCTGTGGATCGTTCTCTCCCTCTAATGACGCCCTGCCTGGAGGTGATGCTGTCTGTGGATCGTTCCTTTTTTCAGCTGCTGTCCTTCCTCATGGCCAGTATTTCTATGTCCCTTCCACACTGCCCCATCTATTCTCCCCTTAATCTGTTCGTCTAAAGGTCTGGCTGCCTTGCTGTCTGTGTGTATGTCGGTTTGTCTGGCTGGGACTATTCCTCTCTGTCTGTCTGTCTGTCTGTCTGTCTGTCTGTCTGTCTGTCTGTCTCTCTCTCTCTCTCTCTCTCTCTCTCTCCTCACTCTCTCTCTCTCTCTCTCTCTCTCTCTCTCTCTCTCTCTCTCTCTCTCTCTCCTCTCTCTCTCTCTCTCTCCTCTCTCTCTCTCTCTCTCTCTCTGAAAGCAAGCTTTGTTATACTTCGAATTCAAGCGTTTTACAAATTGTGTTTTGCTTTCGGATTCCCCTATGGTGTTTGTCTTTGCGTTGGCCTATGTCACTATGGCTATAGTTCTTGACATTAACAATGTTCTGTGTTAAGTGCTCTGTCTGAGATGTTCTGTGTTGAGTGCTCTG
>CM031611.1:38485416-38487916 GCA_018398815.1 Conus ventricosus | reverse complement strand
GCGCGCGCGCGCACGCACACGCACACACACACAAAACACACACACACACCACACACACACACACACCACACACCACCACACACACACACACACACACACACACACACACACACACACCCCCAAAACACACACACATACAACACACACACACACACACACCACACACAACACACACACACACACACACACACACACACACACACAACAAACCAACAAAAAACAACAACAACAACAACAACAACAACAACAACAACAACAAAAACCCAACAACAACAAACAACAACACACACCACAAAACACACACTACACACCACACACACACACACACACACACACACACACACCACACACACACACATACGTTGCACCCCCACACACACACACACACACACACACACAAAACACACACACACACACACACACACACACACACACACACACACACACACACCACACAACTCACTCACACACATATGGATGAAAGTCACTCTATAAAAGCTTACACGATTAGATCAATCAACTATATTAAAAAGGTATACAAAATGAATTTAGACAAATTCAGCAAATACATGATTGAAAACGGACTAACCCTTTCATATGAAAAATCGCATATGGTTCTCTTCAACTCTGGGTATTGATCCAAAACCTTACCCTCTTTTCAAAAAATGGAAGCCACTTAAATTTAAAGAAATTTGTTAAATTTCTAGGAGTAAGCCTGACTTCTAAATTGAATTGGAACTACCATTTGGAAAATATTCTGACAAAAGCCAGAAATGGATTAAATTTATTTAAAAATGATAAATCGACAGTCGTGGGGAAAAGAAAAGTAAGGTGCTTATTCATTTAGCAACTGCGCTTGTGAGATCAAAATTATCTTACGTCAGGAAATATTCCTTTTCCCGCTCCAAAATATTTTATTAAAAAGATGCAAAGCATCGATAGCCCAAAACTTATAAAATAGCTCTCGGTGGCCCTGTCCATGCCTCACACTAAAAACCTACCAGCATATAGGAATTTTGCCTTTTGCCGACAATAGAAATTTGCTTCAGCAAAATATATATTAAGGAGTCACTCAACGCAAAATTCATGTATCAAGGAAACTGGTTTTAAAATCAGAAATACATTTTCCAAAGAGAGCACAGAGTTTTGACTCTGTAAAAACTATAGGCTCCTATACGTCCCAATTATTTACAGATGCTGGTGTTGAAACCCCCAAAAAGTAGCTCCTCAAACGATTACAGTAATGTTCCTCAATGGGAGATTAGTAAGGCTAATTTCGATATTAAATTATCAGATTTAAGGAAACGTGATGGGACCATGCTGCCAACCTATGTCAAGGCACAATAACGAAAATTATAAAAAATCATCTTAAAATATATATACAGACGGTTCTCTACTTGAAAACCAATTATCAGGTGCTGCATTCATTATTCCATCATTAAAAATAGAGAAATCGTATCACATTGGGAAAAATTACACTGTATTCACAGCAGAGCTAATTGCCATTATTATCACAAATATCTTTTCTTAGTTTTCCATATTCCATTTTTTCAAATATTATTTTGTGTCGATTCAAAATTTTTTACAAGTTTAAAATATTTTCATACAAAGTGAGGGAGAAATATATTGAGAATACCATTTAATTTTTTTTGTCTTTACGTGGTTCTTTATTGACTTTTTTTGGGATTCCATCACATTGGGGTTTAGCCAAATGAAGGGTTGACGGTTACCCAAAAAATTTTTGGGCAGCTAAGGAAAAGTCTTTTCAAAAATAAATTTTTTTACCCTTGTATGAAAATTATGCCTTTTGGGAAAAACATCAGGGGATTCGGTGATGGGAAAGAAAAAAAAGAGTGTCTAAACAAAATAAAGAAAAGGGGGAAAATTTTAAGAAGCTCGTAATTTTAAAAAAAACGGGAACAATCTCCACCGGGAACATTTTTGAAGAGTCTGATATTTAGACTCAGATAGATCATACAAAACAAAATATTAAAAAAATGTATTGCTTTGGGGCCCAAAATTTACACTATTCCATGTCATCTTCTTTTGAGAAATACTAAAAAAATATTTACCTACTTGGTATTTAAATTGAACCCCTCAATCGCAAATTTTTGGGAATTTTTGGGGAAAGAAAACGAAGGGGTAGAATTTTAGGGCAATTGTTTGATTCCCGGGAATTTACTTTTATTTTCGAGTTATTTGTTTGATTTTTTTATTTTATTATTTCAATGGTTAAAAAGTTTTGTTTCTTTAAAAATGTTCAATATAGAATCCGGGGTAAAGAGTTTCGTTATGCCGGTGATTGAATGGGGGTTAAAGTGATAGTCATTATTGGGTTTCATTAATTAAATAGATTTTGCTGCAAAATTAGTATAATACACTACCTCCCCAATCCATGACTTTTAAGACATTTTGAAACAACACACACTGAATGCCCCCCCCCCCCCCCCCCCCCCCCACACAACACACCGACTACACACCGGCCCCTTTTTCAGTGTTT
>CM031611.1:38475416-38480416 GCA_018398815.1 Conus ventricosus | reverse complement strand
TTACGGATCTGGATAATGCCATTTCCTTTTGGACACCAACCTTCTTAAATGGCGATTGATTAAAAAATGTGTCAGATCAATAATTTTCTGGGGTGGCTTGTGCAAGACGTTCTTCAAGCAACGGACGATAAAGATAAATTAAAATAAAGTAGAATGTTTGAAGTATATAAAAAGAAACGCAATATTGCTAACATTAGAAAACAAATATCAAAGCTTGGCTCGTTCTGGACAACAATAGATCAACTCAGACAGCCATGCACTTCAAACAAAATGCCCCATCCTAGCCTATGCATTACGTAATTATTTTGTTATTTGGGAAACAAACTTATGAAAAGTGGGGAAAACAGTTACGTCTTTTAGATCTAGTTGTAAAGTGAGACGCCTGCAGGCGGAAATCTAAACAAATCTTAAATAAATGTTAGCAAACCGCCCCGAGAAACGTGGACAAACGAGTCACAAGACAAAACACTACGCGTTTCGACCTCTTAGGTCTTCTTTTCTCAAGATACAAACCAATAGGACAACGAAAATTCACTTAGCTTTGATCGCATCAGAGCTCAGCGCAAGGAAGGCGTTGAATGAGAACGCCTTCCTTGCGCTGAGCTCTGAAGCGATCAAAGCTAAGTGAATTTTCGTTGTCCTATTGGTTTGTATCTTGAGAGAAGAAGACCTAAGAGGTCGAAACGCGTAGTGTTTTGTCTTGTGACTCGTTTGTCCACGTTTCTCTGGGCGGTTCGCTAACATTTAATTAAGATTTTATACGTCTTTTAACACTGATTTTCTAACGAAACTTGAATGATGCAAACAATATAAAACGTAGGGGACAATCTTTGAGCCTATGCCTGAGGATCCACCAAGGATACAAGGGAAAACAAAAGACAAACACAAAGACAAACAGAAACACATACAAATAGCCTCGATTTAATTGAACCGAAATTGGAAATTAAATGAGGCAGGGAACAGTAAACAATAAACAAGTAGGGTAACGTTAATTCCCATAAGAAAACCTAACTCAGAGTAACTTTTATTCAAGACTCGCACAGCCTTTTAAACTTGAATAAAGTCGGACAAATACAAGACGAACAATCTAATAGTGGGGGAAAAACAAGCGCAAGTCACAGTAATGACTTTGCAAAGATTTGAACTGGGGGGGGGGGGGGGGGGGGGGGTTGAAGATGAGGAAAATAGGAACATGAAATTAAGAAAATATATTATAGATATGAAAACTCTTCACTAGTTGCATGAGGGAACTATCGTGATCCCTCTTGAAGGCAGATCTATTTGCATTGCCTGCTCCTAGGCCTTTCGTCCGCTGGATCGGACTCATCAGGGAAACACGATTTTCTGATATTCTAGGAAACCCATTATCGAATACAGATGCAAAAATGAAAGGGTACCCTTGATGTACAATTAGGATCCATGCTTTCTAACTTAGCATCTCTAAAAAACAACTTGTGTAGGCTCAATAGCATTAGCCCCAAATATCAAAGCTTTCTGCGCAGTATATTGCCGACTGTCTTACATATCTTTTTAATCCTTGTTTATCCAAAGACAATTTCCCTGGAGAATAAAAGTAATCCTGCTACATAAAAAGGGGTACGTAAACGATCCAAATAACCATAGATCAATCTCATTGTTATCGTCTTTTCCTAAACCACTTGAATGCCCTGTACATGATCACATAACATTTTTCGTGAAACAAAGAACATGTGCATACAAACAAGCCGGGATTTACAAAAACGGCATTTTCATTTAACATCTTTGTACAGAATGACTGACTCGTCGCTATAAAAACCAACTAAAGCAAAGCAGGTTGCAAAGTGGGGCGACGGCAGACAGAGATATAAACAAATTATAAAAGTAATTATCATGTCTCCACCGAACAACGTGACAAACGAATCACAAGACAAAACAGGACGCGTTTCGACCTCGTAGGTCTTCTTCAGGCAAGATAAACAACACTCAGGACGACGAAAACGAAGAACGAGCAATCACCTGTCTTTGTCGACTTCCACGCAAGATAGGCGTTGAATGAAAGTGAGGCCATCGGGAAGGAGGCAATGCGAATTGAAGTGGTAATGATGGTGAAAATAACACTGATAGCCGAGGCTTCACAGAATTCCTTGTTCCCACAAAATTCCCACATGAATTCCTTTTACAATCTCTTACCCAAGGAGTCAGCACTCTCTCCTGTGCCGATCTCAGTGCAGTCTGCACACATGACCTGATAAACGACACCATTTCGTTCTCTCTCTTCTGTTCTGTCTTTAATACCCAGCAGTGTGGATCTCAGGATATTTGAAGGTTCATGAAAAAATCTTGTGTAGCAGTTGCAAAAGTGGTTTGAATTCTTTTAGCGTAATTATTTTACACTGCAACTTTCACATTCAGAGCCTCAAAGGGAACCAGCATCACATTATTTCACATTGCATCTTTCACACTCACAGCCTCAAATGAAACCATCTTGACATTATTTTACACTGCATCTTTCACATTCAGAGTCTTAAAGGGAACCAGCTTCACGTTATTCTACACTACATCTTTCATACTCACAGCCTCAAAGGGAACCAGCGTCAGATTGTTTTACACTGCATCTTTAACACCCACAGCCTCCAAGGGAACAGCTTCACATTATCTTACACTGCATCTTTAATACCCACAGCCTCCAAGGGAACAGCTTCACATTATCTTACACTGCATCTTTAACACCCACAGCCTCCAAGGGAACAGCTTCACATTATCTTACACTGCATCTTTAACACCCACAGCCTCCAAGGGAACAGCTTCACATTATCTTACACTGCATCTTTAACACCCACAGCCTCCAAGGGAACAGCTTCACATTATCTTACACTGCATCTTTCACACTCAGAGCCTCAAAGTGAACCAGTATAAAGTGTAGGGGGCAATCTTTGAGCCCACAATGCTTGAGGATCCATTTAAGGATGCAAGGGAGATCAAAAGATATGGAACAGTCCGAGTGGTCAGCTCTGCTGTTCAATAACCCAAGCATTGTCAGCAGCTAAGAATTGTTCAGAACAACCTTTACTTGGATCTCCTAAAAGATGCAATGTCCCAAGAGATGCAATCTCCCACTGATTGACCAAACACATAATGCCGAACAATAAAAAAAAGTGGGGAAAACAAGTGCAGGCTAACAGTTCCGTCATTTTAGTAATGATTTGGCAAAGACTTGAACTAAAAAAGAAGAAAATGTGTGTGTGTGTGTGTGTGTGTGTGTGTGTGGTGCGTGCGTGCGTGCGTGCGTGCGTGCGTGCGTGCGTGCGTGCGTGCGTGCGTGCGTGCGTGCGTGCGTGCGTGCGTGCGTGCGTGTGTGGTGTGTGTGTGTGTGGGTATGGTAAGAAATGTGAAAATGCGGAATGGGGGGGGGGGGGGGGTTTTTTAAAAAAAAAAGGGAAAAAAAAAGGGGTTTTAAAAAAAAAATTTTTTTTTTTTTTTTTTGGGAAATTTTAAGGGGGAAAAATTTTAAAAACCGGGGGTTAAAAAAAAAAAAAACCAAAAAAATTTCTTTTTAAAAAAAAAAGGGCCCCTTTCCCCTTTTTTCCCCGGGCTTTTTTTTTTCCCCCCCCAAAGGGGTAAAACCCCCCCTTTTTTTTTTGGGGGGGGGGGGGGGGGGTTTTTTTTTTGGGGAATTGTATAAAAAAAAAAAAACCCCAAATTTTAAAAAAAAAATTTTGGGTTTTGTTTTTTTTTTTTTTTTTTTTGGGGGGGGGGGGGGGGAAAAAAAGGGGGGAAAAAAAAGGGGAAAGGGGTTTAAAAAGGGGGGGGTTTTTTTTTTTTTTTTTTCCTTTCCCCCCCGGGGTAAAAAAAAATTTTTTAAAAAGGGAAGGGAAAAAAAATTTTTTTTTTAAAGGGGGGTTTTTTGGGGGGAAAAAAAATTTTAAAAATTTTTTTTTCCCCCCCTTTTCCCCTTTTTTTGGGTTTTTTTTTTGGGGAATTTTTCCCCCTTTTAAAACCCCCCCCCGGGGGGGGGGTTTTTTTAAAAGGGGGGAAAATTTTAAAAAAAAAAAAAAACCCCCCCCAAAAAAAGGGGGGTTTTGGGGTTGTTTGAAAATTTTTAAGTTTTTAAAAAAAAAAAAAAAAAAAAGGGGGGGGGGAAAAAAAAGGGAAAAAAAAAAAAGGGAAAAAAGGGGGGAAAAAAAGGGAAAAAAATTTTTTAAGGTTTCCCCCTTTCCCCAAAAAAAAGCCCTTTTGGGTTTGAAAAAAAAAAAGTTTTTTTAAAAAAAAAAGGGGGAAAAAACTTTTTTTTTTAAAAATTTTAAAATTTTCCCCCAAAAAAAAAAAAAATTTTTTTTTCCCTTTTTTTTTTTTTGGGGAAAAAAAAAATTTTTTTTTTTTTTTTTTTTTAAAAAAAAACCCCAAATTTTAAAAAAAATTTTTTTTTAAAAAAAAAAATTTTTTTCCCCCCCAAAAAAAAAAAAAAAAAAAAAAAAAAACCCCCCTTTTTTTTTTTAAAAAAAATTTTTTAAAAGGGGAAAAAAAAAAAAAAAGGGGGAAAAAAAGGGTTTTTTTAACCCCAAAAAAAAAAAAAAATTTTTTTTTTAAAAAAAGGGGGGGGAAAAAAAAAAAAAAATTTTTTAAAAAACCCCTAAAAATTAAAATTTAAAAAAAATTTTTCCAAAAAAAAAAAATTTTTTAAAAAAAAAACCCCCTTTTTTTTGGGGGAAAAGGGGGAAAAAAAGGGAAAAAAAAAAAAGGGGGGGAAAAAAAAAAAAACCCCCCCCCCAAAAAGGGGAAAAAAAATTTTTTTTAAAAAACCCAAAAATTTTTAAAAAAAAAAAAAATTTTAAAAAGGGGCCCCCCAAAGGTTTCCCCAAAAAACCCCGGAAAAAAAACCCCAAAAAAAAAAAAAGGGGGTTTTAAAATTTCCCGGGGGGGGGGGGGGGGGGGGGGGGGGGGGGGGGGGGGGGGGGGGGGGGGGGGGGGGGGGGGGGGGGGGGGGGGTTTTGGGGGGGGGGGGGGGGGTTTTTTTTTTTTTT
>CM031611.1:38455416-38470416 GCA_018398815.1 Conus ventricosus | reverse complement strand
GAAGGGCACCTTAAAACCAACGGCAAACCCCAGACTTGGGGGTTTTTGTGCAGGGTTGGGTTCACTTTTAGACAATTCCCCTAGGGCTTAAAAAAGTCCCCCGTGGGACTTCCAAAGGGGTTCCCTTGTTTCAATTGGACTGGCTACATAACATAAACTTTTAAAATAGTAAAAAGGTTAAAATTAGGGACTTTAATGAAACTTCCCCTTTCTGGGGAAAAAACTTTCCCGAAGTCGGCTCAACCGTTTAGGGAGAAACCCCATCAGACCCCCCACCCGGCGGCCTGGTTTAAAAAATGGAATATCACGAGACTTTCCTGAATCCCTAATTTACAGATCATCCCGCAATTGACTTGTCCCTTTAAAACCCCCCCTCAATGGCCCCCAGCTGTACATGGCAAAATTTTGAAAAACACCTTTAAGGGGGGATCCAAAATTCCCCTAGTTTTTCCCCTGAAGGATTTGTATGAGGGCCCAAAATGAAAAGTAAAGGGAAAAAATTTCCCCCCGGGGTTACAACGAAACTAAATTTTGGGCCCAAAATTTTAATCTGTGCTATCTTCCCTAAGATTCAATTCTTTTGGTTTAAAACAAAATAGAATCATGGACAGGGGCAAATTTTATTAATACAATCCGCTCCCACTCATGCAAACGGTGAGGGGAAATTCCGATTTTTAGGGCAACAAAAAACCCCAAAAACACACGGGTAAAGTGGGGTGACCCAAATTTTTGCCCAAAAAGCTGTTGATAAAAATAAAAACCCTTTTAAAAAGAAAGCAAAAGTAAAAAAAAAAGGTTAAAAAAGGGGCAACCAAATTTAAAAACCCGGCCCAAGAAACAAGGAATAAAATAATTGAAAAAACTAAACCCCGAGTACGGGCATCATTTTTTTTTAAATTAAAAAAGTGACCCCTAAAATACAAAAAATTTTTTTAAAAAATCCAGAAATAAAAACGGAAACCATTTACCTGCATATCCAATCATAATAGTCCGTAAAATTTTTTCCCTTTGACAAAAAACCCAAAAACAAATCTTTTTCCACATGTTTTTTCCCAAAAAAACTCCTTCTGTAGTTTTTCCGACAAATGCAGGGGCAAAGGGGGGAAACCCAAAAAAATTTAAAAAAATTACGCTATTTTTGGAAAGAAAAAAATGATTTATTTTTCTAAATCTGATATTTTTTCCTCAGGAATTACACTCTGCCCATTCTTCATTGTAAAAACGAAAACGCGCTGGGGGTTTAGAACCCCCTTTCCCAAAAAAAATGTTAAAACAAAAAACCACAAAAAATTTTGTTTTATTTTCTACATGAAATTATTTAAAAATTTGGATTGGGGAAGGGGGAAAATACCTTCCCCTTTGGGAAGCTCAAATTAAAAGTTTTCCCCTTTTTTAAAAATGGGAAAAACAATGACAAACACAAATACTACAACCCCATACTCTTAAAATCCCATTTTTCTGTAAAATAATGGAATAATTTTTCTAAAAAGATTGACATCCCTTTTTGAAAAAACTCGCATTAAAATTCCCGGAAACCCCAGCCGGTTTTTTTGAAAGGGCAGGTCTAAAATTAAAAGGGTCTCTTGGAAAGCTCACCAAAGCAGAATTTAAAAACCAATTTTTCTATAAGAAAAAAAAAAGTTCCCCGGGCCCCATTTTTTTGATATCAACAAGGGTTTGTCAAGTTTTTGGGGGTGATAGGGTTTTTTATAAATTTAAAAAAAAAACTATAAAGGTTCCCCTCTGGCATTTTGTTTAAAAAATTTTTTTAAACATCCGGGCCAAAAAAAGTTTTCAACAAAAAATTTGGGCCCAAATTATTTTATCCAAAAAAAAATTACTAGAATGGGTTTTCCCCCCCCAAAGGGTTTTGGGATCGCCCCCCCTTTTCTTTAAATATTTTTAAAAAATAAGGATTTTCCTAAAAAACATTTCAAAAAAAAAATTAACTTGTTTTAATAAGCGGGGGACATCTGCTTTTTTTGGGGGAACGCCACATTAAAAAAGAACACAGCAAAAAATCCCGGTTTAAATTTCAAAAAGAAATTTTTTCAAAAAATTGACAAAATTGCGAACTTCAAAGTCGATTAAAGGCTTATGCCGGGCGGGTGAAAAAAAACCCCAAAAGATTTTTTTTTTGCCGGGGGGTCTGCACCAATAAATCCCTAACCCTTTAAAAAAAAAAATTACCAAAAATTTACTACACCTTTTGAGATTTTTTAAAATTCCCCTTTTGGGCAAATTATGTCCCAAAACTTTTTTTTGGAATTTTTCCCCGGGGGAAAAAATAAAAAAACAACACCAAAATCTCTTAAAACGCTTTAAATTTTTAACAAACAAAGTTTGGGCCAAAACCCAAAAGTTTAAAACATCTTTCTTCGGGTTTAGTTTTCCAAATTTCTTTTGCACAAAAGGTTTTTTTTGGGGGGAACCCCAAATTTTTTATTAAAAAAGCTTCAGTGGGGTTTTAACCCTAAGGGAAATTTAGGGTTAGGGCCCCTTTGGGTTTTTTTCAAAGCTTCAGCTTTAAAGGAAAAAAATACCATGAAGCCCGGTTTTTTTCTTACCTCGGGTGAACCTTTGTGACCCCACCCCCCTAAGTAACATTTTTCCCCTGCTCAACCATTTAAATGGGTAACCAAATGGGGAACCCGGAAAATGGTCTATGTAGACTTTTCCCAAACGTGGCTAAAAAAAAATTTACCACTAAAACGAAACTCACAAATTCTTCCTCAATTTTTTAAAAATTTAGGGTTTTCAAACAAAAAAACATGCTGTGCGTTTCCCAAAGTCCCAAACCCAAAAAGGGGGGCCTTTTTTCAAAACCCCAAAAAAGATTATAACTATAAATACATATTTTAAAACTGTTTAAAAATTAATTTTTTCCGGCTTGGAAGCAAAAACACATTTCAATATTGTTATTTGTACCTTTTTTAAAAGCTAAACTAGGGTCCTATTAAAAAAATATTTCGGTTTTTGGGGGGTTTTTAATTTTTCCAAATTTTTTTTAAAATTAAAAGGGGCCTTTTCAAACTTTTTGGGGGGGCATCTTTCCTTTTTTTTCACCGAACTTATAGCAAAATTTAATTGGCCCTAGAGTTTCATAAATAAATTTTTCATTTGACGTTGAAATTTTCTTTTGTGTAATTCAAGTCATTCTTCCCAAACTTTGAAATTCCTTCAAATTAAAAAAACGTGGGGTGGAAAATGGATCAGGAAATTAAAAAATTTTTATCACAACAATTTTGTCAAAGGGAATAAAAGTTAATTTTTTTGGGTTTTCCCTTCCCATTCTTCATATCCGGAAATGAATGGGCTGACAGGGTTTCTCGACAAGGCAACAATTCTGGGCAATTCGGCTTCCCATTCCTAAAAACCCCGGGGGCTTTCAAAAGGGTAATTTCTTTTCCTTTCAAAGGGGCCTCTTTTGGGAAAAATTTGAGGAAAAAACAAAAAAGAAATTTTCTCCCCCGAAACATAAACCCGACTCTTCTTTTAAAATTTTTGTAACGAGCTCTCGAGCAAGGAAATTTTTTAAAAAGGGGTGGCCCCCCAGTAATTTTCCCGTAAAAAACCCTAAAAAAACCCTAGGATTTAAAACCCAAAAACACAGTTAAAAAACTTGCCTCCTTAAATTATTTTTGGGTTTTAAAAAAAAGCATTCAAACAAAATATGTCAAGAAAAATTCCCATGGGGGGCTTGGGCGCCCTTGAAAATTTACCAACAACACACGTTTTTTTTGGGGTTTTTGCCCCTACTTTTTTCCCCTTTGTTAAGTTTCGAAAGAGCTTTCCAAATGCAAAACCAGGATTTTCCATGCCCTTAAAATTTTTTACGAATTCTTATGTTAAGGCCCCGGTTGGGTCAATCCTGTAATTTTCTGTTTCAAAGACTTTTTTCGACAGTTTTTTTTTTTCTTTTTTAAAGTCTTTTTTTTTTTTTTTTTTTTTTTAATTCCCCCCTTGAGTTTCTCCTCATCCCCAAAATAAAACGACGCCAACAAAAACCACCCAACAAAGCCCGCCCGGGGGCCCCCGTCACTAGCACGGGTGCCCTGCACACACTAAGCAAGCGCTTTCACACACTCCCCCCACAGCACACACACACACACACCACACACACACACACACACCCCACAACACACAAAACCCCCAAACACACCTTGTCTAAAATTTTAATTTGTAAAAGCCTTTAAAAAGAAGAACAACCAAAAAAACACACACACCCCCACACACACACACACACAACCCCACACAAAGCACCCCCAAAAACCCCACACACCACAGGGCCCTTTAAAAACACCACACCACCCCACACACACCCAATTTTCACTTTTAAACCCCGTACCCCTTCCCCCCCCCCGAAACCCCCCCCCCCCCCCACCCCCCCCCACCCCGGGCCCCCCCCCCCCTGGCCCCTCTCCCTAAAAAACCCTCCACAGAACCCCGGCTAAAACGGGCCCCCCTTTTTCCCCCCTTTCAAGCATAGGGGCTGTGTGTCTTTCACCAGAAAATCAAAAAGAAGAGAAAAAGGGGGAAGCAATTTTCGGGCCCGGCCCCCCCCCACGCTCTTTCTTTAACCCCCACGGGCCCTGCTGGGAGAGGGGTTGTTTGGGGTTTTGGGTCAAGGGGCAAAAAACCCTTAAAGGGACTTCCCCCCTTTTGACATTCAATCGCTGGACCATCCGGGGGAAAAGAAATTTCAAAAGCGGGGCGTTCGCCCCCTCTGGGGAGGGGGGGAGGTTCAGGGGGGGATGGGGGGGGGGGGGGGGGGGGGGGGGGGGGGGGGGGGGGGGGGGGGGGGGGGGGGGGGGGGGGGGGGGGGGGGAAAAGGGGGGGATGAAAGGGGGGGGGGGGGTGGGGGGGGGGGGGGGGGGGGGGGGGTGGGGGGTGGGGGGGGGGGGGGAGGGGGGGAAGAAAAGGAAAAGGGGGAGGTTTAAAAGGGCCCCGTTTTTAATTAAAACAAGGCCTTGGGCCCAACTCGTTTTTTTTTTTTTAAAAAATAAAAGGAAAGTTTGGGGAATTTCTTTTTTTAAATTTTTTCTTAAATTTCCCATCCACCCATATTTTTTTAAAAAACCTCCAATTAAAGGGGCAAAAAAAGAGGGACCCCAAATCCCCACCCCATTTAAATTCCTTTTCCCACAAAAATATGGAAAAAAACAAATCAGGAAAGGGACTTTAAAAGTTTAATAAAAAAAAGTACTGGGGGTGGGTTTTTGGGTTAAAAAAATTGGGGAAAAAACCCCCCTGGGGGGTGAGGAAGCCTTCCGGGGCCCCCTTGAACAAATCTTTTATTTTTCCTTTCCACCTCTTGCTGGTTCGAAAAAGTAAAAAAAAAGACAAAAAGGTTTTAAAAAATTTTGGGTTTTTTAATTGGGTGTCAAAAAACACCCCCCATAATTTTTTTTTAAAACCCCCAAGGAAAAAAAACAAAAAAAAAAACCGGGAAATAAAAAAAAAAATTTAAAAAAGAAAAAATTTGGAAGGGGAAAAAGGCCGGAAAATCAAAAACACCAAAAATTTTAAAATGTAGCAAACTTTTACCAAAGCTTGGGCCCCAAACAAGAATTCCTTTAACAGGATTTCCCTTCTGTTTCAACAACCAAAAAATTTGGGGGGGCTTTTATTTAAATTTAAAAACCCTTAAGCTTTTGGGGCCCCAATTTCCCCCCCACTTTGTAAAAAGAATTTTTCTGGTTTTGAAAACCTTTTGTTTTGTTTCCCGCCCCCTTTAAAAACCCCTTAAAGGAAATTTTTGTTTTGTTGGTTTTTTTGGGGGGGCACCCCAGGTTTTCCCAAAAAACTGTGGGGTTTTTTCTTCCCGGGGTTTTCCCGAAAAAAGAATTTCCCCCCCCCGTGTTTTCTTCTTTAAAACCCCGGGTGGTGGTTTTGGGGGGGTTGTGGTTTTTTGCCGTGGTTAAATGGGCCCTCCTTTTCCGCGGGCGGCGGCCTTTTGGGTGGGGGTTTGTGGGTGGGTGGTGGTCTGCTGGGGGGGGCCCCCCCCGGGGGTGTTTTTTTTTTTTTTTTTTTGGGGGTTTTTGTCCGGGGGCTTGGTTCTTGGGGCGTTCCCTTTGGTTTTTTTGTTGTTGGGGGTGGTTTGTGGTCCTTTCTTTTTGCAAAATTTCCCCCTTTTTTTTGGGGTTTTCCCCCCCCCTTTAATTTTTGTTTTTTAACAAAGAATTTTAGAATTTTTTTTGTTTTTTGGACTTTCTCCGGTTTATTTTAAGCCCTTTTTTTAAACCTTTTTGTTTTTGTTGTTTGGGGTTTTTGTTTTGTGTTTGTTTTTCCATTTTTTTTTTTATTTTTTTGGTTTTCCCAAAAATTTGTTGTTTTTTTTTTGTTTTTGGGGGGGTTTTGGGTTGGTTGCTTTTGTTTTTTTTTCCCCCCCCCGGCCCGGTTTTTTTTTTTTGTTATTTTATGGTGTGGTTTTTGGGTGTTGGGGTGTGTGTTGTGTGTGTGTTGGGGTTTTGGGGGGTGGGGGGAGAGGGGGGGCGGCCCCCCCCGCGCGCGCCGGGCCGCGGGCCGTCTTGGTTTTGTGGTTTGTTGGTGTTTGGTTGGGGGTTTTTGGGGGGAAAAAGGGTGGGGGGGGGAGGGGGTGGGGTGGGGGGGGAGGAGGGTGGAGGGGTTTTTCCTCCCCCCTCTTTAACGGGGGCGTTTTTTTTTTTGTTGGGTTTTTTTGTATGGTTGTTTTTGGGTTGGGGGGGGAAAAGCTTTTTTTTTTCCTCCCCCCCCCTTTCCCTTTTTTGCCTTTGTTCACACAAAAGAATGGGGAAAATTTCCGGGTGGGAAAAAAGAAACATTTCCCTTTTATTGGAAAAAAAAAAAGGTTGTTGTGTGTTTTTTTTTTGTGTTTGTGGAAAAAGGGTTTTTTGGGCCAATGGGGGGGGATGGGGTGGGGGGGTGGTGTGTGTTTGGGGGTATGGTTTTTGAATGGCGGCGGGTTTGGGCTTTTTGGTCGGGAAAAAAGGGGGGAAATTTGGTTTTCCCCCTTTTGGGTTTTGGGGTGTTTTTTGTGTTTAAAAGGGGGTTTTTAAAAGGGCAAAACAAAAACCGCCCAAAACTGCCCCCCGCCCCACACCCCCCCCCCACATTTTTTAAAACAAAACTCAAATTCTAATTTTGGTGTTTTTTTTACCCGGGGGGGGGAGGGGGGGGGGGGGGGGGGGGGGTGGGATGGGGGGGGGGAAAACTGGGGTGGGGGTGGGGCGGGGTTTTTTTGCTTTTGGGGGTTTTTAAAAGAACGGGCAAACTTTAAAAAGGGAAGAAAAAAAGATTTTTTGAAATTTTTGTTTTTGTTTTTTTTCTCCTTTTGGTTTTCCAAAAAATACCCCCCAAAACACAATCCAAAAAAAAGAAAAAACCTTTTTGGGAAAACAAAGGGGATTTTCACAGAGAAAGAAAAAAAGAACTAATTTTTTTCCCCCGGGGTTTTTCCCCTTTTTTTTTTTGTTTTCCCCAAAACATTGGAAAAAAGGAAAGGGGGGTTTTTTTTAAGGGGAAGTGGGGGTGGGGTGGGGGGGGGTGGGTGTGTGTGTGTTTGGGGGGGTGGTGTTGGGTGGGGTTTTGGGGGGGGGTTTATGGGGTGTTTGTTTTGGGGCGGGGGCGGCGGCGGGCCCCCCTTTTTTTTTGGGGGTTTTGTTTTTTTGTTTTTTTTTTGGTTAAAAAAAAAGGCCCCAAAGCCCCCCAGGCCCCCCCCCCCCCCCCCTACAACTAAAAAACAAAACTTTCAACTGGGAAAAAGGACCCCCACCCCCCAATTGTTTCAAACGTTAAAGGGGGGTTGGGGGGGGGGGGGGGGGGGGGGGTGGTTTTTTTTTTTGGGGTTTGTTGACCCCCCCTTTTTTTTTTTGGCTTCGTTTTGTGTTTTTGTTTGGGGGTTATTATTTTTTCCTAAAGGGTTTTTTCCTTTTAATTTTATCCTGGGGAATTAAAAAAAAATTTTTTTTAAAATTGCCGAAATTTTTATTTTGGGAAAAAGAAAATTAAATTTTTCCCCCCCTTTGCCAATAAAAAAAAGATCCCAAAAAAGAAATTTTTCTTTAATTTGTCCTGCATTCTAAAAGAGCCCAAAGGAAAAAAGGGGTGCCTGGTTTCTTTCCCTTTTTTCCTCCTCCTCTTTTTTTTTTCAATTTTTTTTTCCCCCCCTTTTTTTTTTTTATTTGGGGTTTTTTTTTTTTTTTTTTTTGTTGACCGGGGATGGAGGGTTTTGGTGGGTTCTCCTTGGGGTTCGGGGCCGCGTTCCCGCCCGGCCTTTTGGGTGGGGTGTTGTTTGTTTTGGGGGTTTTTTTTTTTTGGGTTTGGTGGGTGGGTTTTTTAAAAAAAAAAGGACAAAAAGGACCCAAACGAAGGAAAACATTTCGAAAAGAGAACCCCCTCCTTGGTTTTTCAAACCACAAATTTTAAAACCCGTTCTCCCGTTTTTCCTCTTTGGGGGGGGGGTTGGGAAAGGGGGGGGCCAAAGGGGGGCCCCCTTCCCTCTTTTCCCCCCTTTTGCGTCTTTTTATTTTCCTCCCCTTTTTTTTTTTTCGTGGTTTTGGGTTTTTTGGGTGTTTGTGGTTTGTGGGGTTTTTTTTTGGAAAAAAAAGAAAGGCAAGGCCCGCCGACCGAAAGCGACCTTGAAGGAAGAAAGGGGAAAAACCGGAGAACCAGAAGGGGGAAAAAACTATTCCCCAAGGCCTCCGCAAAATTAGCAAAAAAAAAAACCGCCACCCCCCCCCCCCAACCCCCCCTGGCCGCCTTGCCCCCCCCACGCAACACGGCCCAAGAGAAAGGGATGGGAGGGACAGGGGAGAAGGGAAAAGGGAGTTTAGAGGGAGAAAAAAGGAAAGGGGGGAGAAAAAAAAGAGAAGAAAAAAGGGAGAGAGGCCCCAAAAAAAAAAAGGGCAAAGGGCAAAACAGGAAAAACCCCGGGGGAAAATTTTTTTTTTAGATTGGATTTTTTGGGAAATTTTTTTTTAATTTTTTTTTTTTTTTTTTTTTTTTTAAACCCCCCCCCCCCCAAATTTTTTTTTCCCCCGGTTTTTTTTTCCCCCCCCAATTTTTTTTTTTACCCCCCCCCCCCCTTTTTTGTGTTTCCCCCCAAACCCCCGGTTTTTTTTTTTTAAAATCCATTTCCCCCTTTTTCCCCCTCGATATTTTTCCCCTCCTAGGGGCCCCCAAGGGGGAAAATTTTTTTCCCCCCTTTTTCCGGGGGGGGGGGGGGGGAAATAAAAAAAAGTAAAAAAAAACAAAGAAAAATTAAAAAAAAAATTGTTCCCCCAAAAAAAAAGGAAAACACCCAAAAAAAATAAAAAAAAAAAAGGGGTTAAAAAAAAAAAAAGGGGAAAAAAAACCAAAACCAAAACAAAAAAAATTTTTAAAAAAAATCTCCTTCCCCCCCCCTTTTTTTCCCTTTTTTCCTTTTTTTTCCCTCTCCCTCATCCTCTCCCCCTCCCCTTTTTTTCTTCTTTTGTTTTAAAAAACCCTTTTCCCCCCCCTTTTCTCCCCCCACCCCTCTCCCCTCTCCTCTCGGTCCCTCCCCCTCCTCCTTATCTCTCTTCCTCTCTCTCCCCTTTTTTCCTCTCTTTTCACACAACACACACACACCCACCACACAACCCCACAACACACACACACACACACTAACACCACACACACACTACCACATAACCAACCCCACACACACTTAAAACCACACACAAAAACACACCCCCACACACACCAAACCCACACACACACCCCAAAACAACACCACACACACCCCCCACACGGGACGCACACACGGGGCGCGAAAGCAAAAATTTTTTTTTTTTAAACCCCCCCCCTCCCTCTCCCCACCCACCCACACCCCCTCTCCCCCTTTTCCCCAAAAGTGTTTGTATGGAAAATGGCTAAAAAAGGCGTTTTCCCCCCCCTTACCACCCTAGGGGCTGGTTCTTTCATCCAGAATCAAAAAAAAAAAGAAAAAAGTGAAACAATAAATGGCCCCCCAACCCGGGTTTTTCTTAAAACCCCAAAGGCCCTGTTTGGGGGAGGGTTGGGTTTTTGTGGGTTTTTTTTGTTTTCACTCAAGTCACCTTTTTTCACCCCATTTGATATTCAGCGTTTTGGGAAAACCCCCCGGATGACGAAGGAAGGCGAGCTTTCGGCCCCGTAAGGGGGGTTGGGGGGTGTGGGGGGGGGGGTGGGGTGGGGGGGAATTTTACGTGCTCAGCAAGAGGGGAGCGTTCCCCCCAGGGTTTTTTGGGGGGGGGTTGGGGTGGGAAGAGAAAAGAGTTTTTTTGTCTCAGCTTTTTAGGCAATACGCTCCCAAAAAAACAGTAAACCATCAAAGTCAAGGTCCCAAAGGGCGTGCGCCTTTTTTTCTTTTTTCTTTTTAAAAACCCCCTTCTCTGGCTTTATTGCTTTTTTTTTTTAAAAGTTCATAAAAAGTTTTCCTTTTTAAGACTAAGCTCGTTTTCCGGGGTTTTAAAATTCTCTTTGGGTATTAAAATGGGCCCGGTTTATCTGTATCTGCTTTGGTGCAGACTCCCCCCAGTATGGCCCCCAAAATGGCGGGGCGAGTGAAAGAGGGACACACGGCATTCTTTATCTTGCCAAAAAGCGTCGACCCCTTTTCTGGGGAAGGGCTTTTATAAACCCCTGGGGGAATGTATGACGGAGACTCGCTTACTGTAAAGGGCTTTTTTAACCCATGGGTGAAAGGATAGCGAGGACTCCCCTTTCTTTTACAAAAGGGCTTTTTTACCCATGGCGAATGTATGGGCGAAGACTCCCCTTACTGTGACAAGGGGTTTTTTAACCCATGGGTTTTAATGTATGACAAGACCGCTTTCCGGGGAAGGGCTTCTTTTCCCGGGGGTGAAAAGAAAGAACGAGGGACTCGCTTACGTGGGCAAGGGCTTTTCCCCCGGGGGGAATAAAAGCAGAGACCGCCCTTTCTGGGGACAAGGGTTCTGTACCCATGGGTTTAAAAGTAGACAAAAGACCGGTCAAGGGGACCCAAGGGGGTTTTTAAAACCCCTGGCTGAATGTATGAGCGAGAATCGCTCACGGGGACAAGGGGTTTTGTAACCCCGGGGGTGAATGTAAGAGCGAGAAAAACCCGCTACTGTGACAAGGCTTTTTTACCCGGGGTGGGAAATTTTACAAGACCGCTCACTTAAAAGGGGGCTTATGTCCCATGGCTGAAAGATAGCGAGAGAAAAACCCCTTACGGAAAAGGGCTTTTTGGACCCATGGGTAAAGTAGGGGGCGAAACTCCCCTTACTGGGGACAAGGGGTTCTTACCCCTGGGGTTTAATTTTGAGCGAAGGGAAACGCTTTCTGGTTTAAAAGGGGTTTTTTGTACCCAAAGGCTTTAATGTATGAGCGAAAAAACTCGCTCCCCTGTGACAAGGGTTCCGTACCCATGGCCCGAATGTATGAGCGAGAGACTCGCTTTACTGTGACATGGGCCTTTTGTACCCATGGCTGAATATATGAGCGGGGGACTCGCTTACTGTGGGCAAGGGGGTTTTGTACCCACCTTTAATGTAAAAGGGGCGAGAGAACTCGCTTAAATGTGACAAGGGCTTCTGTACCCATGGGTGAATGTCCCGAGCGAGGAAACTCGCTTACGTGACAAAAGGGGGTTTTAGACCCATGGCTATGTATGAACGGAGACTCGCTCACTGTGCAAAGGGGGTTTTTTTACCCATGGGAATATATGACCAGAAAACCGCTTTTCTGTGGGCAAGGGATTTTGTTAACCCCCTGGCTAATGTTGAAACGAGAGACTTTCCCTTTCCCCGAAAAAGGGGTTCTTTACCCAGGCTGAAAGTTTGACGAGAGACCGCTTACTGTGACAAGGGCCTTGTACCCAAGGCTGAATGTTGACAGAGACTGCCTTTTTCTTTACAAGGGGTTCGTTCCCATGGCGGGAAGTAGGGCGGGGACTTTGCTTACTGTAAAAAAGGGGTTTTTGGGAAACCCCTGGCTGAAGTATGACCCAAGACTCGCTAAAATTGGGCAAGGGGTTCTTTTCCCTGCTGAATGGTTGTGGGGTTGAACGAAGGAAATGGGACACACTGTCGAGTTTCATCCTCACACTTTTTCTGAATTTGGGGTTTGGGGAAATGCACCCAAAAAATGTGGTTTAGAAACCCCCTTTAAAATTAGGGCCTGAAATTTCTCCTCCTTTGTAAAAGCTATAATTGTTTTTTTATTTTTTTATCATTATTTTTTACGTCCCCCCCTTTTCCCCCTTGTTAAAAACAAAAAGGAAAAAAATACGTAACAAAAAAAACTGAGGGGCCCAAAATATGAGAGGGGTTAGTGGGGGTGTGCAAAACCCACAGGGAAAAGACAAGAATGGGTTTTCCTTTCGTCATTTTTTTTCTTTTTTTTTTGGGGCCCCTTAAACTTTCCGGGTTTTTTTGTTTGGGCCTTTTTTCCCCTTGTCTTTCTTTTCGCTAAAACCCCCCCCCCCCCCCCCCCCCCCCCCCCCCCCCCCCCCCATCCTTTTCCCCTCTTTTTTTTTTTTTTTCAAAATTTTGGGGCTTTTGGGGTTTCCCTTTTTTCATGGACGTATGGGTGGGGAATGGATAGATAAAGGATGTACTTTCGGACTTTTTTTTTTATGTACCGACTTTTTTTTTTTTCTTTTCCTTTTTCCCCCCTTTCCCACTCTTCTTGCAGGGAAGGGGAAATGTTTAAAATGTTTTCCCGTTTGCACACATCCCCCTTTTGCTTTTTATGTGTTCCGGGGGCGCAAGGGAAAAGTGAATTTCTAAAAGCTGAAGGGTTGGGGCTTTTGAATTCGTGGGGTTTTTTCATTGTCATAACGTCTAAAACAGAAACGTGGTTTGGGGGTTTTTTGTGTGGGGGTGTTGTTGGGGTGGGGTGGAGGGGTGGTGGGTGGTGGTTTTGGGTGTGTGGGTTTTTGGGGTTGGTGTGTTTTTGTGTGGGGGTGTGTGGTGTGGTGTGTTTGTTTGTGTGTGGTGTGTGGGGGTGTGTGGGGTGTTTTTTTTTGGGGTGTGTGTTGGTGTGTGTGGGTGTGTGTTTGTGTGTGTGGTTTTGTGTGTGTTGTGTTGGGGTTGGTGTGGTTTTTGGGGGGGTTGTGTTGTTTTTGGGGTGTTTGTTTTGTGTTTTTGTTGTTTGGGGGTGTGGGGTTGTTTGGGGGGGGGTTTTGTGTTTGTGTGGGGGTGTTTGTTGTGTTTGGGGGGTGTGTGTGTTTCGTCATGTTGTGTGTGTGGTGTGTTGGGGTGGTGTGTGGTGTGTGTGTTGTGTGTGGGTGTGTGTGTGTGTGGGGGTTTTTGTGTGTGTGGGGGGGTGTGGGGGGGGGGGGTGTGGGGTTTTGTTTTTGCTTTGTGGAAGGGGGGGGTGCGTTTTTCTTCTTTCTCCTCTCTCCTCCCCTCTCCTCCCCTCATCTCTCTCTCCCTCCTTCTCTCTTCCCCCCCCTCTCTCTCTTCCTCCTCTCCTCTCCCCTCTCTCTCTCTCTCTGGGGGTGGGTGGGGGTGTCTGCACGTTTTAGTGAGGTTGCATGTAGGGGTGGGAATGTTTAGTGAAAGAGAGAGAAGAGAGAGAAGAGAGGGGAGGGGAGAGGGAAAAGAGAGAGAAGAAGAGAGAGAAGAGAGAGAAAAAGAGAGGAAAAATTTTCAAGTATGCAGTGTGCCCTGTGGGGGTGTGGGTTGGGTGGTGGGGTGTGTGTTGGGGTGTGTGTGTGTGTGGGTGTGTGTGGTGTGGTTTTCGCGCGCGCGCCGCGCGCGGGGAGGGGGTTTCGCGTGGGTTTCGTGCCCCGGAAACTGTGGGGCTAGGTCGGGTGAGTTCTTCTCTGTTTTCCCTAAGAGACCCCGTGTTGTGTGTGTGTTGTGGGGTTTTGTGTGGGGTGTTGGGGGGGTGCGTGGGGTGCGTGCGTGCGGGGCGTTTCGTGCGGGCGTTGGGGTGCGTGCTGCGTGCGTGCGTGCGGCGGCGGCGTGCGGCGGTGGTGTTTTGGGGTTTTTAGTGTGTGGGGTGGGCGAGCGGTGCGGGGCGTGCGTGCTTCGGCGGCGCGTGCGTGGGTGCGTCGTGCGTTCGTGCGTGCCTGCGTGCGTGCGGGGTGTGGGGTGGTGGGGTGTGTGTGTTGTGTGTGTGTGGTGTGTTTTTGTTTTGTGGTGTATAAGCGCAAGCCAAAGAAAAAAGAAGAGAAGAAAGGGGAGAGAGGGAAAAGAGAGAGAGAGAGAGAGAAGAGAGAGGGGAAGGGTGGGGGAAGAGAGGGGACGGGGAGACAGGGCAAAACTGACAGAGATACACCGTCAGACAAAATGATAGATAACAAAAGAAGTAAAATGCGGGAGAAAATGATGGGGATAAATCCCGGGCCTTTGGGTTTTTTTTCTTTTTTTTCTAATGCTACACTACAAAAGCAATATTTTCCCCCGGGGTTTAAAGAAAAAATTAAATTTTTTTTCCCAACGTGATTATTGACCAGGGGTTTTTTAAACAAGAAAAGAAAGGGAAACATGAAAAGGCCCAGGAATTTTTTTTTCTTTTCTTTCTTTTAAAAGTGAAACCCCCTCTTAAGACAAAAAAAACAAGACAGTTAACGGGCCCCCCTGGGGAAAAATCCCCCATGTGTTCTGAGAGAGAGAAGAGAGGGGAGAAAGAGAGAGAGAAGGGGGAGGGAGAGAAGAGAGAGAGAAAAGAGGAAATTTAGAGAAGAGAGAGAGAAAATGAAAAAGAGAGAAGAGAAAGAGAAGAGAGGGGGGGAAAAGAGAGAAAGGAGAGAGAGAGGAGAGAGAGAGAGAAGAGAGAGAGAGAGAGAAGAGCGATCCATGAAGAATAAAATCGTCAAACAACCAGGAAAAGGGGAAAAAAGTTTTGTGCAAAGTCCCAGTCCACTGGGATTTTTTAAATTTTTATTGGGCATTTTCCAAAAGGGAAACAACTCTTTCGGTCCAAAAATCACCAGCAAAAGCGGCAACACTCTTTAGTAGACTAAAATTTTCCCCCGGGCTTAAAAAAACAACGGATGACCAGCCACTCCCCCTTTTGTGTGGA
>CM031611.1:38440416-38442916 GCA_018398815.1 Conus ventricosus | reverse complement strand
CGAATGGAAGGATGAGTGGCATTTTGCTGAAGCGGGATGCGGATGGGGGCAATGGTTCTCTTATTTTCATGTCATTTGGTTTTCAAGATGGAAGAGATTTTAATTCTTTTTTTTTTTTTTTTTTTGCTGTCCCACTCTCTGCGCCACCTCAGAGGCAGTGCACCCACGCCGCTCATTCCGACACCCCGTCCACAGCCATAGCCCGGTCGGCCCCGCCGCAGCCCCGGCACCGGCAATCCACAGGAAGCAGTCAATGTCAAGTCGTCAAGAGGCAACCCACCGGAGGAGACACTGCACTGCTGCCGAGTCACTTTGGTGGTGTTCAGTGGCGCCTGTTCTGATCTAACATACGCAGGACACCACCTACTAAGCCCCCTACTGACGACAATAATTGCTTAGTCGCGGAGCCGGCGTGACTGAGCTCTCCCCGAGGGAGTCGCCGAACCTGGATCCCCATCCGTGTCCGAACAACAGGGCACATGGACTCGAAAAAAACCCCAGAAGGGGAAAAAAACAAAGGGAAAAAATTTTTTTTTTTTATTATAAAAAAGAGATAAAAAGATTCCGGTTTCCTTTTGGGTCTAAAAAAGGGGGCGTACTCTACGTTTCCTTTCATAATAACCGGGGGCCAACCGGGCCCGAAAACACCCCGTTTGGCGGGAAAATTTTGAGCAACACTCTAGAAAAAACCATTAAGGGATGAAACTCGACTGGGGTCCCGTTTCCCAACTGAGTCCCAGCAACTCAACTCTGGGGAGGGGGCCGCGGGCAGAAAAAAACCACAGGGCTTTTGATGGTTTGACCCACAAACTACCCCCGGGGGTCCGCGACCTAAAACCATTTCCCACGGCGGCTGGGGAATTTTAATTCTTAGTTTTTGGTCCTGAAAATACTTTCAATTACCTGACACACAGCATGTCATCTCCAGCATGAAAAACGCGACGTTTTAAATATATTTAAAATCTTTCGCAATGGTGGGAGGAAACGGGGATGAAAATTAGCAAAGGGCTAACGGGAAAGGGGGGAGAAGAGTGGGAGTAACAACTGGGTGGGGGTGGTGGGTTGGGGTGGTGTGTGGGTTTTGTGTGGGTGTTGGGGTGTGTGTGGCATGTGTGTGTCTGGTGTTTGTGTGTGGTTTTGTTGTGTTTGTGTGTGTGTTGTGTGCTGGTGTGTGTTGTGTGGTGTGTTTGTGTGTGTGTGGGTGTTGTGTGGTTTACATGATGTGTTCTTTTCACATGTGTCATAGATAAATGATGAATAAATACAAAAGAAGAAACAAGGTTATTTCCTAGGCCCCGGCCCCTTAGAAGGGGGGAGTAAACACAAGACATCAACAATGAACTTTTTCATGAAACCACATTTGAAAAACACATTACAGGGCATAATTTCCTGAACTTTAAAAACTTTATACAAGAAAAACGCAGATTCCTAACATCACGGGTTTTGAGGATGCGATCAAAAAGCAGACAAGCAAAAAGGGGCCAAAAATGAAAGATTAAAAAGAAAAAGGGAAAAAGGGGGTGTGGTAAAAGGGGGAAAAAGAGAGAGAGAGAGAGAGAGGAGAAGAGAGAAGAGGAAAAAAGAAGAGAAGAGGAGAAGAGAGAGAGAAGAGAAATGATTATACATTCAGGCAGCAGGCAGACAACGGAAGGCAAACTTTAAAACAAATCAAAAAAAGGATTTTCCATGGGGGATGCGACGTTAACACAAACAAGGCACCGACCTTTACCTTGGCAAAAACCCAAAAAACTTCCTTCAAAAAACACATTCGTTTCTTTTTTTTGTGTGTGTGGCGCACGCGCATGTGTGTGTGGTGTGTGTCGTGTTGTGTGTGTGTGTGTGTGTGTGTGTGTGTTGTGTGTGTTGTAGTGTGTGTGTGTTGTGTGTTGTGTGTGTGTGTTGCGTGCGAGTTACTTCACACTTTGTTTTGTGTGCTCTTCTGCTTTTTTGTCGGTTCCAGTAACGCTGCAGTTTTTCATTTGCCGTTTATCAAGAATGCAGAGTTCAAAGACACAAGGGCACTGATAATATTTGCTGGGAATAAACCATTCT
This sequence comes from Conus ventricosus, assembly GCA_018398815.1. Lineage (NCBI taxonomy): Eukaryota > Metazoa > Mollusca > Gastropoda > Neogastropoda > Conidae > Conus > Conus ventricosus. The sequence continues at coordinate 38,440,864 of CM031611.1, read as the reverse complement.
CTAATTTTACTAAGAGCTGGAACATGCATAAAACAAAATGTACCTCATCTTCATTAGAATGTGTGCATAAACAACATATCAAATTGCTTCATTGTGTTCCCTGTATCTATAATGATGCAACCGCTAACTCTGAAATCCCCAGCCTAAATCTCCTTGTTATATATTTCAAATGACTATCCGTATTCAACAAAGGTGTGTTTTCATGTGTATTGCAAAACATCCTAAACATATTAAATTTTCACGTTTTGAACAAGCTGAAATCAATACATTAAGAGAGAGAGAGAGAGAGAGAGAGAGAGAGAGAAGAGAGAAGGAGAGAGAAGAGAGAAAGAGGGAGAGAGAGAGAGAGAGAGAGAGAGAGAGAGAGAGAGAGAGAGAGAGAGAGAGAAAGAGGGAGCTCTCTCTCTCTCTCTCTCTCCTCTCTCTATCTCTCTCTCTCTCTCTCTCT
>CM031611.1:38435897-38437816 GCA_018398815.1 Conus ventricosus | reverse complement strand
ATTGCCACTAATTGATTGGTGACCTAATACTTTTGAATTCTTTGAAGCACTGCGACTACAGGGTGATAGATGAGTGTCCGGATTGCTGTTGATTAGATTCAGTAAAGTTTGCTAGTTATCAAAATTCTAGTAATGTTTAGCCATTGTTATTTTGGATAAGAAAAATGGAAATGTAATCTCTCTCTCTCTCTCTCCTCCCCTCTCTCTCTCTCTCTGTTTGTGTGTGTGTGGTGTGTGACGTGTGTGTGTTGGTGTGTTTGTGTGTGTATTTCGGCTGCGTATTGATGTTATTGTCACTTAGCTAATAAATAGTATTGGGTACTGTAGAACAGTTCAAGAAGAAAAAAAAAAATGGGGGGAGGGGTTATGATTCTCTCTCTCTCTCTCTCTTCTCTCTCTCTCTCTCTCTCTCTCCACACACACTCCTTGGACAGGAGGATCGCTCATCTAAAGTCCTGTTACTGATTTTTCTTCTTCTTTGAATCAAACTTCTTTATTTTGTTTGTTGTTCAATCGCTTTTTTCCCCGTTAAAGTCATCTACGCCTGATATTTTTAAAAGGATGAACAGCTTATCAACTTTCTAATGCATTTGTGAAGATATGTGTGTTCGTTTCAAGTTTTGTGAGTTTTAGTCGCTAGTTATGCTTAGTTAGTCCCCTAGCGGGGGAAGGGCCGGATGAAAAAAAAACATGTGATTGCTTATCTGTTACCCTTGAAATATAGATCATCATCATTTTCATCACATCATTTTCATTATCATATCAACATCATCATCATCATCTCTCCTCTCTCTCTCCTCTCTCTCTCTCTCCCCTCTCTCTCTCTCTCTCCCCTCTCCCGGGGAGAGAGAGAGAGAGAGTGAGAGAGAGAGAGAGAGAGAGAGAGAGAGAGAGAGAGAGAGAGAGAGAGGGGGGGGGGGGAGAGGAGCTCTGCCGTCAAGATTTCTCCTCCCACATCCATTTCTATCTTGAGGGGAGCCATGAAATCGCCACTAATCTACAAATCGGACTACTGTGTCATAGACAAGCGATCCATCACCACAACGCTGTGGTGTTATAGTAATGATGAGGTCTCTGTGTCGGGAGGTCATGGTTCAATTCCGTCAAAGACAAATTTTTCTGTTGGGGTTGTTTGGCCCGGATCCCCCTCTCCTCTCTTCTCTCTCTCTTTTCTCCTCACCTCTCTCTCTCTCTTCACTCTCTCTCCCCCTCTTGTTTTCCTGAAAACTGGTTTGAGTCTGTTATTCAACCTATTTTCAAGAAGGGGGATATCAATAATCCCAACAATGATAGGAGAATTTCCTTGAGCGATGTTAGTAGTAAATTATTTGGTTTAGTGATAAATAATAGACTCCAAGAATGGGTGGATGAGCACAAACATCACAGGTGATTATCAAGCTGGATTTAAGAGAGGATACTCAACAGTTGACCATGTGTTTTCTTTACTTGCTCTCGTACAGAAACAGTTTTGTTATGATCGAAAATTGTATGTTGCATTTATTGATTTCGAAAACGCTTTTGACACGATAAATCGAAATATTCTTTGGCCAATTCTCTTAAAAGATGACATTAAAGGTAAATTATTTAGATACATTAAAAGCGTGTACAATGATGTCAAAGCCAGAGTTCGATGTGGTTCTATGTTAACCGATTACATTGCCTGCACATCAGGATTAAGGTAAGGAGATACTTGCAGCCCTGTTCTGTTTACTCTTTTCATTAACAAACTGGCGGTTGAAGTAATTAATAAAGGAAGACAGGGTGCTCGATTTTCACTAGATGCATTCGAATTATTTATTCTGTTGTTGGCTGACGATGTCGTTTTAATGGCAGAAGCAGTTACAGGTCTGCAAACACAACTGAACAGCTTACAACACGCCGCTGCATCTCTTCAACTTAAAGTTAATATGACTAAAAGC
>CM031611.1:38428397-38430897 GCA_018398815.1 Conus ventricosus | reverse complement strand
CCTCTCTGTCTTCTGTCTTCTCTCTTCTCTTCTCTCTCTCTCTCTCTCTCTCTCTCTTCTCTCTCTTCTCTTCTTCTCTCTCTCTCTCTCTCTCTCTCTCTCTCTCTCTCTCTCTCTCTCTCTCTCTCTCTTCTCCTCTCTCCTCTCTTCTCTTCTCTCTCTCTCTCTCTCTCTCTCTCGTCTTCTCATCTACAGGTCTCTCTCTCACGCTCCTCTTCTCATTCTCTCCTCTCATCTCTCGGCGTAATTAAAAGACAGAGAGGAGACAAAAACAAGACAGACAGACAGCAGACAGAGAGGGGGAGGGGGGGAGGCTCACGATTTTACAATGTCCTGCACTCATTAACGCCCCCAAATTAAAACAAAAAAAACAGAACGCAGAAAGGCACGTAATTCACTTCCGGGCACTTCCAGAACATCCAAGAAACTGAGATACACCAGCATGACTAAGGACATTCCTCAAAGACAATGAAGTTAGCATCCCTAATTTACTTCCTTCTAATCGTTCCTCCTTGCTGCCATTACATCGCAGCACTTGGATTGAAAACAGGCTTGAAATGTCTTTGTTCTTCCTTCGATTTCTCTTTCCCAACCCCCGACCCACCTTTCTTTTCTCGGGTGATGAGGTTGAAAGGAAAAACAAGCTCCAGAATATTCACTCGGGAAATTCAATCTGAGCAGCCAAGAGGTGCGCTCAAGTCATTTTCACACCCTCAGATTGCATCTCCATAGCGCCAATATTTAGTGTCCAATATGCGCACGTATCACTGTCCACTTCGCGTACCCTTGTTCCTCTTTTTTCTTTTCTCTTCTGGAAATTGGCAGTAATAATAACCATCACTTGGCCAGTCTCTCAGAAAGTTAGTTTCAAGGTCATAACCCCTACCCGAGAAAGACAGAGATAGAGGGAGAGGGAAAGACAGTGAGAGCGATGGGGAAAGACAGAGATAGAGGGAGAGGGAAAGACAGAGAGAGAGCGATGGGGAAAGACAGAGATAGAGGGAGAGGGAAAGACAGACACAAAGACACAGAGAAAGACACATTATGGATAAACAAAGAGACAAAGATAAACTGAGATGGAGACAACTGCTCTGTGTGTGTGTGTGTGTGTGTGTGTGTGTGTGTGTGTGTGTGTGTGGAGAGAGAGAGAGAGAGAGAGAGAGGAGAGAGAGAGAGAGAGAGAGAGAGAGAGAGAGAGAGGAGAAAGAGAGAGAGAGAGAGAGAAAGAGAGAGAGAGTCCTCCACCCATGGCCCGAAAAAAAGAAAGGACAATAGCGTTATTCATTGACATATAAAGCTTGCATACTACACAGGACATAGAATGTTTCAGGACAAGTGTGTTTACATTATTCATGCAAGGAATAGAGTTACTTTCCAAATCTGTTCCCGTCCAACCTGACATGAATGCCGAAATCGGCACGTGCCTTCATCACTATATGGACGGGGAGGGGGGGGGGGGGGGGGGTCTTGACAGTGCCCCTAACACTCGCTAGGGAGTGGCTTTGGATCAGTGGCGAGTGGCCGTGGGGATGGGGGGAGGAGATGAGGTTGTTCTTGCTCAGATCCTCCTCACCCCACCCCCACCCCTCCCACCCCACCCCTCCCACCCCCACTTTGAAACTCAGGTGCAATGTCCTTTGTATTCAGAGCTGCCAATCTCTGAAGAGACTTGAAAAGATTGTGTGTGTGTGTGTGTGTGTGTGTGTGTGTGTGTGTGTGTGTGTGTGTGTGTGTGTGTGTGGACAATTGATAGAAATTTCTGACAGTTGAGAGGAATGCATACGCAATCGCACCCAACCAAAACGACACGATGACAATCCAGACACGTTCTTTCCTTTTGTCAAGTGCTTTCATGGAATCACCCTCTCAGGTCTCAGAGTGCCAAGAGTCTGAAGTCTTTCGCTCCCATCATACCCGTCCTCCACGCAATCTGACCCAAGGTTTTTGCTTTTACTCCCTTCTTTTCATTTTTGTTTTGTTTCGTTTCGTGTTTGGTTTTGATTTTTTTTTTTTTTTTTTTTGATTCGTTTCCTTCTCTCGTCACTTCACTCCAGCTTTGTTTTGAGGGGAGGTTTATGACCTAAAACCCATGTGTGAACTGACACATTTGTCTGTGCTCTCTAACGTGTCAGCTCTGTTGCTTTCTCTTCTTTCCTCTGAGGAAAAAACGAATCGACCAGTCTAATCCTTAAAGATTGGGAAAATAGAAAACGCCATTTTAGAATTCTGACATATTTTGTTGGAAAATGTAATAACTGACAGACTCTTTTGAAACGTGTTCAATGAGCAAACTTCTGTTCGCTTTGTGGTACAGGAAAGGGGCGTTTCGATCCGCATGGGGAGTGACTATAATGCATCGTGCATTCATAGCATCCTTTAAAAGACACCTTTTGTGACTGTAGGTGAGTAATACACGTGGCTCTCCGCTGAGTTGTTTTGTATGCGTGCGTGCGTGCGAGCGTGCTTGGGCGCGCGCGCGCGCGTGTGTGTGTGTGTGTGT
>CM031611.1:38420897-38425897 GCA_018398815.1 Conus ventricosus | reverse complement strand
ATACCGAAAAACAATTTGGCTTTGAATCATCGAGCCCTCATTGGAGTTCAGAATCTCTCTCTCTCTCTCTCTCTCTCTCTCTCTCTCTCTCTCTCTCTCTCTCTCTCTCTCTCTCTCTCTCTCTCCTCTCTCTCTCTCTCTCTCTCTCTCTCTCTCTCTCTCTCTCTCTCTCTCTCTCTCTCTTTTCAGTCCCCAAAACGAAAAGCAAGTTGTCAGTAGTGACAGTAGTGATGTGACAGTAGTGGTGATGTGACAGTATTGATGTGACAGTAGTGATGTGACAGTAGTAGTGTAGTGAGGTGACAGTAGTGATGTGACAGTGGTGATGGGACAGTATTGATGTGACAGTAGTGATGTGACTGTAGTAGTGTAGTGAGGTGACAGTAGTGATGCGGCAGTACTGATGTGACAGTGGTGATGTGATGTGACAGTAGTGATGTGACAGTAGTGATGTGGCAGTAGTGACGTGACAGTAGTGACGTGACAGTTGTGACGTGACAGTAGCGATGTGACAGTAGTGACGTGACAGTAGTGATGTGACAGTAGTGATGTGATAGTAGTGCCGTGACAGTAGTGCCGTGACAGTAGTGACGTGACAGTAGTGACGTGACAGTAGTGATGTGACAGTAGTGATGTGACAGTAGTGATGTGACAGTAGTGACGTGACAGTAGTGACGTGACAGTAGTGATGCGGCAAATGTTCTTCCTCACGTCACTTCTTCTTCTTCTTCTTCTTCTACCTAAAATACTGGTTCATTCAAAAGCGAGTAGGTCACCAGCTCGCATGTTAAAAAGTAAAATAAAATAACATAAAATAGTGCGACTCATCTGTTGGCCCCTGGAGCAAATTTGGCAACAAGGGGTCGCACTCGATATTCAAGAAGTTAAAAGCAATGGCCAAATTCAGGCCCAGGTAGCCATAAAATATCTGGGGAAGTTAAAATAGAAAATCGTCAATATGCAGATCTCAAAACTGTCGTATCAATTTGCTTTTTAAATGAGACTGCATTTGTGGCCATCTTGATGGCACCCGGCAGTGAGTTCCACAGCTGTACAGAACTAGAATAAAATGAATGTAAGTGGCTGTCAATATTTGATGCAGGTATGGTATAACATTGACCGCCACTCCTGGTGCTACTTTTATTCAATACTAGTTGTTCCATTGGAATATCAATTAGTTTAGCTCTGCCTTTGAAGAAGATATTAAGTTTGATAAAAGCTCTTCTCTCTTCTAAGGGTTTCCATTCTAATTTCCTCTTGTTCTTCCTAGTATTCCCCTTTTCTCTGATATGGTTCCCTGTTACGAACCGTGCTGCTCTCTTCTGAATCTTTTCGAGGTTATCAATGTCCTTTAGATGGTAAGGATCCCAGACTGAGCAACCATATTCCAGTACTGGTCTAACCAGTGTTTTGTAGCAGTCGTCCTTAACCTTTTGGGGGCATTCGTTGATATTCCTGTATAAGAAAACTAAGATGTTATTGCTTTCTTACATACTAAATTGTAGTGTTCTTTCCATTTGAGACGACTATCTATAATCACGCCTAAATATTTTGCAGCATTGGTTTCTTTAAGAATAGTATTGTGAATAGAATATTCTGGATGACCAGCCGCGAGCTCCCAGTGGACTGTAGATTTGGGCTTGGGTTGGGGACGGCCGGGGGTGGTGGTGGGGAGGGAGAGTGCAGGGAGGGGGGGGAGGGAGGTAGGATGGGGAGAGCAGACAAATGCAGGAATTGTGTCCCCGCCGTTTACAGTCTCTGTGTGAGCTGACCAGTGAATGGACGCGTTAAACCTTAAGAGGTACCGTCGTCAAGCAGAAAGCTGTTTCAAACCACAGTGAGTATTTTCGGGTTTTTTTTTTTTTTTTTTTTTATGCATCCATCCACACACAACCATCAGTGGACCAACTCGACGACCAAAGCAGACACAAAAACCATTGTTTTACTGTTGTCGTGGGTCTTAGAATGGACGCAACCATCAGAAAGCGCTGACAAGCATGCTTCGCCTCACTGAGAATTCGTGTACACTTTTTGTTTCTGTTGCTGATAGTTTCGCCCCCTTGACATTTCGACACCTCATACAGCCAGGAACTCCTCTCCAATAACATATGCCTTTTCGACTCCTCTATAAGCTGCTCGTGTGCTGTTGGCAACCACATCCATTGCTAATGGACTGACATTGGGCAGAAGACACTCGATCAGTTCTTTCCTACTCTACGCAAAGGATAGAAGGCCTAAAAAAACGCCTCTGTCTTTGGTATCAAATGGAAATGGTTAGTCTACGCCATAGTGAAAACAACTGCTTCATTAAAAACAGCATCGCCTTTTGGAGATGACTTCTATCCCTTCATCTGCACTTGTGAAGTACAAAGGATAGGTTGCAGGAATGGCAAGTTTGTGCTGGAGAAAAAAGGTTTAACGAGCAGCCAGTAAAGTGAGGTCATCGTCGGCAACCCAAGTGATAATGGCAGCAGTGGCAGCAGGAGCAACAGCTAGCGACAACGGCAGCAGAACATGTGGCAGTTAAAGTATAGCGACCACAGTGGCAGGAACAGACTGGCTAAAGTACCAGCACTGGCATCGACAACAGCGGCTGTAGTAGTACTAGTGGTAGTAGTAGTAGTAGTAGTAGTAGTAGTAGTAGTAGTAGTAGTAGTAGTAGTAGTAGTAGTATGAAAGAAATGGAAGACGACGGCGACGACGACGACCACGAAGAAGAAGAAGAAGAAGAAGAAGAAGAAGAAGAAGAAGAAGAAGAAGAAGAAGAAGAAGGAGGAGGAGGAGGAGGAGGAGGAGGAGGACGAGGACGAGGACGAGGAGGAGAATGAGAAGAAAAAGAAGAAGAACAGGAACCAGAACAGGAACAAGAAAAAGAAATGGTGTGAATACAGGCCGTTAACTTAGCGTACTATGCTGTGTGTGTGTGTGTGTGTGTGTGTGTGTGTGTGTGTGTGTGTGTGTTGTGTGTGTGTGTGTGTGTGTGTGTGTGTGTGTGTCTGTGTGTCTGTGTGTGTGCGTGCGCGCGTTTGTGTGTGTGAGTGATTGTGTATGTATGTATGTGTGTGTGTGTGTGTGTGTGTGTGTGTGTGTGTGTGTGTGTGTGTGTGTGTGTGTGTGTGAGAGAGAGAGAGAGAGAGAGAGAGAGAGAAAGAGAGAGAGAGAGACAGAGACAGAGACAGAGACAGAGAGACAGAGAGAAAGAAAGACACACACACACACACACACACACACACACACACACACACACACACACACACACACACACACAGCGATAGAGCCAGACAGACAGACAGACAGACAGAGGCCAGGCGACAACAAGTGCCTTGGCAGGCAGACCCAAGGCCCAGTGCTATCATCATGAGCCAGAACAGGTCACCCACACAGTAATGACATTCCCTACCATTCTCTCCTTTCCTTTTCCATTTCCGTTGTGGTGTACTCAGCTTCTGAACCCACAGCCTGAGAGAGAGAGAGAGAGAGAGAGAGAGGAGAGAGAGAGAGAGAGAGAGAGAGAGAGAGAGAGGAGAGAGAGACAGTGAGAGACAGACAGACAGTGACAAAGAGACGTTTAGTACAGAGAAAAATGGTTCTACACATGTGCATATTTGCGAGTGCTCCACGCTTACACATGGAAACACTGACGGTACTTTTGACATACATGAACGGTGCGCCCTAAGAACTGTACATCTCTAGGAACTACTAAGACCGCTACGTCACTCAGCACAGTACGCCACTAAGAACGGTACGCCCCTGAGAACTGTAAATCACTAAGAACGGTACGTCGCTAAAAAGATAGTCATCTTCTATACTGCATATATGCAACAGTGCCGTGAACACTATGCAGAGTTAAAATATTCAATCAAAACCTAGAAATCGATTCTTTTTACATTCCATTAGTATTGTAAACTAATATATGAAAAGAGTTTATGTATCATGGCTTCGTTGATTAGCTTGCACACGGAGCTTACTTAACACCAGATTTAACCAATGTCTGGGTCCTGTTGCTGAACACAATATAGACCAGTCAGAATGCTGAATGCCTTTGTAACAAAGCTTACATCACACTAATGACAAACGCCAGGGTCCTGTTCTCTATGACCATGCGATGGGTGAGGCAGTGTGCTCGATAGCTTGGATGCGTGGACCTTACTGACCACAGTCCATGACAAAAACATGTGGACCTGTCTCTGACACATGTGTGGGTCAGAGGCATCTTCCCTGACAACTTGCACGCTGCAAAACTACTGAAAAAAAAATAATAACATGTTTGAATGAGAATACACAAACAACTCACTTCCACCTAAACCGTTTTGTACAGACAAGTCGAGGGAAAATGACGAGGAAAGAAAGAAAGACAGACAGAGATGAAAAAGAAAGAAAGAAAGAAAGAAAGAAAGAAAGAAAGAAAGAAGGAAGACTGATTTTGCTATGGTTAAGGACTGTGCTTTCTGCTGAAGATTGAGAAGGACACCTGGGAGATTGCACACCTCTGCCTCGTTCCCGGTTGTACCCTTTGAGGCAGTTGTACCCTTTGAGGTAGTTGTACCCTTTGAGGCAGTTGTACCCTTTGAGGCAGTTGTACAATAAAATGTGAACGGATCGTCTTTGAGCATTTTTCTTTCTTTTCTCACACAGTTTCGTTAATATTGGGTCAGTGGTTGTCGCGTCACTTTGCAGACAGGCACTCAAATAAACAAAGAAAGACAAGAAGGTGAAACCACAAACTGAGGGAACCATCGTAATCCCTCTTTGTCATGAGTCGGCCGAATGTTCTCGAGCATTTAGGCAAATTAAGGGTAGTTGCTGTTGTTGAGAGCAAGTTCCTTGGGTCTTCAAGTGTGCGAATTCAGGCATCACCAGAGGGGAATAACCCGAGTCGTATACTGAAGGAGGGAGAGTTACTGGGAAGTGTTTCGCATGTCCGAGGGATAGTGACAAGGAGTTGGCGACCTGCCAGTCTGGGTAGAGAAGAGTTCCACTTTGAGCACTAGCTATTCACT
>CM031611.1:38408270-38420797 GCA_018398815.1 Conus ventricosus | reverse complement strand
CTTTGTCTGTGCATAGAACAAGTGAGAGGGGGTGGGGGTCTTTTTCAAGACACCTCTCAGAGATGCGGCAATGTAGATGACACTTGGCCGTAGGCAGATCGTACCACAGAGGTCGTCACAGTCGTGCTTGTTCTGTTATCGACTCGGTGTCACGTGCGTCAAGACCCTTTGGGCACTGGAGCATAAAAACGGCCACTGGTGGAAACAAAGACAGCTTTTTAGGCACCAAACTTCAGAGTGGAGGAAGGAAGTCGCGACAGTTGGACGACAATCATTCTGCCTGCCTCGGCCGATTGGATGGAAAGAACATCAGACTTCGTCTGGTCTGGAACGAGAATTTCTCCGAAAATGGCTACCAGGAGACCTGCCTTTCTACACAACACACACACACGCACACTTTTCCCCTATTAATCTCTATCACGTTTTTTCTGCATGCGTTTCCTCCTACTGAATGACTCACTACCTAACCTGCTGGAGCTCGGGGGGGGGGGGGGGGGGGGGGGGGGGGGGGGGGGAGTCAATAGCTGACGAAGGCCAATAAGCCACATCAGCCTGTTGTCCTTGCTGGCCTTTTTTTGATAGATAGTTAGGTAAATAGACAGATAGAAAACAGACAGATACATATTATCGGCCAATGGTATAATCATTTTTTAACAGCATTGATATCCAGGGCATGGGAGTAGCGATTGACTACATAGGGTGGAGAACTCGGAGTGCACATCAGACCTTTCAGAATGACAAAACAATCGAGATGTAATCAGGAAAAGTCGGATGGTTGCGGAAACACTACTCACATATCTCCATCGAAGTGATTCTGATAGAAGTTGTACCTTATGAAGCAGAATGGAGCAAACGCACGTCACCAAGACCAGGAAGTACATCAGTCTAGCTTCTGCCTCAGGGGATCTGGCTTGTAAGGAGCAGCCATGTCACTGGGGTTAGAAAAAGGAGTGTGTGTGTGTGTGTGGGGGGGGGGGGGGGGGGGCGGGGGGGGGGCGGAGGTCTTGTAAGCTCACAAGTCTTTGACGTCATAAAACAGCTTCCGATTTCTGGTCCGAATTCACCAAAACCTGAGGGAATGGATGATAAAAGATTACCGAAAAGAAGGTTTCAGCTGGATTTGAACAGAGATAGAGACAGGCATAGAGACAGAGGGAGGAAGACAGACGACAGACAGACAGAGATGCAGACATTTGGCAGACAGACAGACAGACAGGCATACAGACAGGCAGGAAGACACAGCGAATCGAGAGCCAATGGCAGGAACAAAAGGGCCAGACTTAGCAGCATGAACCGCGACATTTCGCCCACACAGCAGTTAATACCTCCCACCCCACCCTCCTCTCCTAACCCCTCTTTTTTCCAGTAACATTATGGCGCATTACGAGTCTGTTTGGCTGTGTGGATCAAACAGTTCCTTAATCCGAGACCCTGGTTCTATTCTGCAAACGAGATTCTGATGAGAGAGCATGTCAAGGAGCGTGAAACCTCTCACAAAGGCATTAGACTCTTGGAGGCAAAGGGACGTTGTACGTAGTATACAAATAGGTTTAAAAGACCAATTATAGGTAATAGGCCAATTAACCCGGGTACCTTACCCAACGCAACGGCCGAACTGTGTGAAGGAGGCGAAATGGCCAGGTGACAGATGACACTAGGAGAGAGTTCGGACTGCCGGTGGCGAAAGGGGGGAGGGATGTAACCATACGACTCGGCGCTCCAAGTGAGTGCTAAATGCTCATCAGCTGATGTTCTTGTGTAACAGTTAAGTGAATGAGAGAGTTTGATTTTTTATTTTTTTTTTTTTTTTGGGTTTTTTTTTTTTTTTTTTTTGTTTTTTTTTTTTTTTTTTTTTTTTTGAACCATAAGGGCCTCCAAATTTGGTTTAATCCCAAACTGAGTTTTGGAAAAAAAAAAAAAGGGAAGGGGGTTTAAAATTTACCCTGGGGCAGGGGCACAGGGGCGAATGGGTTTTGGGAAAGGGAGCCCCCTCAAAGAAAACGGAAGGGGACCAGAGCGGGGGTTTTTTCGTTTCCCCTTTGCAAGGATTTTCCAAAATTTTTTAAATTTGGGGGGGGGGAAAAAGGGAAAAATAGAATTAGGGTATTTTAAAAATTTTTTAGAACGGGGTTTGGAAAAAGGCATCCCCCAAGGGGGTTTTTTTAAAAAAACCTGGGGGACACTTTTAATTTTCCCAAAAAACCCCCCAACCGGGCCAAAAAAAAAGGGGGGGGGGGGTTTTTTTTTTTTTTTTTTTTTTTGGGGGTTTTTTTTTTTTTTTTGGGGGGGGGGTTTTTTTTTGTTTTTTTTTTTTTTTTAAAAAAAACAAATTTTTTTTTTTTTTTTTTTTTTGGGGGGGTTTTTAAAAAACCCCCCCAACCCCACTGGAAAAAAAACCGGGCAGTAACCAAGGGGCCCCTCCGAAAAGGGAAAAAGCCCTTAAGAACGTTCCCAAAATTTTTTGTTTTTGTAAAAAACCCTTTTTTTTTTTTTTTTTGGGTTTGCCTGGCCAGGTTGAAGTTTTTAATCGGGGTTAAAAATTTGTTTGTGTTAGGGGCCCTTTTAATTTTTTTCTGTTTTTTTTAAAAAGTGCAAAAATTTTTGGTATTTTTGTGAGCTGTTGGGAGAAAAGAATGGGAAATTTCCCCCCGGAAAATAAGGGTTTGGGTGCGCATGGGGTTTTGGGGTTTTCCCCAAAATAATTTGGGGAAGGGGGCCCCCAAAAGGCAAAAAAAAATATTTTTCCCCCCGGAAAAGTGGGACCTGCCAGGTTTTCCCCCCAAATTTTTTTTTTAGGGGGAAAAAGGGGATATGAGGGGGTTTGGGGGGAAGCGCCAAAAAAAAAAAAACCCAAATTTTTTTTATTTCGGGGAGAGCGTTTATGGGTTTAAAAAAGGGGCTTCAAAAAGGGGAAAGGGAAAAAAGGGTTCAGTTTTTGAAGCGTGGTTTTGTTAACCTTTTTGGGAAAATCATTTTTACCGGTTGAAAAAAACTTTTAGGTTTTTTGGGTTTTTGGTAATTTTTTTGGGTTTTAAAAAAAAAAAGGAAAAGGAAAATGGAAAAAAAATTTTTCCCATTCAAATTTTAAGTTTGGGGGGGGGGGAATGGGAATAGGAAAGGGGAACTGGTAGATATTAAAAAAAGGAAAGAAAAAAAAAAGGGGTTTGAAAAAGGGGCAGTTGAGGTTGAAAAAAAAATTTAAGGGGGGGAAAAAAAACTGGTAAAGGCCCCAAAGCTTTTAATGCCTCTAAAAAACTAGGGGGGGGGAAAAAAGGGTGGGGGGGAAAAAACGGGGAAGGAAAAGAGGAGTCCAACCAAAAAGGGTAAAAGGGGCCCCGGGAACAAAAAAGGGGATTTTAAAAAAGGGGTTTTTTTAAAAATAAATTTGGGAAAAATGAGGGAAAAAAATTTTCTGGAATGGGCCCGAAAAAATGGGTAACAAAACCCCCCTTTTTAAAAAAAAAAAAAAAATTTTAAAGAAAGTGGTTTAAGGGTTTGGGAACGATGGCCAAAAAATTAAAAAACCCTGGGGTTTTTTAAAAAAAATGGGGCTGGGGGAAAAACGGGGGTTTAAACAAAATCCCCCCCAAAAAAGGGTTTGGGAAAAAAGGGGACAAAAAAAGGGGGAAAGAAAATTTTTTAAAAAAGAGGTAATTTTCAACGGGGAAAAAGGGGGGGGGAAAAAATTTAAAAACCCTTCCCAAAAAAGGGGGAGGTGGGGGGGCCAGTTTTTTTGGAAGGTCAAATGTAAAAAAACCCAAATTTTAAGGAGGGGACCCCTTTAACAAAAAAAAAGGGAAAAATGCGGGGACCAAAAACCAAAAACCCCCCAACCCCGGTTTTTGGGGAAAGGGGGGTTTTAAAAACCCCTTTTAGGAAACCGACTTTTTTTTGGGGGGGGAAACACCCCTAGGGAGGGTTTAAGTCCAAAAGGGGGGGGTGGGGGGGGGGGGAAAAAAGGGGGGGCCCCAAAGGGGGGGCCCCCTGGGGGGGGGGGGAAAAGGACTGGGCGGGCCCAAGAGAGGGCGTAAAAAAAGAGAAAAATGCAGGTTTTTTTCAGGGCTTGGTGAAAGAAGGGGCAAAAAAAGGATGGCAAAAGGGGTGGGAAAAAAAATGTGGTTAAGATTAGCTCTGGGTGCACGGGTTTAAAAAAGGGGGGGGTTGAAAAGGGACTTAAGGTAAACCGGGGAGAAATAAGGAAAACAAAGAACAAAAAAGGATGGGTTTCAATCCCCTTCTATAATTCAAAGGGGGTTTGGCTTTGCCACCCTTTAATTTTGATTGGGAAACCCAAACAGGGGTGGGGAAAAACCCAAACCCACTTCACTGTTTAATCAGGGGAAAAAAAATCACGGGGGGAAAAAAAGGGCCCCCGGGGCAACCCCCCCCAAAAACCCCGGAAAGCAAGGGGCCCCCAGAGAACCCAAACCCCCCACTTGCAAAAAAAAGGGGGCTACCGCCCGAAAAAAATGTTTAAATTTTTAAGGGGGGGGGGAAAGGTTTTGGGGGGAAAAAAATCGGGGATTAAAAAAACGGATATTGTACCAACCCACCTTGGTTGGGAAATGGGAAAAAGCAATCGTTTTGGGCCCACAAAGCAGGCGGGGGGTAGCCCCAAAAAAAAAGTGCTGTGGGCCTTCGGGAAAAGGGCCTCCAAAAAAGGGGGGGGCAGAGACACTGGCCCTTACCGGTGGAAAATTTTGCCAAGAGCCAAAGGGGGGGGTGGGGGGGGGGTGGGCCGAAAAAAAGGGGGGAAAACCTTTAAAAAATTTTCCAAAAAAATGGGGTGGGGAAATCAGGTAGGGGTTTGTTGTTTTTGCGTGTCCTATGGGGGCGGGGGTTTTTCGGGGCCCGTTGAAGAAAAGGGGGGGAATTTCCTTTGAAAAAAGGTTTAAACCCAAGATTTAGCCGGGGGGGCAAAATTTTTTTTGGGGAAGGTGATTTTTTGATTGTTTCCAATTTTTTTTAAAAAATTCGTTTTTTTTGGTTTTTTAAAAAAAACCTAAGCACGGGGGGGGGGGAAAAATTTTAAGAACCCTTTTGGAAATTTTTCCTGCGGGTTTTTTCCCAGGGGGGGGAAATTTTTTAAGGGGCTCCCCACAAAAAGGGTTTTCCCCGGGGGGGAAAAAAGGGGCGTTGTCTGGATTAAAAAAGGGGTTTTCCTTTTTAGTAAAGGCAAAAAGGGTACCTTCCAAAAACTGGTAGGGGCGAAAATTGGGGAAATTTTTCACTGGAGGAGTTTATCCCGGGGGGGGAAAGGGGGGGGGAAAACCCGGGTGGGTAATGGGTGAAAAAAGGGAGTCATTTTTTTTCTTTTTAAAACTAAAAAAAAAGGGGGGGGAAAAGGAAGGAGGGGGGGAAAGGGGATGCAGGGGCAAGGCGGGGGGTTGGGTTGACCCCCAAAAATTTAGGTTTTTGGAAAAAAGAAAAAAGTGGGGGCCCCAGTTGGGGGGAATGAAATTTTTTAACAAAAGGTGGGTGGGGAAAAGGATTTGGGGGGGGGGGTTAGCGGGAGAACAGGGTAGTAAAAAAAGGGGTAAAGCAGGTGAAAAGGCTTGGCCCCTTTTTTTTTTTGGGGGGGGTTTTTTTTTTTCCCCCCAATTTAAAAAAAAACGGGAAGAAAAAAGGGGAAAAAGGGGAAAAGGAGAAAAAGGGAAAAAGGGGGAAAGAAAGGGGGCGGAGAAAAAGGGCTGGAAATAAAAAGAAGAAGGGTTTGGGTTGGGGAAACAAGCGGAAGGAAAGAAAACCTGGTTTTAAAACCCATTTAAAAAAACCAAAAAAAAAAATACCCAATTTTTTTTAAAAAGGGAGGAAAAAATTCTCCAAATCCCAGGAAAACAAAGAACCCCCCCCTTTCTGGGCCGTCAACCAAATTTACCTCAAATTAAAAAATGAGCATTTTTTTAAAAAAAGGGGGGTTGGGGGAAAAACGGTTTTTTTTAAAAAACTTTGGAGGAAAAGAAAAAAATTTTGGGGGTAATTTTTTTTGTGTTAAAGTGACTGTTTTTTTGGTATTTTTTTGTTTTGATTAAAAAAAAGATAAAATTGAAAATTTTTTCCTTGGGGTTTGGGAAAAAATGGGAATCCCCCCCAAAAGGAAAGGGGAAATTTTGGTTCGCAGGAGGGTTTTTGGGTAAAGAGTGAAAAAAAAACCTTGGTGTTTAAGTTAAAAAACACAAAATTTGGGATTTAAGAAACCATTTAGCCCCCCCAAAAGCCCGGGATTTTTTTAAAATTTTTTAAATTTTAAAAAAATTTTAAATTTATGGGTTTTTAAAAAGGAAGAAACCCAAACACGAACCCCTTTTAAGGCCAAAAGGGTTGAGGGGGGCTGGGGTCTAAAAAACTTTTAAAATATAAAGGGAAGTTGGGATTTTAACCCTGGGTAGGAGGGAAAGGGGGGAAAAATGAGGGGAAAAATTTTTTGAGGTGGAGAAGGGGTGGGAGAAAGGGGGGAAAAGGGTGGGATGGGTACACACACCGGGCAGGGACGGAATTTAGTGAATGAAAAAAGGGTGAGAAGGTTTTTAAAAGCGAATTGCCTTCCCGAAGTTTTCTAACCCCCCAAAAAACACCACCAAACCCCAAAAAAACCAAAAACAAAAAAAACCCAGACCGGGAAAAAACGACCAAAGGACCCCCACCACAAAAAAACACCCCAAAAACATTTTGAAAGGGCCTAAAAGGGAAAAGGGGGGAAGGGGGGAAAAAGGGGGGAAGAAAGAGAAAGCGAGACAGAAGGGAAAGGGGCAGGGAAAAAAACGAAAGGGGGGAAAAAGGAAAAGACGGGGGGGAAAACCGGGGGAAAAAAGGGGGGATTTTAAAAAAAAAAAGGGGAAATGGGGGGGGGAAAAAGGGAAAAAAAGATTGGAAAGGAAAATTTCCGGGGCATGGTAAACCCCCATTAAACGAAATTTTGGCAAGAAAAAATTTTTAAAGGGAAGAATTTTTAAAAAAAAAAGGTTGAGAAAACCAAAAAAACAAAAAAAAAAAGTGGGAGGCACCCCGTTTCCCCTTTCACCATTTAAAAGGTGATTAGGGTTTGGCTTCCAAAAAAAAAAAATTTTGGTTACTTTAAAACACTGTACAAAAAAAACCCCGCTTTACTTTTTTGGAAGGGGGTAAAGGGAAAAAAACGACGAGGACGTTCCCCAACAAATTTTCCTTCCCAAACCCAAAGAAAAAAAACCCCAAAAATGGTTTTTGGACAAAAGCTTGTGAAAAAAATCATTAAAAAAGGGTGCCCTTTCCCTTCAAGCGGCGGGGAAAGAAAAAGAAAGGGGGTTTGTTTTTTCGGAGGGGGTCCCGGGGTCAGGCCATAACCTACAACCCGAAGTTTGGGGGCCCAATTTGATTTAAGCTTTGGAAAATGAAATCCCGGGGAAAAAAGGGCTTAAAAAAAGGGGGTCCGGGGCTCACAGGGGGTTTTTTGGGGGGGTGGGTGGTTGGTCGTGTGTTTTTTTTGTGGTTGGTGGTGGGGTTTTGGGGTTTGGGGGGGGTTTTGGGGAACAAAAAACCCCCAACCCAAAAAACCCAAAAACCCCCCCCAAAAACCCCAAAAAAAACCCCTGGCCCCCCCCCCAATGGCCCTGCCCTTCTTAGAGGCCCTGAACCCTAACACCCAAAAAAAAAAAAAAACCCCCAAAAAACCCCCCAAAACAACAAACCCCCAAAAAACCCCCCAAAAAAACTCCACAAAACCCCCAAAAAAACCTACAAAACCCCAAAAAGTAACAAAAAAACAAAAAAAACCCCCCCCCCCCCAACCCACCCACCACACCCGAACCCCAAAAACCAAACCCCCCCAAACACCAAAAAAACCCCCCCAAAAATTTTTTCCCCCCCCCCCCCCCCAAAAAGCTTGCCCCCTTTTTTCCTTGGAACCCAAAAACAGGTGGTTCACCCCCATGAAAACCCCCGGAAAACTAAAATGTGGGGAACCCCCAAAAAATTTTTTTTCCCGAATGTGTTTATCTTTTTTAAAAAAAAAGTTTTTTTTGTAAAATCCTGAGTTTGAAAAAACTTTTAAAAAAACCAAGGGGTTTTTTTTTGGTGAGGCCTTCCCAAGTCGGGAGGGGCCCTTTTCTCCATTTAGATTGAAAAAGGGAGGAACGGGAAAAGGGGGGGAAATTTTTTTTAAAATTTCAAAACGGGCCGGGTTTTTTCCAGTTTTTATTGGCCGCCCCAAAAATTTTTTTTTGGGGAAAACCCGATGCCCCGGGGGAAAAGTCTTTTCCCAAGGAAGGGGGCCCATTCTTAAACCGGGGCTTCCACAGACCTTTTAAGAGGTTAGGATTCATTCAGGTTTTGGTTTGGGAAAACGGGTTTTGGTGTAAAATGGGGTTTTACCTTTTTACCCCGGGGGTTTTTTTTTTTTAAATGGGGGCCCTTGTTTTGGAATTTCAAATTTTGGGGAAAATTTTCCCTTTTACAGGGGCATTCGACATTTCAGAGAGGGGGGCCCCCCCATTTGGGTTGGGAGTACCTTTTTAACTACTTAAAAAAATTGTTCACCTTTTTGGGGAAAAAAAGGTTTTTTTTGCGGGGGGTGGTTTTTTTTTAAAAAAAAAAAAAAAATTTTTTAAAAAAAATTTTTTTGTTTCTCGGCTTCGGGTTTCGGGGGCCCGGGGGGGTTTGTTGGTTGGGGTTTGGGGGTGTTGGGGTGTGGGTGTGTTGGGGGTTTTAAAGTTTAAACCCGGGAAAAAAAGAAGAAAGGAAAAAAACCCTGGTTAACAGCCCGGGCAAAAGGGGGTATTTAAAAAAATAAAAAAAAGATTAAAGGGGGGGGGAACAAACCCAAAAAAGGGTTAAAAAACCCAAAAACCCCCAAAAAAAAAAAAAAACCCAAACAAAAAGACGCAAAAAAGCCCCCGGCACCAAACCCCCCCCTTATTTTAAAAATGTCGAAAAAAAGGATAAAAAAAAGAGGCCCCCAAAAAAAAGGAGGGAAAAGAGGAAAGGGCGGAGAACAAAGGAAAAAAAAGAAAGGAAAAAAAAAAAAGTGGGAAAAAGCCCACGGGGAAAGGTTTTGCCATTTTTAAAAAAACTTTTTTGGGGAGAAAAACCCCCAAAAAATTTTTTTTTTAAAAAAAACCCCAACAAACCCCCAAAAAAAAATGTCTTTCTTTCCTTTTACCCACACGGGCTTAAAAGGGGAAAAAAGGGTTGAATTACCCCCCCTTTTTTAAATTTTTCCCAAAGAAAAAGGGACTTTTTTCCCCGGGAAAAACGTGGGGGCTTTTCCTTTCCCCTTTTCCCTTTTTCCCCCTTTTTTCCTTTTTCCCCCCCTTTTTCCCCTTTTTTTGGCTTTGCTTTCTTTTCCCCCCTTTTCCCCTCTTCCTTCCCCCCCCTTTCCCCTTTTTTTTGCTTTAGTTTTTTGCCTTGGGGTTTGGGGTGGTTGTTTTTTTTTTGGGGACAAACCACTACCCCCTCTTTCTTTTTCTAAAAAAAAAAAAAAAAAAAAAACCCCCAAAAAAACAAAAATTTTTTTTTTTTTAATTTTTTTTTATTTTTTTATTTTTTTTTTGGGTTTTTTGTGTGTGGGGGGGTTTTTTTTTTCCCCCCCCTTTTTTTAAAAACAAACAAAAAAAAGGGGGAAAAAAAATGGCCCCAAAACCCCCCCCCCCAAAAACAAAAAAACAAAAAACAAACCACACCCAAAAACCCAAAAAACCCACCCCCCCCTTTTCCCCCCCCAAAAACAAAACACCCTTTTTAAAACCACAAAAAACAAACAACCCACCCGGGGGGGGGCACACACACCAACACACACAACACCCACACAAAAACACAAACCCCCACACCAAACCCCCCCCCACCACACACCAACCCACACAAACCCCCACCAATCCGGGGGGCACCCCACGAACCACACAAGCGCACCCGGCACAAAACCCCAAACCCAAAAACCCCAAACCACACAAACCCCCCCCAAAAAAAAAACCCAAAAAACCAAAATATTTATGTATTAATTTTCCCAGGGGGAAATTTTGGGGGTTTTCTGGGTTTTTTTTTTATTAAAATTTAAAAATAATTCTTTTTTTTATTTCTTTTTTTTAAAACAAAACCCAAGCGTTACAAATAAGCCCCCACCCCCCCCCCCCAAAAAAACCCCCCCAACCCCCCAACCCAAACCCCCAAAAAAACCCAAACCCCCCAAACCCCCCCCCCACCCAAACCCCCCCCAAAACAGAGACAGGAGAGAAGAGAGAGAGAGAAAAAAAATGGCCCGGAAACGCTGATAGCTGACACACGCAGTAGTAACAAGTGTTGAAGTGCGGAGGTGGGTGAACATTTACTGCACAGCGTTCTGCGATAACTGGAACCATACATACTACCACCTCTCCCCATTTTCACCTGCCCGTCCCAGAGAAATGTCTGTAATGAGGACAACATTATAGTGCCGTGACTATCATGCTATGCATTGTTGATGACAATACGCGCGCGCGGAGGGGCACACACACAGACACAGACACACACACAGACACACACACAGACACACACACACAGACACACACACACACACACACACACACACACACACACACACACACACACACACACACACACACACACACACACACAACATGCGCGCGCACGCACGCACGCACACACACAGGCAAGCGCACGCGCGGACACACACACACACACACACACACACACACACACACACACACACACACACACACACACACACACACACACACACACACACACACATATATATATGTATATACATACACACACGCACGCACGCACGCACGCACACACATGGGTAGAAATAGAACACTGGCGTAGTTAATAATAATAATAATAATAATAATAATAATAATAAGGAACATTTAGTGCGCTTAATCTTAAACAAAAGCCCTAAGCGCTTACAGCAATAAGCCCTAACACACACACACACACACACACACACACACACACACACACACACACACACACACACACACACACACACAACACACACACAACACACACACCCACACACACACCACAACACACACACACACACACACCACACACACACACACACACACACACACACACACACACACAACACACACACACACGCACACACGCACACACCCACACACCAGCGAAGGAGCAGAAAAATTATGTTTTGAAGAGAGTTGTTTTGAGGGAGGACTTGAAAGAAGAAAGACTGTTTGAGTTTCGGAGTGCAGAAGGGAGATTGTTCCAGCAGGAAGGAGCCTGAAAAGTAAAAGAACGTTCACCAAGTGTTCTGGCCCGAAAACGAGGGATCTGCATAATGCGAGTGTCAGAGGAAGAGCGAAGCTGTCTGGAAGGAGTATAGGTCGACAGAAGTTTAGAGAGGTAAGATGGAGCGAGGCCATCCAATGCCTTGTAACAGAGCAAAGAAAGTTTGTACTTGATGCGTTTTTCAACAGGAAGCCAGTGCAAAGATTTAAGCAAGGGAGAAACATGAGAGGTTTTTGGAGATTTCGAGACAAGGCGAGCAGCATTATTTTGGACTTTCTGCAATTTTGCAAGAAGATTCTGTGGACAGCCAGCAAGAAGAGAATTACAGTAGTCAAGTCTTGAAAGAATGAAAGCAGAAACCAGAGTCTTGGTGGCTTCTTCAGACAGAAGGTGGCGCACAGAACTGATTCGCCGAAGCTCCAAGTAGCAAGCACGGCAGATAGAAGAAATCTGATTTTGAAAAGAGAGTCTGATCAAGTACAACGCCTAGATTTCGCACAGTGGTAGAGGTCTGAATGAGAGAGGTACCAAGTTGGACAGAAGAAGGAACAGAGATTGTAGACATGAGCCGTTTTGGGAGAATGAAGATCAGTTCAGTTTTGTCATTGTTTAACTGAAGTTTGTTGCAAGTCATCCATGCCTTTATGTCAGAGATGCAGAGCTGTGAGCGATCAATGATGGAGGAGAGGAGAGAGATGTCACCAGAAATGTAGATTTGATTGTCATCAGAGAAGCAGTGGTGTGAAATGTCATGATGGGCTACAATGTCAGAGATGGGTTGGGTATATAGAAACAAACAGAATGGGACCAAGGACAGAGCCTTGGGGAACACCATAATTCAAGTCAGCAGAGCTTGAAGAAAAACCATTGACAGAGACAATTTGGGTTCGACCAGAAAGGTAAGAATAAAACCATGCCAAAGCGTGAGAAGAGATGCCAAAAGTATGTTGAAGTCTAGTGAGGAGGGTGGAGTGATCAATGGTATCAAAGGCAGCGGACAAGTCAAGAAGAGAAAGCAGTGAAACCTGACCATTATCCAGAGCAGAGAGAAGATCGTTTATTATTTTCAGCAGAGCAGTTTCTGTACTGTGTCCAGTGCGATAGGCGGACTGCAACGAATAGAGCAAGTTGTTTGGTCAAGGTGGTTTTGGAGTTGGAGAAGTGCTATCTTTTCAATTATCTTTGAAAGAAAAGACAAGTTGGAGACAGGTCGATAATTTTTTAGGTTTTCAGGGTCAAGAGAGGGTTTCTTCAAAAGAGGTCGGACAACAGCAGCTTTCAGTGCAGGTGGGAAACAACCA
>CM031611.1:38398270-38403270 GCA_018398815.1 Conus ventricosus | reverse complement strand
GAAAAGGAGAGAGATGAGGGGAGGAGAGAGGAGAACCAAGTTGAGAGATTAGCATGAGATAGTCTGCAGAGGAAGGACTGAGGAGAGATGTGGAGAGAGAGAGAGTTGCTAATTAATGAAGAAGAAAAGAAAGAAAAGGAAAAGAAAAGAAAAGCAACCATGTCCATTTGATAAGAGCAGACTAGAAGAGAGAGAGAGAGAGAGAGAGTGCAATGCGTTAATGCGGAAGAAAGAAAGGAGAACAGATCGATGTTGATAGTCACTGTTCTATCCTAACCGGGGGTTCGACCTCATACCTGCAGCGTCACTTCGCCAAGCAGAACCACAGACCAACGCCAACAGTCTCACCTGACCAGGCGCCATCAGACCAAAACCAGTGCCAGCAGTTGTGTCGTGTTTTGAAAGTGACAGTGAAAAGAAAAAGAAAAGAAAAGAAAAGACAGTGATTCGTGAATAGTTAAGATCACCTGGCCAGGTAAAGTAGAAATCTGTTTATACCCGGGTTAGTTAATGATGTTTTAGACAAATGATTTTGTGAAGTTCAGGAAAGAGAGAATGTTTTATTTTGTTTGATTCCATATGCATTGATGGTTCGTTCTATGAACATGTGTAGTAAAGTTATAGACTTTACTAGTGGTTTGATGTGACGAATGCATGATATATGAATGAGATCGTAAGCAAGCTGTGAGTGTGTTTGGGCTGTGCGCTAGTCCTTCCTCCACTGACATCACCCGAGGTTGACAATTTATATTGGCGAGCTTGCCAGGATATTCTGGCCCATTTATTATAATTGTTCAACTTCTCAGAGAGGAAGCTGGGTGGGATTAAGTATTGTAATCCTAAGACAAGGGGTTGTCTTACTGTATTTCCCAAGATAGTTAAATACTAGGCTTGGCATTGCTTCCAAGATAGTTAATACTAGGCTTGGCATTTCAGCCCCAGAGTACTTATTTCGCACAGATTGCCTATAATTCGCTCTCATAGTTGGGTCAGGCGCTGGGCGTCTTATAAAAACTAACTACGTTGTCCCAAGCTAATATTATCATTCATAGGATTGTGCTATTACGTCACTCGTGTCGGTAACCACCAGTTTGGCTGTCGTTGTTATAAAATCTTGTTCAAAAAAAAAAAAAGATATAATGGGCGGAAGAAAAGAACACCCTATTGAACAACTTGTGAGTGTTGCTCGTGATTTAGGTTACTCAGGAGGAGAGTTGCGAGCATTCGTTGAAAACCAGCAAAAGATGGAAAGGAGAAACGCGCAGAAAGACGCCGTGTCGCAGTAGAAGCGCAGGAAACAGAAAGAATAAGGGAAACGCAGGAAACAGAAAGAATGAAGCAGGAGACAGAAAGAATAAGGGAAGCGCAGGAAACAGAAAGAATGAAGCAGGAAACAGAAAGAATAAGGGAAGCGCAGGAAACAGAAAGAATGAAGCAGGAAACAGAAAGGATTAAAGCTAGGGAAACGCAGGAAACGGAAAGATTAAAGGTTCAATTAGAGCTAGAGAAAGTGAGAATACAAAGGGAGACCACCGAGGATGGGAGTTCAGTTTCCAGTGACTCGTGCGCAGCTATGCCCCCCGACCCAAGTTGCCAAAATTCTCGGAAGGGACCGATTCGATTGACGCATACATCAGTCGTTTCGAAACGTTTGCGACCAGTCAGGGTTGGCCTCCAGAAGAGTGGGCAGTCATTTTGTCGCGTTACTGACGGGTAAGGCATTACAAATTTCACTGCGTTACCAGCAGAACAACAGTCTGATTTCGGCGCTGTGAAGGAATCGTTGATGAAAGGATTTGACCTCACAGAGGGGGTTCAGGAAGAAATTTCGTTCAGCTAAATTACAAGCAGGTGAGACGTACACTCAGTTTGGTGCACGTCTAGATCACTATTTTGAGAAATGGTTAGAGTTGAGTGGTACGAAGAAGGAGTTCGCTGAATTGAAAGAGCTAGTTATGAAGGAACAGATTTTGTCAGGTTGCGGCCCTGAGTTAACCATACATTTGAAGAGAGACAGCCAGAGACAGCAGGAGAGTTGTTGAAGTTCGCAGAGGTGTATAAGAGGCACGTTTGGGCACTAAGGTGCAGGAGAAACAGGTGCTAGGCACAGTGAGAAGAGTGCAAGGAGACTAGGAGATTTTCTGCAAAGTCTGCAAACCCAGTGGTGGGGCAGAAGGAAGGGCAAAGGACATTAGGTGTTTCATTTGTCACAAGAAGGGACATGTGGCGAGGGATTGTCGCATGAGGTTCCAGAAGGCAGCAGCCTTGCAAGAGGTGGATAAGGGTCGTCAAGGAAACGACCTGCAGTGGAACAAAAGGGATTCAGTCTGAAGAGGGTGGAGTGCAGCCTATGGCTAGCACTGGACAGCAGTCAGTGTCAGGGATAGAGGGCACTAGGCTGAGTGGTTCGTTACCAGTGGAAGAAGGGTGGATTGCCAGCAGAGGGTGAAAGTGTTACGAGACACTGGTTGTTCATGCGGGGTAGTACGAACAACGCTGGTCGAGAAAGGGATTTGACAGGGCAAATCCAGACCTGTACTCTAATCGATGGCACTGTGAGGGAGTTTCCAGTTGCTAAGATAGAAGTACGTACCCCTTACTTCTCAGGCGAGTTGTCTGCGTTGGTGATGGAGAAACCCCTTCATGATTTGATCATTGGAAATATTCCAGGGGCAAGGGATCCAGGGGATCCTGAGTTGTTGACTGCTACAGGGGCAGCAGTTCAAACACGGAGCAAGAAGGAGGAAAAGGTTGTTAAACCGTTAGTTGTTCCAGGAAGGAAGTCGGGCATAGACGTGTCGCCTGATGAGTTTAGGGCTGCACAGGAACAAGACCCTTCGCTCGTGAAGTCTTGGGAGTTGGCAAGAGGTGGAGAGAAACAGGAGGTTAGAGGAGGTGAGACAGAATTTCTTGTGAAAGGCGGGCTGTTGTACCGAGTGTTCACCAAGGGGAAGACAGGTAAGGTGACCACTCAGTTAGAGGTACCAGCAGGTTATCGTGACACTGTCATGTCAGTGGGTCACGAGTCGCTCATGGCGGGTCATCTTGGCACCAGCAAAACAGCTGACCGAATCTTCGATGATTTTCATTGGCCAGGAGCAATGGCAGACATCAAGCGTTTCTGCATGTCATGTGACGTGTGTCAAAGGTCAGCCACGAGAGGGGTGAAGAGGAAGGCGCCTCTTAAACATCCCCCTTTAATTGACACACCATTCAGGAGAGTGGCCGTCGATCTGATTGGCCCAATCTCGCCCTGTTCCAAAGGTGGGCACAGGTATGAGACATGTAAGGTTGCAAAGGGAAGTTTGCAGAAGGCTAGGGTCGTTCAGAAGAAGCAATATGACAGGAAGGTGAGGAAGCAATCCCTCAAGGCGGGAGATCAAGTCCTGGTACTGCTTCCCACGGGTCACAACAAGCTGCTGATGCATTGGAAAGGGCCATTCACCATCACTGAAAAGGTCGGTCGGGATTACCGAATTGATGTGAATGGGAAACTAAAACTTTTCCATGCGAATTTTCTCTCCCAATATATTCAGCGTGAGACTCAGCACATAGGCGCAGCAGCAATCATTGTTGAGGTGAAAGAGACACAGCAGAAGAAGGGGAGATTTTGTTACCCAAGTTTCCAGAAAAGTCATACAGGGATGTGTCACTGTATGAAGGGCTAGACAGTAGGAGTTCCTAGGTTTTGTTGTCGGAAGCGACACAAAGCAGCCGGAAAGAGGAAAGGTGGAGAAGATGATGAATTCAGAGAGACCAAAGACCAAAACAGAAGTCAGGAGTCTGCTAGGTTTTATTGGTTCTATAGGGAGTTTGTCCCAAATTTTGCTGCAATCACGAGTCCTCTCAGTGATTTGGTCAAGGCAGGGAAACCGGGCAGGGGTCGAATGGTCAGACGCTGCAGAGCAAGCACTGCAGACGGTGTTGGAGAGACTAGGTTCCCGCCCCATCTTGAAGCTACCAGATATGTCCAAACCATTTTTGTTGCGGACAGATGCATCAGGTGGTGGGATAGGTGCAGTATTGTTACAGGAGCATGAAGGGTCGAGTTCCCTGTGAGATATGCTAGCAGGAAGTTGACAAAGTGTGAAGAAGGGTACGCAACGGTGGAGAAGGAGTGTTTAGCTGTCGTGTGGGCCGTGCAGAAGTTCCACAAATACTTGTATGGGAAAGAGTTCGTGATAGAGACAGATCACCAACCACTCAAATTCCTGCAGGAGCACAGCTGAAAAACAGCAGGGTTCTGCGTTGGGCAATGGCACTGCAGCCCTACAGGTATCGAGTGCAGTACATCCCAGGTCGACAGAATGTCGGAGCTGACTATTTAAGCGTGTAGTCTAGCAAGCTGCAACTCAGAGGAAGTCAGTCATATCCGGGGTGCTTTGTTGATAATATGTGTTGGTTACAGTTATGTTGATTGGATATGGGTTCATTCCCAGTTGGCTATGGTTCATATTTTTTTTTGTGTGTGAGACTTGTTCATATTTTCTTTGTGAGACTTGTTCATGTGGATGTAGTTATGCTTGGAGCATACAGTCGCTTGTGTAGTGATGCATTATTTGCAATAAGTGAGGATGGAGATTCCTCAGTGAAGTGTCATGGATCGTGATCATATTATATTGTGCTTTTCATAAGAATTGTGAAGAGAAGATATGGCAAATCCGCAGGTAGGGGAATGGCATGAGTGCGCACAGAGGTCGTTATAAAATGAGTTGAAATAACGCAAGAGCGCACGTCAATGATAACTCATTGGAGTGGGGATTCACTAATGATGTATTTTATAACTTATAAACCGTTGGTTGTAAAGTATTTTAAAAACTTTGCACGTGTAGCTGTGTGTCAGCAAATTCGGTTGTTGTTTTTTTTGTACCGTTGTTTTGAGACAATGCGGAGCATGGTCTTTTGCAAGGGGAAATTGTCACGGACAAAAAAATGAAACAACCCAACTTGGGGAGTCGCCAGCCAATTTGTTCGGACATAAGCTTCAACTCAAACATTCT
>CM031611.1:38355770-38393270 GCA_018398815.1 Conus ventricosus | reverse complement strand
TATGGTAATTCGAAAAGGGTTTTTTTTTAGGCAAAAACGACAAATGGAATATAAATGGAGATTCTTTAGAAGCAGTAAATCAATATAACTATCTTGGTTTTGTGTTTACAACTAAAATGAGCATACCAAAGTGTGTTGATGCTCTGGCGGTGAAGGGCAGAAGAGCTTGCATTGAATGTGTGAAACATATTGGCAGATAGCATATTTTAAAATCTTGTTTTTTCAGAATATTTGACACTCAAGTACAACCTATATTACTGTATGCAGCTGAAATGTGGGGTATGAATAGATTAGACAACATTAAAAAGGTTCACAGTTATGCATGTAAACGATTTTTACGAGTCCCATTAGTTTGTTCTTGGGGAAACAGGAAGGTACCCGTTATATGTGAATAGTTATTTCAGATGTATTAAATATTGGCTTCAAATTCTAAAGGTGGACATGACTAGAATCCCAAGGATGGCATATGCAATGTTTTGGAAATTAGATGAAAGGGGCAAAGTTTGTTGGGCAAGTCAGATCAGAAACATTATGTTCAGAATGGGGTTTGGGCATGCATGGATAAATCAAGGTGTAGGATGTGAAAAGGTTTTTCTCTCTTTATTCAAACAAAGACTGAAAGATAATTATTTACAAGAATGGGGGGAATCTATTATGAATAAAACATATATACAGAAATTATCGGCTTTTTAAAACAACCCTAGAAAGCGAACCTTATTTCCAGTTTTTAAGATATCAGATGCTTCCGTGGCGGACTTGTGAAATTGAGACTGGGGTACTACCAATAAATGGTTCTTCATTTAGGAGAATATTTAGTGAAATAGGTTTAGGTAACTTTGCTTGTTCAACATGTAAAGTAATTGTGAGGAAGAGGCTGATGAAGAAGGTGGGGAAGAGAGTGGAGGTAGAAGGTGGGTGAAGAGGGTTGGGGAAGAGGGTGGGGGAAGAGGGTGGGGGAAGAGTGTGGGGGAGAGGGTGAGGAAGAGGATGGTGAAGAGAGTGGGGAACAGGGTTGGGGAAGAGGGTGGGGGAGAGGGTGGGGGAAGAGTGTGGGGAGAGGGTGAGGAAGAGGATGGTGAAGAGAGTGGGGGAACAGGGTTGGGGAAGAGGGTGGGGGAGAGGGTGGGGAAAGGGTGGCGAAGAGGTGGGGGTAGAGGATGGTGGTAGAGGGTGGCGAAGAGGGTGGGGGTAGAGGGCGGGAAGAGGGTTGGGGTAGAGGGTGGGGGTAGAGGGTGGGGCAGAGCGACAGAACGGAGGGGTCGGACGGCAGATGAAAAGAGGGACTGAATAATCTTTTTCATCAACAGTCAGACTCTATCCGTAATCGTTTGTTTTTTAAAACCCTTTTTCCCCTCATGGACAACAAACAGCGTAAAAACGTATGTAAGCACTAGGGCAGAAGGACCTTCGGAAACGTATTCAAACAAAAATGACTCCACCAGGTAAACAGGCTGTTCGTTTTGGCAGACC
This sequence comes from Conus ventricosus, assembly GCA_018398815.1. NCBI lineage: Eukaryota > Metazoa > Mollusca > Gastropoda > Neogastropoda > Conidae > Conus > Conus ventricosus. Next base: position 38,391,800 of record CM031611.1, on the reverse strand, counting down.
TTGACACTGTCCATTGGATTTTTTTCGCAGTAACAGCCACATTTGTTTTTTTTTTTTCTTTTCTTTTTTTTTTAAAGGAAAGTGGGGAGGGGGGTTTTTTGGGGGGGGGGGTGGGGGGCGCCCTTTTTTGGGGGGCGGCGGGGGGGGGGGGGGGGGGGGGGGGGGGGGGGGGGGGGGGGGGGGGGGGCAGGGGAGGGGGAGCGTTTTACTGCCAGAGCGGGTACATGGCTCTGTAGAACATGAGTCCGCACAGACAAAAACTATTGCATCACACTTTTTTTTAAAAACCTTTTTTGCCCATGTGTACACTTTTTTTTGTTTATCGCCACCTTCCCTCTTTAGCCATCCCGTGTGGTGTGTGTGTGTTGTGTGTGTGTTTTTGGTGTTGTGTTGTTTTTAGCTCGCCCCTCCCCACCACCACTGCCCGCAAGAAGAAGCGCTGAAAAAACCCCCTCTTGGGGAGCAATTCCCCGTTTTACGTGAAAAAGACCTCCCTAAAGGTTCAGCCCTTAGGATGTAACCCCCGATTTTAAAGCGGCCGAATTTTAACGCTTACAAATCGGCGCACCTTGCATGACTTGTAAAACCGCCGTTGTAAGCGCGCTTAAAATCGGGGGCTTTACAAATCGGGGGGGGTTAAGCCCCCGCCTTTTTGAAAAAGCCTTTACAACGGGCGGGCGCTTTATATCCTGCTTCTTTGGGTTAAACGATAAACAATTTATGCTTTCAGTGTTTATTCCTGCAATTTTGAGACTTTCTATTTCATCAAAACGGCGGACTGAAATGCGGTGGTGTGTGTGTGTGTGTGTGTTGTGTGTGTGTGTGTGGGGTGGTGGTGGTGGTGTTGTGGGTGGTATCAGTTTGTGATGTAACCCCGGGGGGTCGTAGCGCAATCACTACGTATCAAAGCACACCATTTATTACCCACGACCAATAGATCTCGCCCCGTAAACCATACGCCCCTTTTAAGACTACGTGTCTATATCCTAAAATTTGACCAGTACGAAAAAAGCTATTCTCTAACTTACGGTTATATCCTATGCCCGTTTCTCTACAACAAAAGAAAGAAAAATAGGAAAAACGGCCCTTTGTATGGGAGGGAGCGCATCCTACTGATAATTCAGTAGGTCCCCACTGGGGAGCCTGTATTCCCCCCCCATGTCTATTTTTCCCCCATTTCTTTTGTTCCCCCAGTCTATGTCCCCCACCTCCATATTCCCCCGGCTATTTCCCCCTCCTCCATATTCCCCCAGGTCAAAATTCCCCCACCTCCATTTTCCCCCAGGTCGTGTTCCCCCCACCTCCATATTTCCCCGGGTCTATTTTCCACCACCTACCTCCCGTCCGTACGTTACCTCGTGCCGTACGTGCCTCGTGCCGAACGTATCTCGTACGTACGTGACCGGATTGTCATACTTGTTCAGAATCAAAGTTGTATCCTAACTAGAATGTTGCATGTCATATTATTTATGTTTAAAAAACCCAGAAAAGAGACGGATACTTTAAAATTGTCACAAGATTTATTGATCCTTTCTTTGCTTTGCTTTGTTTTTTCTCTGTTTTTGGGGTGACAGGAGTCATTTTTACCATTAATTTGTTATTCATTTACATTTCTTTAGTTAATGTGTTATACAAACGGGGTTTTCCATAGCTATAGGGGTTGGTGACCTTATGTTAAATTCCCGACCCGAGTATATGCGGGTTTTAGGCGTCAAAATATATTTTTTGTAAATTATTTTTTTTCCCATTCCATCCCTCCCCGCGTTATGGCCAAAAGCCCGGGGCCAAAGGCCAAAAACAATTAAAAAAATGTTCAATTCCGATTTATTAAATTCGATAATTGAAATTACCAAATACAGAAATCGGGAGAGAGAGAGAGAGAGAGAGAGAGAAGAGAGAAGAGAAAGAGAAAGAGAGAATTGAGAGAGACAAAGACAAGAGACAGCGAAATAGAGAGAGAGAAGAGAGAAGAGGAGGAGGGGGAGAGAGAGAGAGAGAGAAATGCGAACAGAAATGGGGAGACAGAGTTTCAAGAGCAAAAACAATAAGAAAAATCAAGACCTTCTCTCCCTATCCTCTCCTCTTCTCTCCCCTCTCTCCTCTCTTCTCTCTCCTCTCTCTCTCTCCCCTTCTCTCTCAAATGGGGGGCAGAAGGCATTGTCTCAAAACAGTAGGGTATTTAATTGTTTGGTAATACCGAGTCTGTCCAAATACAAAAATCGCGCTGCCAAAGGCACATTTTTCTACTTTTCATCAGTAAGTTATTGCCATAGTGCAAAGAAAGAAAAAAAAAACAAAACACACGAAAGATGTAGAGCACTGCCACGAATGCAAAGGAATAGCCAATAGAGATCGAAAGTCAGCCTTCAGCTTCTTTCTCCTTTTTGCCATCTAATAGAGCTAACAAAAATGTCCTTAGTGACAAGGGGAGCGCTTTTTTTGCTACTTTTCGTTTCTTCTCGTAGTGCCAAAACAAGGGAGAGGTTTGAAAACGAGTGCATTGCTACAGACAACAAATCTCTCTCCTCCCTCTCTTCTCCCTCTCTCTCTCCTCTCTCTCTCTCCCCTCCTCCTCCTCTCCTCTCTCTCCCACCCCCCTCATTGATATTTATCATGGGGAAAACACAAAATCTATAGGAGCAACAAAAAAAAAACAAAACAAAACAAAAAAACGAACAAAGAAAAACAAACAAACAAAAAAAAAAAGAAACATAGGCATTACTTTTTAAAATTTTGACCTCTTGACACTTAATTGAAGCGAGAGAGAGAGAGAGAGAGAGAAGAGAGAAAGAGAGAGAGAGAGAAGAGAGAGAGGAAAAGAGAAGAGAGAGTGGTGAGAGAGAGATAAGTGGAAATCAAAAAAACGCTTTCGTCCACAACGATTTCATCAAATTTTTGAAAAAAGGCCCATAAACAATAAACCGGTGCAAATAACGCCCCGATAATCGATTATGGAACCCGGGTTTTTCATTTTACACCTTATCTTGATTTTGGTAAAAAATTTTTCACAAAAATTGTTTTTGGCCCGTTTTGATTTTTGGCCGGGGATTAAATTCCGGCGTAATTTTGCACCTGGAATATATCGGTTTGTTGGAAGTAATTTGCCAAAAAAATTTTGACTATGAAAAAACATTTTGGGAAAAAAGCACACAAATTTACTTTCCGGCCGAAAAACAATTTTCATAGTAGAAAATCAATTTTAAAAAGCAAATTACTTACCAAAACCCAAAAATCAATAACCAGGGCAAAAAACGTCCGATAATCGTTAGCGGGGCCGGTTTTTTGATTTTTTAAACCAAAATGATTTTGGGAAATAATTTGCACATAAAATTTTATTTTTGGCCCATTTATTATTTGGGGGGGCCTGTTATTTATTACCGGCGTAATTTCACCTGGTTTTTGATTATTGGCCCATTTTAAGTAATTTGCACGAAAACATTTTTTATCAGAAAATGATTTTCGGCCGGAAAAGAATTTTGTGAATTTCACGCTTCACAGAGAGAAGAAGAGAGAAAAGAAAAGAGAGAGAGAGAGAAGAGAGAGAGAGGAGAAGAGGAAAGAAGAGGGGAGAGAAGAGAGAGAGAGGAGAGAGAGAGAGAGTTTATATTGGTTTTTGTTGCCTTAAAAAGATACCAACAATAGCAAAAAAGAAATTAAAAGAGAGAGAGAGAGAGAGAGAGAGAGAGAGAGAGAGAGGGAGAGAGAGCGTTTATATATAAAAATGTCTTTTTTTTGTTCTTCGCAGCAGGTATAAAAAAATCGGGGTGGGCGAAGAGAAGGGTCGAAAAAAAGTTATCTGTCATGCCTTAAAACAATACAACAATAGCAAAAAAAAATTAAAAGGAGAAGAGAGAGGAGAGAGAGAGAGAAGAGAGAGAAGAGAGAGAGAAGAGTGAACTAAATTTTTTCCCTATTACGTATACATATGGTGACAGGAAAGAAGAGAAAGAAAAAGAGGAGAGAAGAAAGAAAAGAAATTGACAACATTGCGCGCCCCGCCGGGGCCCCCCCCACACACACACACACACACACACACACACCCAAAACACAAACACACACACACACACAAAAGACTTCTTTCCCAATTTTTTTTTTTTTAACGTAGGATATAAGGGGTGAGAGACGAGCGATAAAGACGGTGTCTAAATCGTAGGGAAAACAAAAAATATGTAAAGGGACAAGTTATAAGGGAAATCGTCTTGCGAATGACACTGTAGTGAATCGGGAATTGTCGCTGGGTATTAGATTATGTTCCCTAAGCTTTACCCTTATGATATTGACACTAGTGATTCGGGATGCCCCCAAGAGAATAGGGAAAAGTGAAATTAAGGCAGTGTGACGAAACGCTTTAAAAAAAACCGGTAGCTCATTACTCCCCCGCATCGCTACTCCCCCGGGGTTTGGTTAGGGTTAGGGTGGTTTGGGTTAGGGTTTGGGGAAGGGGGAAGGGTAAGGGTTAGGGAAGGGGAAGGGGGTTGGTTAGGGGTTAGGGAACACCGGGGGGGTAACGACCGGGGGGGTAATGAAGGTCCCGCAAAACCATCCCACGTCCCACAAAACCCCAAACCCCCAAAAATAGATTTCAATCTATGCCCTCTCCTCTCAACCCCCCCCCCCCCCCCCCCCCCATCCCCTTTCCTCCTTGGGGCTGTGCGAACGACACTAGGCAAAAGAAAAAAATTTCGCACGATACAGCGTGAGGGCCCTTTTAGCTTGTCGGGCCCCCCCCCCTTCAAAAGGGTGGTTCCGCTCTCCCACCCCCCACCCCCAAACCCCCCCCCAAATCTCCTTTCCCCCCCTTGAGTGCAACGACGCGGGGAATTTTAATTTTTTTCAATTTGGCAATCGGGCCCCTCTCGCCACCAAACCCCCACACACCCCCCCTTTTTCCCGGGGTATCTTCACCCTCTCCCCCTTCATCCCGGAAACAAAGGGACGCCGCACTGCTGGCTCTCCCCAACCAACCCCCCCCCCCCCTCTCTATCCCTGAAAAACAAAGGCCTGTGTCGCTTTACACCGCCAGCAGCAACTGGGGGGATCCGAACGGTAGTAGGCATCTTGGCGGGGCCATAATAGAAAAAAATCTGGGGAGTCAAACAAAGGTCCTCAGAAGAGAAGCCCCCTTAAGCAAGTGTTTCGGCCCTTATCCCTACACTCTAGGGGGGGGGCCACACCCGGGTTTATGACTCCCATTCCCCCGCTGCCCCTTTTTTTTTTTTTTTTCCCCATCTTGGGACAGCCCTGGCTGGGATTCGAACCCATGACCCTCGGGCATGCTCTTTTCACTTAAATACTCGCGCTTTAACCATGACCCCAGGGACACCTTTTTGTAGGGGAATTAAGCCTTATGAAGTTCACTTTTTTTCCCCCTTGACCAGATCCAGCTTGAACACCTCTCTGCCGCTTCTGCCATTGCTTTCAGGGCTTTGGGTTTTTCCTTCCCCGCAACGAGAGCTGTTTCATGAGGCTGTATGCAGACGTTCCTACAAATCCCCTAGCTCCAATTTCTGCAGTGAGGACTTTGACCTGATAGCCTTCTCTCCTCAGGCTGTTTGCCAGACCAGCATACTTTTCAGTCTTGTAGATTTGAGCTGCCTCCATTCTGTTCTCATATGGCACCGTGAGCTCGATCATGATCAGCTGCTTGGTTGACTTAGAGTGGACTACTATGTCTGGTCTCATGCCACTCTTGCTGATGATCTCTGGGTGACTCTTCCATTCTGGGAGGTCTGCAGTGCACTCCCAGTCATCTGCCCCATCCAGCAGACTCTGCCTGCATGTTCGAGTGGCACTGTTGTTCTTGGCCATGATTTGCTGCCTCCTGCCGTGAAGAATGTTGCGGTGCTTTTGGAGTCCTGATTCTCCCTTTTGTGGTGTTGGTACTAGCCCAGACTACTTGTACAATCTCTTTGAGACACTTGGTTGTGCCTCCATGTGTACCTTCCTTGAGCCAGGGAAGCTTTACATGAGCTTAGAACATGCTCCACTGTTTGTTTTTTCATGGCAGAGGGGGCATGCAGGATCGTCTGTTTTCCCCCACTTCACCAGGTTTGCATTTGAGGGCAGAAGGTCATATGCAGATCTGAGAATGAAGGTGATCCTGAGAGGGGCCATGTGCCAAATGTCATTCCAAGTGAGACTTCTTTGGAGTGCATTCTCCCACGTTGTCCATTGCCCTTGCTGGCTCTGCTGGACTGCTTTTTGGAGTCTTTTTTGGTCTTCTTCTTTTCTCATCTCCTGAATCATCATGTCTCTTTTGGCTTTTCCTTTGGCCTTTGACCACCATTCAGTTTTGGTCACCCCCAGTCCTTGTCTGTTGGTCTGTGTGTGTCCTGTTATTTCTCTGATCTTGAGACTTTCTTTTGCAGAATCCATCGCCTCTTGAACTTTCCATTTTCTGCCTGTCTTCAGCTGGGGCTTGATTGCTTCTACCACCTTGTCTCCTGAGTCCTCCAGCATGCTTTGAAGTCTGATCTTCCTGCTTTGTATTCCTCCAGGATGGATTTCAGTGGTATTTGAGCTTTGCTTGGCGACAGTACAGCGCGATGTCAGTCAGACAGGGTGGGACACCAAGCAATTTCCTTGTGAACTTGTTGATTTTGGCTTCCATTGCCTCCACTGTGCTGGTGCAGATGTCGTATATCATCAGAGGCCATAGGAGCTTTGGTATCAGCATGAACTGCAGACACCAGACCTTGTATTTGCCAGGGAGCCCACACTGGTCAATGGTCTCCAAGCCTTCTTCCGCCATCTGCTTGGTTTCTTTTGCTCTTTGTGTGTCTTTCAGCGTATCATCATACCATCTTCCAAGGCTCTTGACTGGTTCTTCTGTGACTGTTGGAATGGCCTGGTTGGCAACACTGAAGACCACAGATTCGGCCACTTTTTCCTTTCCTCATGAGAGACTCCGTGATTTCTTTGGCTTGAACTTCATTCTGGATGAGGCAACTATGTCGTCCAGCTTCTCCAGCACATGACGTGTCTCGTCTTCTCTGGATGAAATCACTGTAGTGTCATCCATGAAGGCCTTGAGAGGAGGCATCTTGTATCCATCGCCAAGGTCTGTTTGTCTCGCGTTGTTTGTTGCTGCTTTCAAGATGAGTTCCATTGCCAGCACGAACAGTATCGGGGAAATTGCACAGCCCATTGCAATGCCCACTTCCAAGTTGATCCAATCAGTTTGTGTACTCCTTGGTAGAGAACCGCATTGAGAAGCCATTGAAGTACTTCTTGAGCATGTCGCGGATGTTCTTTGGCACATGGTACATCTCAAGAGCCAACTGTATCATCTCATGGGGCACAGATCCATATGCGTTTGCAGATCAAGCACACTACGTCCAGGTCTCTCTTTTCTGTTTTTGCTTTTTGGATTGCGTCCCAGATCATTGTGGCGTGTTCTACACAGCCAGCCACGCCTGGGATGCCACCTTTCTGGACTGACACATCCAAGTACTTGTTTTCCATCAGGTACTTGGTCAGCCTTGCTGCCATGACAGAGAAGAAGATTTTCCCTTCGACGTTCAGTAGTGATATTGGCCTGAACTGGCTGATGTCACTTGAGTTTTGCTCTTTGGGGATGTACACACCATCTGCCGTCATCCACTGGCAGCTGATCTTCTGGTTTCTCCAAGCTGATCGCAGCAGCCTGTGGAGCCACTCCAGCACCTTGGGACATTTCTGTAAAGCTGGTAAGGTATTCCGTTTGGCCCTGGTGATGATTTGGCTCTGGCTTTGTCGACCACCTTCTTGATTTCCGCCAATGTTGGAGGCTTGCCATTGAACTGTTCCTCAGTTGGCCACACCAGACCTTGAATGTCGAGTGGTGCTTTGCTCTGTGAGTCAGAGTATGTTTTCCTCAGATGCTGCTCAAGAACTCCTTTGTCCACACTTAGGGTTCCAGATTTTGGCTGCTCAAACAGTGTTCTGGCAAACTGGAAGGGGTCTCTGAAGAAGCGCTCTTGTGTCTTCTTCTTTTTGCTCTTCCTCTTCCTCACAGATTCCGCTTTGCTGAGGGCGCGTGTGTTTTTCTTTCAGGTCTTCCCACAGTTTTTCCAAGCCTTGTTTTTCAGCTGGCAGTGCGGTCTTCATTTGCTTCTTGAGGTTGTTCTTTTGGACTCTGATCTTGTCCATCTTTTCTTGGCGTCTGGATTTCTTTGGAGGTGTTTTTCTCTTTGGGTAGTTTTACTCCATAGGCGTCTCTACATGTGGCATACACAATGTCCCCATATGTGGCTAGTTTGTGTTCCAGGGTGCTTTTCCCTATCAGTGCATCGAGTCTTTGGACGATTTTTGCATCCAGTTTCTCCCCAATCTTCAGTTTCGTTTGCTCGTGGCAGGTTGAGTTTCAGGCGCCTGGCATCGAGGGCCTGTGCAAATTCCTCATCCGAACCAACAGCGTGGATGTCCTTGGCACTGTGGTTTAAATCCTGGCCTTGGTCTTCCGACGTCTTATCTGCTGATGCAGTGCGCTGCTGCTCATTCAGATGAGTCTTCACACATCCCATCTTTGTCCTGTGGATCTTCATGCCACGGGTGGTAGCGAAACGCTTTTCCACAGACACATGGATATTCCATGTGGTCCATGTTCATAGTCCGTTTGGGATTTGCAGTCGTGATTGGTTGAGCACCGATGGATTCATCATTCTCTCCCCCTTTCGGTGAATCCTGGGAGCATCTTTTCCTTTTATTTTTAGTAGCCACATGTTTAAGGCAAAGTGGGGAGCCAGCCCACAAAGCCCTTGGTTCTGGTCTTTCCCAGTGTCCTCCGGTCTTTCCCGGACGTCCTCCGGCCTATTCCCGGAAGTCAATGGTTTACCCATGCATCAGTAGAAAGAAACTCGTGGAGAGCGTGGCAGCAGAGAGTCCTCAGAAGAGAAGCCCCCTTCAAGCAAGTGTTTCGGCCCTTATCTCCTGACACTCTAGGGGGGTGGGGCCACACCCGGTTCATGACTCCGGATGTCCCTCTGCTGCCCCCTTTTTTTTTCCCCCCATCTTGGGACGAGCCATGGCTGGGATTCGAACCCATGACCCTCTGGACATGCTCATTTTCTACTTAATGACTCGCGCTTTAACCACTGAGCCACAGGGACACCTGTATTAAAATTAAACCGGCCGAGGAAGTCAGAGAGCGATGCTGGTTAAGATCAAACAGTTCCCGAGGCGACTAGTGATAAGACTAGATCCCTCCCCCTCTCACCCCTGAGGTATGAGTGACAGGTTGTCAAACTCGAATTCCGCAGTTTGAATCCATATATACCAGACACATAGGGGTGCAACTTCACTGACCCCTCAAGACTGACTGTAGACCGGACCAGTAGAAGACAAAAGAGACAACTAGAGAAGTCGTGCGACAATCCTGGCATCCTCGTTGATCTCCAGTCATTCACTGTTCATTCCCAGGAAAAGTGAGTTGGAACTCTGTTTTACCTTTTGGAATCTATGTATTGATTTTATGTATGCTGTGTGCATTAACATTGTAAATTTGTACAAATGCTTAGCAACATGTATCAAACTGATGAATGATTATTCTGTGTAGTAGTTTGCTTGCCATCTTTGTTAACTGTCTGACCATTGTTTTTTTGTGTTTACCCTGACTTGTTTTTTTGTGTTTACCCTGACTTTTGCAGTAGGCAATTCTATCTGTTAAGATAATAATTAAATGATTAATGGTGGTCAGGAAAACAGCATGCCTGTGCTAGGTTAAGAACTGCTACCCTGATTTATAAATCGAAGTGGTTGCGTGCACGACTAGTCGTGCGATAATACAACTCCCAACCGAGTTTGGCTATTGGCACGACTAGTCGTGCGACCAACTAAAAAATGGTTGCGTGCACGACTACTATTTACTCTCTCTCTCTCTCTCCCAAGCAAAAGAGGATAAATTTACACAATGAGAGTCGTGCCAATATCCGGACTGGGTTGCGAGTCGTATTATCGCACGACTAGTCGTGCGCGCAACACCAGCCAAAAAAAAAGAAAAAAAAAAGGAGGGGGGGGGGGTGGCGGGAGAGGGGGAGAGTGGCGGGGGAAGAAAGAAAGGAAAAAAAAAAAAGAAATTTGACCACACCCTCTATCAGCTGCATCCCTTTCCCCTTCCCTCGTCTTCCTCCCCCCCCCCCCCCCCCCCTTTTTTCTACCTTCCTCCCCACCTTTGGATGTACTGATACGCCCCTGCAAACTTCGAAAATGTGCATGAAATGTCCCAAAGGTGTATCCATTTTGATATATATATATATATATATATATATATATATATATATATATATATATATATATGTAAAATAGTGAAGGGTTTTCATATTTATAATACATTTTCTTAATTTCATGTTCCCATTTTCTTCATCTTCCACCTCCCCCTCCCCTTTTTTCTTCTTTTTTCTTTTTTTAATTTTAAATCTTTGCTAAGTCATTACAATGACGGAAGAATTGTTAGCCTACACAATATATATATATATATATATATATATATAATATATATATATATATATATATATATATATATGTGTGTGTGTGTGTGTGTGTGTGTGTGTGTGTGTGTGTGTGTTTTGGTGAAAACAACACACTTTCACAAGAATAGAGAATAGTGTTCATTGTACGCCATCAGTGTAATGTAATGTTCAAGTTCAAAATAACCGTTGTCAGCATGCATGGTGACGACTTGAAGAATGGATGGCTATGAAACTTAACCAAACAAGATCTTCTTCATGGTTACTTGTAACGGACCTCCATTCAGCGAGCAATACTCTCTACTTACTGAGAGATGAAGGGACAAGGAGGATGAGAGTGAAACCGTTTGAGCTTCTCCTTCAAAGTGATCCCGCAGGGACTGACAAGGAGGGGTCTGCTGATGCACGCGAGTGTCCTGGTGCAGATGTTCCGCGTGCTTAGGATAAACGGAAGAAATGATTTAAATGCAGGTAGGCTACACATCTGTTCACGGGTGTAGCACGTGGAGCTTCAACTTCAAGTTCAAATGAATTGGTCCCAATCTTGTAGAGTACGAGACATGTGGAAAAGGGCCAGGGAGGCGTGATGACATTTGTGACGTCACCATGCTAGACTGTCCTTTCGCCGTTCCACGATTATGTCTGACTATTCTTGCTTAGTTTTTAATATATTTTTTTATCTTCATCATCATTATCATTTTTTTTTGCTTTGCTTGGGAGAGAGAGAGGGAGTGAGGCGCGCACAGCTCAAAACAGTCATTGCGTAATTAGTAGTCGTGCACGCAACCATTTTTTTTAGTTCGTCGCACGACTAGTCGTGCCGGACTGGGTTGCGAGTCGTATTATCGCACGACTAGTCGTGCACGCAACACCAGTTTTCTTTGTCGCACGACTAGTCGTGCCAATATCCGGACTGGGTTGCGAGTCGTATTATCGCACGACTAGTCGTGCACGCAACACCAGCCTTTATAAATACTGGTGATTGTTGGAATGATTTGTAGTGTACGACTTTAAGTCTACACCACATGTGTACTTGGACTCGGTGTAGCCCAAGTCAGTGTGATTTAATTCATAAGAAACATGGAAGAGTTGTTTGACTGAAACTATGTAACATTGTATTACTGTCTCCTACCCTTTTGTAAGCTAAACTTAGTCTTTAAACAAAAGTGGAGATTAATTGTTATAGCAGAAACTCTACCATAGAGAATACTTTGCTGGCTGAGTCTCACACCTGTGCTGAAAGTAAACCAGGGTAAAAGTGAGCACTCTACAAACCAGCCATCAGATTCTCACCTACAGACCAAGTTCTCTATCGCAGAACTGGGATCCTGGTCACCCTATCCTGGTCACCATACCCTGGTCACCTTATCCTGGCCACGCTACACATTGCAGCTGGACCAGAAGCTGGGACTTCGCCCAACACCAGGGCAACACCAGACCTCCAATCTACACCAGTGGGGCAGTCACCAACCACAGGAGAGATCAACTACCCTCCGAAGCAAAGCTAAGTTAGCTTACCACCTGGACTCAAATCCATCCGACCATTGCCCTCACTTTATGATGACATAGGTAGAACCTGTCTATGAGTACCACTTTGGCTACAACACTGGGGGATTTGCAAGTAAAGTGGATGTATAATAACCATTATACATTCAATGTAACTTGGACAGAACGCCTATATTCCAACTTAAAACTTGCTGCACTGAGTGCAAGCAAGTAAAGTAGGAGTGAGGGAGGGCCCATCAGGGTGGTAGTCCAAATGAGAATTAAACCCTAGCCTATTCAGAGTTGACGTGCCAATACTTACCAATGTGTAAACAATAAAAGTTGATGTGTGAAAGTGCACTTAACTTGTGTCAGTTCTCTGTTGTTCAATCAAACTGTTGAATGTTTGAACTTCTCTCTTCAATTCTGTCTCTCGGAGCTACAAGTACTTTTATGAGTAAAAGCCTGAGGAAAACTATCTCAGAGCCACTGTCCCGTAGTTCAGTTGTTGGCCTGCGCTTGTTTTTCCCCCACTATTAGATTGTTCGTCTATGTATTTGTCTGACTTTATTCAAGTTTAAAAGGCTGTGCCAGTCTTGAATAAAAGTTACTCTGTGTTAGGTTTCCTTATGGGAGCAAAACATACCCCACTTGTTTACTGTTTATCGTTTACTGTTCCCTACCTCATTTCATTTCTGATTTTGCTTTGATTAAATTGAGGTTATTTGTATTTGTTTCTGTCCGTCTGTGTGTTTGTCTTTTGATCTCCCTTGCATCTTTGCGTGGATCCTCAGGCGTAGGCTCAAAGACTGTCCCCTACATTTTATATTATTTGCATAATGTCTTTAGTTTTACAGCAACTTTTTTTCCTCCCCACACTTTCGTTTGGTTGCATTTACTACTCTTCGCTGGCTGCTCTGGGGGTGCTATTGGATTCTTTTTTGCACCATGGTGGTGAGAACACCACAGTATTATGGACTGTGGTGTGTCTCTATTTGACGCCGGGAGCGCAGACACAACCAGCCGTGTCTCCCTGATGAGTCCCGATCCAGCGGGCGAAAGGCCTCGGAGCAGGCAATACAAATATATCTGCCTTCAAAGGGGATTGCAATGGTTCCCTTATGCAGCTAGTGAAGAGTTTTCATATCTGTAATTTTTTTTTTTTTTTAAATTCATTTTCCCAGTTTCTCCATCTTCAAACTCTCCCCTCCCCTCAAGTCCAAATCTTTGCCAGACAGTTCAGTTGTTGGCCTACGCTTGTTTTTCCCCCACTATTAGATTGTTCGTCTATGTATTTTTGTCTGACTTTATTCAAGTTTAAAAGGCTGTGCCAGTCTTGAATAAAAGTTACTCTGTGTTAGGTTTCCTTATGGGAGCAAAACATACCCCACTTGTTTACTGTTTTTCTCTTCGTTAGAGTGCTCCTCGAAACGACTTGTGTCAGTCCGCCATCTTGATAAGCAAAATAGAAAGTCATCAAAATTGCGGGAATAATCACTGAAAGTGTAATAATAGTTTATCGTTTTAATCCAAAGAAGCAGGATATAAAGCGCCCGCTGTTTTGTAAAGCACTTTACAAAAGGGCGGGGGCTTAACCCGCCGATTTGTAAAGCACCCGCCGATTTCTAAGCAGCGCTTACAAATCGGCGGGGGCCTAGCCCGCTGATTTGTAAGCGCTCTACAAATCGGCGCTGCTTACAAATCGGCGGTTTTACAAGTCATGCAATGTGCGCCAATTTGTAAGCGCTTACAGATTGGCACTGCTTTCGAATCGGCAGGTCACAACGGGGACTATCCCCAACAGTGACGCAGCTCAACTGACAGAGTGAGTCTTTTTTGGTCTGACTCCGTCGGTTGACTCTCCAACCCCCAGAAGAGGCCAGAATCCTCCACTGGATTGTGCACATTTCTGACGACGTTGTTGAGTCGGTCGCTACCTTGCCTTCCTCCTACTCCTCCCCAGTATGTTGAGGGCAGGAACGTCTTTCATTGTGACAGATTCAGGGGTAAAAACTGATTAAGAGCACAGACCTAACAGCATGTGTTTGGGTTATACTCCCATCTTCCCTGTCGTCACTGGTGATGTGTTGTCATACATTACTGTTGCTGTAAACGAATGCCTTTGCTCTGGTAGTTTTCCCTCTGCATTCAAAACCGGTGATGTCGGGTCTTTACTCAAAAGAACCCCCCACCCCCACCCCCACCCCCGGATGCTTAATACTCTCCTCAAAACAAAATACAACAAAGCAAAGACCTAAACCAAAAACTACTGGCATGTCTCCAACTTCTTTCTAACATCAACCAACAGATCGTCTTTCTCCAGCTCACCAACCCAGTCTCTAACCACCTGTGTCGTACCAATCTGCTCTGTTCTCTGCAGTCAGCCTACCGTACTGTTCACAGTATTGAAGCCGCTCTCCTGAAGGTGGTCAATGATCTCCTCATTGATCTTCACGGTCACAGCTCTACTTTCTCTCCGGGACCTAACTGCCGCATTTCATACTACCGTTCATAGTACCCTTCCGTCTCGTCTTGTCTACACGTTTTGCATTGTGATAAAGGTATTCCTGGTTTCAGTCGTATCTGTCGATCTCATTCAAGCTGCTTCTCTTGATGTCTTATTCTCATCCAGCTGCATTGCAGTATGGTGTCCCTCGGGGATTCGTGTTGGGTCCTATATTTTGTCATCTATACACACCCTTCTCTGACATTTCGATCCATTACAAAGTTTCTCACCACTGCATTTCCGATGACGATCAACTTTATATATCACGTAATATATCTCATGTTCCTCATGTTATCCATCGCGCACAGATATGATTTCAGATATTACAGGATCGATTACAGGAACTGAAAGACCTATGTTCACAGTCTGTGTTATCTCCTACTGTCTTCTTAAAGATTGCGTCGGTCAGGCCTCTGCGACTGCTCGGTGTGAAGGTGTTACACTGGACCAGACTGTTTTCAACATCCTATTTCCTCCGTCTGTCGCTTGCTGCTTGGAGCTTTGCCGGTTTGGTTCTGTTTGCCATCTTCTCTCTGATGATTCCACAAACTCAAGTTTCTGCTTTCGTTCTCCCGAGACTGGATCACTAACTTTCTCCTAGCTGGCTGTTCATGGAATCTTCTCCTCCGACTTCACAATGTACAAACCAATGCTGGTGACCAAACTTCAGACGTTCTAAAGTCATTTTTGTCGCTCCCGTACCCCTTTTTATTTCTGGCTCCTATCGAAAACAAATTGTCTCTAAACTCTCCCTGGTGTGCTTCAAATCCCTGAAGGATTGGCTCCTTCGAACCTTGCTGATCTTCTTTATCTCTTCAACCCATCACCACAGTTGCGCTTTTCACCTGATCATCCGTTTTCCTTGCTTTTGCAGCAAAGTCCCTCTTTCATTCAGTGTGCAGTTTCGATTCTGTCTTCATTCAATTCCTCTCTTAAAACTGCCCTCTTTACATCCTGACTGATATTCCTTCATCCCCCATCACCAGCGGTTGAGAGAGAGAGAAAGAGAGATGAGAGAGAGAGGGAGACAGACAGACAGACAGACAGAGTGGGAGAAAGCGAGAGACAGAGGGGTTAGATGTGTGTGTGTGTGTGTGTGTGTGTGTGTGTGTGTGTGTGTCTGTGTGTGTGTGTCTGTGTGTCTGTCTGTGTCTGTGTGAGGGAGAGAGAGAGAGAGAGAGAGAGAGAGAGAGAGAGAGAGAGAGAGAGTATGTCTGTGTATGTAACTAAGTGATTATTTAATAAATCGATTGATTGATTGATTGATTCATTCATTCATTCGTTCATTCATTCATGCATTCGTTCATTCATTCATTTATTTATGTATTCGTGTATCCATTCATTTTCGTCGTTTGAAAGGAAACGACAGAACTTCTTTTACATTATTTGATGGACAATATCAGCCAAACGTCTTTCCAGGGGCATTGTGTGCTCAATGACACCGAAGACATCAGCAGATTTCCTTTCCTATATATTAGAGAACCATCTGCTAGTTTTGTCAATGTAGTATGGCAGAATTACGATTTCTATATCAGACTGATTTGCATGAAACAAGGTTATTTTGTCACATTGTCAGAAAATGCACATTTCCATGTGGTCCTCTAATACTTTCAAATGAAAATCAGTATCATTATGTCCATCGCTCCCGGTGGAGCATAGGCCATCGACGACCCTTCGCCATCGCTCTCTGTTCTGGGCTGTTCTGGTCATTCCAGTCCAGTTGGTCCCTTGTTGTTTCAACTCCGCCTCAGTGTCTCGCCTCCAGCTGTTGCGAGGCCAGCCTCTCTTCCTCTTTCCCTGCGGGTTCCAGGTCAGGGCTAGGCGTGTGGTGCTGGATGCTGACTTCCTGAGGGTGTGTCCGATCCAGCTCCACTTCCTTCGCAGTATCTGCTTGGCCACTGGTTCCTGTCCCGCACGCTCCCACAGATCTTCGTTTCGGAACTTGTCCTGCCATCGGAGTTCGTAGATGCACCTCAGACACGTGTTGAAGAATGTCTGAATCTTTTGTTGCATCGCCTGTGTTGTCCGCCATGTCTCGCATCCATGGGAGCAGAATTGATTTCACATTGGAGTTGAAGATGCAGAGTTTGGTTCTTATGCTGAATCCTCTAGATGCCCAGATGTTCTTGGGCATGACGAAAGCTGCTCTTGCCTTGCCGAGTCTGGCTGTGACGTCTGGGTCAGTGCCTCCCTGTTGGTCAGCCACGCTTCCCAGTAGACGAAAGACTCTACCTGCCTGATGGGCTCTCCACCGACTGTGATTGATGTGTTGGCATGGTGCTGATTTTCATCAGCTCGGTCTTTTTTCCTGATAATCTTGAGCCCTCTCCCGGCTGATGTGGTCTCCAAGCGAGTGGTCTTGTCCTGCATCTGGCTGTGGCTGTGTGACAGGGGCGCCAAGTCGTCAGCAAAGTCGAGGTCGTCCAGCTGCGTCCAGAGTGTCCACTGCATACCGTTGTTCCTGCCTGTTGCAGTGGTCTTCATGATCCAGTCAATGACCAGGAGGAAGAGGAACGGCGACAGCAGGCACCCCTGCCGAACTCCGGTCTTCACCTCGAAACTTTCGGACAGCTGGCCGGCGTGGGAAGTCCTGCAGTTCATGTCCTTGTAGGTGTACCGGATGAGGGAGATTATCTTCTCGGGGACTCCGTAATGCCTCAGCAGCTTCCACAGCGTCTTTCTGTCCACACTGTCGAAGGCCTTCTCATAATCTATGAAGTTGATGTAGAGAGGGGAGTTCCACTCCAGCGACTGCTCCACGATGATGCGCAGGCTGGCGATCTTTCAAATGAAAAGATGAGACAAAAAGGCCTGTAATCACAAGTACTCCATATGACGTGATGTATAGATGGATCTGGTTTTAAGTCTGAAAAGTTTGGGATATTGATTTTTTTTTACTTATATACAAATATGAAGACTACTCTAACCGAAGCTGTGTTTTAGAATCTGAACATGAGTGTCATTTAATCAAAATTGAAAGGGGTAATTTCAAATGGATTATATTTTGAAATCCTTGAGAGAGAGAGAGAAAGAGAGAGAGAGAGAGAGAGAGAGAGAGAGAGGAGAGAGGAGAGAGAGAGAGAGAGAGAGAGAGAGACGCTTTGATGATTTATTGCCTTCAGCTTTCGGGGCCATTAAGGCAAGGGGGTACACATAGGACTGGACACATTGCATCATGAAAGTATAAGGAAAATACACATTGTATCATTAAAATAAAAGGAAACTAAATGATTAAATAAACAAAACAATCAGAACGTAAAGGATTTAAGGATCGCTCACATTGTCAGGATGGTACAGATATTTATATCAAACTACTCACACATAAAACGATCAAATCTTATTAGAGGACTTCCGTACAGGACGTCCTTTCCTTCGCTACCGTTCCCGTCCCTTTAGTTCCAAAACCCAGTTCCCAATCCCTTCTCACACCTTGCACGAACAAACACAAACAGTAAACGCAAGCTCACATTCTTCCATTCCTCCTCCCAACCTCACCCTCTAATCCGACAGATCCCCGACCGCCCGATCGCCCCCCCCCCCCCCCCCCCCCCCCCCCCCCCCTTTCTCTTCTCCACTCCCGACCTCGCTGTTCCAAACGCACGCAAGCTCGTGTGCGCGCGCGCACACACACACATACACACACACACACACACACACACACACTGAGACTACATGGCCATCCACGAATTACAAAAGAACATACTAAGACAAAACAAGGAACATTAGATTACAGTACTGTTGTCAGTAAGTTCTAACTTCTTTTTTCTCGTCTTGGTAGCATCAGTTAAATACTTAGCAAGACCAATGATAGTTGCATCATTATCTGTTGCCAAAAGATTAATTAAACCACTTACTGTAGGCTCGACATGAGTCATGTTGAAAAAAGGATATTTTTCGGCGAATATCTGACAAGAAGCAACAATGAAAAAGAAAGTGCACTTCATCTTCTTTGTTGTGACCGCACATTGGGCAGTCAACACTTCGTTCGCTGGTCATAAACCAGTGTTTCGCAGCGCCTAGACCATGCACTCTTAATCTAAACTTTACCAGATCTTCCCTCATCTTTTTATTCGTTATCAAAGTTAGATACCTCTCAGCTTCAAACGTGATTTTAAAAGAACGGTACCACTCATATTTATCGTTATCTTCAATTTCAGAATGCCAATTTTGTTTATAACATGAAACAATTCTGTCCTTAAATTCTGATATAAACCCCTCCTCAGAGCCAACACCTTGACACAACCATACTACACCAAAACCATTTTCTGTTAGAGTGTTCCTAACTTTTGATGCCCAATTGTATTTGCCTGCTTCTAATTGTAATAACAACATATCATAGGCTTGCCTACATATTCTATTAGTTGGCAGTTTTACCAGTCGCAGCCAGTATTTAATACATTTTACAGCAGTTCGAACGAACAAAGGATATCTTCCTGTTTCTCCGTAACTCATTTTATTTGAAGAGTGTAGTGGTACACCCAGGAATCGTTTAATGGCAAAAGTATGTACTTTTTCTATTAACCCTGTATCTTCTAACCCCCATACTTCTGCTGCGTAAGTCAATATGGGCTCAATCTGAGTATCAAAAAGCTTCCAGAACAGGGAAGGATCAGTTGTATGTAGTTTCTTTAGTGATTTTAGAATTTCAATAACGCCCATTTTACCTTTTCTACTCATGTCTAGAAGGGCAGCATTCATACTTAATTTTGTTGTAAATATCAAGCCTAAGTATTTGTATGTGTTTGTTACTTTTATATCTTCGTTTCCATATGTCCATTTTTTCTCTTATTCCAAGATAACCACCTTTACGGAAAACCATAATATTAGTCTTATCTAGATTTACTTCTAAACGTAATCTGTCAGCCTCTTTTTTCAGATTGTTCAGCTGATTCTGTAGACCTATAACAGTATCTGAGAGCAAAATCACGTCGTCTGCAAAAAGCAATAAAAATAGTTCTGAAGTTCCTGGTACCATCTGATTCCGTGCTTCCCTTCCCTGATTAATTCTATGGCTAATTCATTGACAAAAAAAGGAGAACATAATTGGGCTGAGTACACATCCTTTTTTTTACTCCTCTCGGACAATAAAAAAATCAGAGTATGAATGCTTATCTCTTACACATGCAATGACTGAGTCATAAACTCCCCGAAGTGCTTTATACATTTTTCCATCAACGCCACTTCTCCTTAACACATGCCATAAGACATTTCTGTCAACAGAATCAAATGCTTTCCTAAAGTCGACGAAAGCTACATAGAGCTTAGAATGTTTTGCTAATATATTTTCAACGACAGAGTGTAAAGTAAAAATGTGATCAATTGTACTATATCCTGCTCTAAACCCACCTTGTTCCTCAGCTAATTTTCCTTCAGCTTCTGCCCATCGTGAAAGTCGCTTATTCAGAATAAATGTGTACACTTTGCTCACGATACTTGTTAATGCCACACCACGGTAATTATCAGGTAGATTAGCATCCCCTTTCTTGTAAATTGGAATAATAATGGATTTACACCAGTCTTTTGGAAAAATGCCCTGTTCAAATATCTTATTGAAAAGCACTACGAGAAATTTAATTACCGTTTCATTGGCATGTTTAAGCATTTCACCAAGTATCATATCAGTACCAGAACTTTTACCGGCTTTAAGTTTATTTATACTAGATACAACTTCTTCTTGAGAAATAGGGTCGTTAAAAAGTGGCTCGTGTGAATTGTCCATTAGTTCTGCTGCTAAGATTTCCCTCTTGATCCAGTCCAGGTGTTATATTAAATATCCTGTGGAAATGTTCGTACCACTGGTCCATAGAAATATCATTGCGCACTACATTTTTTCTGTTCACAGATCTGATTATTTTCCAGAATACCTTAGGGTCGTTGGTTGACTGTTTTAATTTAATTATCCTTTCGTTGTCAAATTCTTTTTTCTTGCAGAATAAAAGTTCTTTATATAGTCTCCTTTCATCCACATACTTATCTCTGTGCTGCTCATTACTTTTTTTGACCTTTGGAATAGTTTAAGGTAACGTTGGACCGTTCTTTTCTTTTGGGCGCATTGTTTGTCATACCATTCATTTTCGCTTTTCTTCTTATTGCCTACAGTTCGAATCATGGAGGCAGCAGCTCCATACAATGTTTTAACAAATATATCTAGAGAAGTGTTGACATCGATTGAAAGAGCTTGAACAGCTTCTTGGATATGGCTATGAAACACATGTGAATTTAACTCATGTGTGTACTCTAACAAATAATCTTCAGACCACACAATACAATTTTCCTCATTCTCTACAGTTCTAGATTTGTCTATACAATCAAGACCACATTTCCAAGTAAACTCGACTGGCAAATGCCAAGAATCCACACGGTCTCCAATATGTAAATGACAATTACTTGAAAACAGCCCTTTAGTCATTATAAAATAATCAATAACACTATTACCATGTGGTGAAACATATGTAAACTGACCATCAAAATCACCAACACATGCACCGTTCACAATAATACAGTCCAACATAAAACACAAATTCAGCAAAGACTCACCAAAGTTATTGATCAACAGATCTTTTGACTGTCGGTTATAAATATCAACATCATTATCATCAACATCATCAATAGGAGAATAGGTAAGTGTTTCATTCCAGTTAGGTTGCTTCCATCCTGTCCTCGCATTTAGATCCCCACAGATCACAAGATATAACTCTTCATCATTCATGAAGTTCAGGATAGCTTCTTCTAGTAAAACAATTCCATCTTTTTGCATTTTGTTACTGTATAAAGGACTGTTCTCCGGAGCAACGTATGTTGCAATAATAAGCACATCTTTATCGACCTTAAAAACACACTTATCTAATTTCACAACCACAGTATTTTCACAATCAATCTTTATATGTGTTATATAGTGTTGGTAGCATCTCCGTACTAAAAACAGTAACCCACCAGAATTTCTTCCTTGTTTTGATAACTTTTTGCAGGTACATAATATTCAAAAAGTTAAAGAAGATTCCGGAATAGTCAAAAGTGTTATCCACAAAAGTTTCTGTCAAGCAAACGAAATCAAATAGTTCAATGTATTTTATGAAAGAGATATCGTCAGTTTCGTATACAAGTTTTCAATATTGAAAGTCAGGAATTTCAAATCACATGGATGGCCAAGCCTGTTCGAGGTGTTTCCTGGCCTTGATTGCTGGCGATGAAAAAACTCCCGCACGCCCGACTGCCGTGACCCGCTGCCATCACGACTTGCACGTGGTGACCTTGGGCTGCCGGCCTGCCGAGATGGCGACGGACGAGTAGGGGAATCCCCGCGTTGGCTGTGCCGCACGGTACACTGTCACCTCTGACCTGTTTGTTTACAGTGCCACGCAGAGGGGCAGCCGCAGTTGTTGATGTCCGCGTAGAGTCGGAATCCACCACCTCCGCATACGTTCTTGGGTCAGGCCGTCTGGGCTGCACTACTAACTGCCCCTTTCTGAAGAAAGCCACCTTACCCTCTTTCTTGGCCTCAGCGACAATACTGGCTTGCTGGTGGGTGAGGTCATTGGCTACAGTTACTCCCTTGTCCTTCAGTCTGGCACGGAATTCCTTGTTTGTCATAACTGACATTTTGTCCTTCCACCTGCTGAATTTGACAATCACAGGCCGGGGTCCACCATTTCTGCTCTGGCCTACACGATGGGCCCGAGCAATGTCGTCCGTTGTCCACGTCTTGTCCGTCTCCACGCTGTTCAGGATGTCCGTCACTGCTCTGGCACAGGAGTCGAAGGTCTCCCTCCCATCTGCTGCAGGCACCCCAAACATACGGAGGTTGTCTCGTCTGGAGAACCCCTCCAGTCTGTCCACCTCCTCCCTCAGTCGTGTCAGTTGCTTGGTGGTTTCACTGGTTGTTTTGTGAGTAGTTGCATTTCTTTTTTGCTGCTTTCTCTCTCCGCATACAGCTCATTGATATCAGCCGTGATATCTTGAAATAAGGAGAAGCACTTGTTACTGTCACTTTCCAGTTTACCACAGCGTTTATCTATTTCGTCACATTTCATTTTGACAAGACCAATATCTGTTTTGATTGCACTAAGGTCTTGTCTCATGAGCTCCATGCGAGCTTCTAATGACTCGAACCTGTTCTCCTGTCGCGGATGGCGTCTAGAATCTGCTGTGCAGTATCCGCTGGCAGGCGAGAATCACTAGAGACGTGTAGAGGGGTACAGACGGAACTGCTTTTGTCAGCGTCTGTCTGCGCACTGTCTTGTTTGTTGTGGTCAGGTCCAGGATTCAACTCAACGTCTCCACAACACAGGAGATAGGCCGCCACAAAAACAAAAACAAGTATGTCCACTTTGTTTCTTGTCGTAATCACCCGTGTCTTCATCTTGTTTACAAAGGCGACTCGCTTCGCCATGAAGCACAGGTACGTAGAGAGGAAGAGTCCGCATGCCACTTGAAATTGCACGCTGTGAATCGGCATGTTGAATACTTCACTTAATTTTCACATCTGCATAATCAGCACACACTTTTCTATTAATGTGTAACTCAAATATTCCTGTAGGGCGAGTTCATTAACTGTAATTAGCGAAACACGGACATAATTGTTACAAGTGGAGAAAAACACGTCTGGCCATCTCGCTGATATCAACTCACCCCCGAGAGAGAGAGAGAGAGAGAGAGAGAGAGAGAGAACCACCCACTGGCAGTCATTCGGAGCATACCAAATACAAAATAACCTGTTACGCAACTTGAACCATTACTGTTTCTACTTTGATGCTGTCAAATTCCCCTCCTCCCCCCCCTCCCCTCCTCCGCAACATGCACCTCCTCCTTCACCCCACCCCCCTCGTCGCATAGTACAAAAGTCAGCACCCATTCTTAAGACACACACACACACACACACACACACATACACACATACACATGCACACACACACACACACACACACACACACACACACACACACACACACACACACACACACATCTATCTAACCCCTCTATCTCTCGCTTGCTCCCACCCTGTCTGTCTGTCTGTCTCTCTCTCTCTCTCTCTCTCTCTCTCTCTCTCTCTCTCTCTCTCTCTCTCTGTTTTCCAATAGTTGGCTGATTCACTCAGAATTAGTAACTGAATATTGTAAGTCAAAGAATATTAAATCTTATGTGTCAATTCCTTACATAACAATACCCGAAGTATTTGCATACTTAATGTCACTGAAACAATCGAAAACCAAAGATATTTATGACTTGGATCCCAACATAATCAAGTTGTCTGCACCAGTCATAACAGACTCTCTTACTTACATATATAACCTAAGTATAGAGAAAAACTGTTTTCCGGAATGTTTCAAACAAGCAAAAGTTGTCCCGCTGTACAAAACTGGAGATCCGTCCAACCCTTGTAACTACAGACCTGTATCTGTTCTGTCAATTCTTTCAAAACCGCTCGAAAAACACATCCAAAAATATTTAGCTATCCATTTAAACAAATATGATTTGATTCATCCTAAGCAGTCAGGTTTTAGGGAAAACCATTCCTGCCATACCGCGCTTACGCAAATGATTGACACATGGCTCTTGAACATTAATAACAATGAACTTACAGGAGTTGTCTTCATTGATCTAGCTAAAGCTTTTGATATCATAAACCACTCTCTTCTCCTAAAAAAGCTCGCTTTATACGGACTCTCTGAAATACTCTTCAGTTCATGTCCTCATTTCTTTCTAATCGAAAACAGGTAGTATGTGTTAATTCCTTAAAATCAGATTTGCAGCCAGTAAAATATGGTGTTCCACAAGGATCTGTTCTTGGCCCTTTACTCTTTTCGATCTATATAAATGATTTACCGCTACGTATCCGATGTGACTGCGAATTATTTGCTGATGACAACTCTATGCATTCTAACCACCCTTGCTTGCAGGTTGTGACGTCCGATCTACAAGATAGTTTTAAACAGTGCCGTCAAATGGGCGGAATTATCAATCACATGTCTCTTAATGCAAAAAAAACTAAATGTATGGTCATTACTAGCAGACAAAAACGTCAAAATATGCCTGTTGATTTATTTTCAATATTTGTTTCTAGTGAAATAATCGAAGAAGTAAAAACACATAAAGTTTTGGGTGTTGTCATTGATAACAACTTATCATGGTCCGATCACGTAGCTTACCTATGCAAAAGAATATCCCAAAAAATATTCCAGTTGTCAAAATAAAGCATTTTCTGAATATGCATGCTAGAAAACAATTCTTTCATGCCCATATACAGTCAATTATAGACTATGCTTCTACTTTATGGGATTCAGCCAGCGCAAACATTCTGAAACCTTTAGCAAGATTGCATAGGCGCGCAATAAAATTAGTTCTCTTAAAATCTAGTTCATTAACTCTAAACGATTATAAATCCTTGGATATCCTTCCCCTAAAGCAAAAACTCGAATATAATAAGGCTATATTTATGCATAAAGTGGTAAATGGAAATGCACCTCCCTCCATTGTAAACAGTTTCCGGACGAATGACAATAGGCACGTCCACAAGTTAATAGTGCCTCTGCCCAGACTTGACCTTTACAAATCAAGCCTCGTATACAGTGGTGGTACGTACTGGAACAATTTGCCTCCATTTCTGAAAGAAATCTCAAGTCTTAATATTTTCAAAGAGCGCTTAAAAGGATATCTGTTCAGTAAGTTAAAAGATATATATTAAAAAAAACTGTACTAGTTGATTCCTAAATCAATCAAAAGACTCAGTGAATAGAAATAAAATACTGTACGATTACAAGCCTGTGTTAGACGGAAATCTTGCACGTGTCATTTGAACCACAGCAATAATGGGTTAAGCTAATTGACATGTTTTACATTGATGATATCGCTCAACTGCATTTTGTTATTTGATGTATTGAGTGTATTCAAGTCTATTTGACTCTTGTTTCCCCGTTTGTATTTGTACTTTACATGTATTTTCTTCCCCCCACCCCTTCCCTATCCCGCCCACACCCCATACCCCCGCTTCCGCTCTCTTTCTCTCTCTCTCTCTCTCTTTCTCTCTCTTTCTTTCTTTCTTTCTCTCGCATATGGATGCTTGCACGATCTTGTCCTTTGCTTTTGTAGTATTAGTCTGTTACTTCTTACAGTTTGCAAGTTGACTGGTGTATTTACTTTTCCTCTTTGTTGCCATATTGACTTGTGTGTTGTCCATGTGTGTGTGGGTTTTTTTTTTTTTTTTTTTTTTTTTTTTCCCAGGGCTGGGTGGAAAAAAGCATATGCAATTTGCTTATCTCATTACCCTGGTGAAATAAAATTTCGTTCGTTCGTTCGTTCGTTCGTTCTCTCCTCTCTCTCTCTCTCTCTCTCTCTCCTCTCTCTCCTTCTCTCTCTCCTCTCTCTCTTCTCTCTCTCTCTCTTTTGTTCCTACTTTTATTTCCTCTTATCCTCATCCCAATCCCTTAGTGAGTCTTCTATCCCTGTCTCTCTCTCTGTCATTATTCACTAGTAGGTCAGGACAATGTGTTATGTAGAATTTCGGTCTGTCACATTTTCAGTCTAGGACCTCTGTCTGTTCCTGTAACACGCGCTGTCCTCACATGCAGGTGGTCTTTGATGTAACATTGTAAGGCAGGAGACTTGCACTATGTTGCCAAACACGTCTTCAACGGTTGCAGCGTGTGTGTGTGTGTGTGGTGTGTGTGTGTGTGCGTGCGTGTGTGTGGGGGGGGGGGGGGGGGGGGGGGGGGGGAGGGGATCTGTGTGTATGTGTGTCTGATCTTTATCTGTCTCTGTCTCTGTGTATCTGAGTGAGTGAGTGTGTGTGTGTGTGTGTGGGGGGGGGGGGGGGGGGGGGGGGGGGGGGGGGGGGGGGCGGGGGTTGTGTTGAAGTGAATGTTACAAGGAAGGGCAAAAACCCATCAGCACCCATTCAGTGACTGTTGCTTGATTTTCTTCTTGAAGTGGCAAGTCTAAGAGAGTTACTTTCAATTGTTAAGTATAGTCCAATATTGTGCAATTTGCACGATAGTTGTACCACATGATTTTTGTTGTTGTTTCTTTTTTTTTTTTTAATCTCAGCGGAAAAACTGGCCGATCTTCTTTCGTTGAAAGACAGAGCCTAGAAGATGCAGACATAACTAGAATGAGTCTCATTGTGACCCCATTCTATTGAGTCGTCGTCCTTGCCCTAAACGAATCGAAGACACTGGAGATGGCGCGCGCCATTTAATGGGTTTAGGTTGGGAGCAATTCCATTCCTAATGGTCCCCGGCCGGCAGTTACGGTGAAAATTGCAGAATGGAATGTCTGGTGAAGGCGACAGGAGACACAGAAATGAAATGAGCGACGGCGTCATTGAAAGTTTGGAAAAGAAGACAGAATCTGACAGATAAAAAAACAGTTTTGGAGTTCAGCATGGGCTCTCTCTCTCTCTCTCTCTCTCTCTCTCTCTCTCTCTCCTCTCTCTCTCTCTCTCTCTTGCTCTCTCTCTCTTCCTATCTCTCTCTCTCCCCTATCTCATCTCTCTCTCTCTCTCTCTCTCTCTCTCTCCCTTTCTCTCTCTCTCTCTCTCTCTTGCTCTCTCGCTCTCTCTCTCGCTCTCTCTCTCGCTCTCTCTCTCTCTCTCCTCTCTCTCTCTCTCTCTCTCTCTCTCTCTCTCTCCTCCTCTCTCTCCTCTCTCTCTCCTCTCTCCTCTCTCTCTCTCTCTCTCTCTCTCTCCTCTCTCTCTCTCTCTCTTGTTCCTACTTCCCCACATCACTCCCTAGCCCTTTCGCGAGTCTTCCCCTCACCCCACTCTACCCCCTGCCCCCCCAACCCCACTCTAACCCCTGCCCCTCACCCCACTCTACCCCTGCCCTACTGAGTCATCACACACAAGTCGGTAAGGAAAATGAATTATGTGGAATCACGTTTTTAACACGTTGTCCATCTAAGGCCTTTGCCTGTTCTTATAGCATCTGCTATCAACACTGCAAGGTGGGCTTAGATGTAACATCGTTCAGCCGGTGCTTGAATGTCCTCTTCAGAGTGGTGACGATAGAGATTTATCATCAACATAGATGTTTTCCAATAGTTGGCTGATTCACTCAGTTGCTGCACTCAGATCTTGTCTACTGTACAGTACGAGGGATTTTTTTTTTCCTTTTTAATCTGAGGTGGGAGCTAGCCGATTTTCTTTCATTAGAAGACCGAAAGTCTGGCAGATGCAAGCATTCCAAGGATGAACCTCATTTTGACCTGTATTGAGTCGTCGTCCTTGCCCTAAACGAATCGGAGACACCCGAAATGGCGCGCGCCGTTTAAATGGGTTCAGGTTGGCAGCAATTCCACTCCTAACGGTACCCGGCCGGCAGTCACGGTAAAGATTGCAGAATAGAATGCCTGGTGAATGAGACAGGAGACACAAAATTAAATGAGCGATGGCATCATTCAAGCTTAGGAAAAGATGAGCAAATTTGACAGAAAGAGGTGAAAATCGAATCTAATCAAACGTAACAGGAAAGAAAGGGTACAGAAAAAAAGGAGTAGGATGAGAAATGACAACACACACACACACACACACACACACACACACACACACACACACACACACACACACACACACACACACACACACACACACACACAGCAATGGCACCTGCAGACATTTCGTACACTATTCTCAAGAACAAATTCAAATCATCACTGTGGATGTGCAGAAATTGTATGGACACAGAACAGAGTCCCGAGGACCGTTGTGTTTGTTAGACAAAGAGATTTGTGTCCACGAATCATGGCAGTTTCATTTTACTTCTTTAACTTGTTTTCATCGTTCAAAAATAAAGACATAGGTCCTAATGTGTTACTTGATAGATACGATTAGGCAATCTTTCTGTTTCAGTAGTCTGTGGTCAGTAACACAGAGGGGATTAGTAAATTTGCTTTCCTATGTATTAGACACCAATTGATTTGTTAAGTTCGTTCCTGACGTATGGCAGGAATGATGTTTTCGTAATCCAGACTCACTTGCATGCAGTCAAGCCAATTTTGTAAAACAGTCAGAGGATGCATATTGTTGTGCAGTCCTCTTACAACATCCATCACACACACACACACACACACACACACACACACACACACACACACACACACACACACACACACAAGCGCGCGCAAGCGCACGCACGCACGCATGCACGCACGCATGCACGCACGCACGCACACTTCTCTTTCTCCATCCCTCTCTCTCCCACAATCTCTCTCTCTCTCTCTCTCTCTCTCTCCTCTCCTCTCTCTCTCTCTCTCTCTCTCTCTCTCTCCATCTGTCAATCTATCAATCTCTCTCGCTCTCTCCCTCTCTCTCTCTCTCTCTCTCTCTCTCTCCTCTCTCTCTCTCCTCTTCTCCTCTTCCTCCCTTCCTCCCCCCCCTCCTCTCCTCCCCCCCCCCCCCCCCCCCCCCGCTACCTGTCTTTTTTTTCTCATTCTAGTCCCCCGCCTCATTACATACTTATCCATTTTTGTTGAATCGCCTCCCCCTCATCCAACTTCCCAATCAACCCCCACCCCGCTTTACCATTATCCCTGCGTACATTTTTGTCATTAGTTCAAAGAAGCGAGGAAATCTTATGTGCAATCACGTTTGCTGACATTGTTCCAACTAGGACGACTCTGTCGTTCTGTTATAGCACTGTCCCACTGCAGGGTTGTCATAGATAAGGAATTGTAGGGCAGGACACGTGTGTCTTATCCTTACAGGCAAGCCTTCAACGTGTGTGTGTGTGTGTGTGTGTGTGTGTGTGTGTGTGGGTGTGTGGTGTGTGTGTGTGTGTGTGTGTGTGTTGTAGGTTGGGGGGGGGGTTGTTGGAAGTAAGTGGAAAATAGAAAGTCAGCAAAAGCCATGGACAGTGTTCGAATATCCCTTTTCAGGTGTGATAAGTATGAGATTAATATTTAAACCAAAAAAATATGTTTCCCAGTTTGGCCTTAGCGTGAGTAGCTCAATGGTATGTTTATGTCCTGCTTTGTTCGGATGTTTTACATTCTTTTCGTTTCATCTTTTTTTTTTAAGCAGGGAAGTGGTGGATTTGTTCCAAAGAAGATTGTGGAGTCTGGTGCAGGCAGGGAAATTTTGGCAATACCTTGTCGTGCTACTCCTTTTTTTTTTTTGAATTGTTTGCCATCCTTGCTACTAACGAATCGGAGACACGTGAGGACGGGAGTTGTGCGCGTTTATTTTTATGGGTTTTAGGAGGGAGAATCCATTCTAAAGGTCAAGGCCGGCAGTTACGGTAACAGTTGACAGACTGGAATGTCTGCGATGGTGGCAGGGGACCAAAACTGGATAATGAGGGATGGCGTCATTGAAATTAGATAAAAGAAGTAAATGAATTGACAGAATGAGGTGAAAATCGAATTAATCAAATGTCAGAAGGGGGGGGAGGGGCATGAAGTGGCGGGGGGGCGGGGGAGGGGGGGGGGGGGGTTTGTTTGGGTTTATCGGTAGGTTTTATTTTGGTTAGGTATAGGGGGGTAGGGGTTGGGGAGTGGGTTTGGGGGTTATTTGGGGGGGGGGGGGGGTTGGTATTTTATATTTGGGGGGGGTGGTTAGGGGGGTGGGGGGGGGTTTATAGTTGGGGGGGGGTTTAGGGGGGGGGGTATAAGTAGTACGGGGTGGGCTGGGGGGGCGGGGGGTAGTCGAACATTTTTAGTTATAGTATATATATGTATTAGTATTTTAGGGGGGTATGGTAGTTTAGTTTAGGTATTTTTGTAATTAGTGTAGTTGGGGGTCTTATATTTTTGGGGGGGGTTGGGGTATTTATTTTACATTTTTATGGGTTAGGTATAGTAGGTAGGGGTATAGACATGAGGATAATAGGGTGGAAATAACATACACAACCACACACCATACACCCAACACAACCAACACACACTCACACTTGTCATTGTTGTTAATTGTTTTATGGTCTTTGCTGTGGTGTAAGATTTTTGCACCAAAAAAAAAAAAAACTCTTTACGACGTAAAAAATGTGAAGGCGATCTTCAGAAGTGGTTCATCCATTTCACAAAGGAATATAATTAAAGTTAATGTGATGCTCTCCGATTCATATAAAAATTCTCTTGTGTGTGAATGTACGTGCATATGTGTGCATTTTTTCATGTGTCTGTATTGGGATGTAGTTTGTTTACCTTCAAATTTATTTCATAAGTACTGGTGTTTGTTTTCGATTATTATTACTATTATTATTATTATTATTATTATTATTATATTATTATTATTCTTATTCTTATTATTCTTATTATTATTAATTATTATTATTATATTATTGTGGTTGTTGTTGTTGTTGTTGTTGTTGTTATTATTATCATCTATTGATTACATTATTATTGTGGTTGTTGCTGTGTAGTGGTGGAGGTGGTAGTGGTTGTCAGTAGTAGTAGTAGTACGCTCCTTATCGCGGTGTTGTGTATGGTGACGGATGGTTTAGTCTTAATCAGAAGTGGTAGTAGTAGAGATAGATGCAGCAGCAGAGGCAGCCGCAGGCAGAGTAGTAGGAGGAGGAGGTGGAGGGATAGAGCCAGTGTAGTGGTAGTAGTAGGGGAGGAGGAAAAGAGTAGGAGTGAGGTGAAGGAGGAAGGAAGAGGAGAGAGAGGAGAGTGGAGAGAGAGAGGGAGAGAGAGAGGAGGGAGAAGAGGAGAGAGGAGAGAGAGCAGAGGAGAGAGAGAGCATGAGAGAGGAGAAAGAGAGAGAAGAGAGAGACAGGAAGACAGACAGCAGAAACAGTAATGGAAAGAAGGAGAGCATGGGCACATATCCTTTTCATAAGGGGTCATGGCAGTTGTGATAATCTGTAATGATCCTTCTTTCTGTCTCCCTCACTGTCTATCTCTGTCTCGGTATCGGTCTCGGTCTCTCTCTCTCTCTTCTCTCCTCTCTCTCTCTCGCTCTTCTCTCTTGTTTCTCCTATATTTTTTTTTTATGTTTAGAAATACTTACTTGACCTTGAAGAGTGAGGTTCACGTGAATGGTTTCATAATTTCTATGCATATAAATTATCTGTGCAGGCTATGTGTGGAATTCGGGGTGAAGGGAGGATAAGGCATTATAAATGGTGTATGCTAAAGTGGATGGAAGATAGGTTGTTTGAGAATGATTTTGTACTAGAACATACACAGAAAACACTAATGAGTGATGGAATTGTAAATTATTTTCTTAATTTTGCTTAGTTGTGTAGAAACATAATTTGCAGTGTTTTCTTTTGTTGTCTTTTCTTTCTATGCAAAAACGACAATTGTACCCTCTTGATAAAATGTTATCAGCAATGTCCAATATACGATGTCAGTGTCAATGACGCTTATCCCTCCCTTTGTAATTCCTGCATATCTTTCCGTAATTCAGGCGCTCAATCCAATTCTGTACGAACACACACAATGTATTGAAGCATACATTCAAAACACTCTGTGGGGCGTCTATTGCGTACAATCTAACGCTTGTAGTAGCACTGGCGAGGACTCTAGGGCACTAGACTATTACCTGCATGGACTGGTCAAACTTTCAGGATGTGTCAATCAAGCTCTCTGTGCAGTCTCTAGTGGCAGTCCGTCAGCTGCTGATGGAGACTTTTGTCCTGCCGTCATCCTTCGCAACACGCGTATGTTCGATCGTATGATGGAAGGGGGTTTGGCGAGTGAGGGAGGAGCCATTATCGACATGTCAGTCGACTGGCCTGTGTCTGCTCCAAGCAAATTACGAACATGGAAGACGCTGTGGATGTTCTTGTGACTAGTTTGTGCACGTGGCAGTAGAGGAGAATGCGTTGAAGTCAGTGTGGCATTTGTACCATTCTAGCACAGCTGTCACGTTCGTGATTTTGTGCTCGCTCAGATGCTCGGTATGTGTATGTGTGATTTTCTCTCTGTCTCTGTCTCTTGTCTCTGTTCTCTCTCTCTATTATCTCTCTCCTACCCCCCCCCTCTTCACACATACTCACACTCACGCAAATATAGATGCATAAACGCATGCATGTGTGCACACACGTAAGCATCACGTTGGCACACACGTGGCTCGCGTGCGTTACACGGACACACACACACACACAAAACACACTCACCACACACACACAACTCAGACATCACACACACACTTCTCACACACACACACACCACACACACACACACACAACACAACCAAGTCATGTGTGGTACAACCTCATTTGTGGCATTTATACAACTGCAGGACAAAACCGTAGAGTGAATGTCCAAACTTATAGATATCGAAATGCTGAGCATCAACAAGCCTGAAGGGCAATGCAAATAGAGGGACCCATCCGTCAGTACTTTCATCAAAACATTCCGTGGTCGTGTTTGTTCGCCAGGCAATTGTTTGAAATCGTTGGCTGCATGTACGCTCAGTCATACCAGAATGCAATTTTTATTGGTAATATTCAAACAGGGCTCTGAGGACGTCACCACGGGGAGAAACCAGCCATGAGTATGTTAGGTGGCTGGGCCTTGGCTAGCTCTTGTCAGGATGACTTGTGAAGTGTTCACTGATATTTGTGCACGTGCTGTTCGACAGGAAAACCCAAATTGGTGAAATCGTGTGTCTTCGTAATTCTGCAAGGCTATGTCACGTCGTGTGTGTTACAACATCTACAGGCTTGCTGTTGTGTGTGTGGTGTGTGTGTGTGTGTTGTGGTTAATCTGCCAATAAATGGCTTCCGTCAGGTAGTGAGTGTGTGTGTGTGTGTGTGGTGTGTGTGTGTGTGTGTGTGTGTGTGTCGTTGTACGCGCGGCGTTTCGGATACATGCACGCGAAGTGAGAGAAGATGAGAGAGAAAGACAGACAGTCAGACAGAATAGTGAGACAGAGAGACAGAGGGCATTAGTCAGATAAAAAGGCTGACTGAGGCAGGGCAGGCAGAGTCCAATAACCATAACGAACCCCATATAGCCAGAGAGTCATCTGTGGCCCCGCAAAGTTTCATTCAGAAGGGTGATCGGATGGAAAACCTAACATGTCTTACGGGAAAGGCGAAAAAAGGAAATAAAGCGGGATGGAGGTGCCAGAAGTCTCTTTCTCAGACATAATCTGAGAGTGTAGTAAAGCTCTGATATTTGGGGTGAGACTTGTACTGCGAGTTCTGGAAACGGAACCCATTGAGCGGAAGTGACTGGACAGGTAATGTTGCTGGTTTTAGGCTTTTCCTGGTGGCCGTGTCGTTGGTCTGCTCAATTGAAAAAGCGGTTTGGAAGCAAAATTTCTCTCTCTCTCTATCTCTCTTCCTCTCTCTATCTTCTCGCTCTCTCTCTTTCTACATAGAACAAAAATTGTAGATTGATTAATAACAGAAAATAATGATTTGATGGATTGGTAGACAGATTGGGATAATAGTAAGTCTATACATAGAAAACAAAATTGATAGATTGATTATAACAGAAAAAAATGATCAGGATAAGACATACATTAGTTTTGCATTGACAAACTTGAATGATAAGCTGTTTATGGTGTCAGCATCAGTACATTACTTACAGCTTGTAACATTTCTTCCCTTGCAAGCTTTCCCTTTTAGGCTTGGACGGTATAAAGTAAGAAACAA
The DNA here is from genome assembly GCA_018398815.1 of Conus ventricosus. Classification (NCBI taxonomy): domain Eukaryota; kingdom Metazoa; phylum Mollusca; class Gastropoda; order Neogastropoda; family Conidae; genus Conus; species Conus ventricosus. The sequence goes on along the minus strand of CM031611.1, from coordinate 38,357,826 downwards.
AATGATACAATCTGTACTGATGTTTATAATACTTATATTTTCAGGAAAAGAATAAAGACTTTGACCATTCTTCGTACTCGAAAACATTCTGAATCTTTTCGGTATTTATTTTACATTTCGTTCGTGTTTGTTCTGGAATGGGTTTAAATCAGACTTGTGTCTGATGACTTTATTTTGATACACAGTGTATATTTCAGGACGTGTGAGGAGTGAGGAGAGAGGGATGAGAGAGAGAGGAGAAAGAAGGAGGAGAGAGATGAGAGAGAGAGAGAGGTGAGAGAGAGAGAAACTACAATGAGGATTCATATATTCAAAGCCAAATTGTTTTTCGGTTTGGGGACTAAAAAGGCGAGAAGTTGAGAGAGAGAGAGAGAGAGAGAGAGAGAGAGAGAGAGAGAGAGAGAGAGAGAGAGAGAGAGAGAGAGAGAGATACGGATACGGATACGGATACGGATGATTTAATCATTATAAGCCATAACCCCTTATGATGGGGTGGATTACACATTGACAAAAATGATACTATAAAGCATATTGATCAAAACGTAAACAGCAAATGCTCAAGAACCGAGAGAGAGAAGAGGAGAGAGGAGAGAGAGAGAGAGAGAGAGAGAGAGAGAGAGAGAGAGAGACTCTGAACGCCAATAATTCAAAGCCAAATTGTTTTTCAGTTTGAGGACTGAGAACGACATTTTCCTGCGGACCCAAATCTGCTGCACAGGCAGTCCGCCGCCCTGCAGGAGCCTCGTTGTCTGAGCTGAGCACCACTGGCACACTGTCTGGCACCGACTGTCTGATGGGGAAAATAGATAGCTGAAGACAGCTGGGGACAGTCTGGGCTCTGGTGTCGCCAGTATGGCATGGACGGCACACACAGACTGTAAAAAGGCATTAGTCATTTGCTGTTTGTGTCATGAAACAGCTTGTGTGCGTGCTTGCGTGTGTGAGTATGTATGTGTGTGTGTGTGTGTGTGTGTGTGTGTGTGTGTGTGTGTGTGTTGCGCGCGCGCGCGTGTGTTTTGTAATAAGAGAACGAGAAACCCCATGTCAACGGCAGAGGCTACTAAAAAAAAAGAGAGAAAAAAAAGTTTTCGCTAGATCTGAATGAGGAAGAATAAAAGTGAACCTCACAAGTGTTTAATGTTCAAAGTTGTGCGATAACAATGTTTGTAACACATCCGTCTGAACGGAAAAGAAAAGGTACAACTTGAGACAGCTTTCTGGGTTACAGTTATGGGTTCAAATCCTGGCATTGGCAGGAAAAACCAGCAGGAGGACATCAAGGACCTGAATGCAGCCTGGCCCTCTTGGAGTGTGAAGAAGTCAGGGCTGAAACAGTTGTCTGATGGGAAGTTTCTTCTCTGAAGGTCTTCTGCTGTCAGCAGACTTTCTCCCTACAGCTCAGTGCTTGTTTTGAAATGACACTTGTCTGCTGTCAGCAGACTTTCTCCCTACAGCTCAGTGCTTGTTTTGAAATGACACTTGTCTGCTGTCAGCAGACTTTCTCCCTACAGCTCAGTGCTTGTTTTGAAATGACACTTGTCTGCTGTCAGCAGACTTTCTCCTACAGCTCAGTGCTTGTTTTGAAATGACACTTGTCTGCTGTCAGCAGACTTTCTCCCTACAGCTCAGTGCTTGTTTTGAAATAACACTTGTAATAACGTTGTTGACTGATCATTGATCCGTCGTTTGATCCAGATGACTGGCACAGAACTGTACTTTCCCCATAGGCTACGTTTTTATCTTTTAACAAAGTTTGATAGAAAAAAAAAAAATAATTGTGGTAGTTTCTGCTCCGACCAGAAGTACACTGGAAATCCTAAACTCTTTGACGGAGGGAAACACGAGGTGATAAACAGTCGTATGGTTAAACAGTAAAACGTACTACCCACATATGAATTATTGTTGAATTTTGCAACGTTCTAATAAATCACCATGCTGAGACCTGGGAAGTATTTCTTCGGTGAGAGTGTGTGCGAATCTGCGTTATTTTTTAATATGTTAAGTTAGTCAATCTGGTGACTGGAAAAAAGGTAACTAAGCGAAAATGTATCAATGT
>CM031611.1:38348327-38349770 GCA_018398815.1 Conus ventricosus | reverse complement strand
TGAGTCTACTGGAGTCACCTTGACACTCTCTCATCAGAACTCGTTTGAGGAAAGAACCGTGGTCCGATTAAGAACTGTTTGATCCACACAGCCAAACAACTCGTAATGCCCATAATGTACTGGAAAAAAGAGAGGTTTAGGAGAGGAGGGGGTGGGGGGGGTATTACTGCTGTGTGGGCGAAATGTCGCGGTTCATGCTGCTAAGTCTGGCCCTTTTGTTCCTGCCATTGGCTCTCGATGTCGCTGTGTCTTCCTGCCTGTCTGTATGCCTGTCTGTCTGTCTGTCTGCCAAATGTCTGCATCTCTGTCTGTCTGTCTGTCTGTCTTCCTCCCTCTGTCTCTATGCCTGTCTCTATCTCTGTTCAAATCCAGCTGAAACCTTCTTTTCGGTAATCTTTATCATCCATTCCCTCAGGGTTTTTGGTGAATTCGGACCAGAAATCGGAAGCTGTTTTATGACGTCAAAGACTTGTGAGCTTACAAGACCTCCGCCCCCCTCCCCCGCCCCCCCCCCCCCCCCCCACACACACACACACACTCCTTTTTCTAACCCCAGTGACATGGCTGCTCCTTACAAGCCAGATCCCCTGAGGCAGAAGCTAGACTGATGTACTTCCTGGTCTTGGTGACGTGCGTTTGCTCCATTCTGCTTCATAAGGTACAACTTCTATCAGAATCATCTTTCGATGGAGATATGTGGAGTAGTGTTTCCGCAACCATCCGACTTTTCCTGATTACATCTCGATTGTTTTGTCATTCTGAAAGGTCTGATGTGCACTCCGAGTTCTCCACCCTATGTAGTCAATCGCTACTTCCCATGCCCTGGATATCAATGCTGTTAAAAAATGATTATACCATTGGCCGATAATATGTATCTGTCTGTTTGTCTATCTGTCTATTTACCTAACTATCTATCAAAAAAAGGCCAGCAAGGACAACAGGCTGATGTGGCTTATTGGCCTTCGTCAGCTATTGACTCCCCCCCCCCCCCCCCCCCCCCCCCCCCCCCCCGAGCTCCAGCAGTTAGGTAGTGAGTCATTCAGTAGGAGGAAACGCATGCAGAAAAAACGTGATAGAGATTAATAGGGAATAGTGTGCGTGTGTGTGTGTGTGTAGAAAGGCAGGGTCTCCTGGGTAGCCATTTTCGGAGAAATTCTCGTTCCAGACCAGACGAAGTCTGATGTTCTTTCCATCCAATCGGCCGAGGCAGGCAGAATGATTGTCGTCCAACTGTCGCGACTTCCTTCCTCCACTCTGAAGTTTGGTGCCTAAAAAGCTGTCTTTGTTTCCACCAGGTGGCCGTTTTTATGCTCCAGTGCCAAGGATCTTGACGCACGTGACACCGAGGTCGATAACAGAACAAGCACGACTGGTGACGACCTCTGTGGTACGATCTGCCTACGGCCAAGTGGTCATCTACAGTTGCCGCATCTCTGAGAGGTG
>CM031611.1:38338327-38343327 GCA_018398815.1 Conus ventricosus | reverse complement strand
AATGCCCCTAAAAGCAGCCAAACGTGCATAATTCTTCATAACACAAAAATGCCTCCAAGACGCAAGCTGTCTGATTTTGACCGGACCCGGGCGATTGCATGGCTGCAGGATCGGGTTGGCGTTCGAGAAGTGGCCAGAAGACTACAGGTGTCCCACTCCGTCATCATTCGGCTGAGAGAACGTTTTCAAGCCACTGGAACTGTCAAAGAGAGACCCCGTCCAGGCCAGCCAAAGAAGACCACTGCAAGAGATGACAGGTTCATCCGCATACATGCTCTTCGGACCAGGACCACCACCTCCAACACCATCAAGCGTCTGCTCCAAGCTGCCACTAACACAGCAGTGTGTGAGATGACCATACGGCGGCGCCTCAATGCTGCCAACCTTCGAGCAAGGCGCCCAGTCCGGAAACCAAAACTGACTGCGGCCCACCGGGCACGTCGCCTGGCCTGGTGCACAGCTCATCGAACATGGACTCGGGCTCAGTGGCGGATGATGCGTTTCGCCGATGAGTCCAAGTTCCAGTTGAAGCCACGAGATGGACGCATTCGGGTGTGGCGGCGTCCCAGGGAGCAGCTGGCAGATGACGTCATCCAGGAGGTCGTCACTTTTGGTGGTGGCTCCGTCATGGTATGGGGGGGCATCAGCAGTCACCAAAAGACTCCCCTGTACCATGTGGATGGCAACCTGAACGGCCAACGCTACCTGCAGGAGATTTTACGGCCTTTGGTTGTCCCAGCACTCCAGCAGATTGGGGCTCAGGCTGTGTTCATGGACGATAGTGCCACCCCACATCGTTGTCGAGCCGTGAACACGTTTGTGGTGCAAGCTGGCATCACCAGGATGCCTGTGGCCGGCAAACAGCCCGGACATGAACCCGATTGAGAACATCTGGGGCGAGCTTGGGAGGAGAGTTCAAGAAAATCACCCTGTTCCGGCAAATCGACAGGAGCTGCTGCACTACCTGCAGCAGGAGTGGGCAAACCTCCCCGGGCACTCATTACAAGAACAGTCAACACCATGAGGCAGCGCTGTGTGGATTGTGTGGCAGCACGAGGGGGGCACACTCGGTTTTGATCAGACTGTAAAGAAACACTCTTTTTGTGAATGTCATTTTGGGGGGTAGTCTCATTCAGGCTCCCCTGTCTAATCAGAAAGAATGATTTTTTCGATGAAAGTGACAAAATGTTGTTCACTGATTATGAAATTAAACATTTATAAAGTTTGTCGGTTTTTCTTTCTATGTTTTGTGAGACTGTGTATTAGTGGTCCTTAATTAAAGTTCGACCCTGTAGCAATGTTCTTAATTACCAGCTTTACTAGTCAAATGGCGTCAATTTAGTGTATGATACCATGTACGAACTGGTGTAATATCTTTGCCTTAACAAGGCTGACCCTGGAGAAAGGTCCAGTGACGGTGAGGAAAGACCCACTGACTACATACAGGTAGTCCTGTTGACAGTGGGAAAGACTACAACTTTGGATTCTCTCTCGAGGGCACATAAGACCGTATGGCGAAAGCTTGGCTGTGTCTGGAGTGGCACTGTCTTCATCTGTCCGTGGGCAGGGGTGGTTGGGTCTGTGGGGTGTGCTCGGCAGCTGGAGGGTGGTGTCTTTTGCCGGTGGGCTCTGCAGGCATGAAATACGGCTGGTATACCCATGGGGATGGTACTTTAAGGCTGTTATGAGTTGCATCCTGTGGTCTGATTTACCTCTGTTCAGGAGCAGTTATGTCCTTGATATCTTAATGGAGTGTCCTGCGCGTGCCTGTACCCATCGTCAACACAGCGCAGGCCTCCAAGTGTGGTACAGGACTGCTCTAAAGGTAGGTGAAGGCAGTGCTCTGGGTCCTCCCCAGCACCTTTAGTGTTTCTTTTTCTTCTTGTTTTCATTTTTCTCTTGTTTCTTTGAGTTAACTTCCAAGCAAGTGATGGATTGATAGTTGCATTCAAATTTGTCTTATTAGGACTACTATCAATATTCACAACCCCTGCAATCGGGGCTTTGGCCTCACTGAATAAAATTTTGTTCTCTTCTGTTCTCTCCCTCTCTCTCTCTCTCTCTCTCTCTCTCTTCTCTCTCTCTCTCTCCTCTCTCTTTTGCCCCTCTGTTTTCTGTGCAATGCCCGTTTCTTACTGTGTCTCCATTTCTAAAGCACCTTGTTTACATCATAGTCTCGTTGAGTAGCACATGTTGGATAGCGTACTCCCACCCAGCATGATGTGCCTTGATAGAACTGCAGCTGAAAGACTCTCTCTCTCTCTTCTCTCTCTCTCTCTCTCTCTCTCTCTCTCTCTCTCTCTCTCTTTTTTTCTCTGCAATGAAAGACCAACAGCCCTTGAATCGTCACGGTTATCTCTCTGTATGCATGTCTGTCTGTGTGTCTGCATATAATATATATATATAATATATATATATATATATATATATATATATATAATGCTGAACAATTAAGTAGTGGGGAAAACAAGTGCAGGCTAACAATTCTTCAGTCGTTATAGTAATGACTTGGCAAAGATTTAAACTTTTAGAAGGAAAAAAAAAAGGAAGCTGAAGAAAATGGGGAATGTATTAAAACTATGAGAAATCCTTCACTAACTGGCCGCGGGAACCACCGTAATCGCTCAGGCACATTATATTTATGTTGCCTGCTCCTAGCCTTTCGTCCGCCGGATCGGACTCACCAGGGAGACACGGCCGGCTGTGTCTGTGCTCCTGGCGTCAAATAGAGACACACCACAGTCACAATTCTGCGGCGTTCTCACCACCAAGGGTTAAAAAAAGAATCCCATAGCACCCCCAAAGCAGCCAGCGAAGGGTAGTAAATAGAACAAAACGAAAGTGTGGAGAGGAAAGAAAGTTGCTAAAAAACTAAAAGCATTATTCAAGCAGTATAAAATATAGGGGACAATCTTTGAGCCTATGCTTGAGGATCCATTCAAGGATGCAAGGGAGATCAAAAGATATGGAACAGTCTGAGTGGTCAGCTCTGCTGTTCAATAACCCAAGCGTTGTGAGTGGCTAAGAATTGTACAGAACAACCTTTACTTGGATCTCCTAAAGAGATGCAATCTCCCACTGACTGACCAAACAATATAATGCTGAACAATTAAGTAGTGGGGGAAAACAAGTGCAGGCTAACAATTCTTCAATCTTGGCAAAGATTTAAACTTTTAGAAAAAAAAAAAAATTGAAGATGAAGAAAATGGGGAATGTATTAAAAACTATGAGAAACCCTTCACTAGCTGCCCGATGGAACCACTGTAATCGCCCAGGCACATCTATTTATATTGCCTGCTCCTAGGCCTTTCGTCCGCCGGATCGGACTCACCAGGGAGACACGGGCGGCTGTGTCTGTGCTCCTGGCGTCAAATAGAGACACACCACAGTCCACAATTCTGCGGCGTTCTCACCACCAAGGGTTAAAAAAAGAATCCCATAGCACCCCCAAAGCAGCCAGCGAAGGGTAGTAAATAGAACAAAACGAAAGTGTGGAGAGGAAAACAAAGTTGCTAAAAAAACTAAAAGCATAATTCAAGCAGTATAAAATATAGGGGACAATCTTTGAGCCTATGCTTGAGGATCCATTCAAGGATGCAAGGGAGATCAAAAGATATAGAACAGTCTGAGTGGTCAGCTCTGCTGTTCAATAACCCAAGCATTGTGAGTGGCTAAGAATTGTACAGAACAACCTTTACTTGGATATCCTAAAGAGATGCAATCTCCCACTGATTGACCAAACAATATAATGCTGAACAATTAAGTAGTGGGGGAAAACAAGTGCAGGCTAACAATTCTTCAGTCGTTATAGTAATGACTTGGCAAAGATTTAAAATTTTTGAAGAAAAAAAAATTGAAGATGAAGAAAATGGGGAATGCATTAAAAATATGAGAAACTCTTCACTAGCTGCCCGAGGGAACTACCGTAATCGCCCAGGCACATCTATTTGTATTGCCTGCTCCTAGGCCTTTCGTCCGCCGGATCGGACTCACCAGGGAGACACGGCCGGCTGTGTCTGTGCTCCTGGTGTCAAATAGACACACACCACAGTCCACAATCTGCGGCGTTCTCACCACCAAGGGTTAAAAAAAGAATCCCATAGCACCCCCAAAGCAGCCAGCGAAGGGTAGTAAATAGAACAAAACGAAAGTGTGGAGAGGAAAAATTTGCTAAAAAACTAAAAGCATATACATGTATATATATATATATGTCTTAGAGGATATCTTTTTATATTTTTTACTTTTCACAAGAAAATGTAGCTTGTTTTGCTCTTTTATGATTTTCTTTTGCTTCTTAGATGGCACCTTTGGTTGGTTTTTTGAAAACTCAACAAACATACTACGGTATTGCACACCAACCTTTTCTGGGATTGTATTCTTCTTAAAACTGAAAAGGCAGAGGAGTCAAATTACCACTTTCCGCGGTCACTGAGGAGAAACCACCAAGTTTCGAAATATCGGTATATGACCAGGAGTTATATGTTAGTGAGTTTCCCTCCCTATTGGAGGATGTCTCCCCCTTGGAGAATATAAGCTTGCTGAAGGCTCATTTTGAGAAGCATCTATTTTATTTTCCCCATTCACCCACTCAAGCACATACTGTTAGTTAGGCAGAATCATCTACCACTGCAGATATGAATGCGTATTTCCCCCTAGTTCTTCAATCTAAGACATAAGAGCAAGCTTTGTTTATAATTCAATATTTCTTGCGGTCATTGCGGCACCAAGCTGCTCTGTAAGTTGCTGGAACGGTGCGATATTTATCCTTGGAATTTATTAGTTTGTTATATATATATATATATATATATATATATATATATATATGTGTGTGTGTGTTAAGAATGAAAATAGGTGGATAAAAAGCAAAACAAACAAGTTTGAAATATCCCATATTTTTGCCATTAATGCTTCCGACAGAGTGCGCAGACTGTAATAGTAAAAACGCACAGAAGAGAGAGAGAGAGGGGCCATTATATGGCTTCCATACCAGCTCCGTCCAC
>CM031611.1:38305827-38318327 GCA_018398815.1 Conus ventricosus | reverse complement strand
GTCTTTTTGTCTCTCTAGTTCTGTCAGTCTGTCTGTCTGTCTGTCTGTCTGTCTGTCTGTCTGTCTGTCTGTCTGTCTCTCTCTCTCTCTCTCTCTCTCTCTCTCTCTCTCTCTCTCTCTCTCTCTCTCTCTCTCTCTCTCTCTCTCTCTCGCGGATCGATCTGAGTGCTCAACCTGTGTGACAGCTTTGGTCGACTTCGTCTTGATATGGTTGACTTTTGATGGCTGTAGCGGACTGACTGTGTCAAATTTTGCATCAGTCTGTCTAGGTGCGCGCATTCGATTGGCGTTAAAAAGTGAGTTATTCGGGTTGACACTGTCAAGTTATTTATTGATTTGTTTTTTTTTTTGGTGACATCAAGGTACGATTGAAAAATGTGAACTCCATGTTTAAAACAAGCCAAGCACCAACAACAACGACGACATCTGCACGTGCAAACAGTGATCAAGACTACAGTGGGAATAGAATGAATCGCGGTGGCAAGAAATCGGGACGCCCAACACAGGTTTACCAAATCAAACTCCTGTGGCCTATTTCTCTCGCAAAAAATGTGTTCATTGCTACAATGCTGATAGCAACTTGCTATTCAAGCGTCAATCATTGCTCACCGAATACCTGTGGATATTACTCGCCTCGACTCTGCGGCCGTGCTGTTCCCCTTTTCTCTTCTCATTCTTCATGTACCCTCCCCTTCTCTTCCCTCGGTGTCCACCTTGCTGGTCATCAGCGGATCTTTCTCCAGTGGGCCGTAGCAGTTCGTTTCCTCAATGATTCCAGATGGTCCACACAGGGCAAATGGCGTGTCGTTCTCATCGTCCATGCTGAGAGTTTACGACGTCTGTTCTTCCTGGAGGCACATGCCATTCTGCTCACCTGATACCTCTTGTATTGTGGGGACGTGGAGAGTAACCCAGGGCCACAGTGGATGCAGGGAAGTAACCAGCATCATTATAACCATGACCACAACTATGCTCCTGAACCAGTGCTTTGTTCAAACCCTGCCCACCAAAGCAAACTTCACAGAAATCTGTTCTCCTTGGCAGGGTTACCAAATGCAGCCTCCTTCTGTGGCTGGGAATGGAGTAGATAAACTACAGTCATGGTGCGAAGTTCTTCAAAGAGAAAATGCCCAACTGAGGGAGGAAATGCACCACCTTTCTAATCTGTTCACGGCCCTTAATGAACAATGTAGGAGTTTACTGCATTTGAAAGACAGGTTCGCAGACGCTGCGCAAAAGATGGAGAACCAAATTGACAAGGTTAAAATCCTTCTCACGTCGAAATAACCTCAGGTTTTTCAATGTTCTGGAGAGCGAAAACGAGAACGACCAGGAGTGCTTGACGAAAGTGGTTCAACTGCTCAGCAGATACTTTCCCATGAAAAAATGGTCTAAAGACGATGTGGACAATGCACATCGTCTCGGCCAGAGAAACAGAAATCCCAGATACTTTCGTCCTATCATTGTCCGACTCTTCAGCTGGCGAAATAAGCTTACCATCCTGAGGGCCACAGAATGTAGAAGTGATTTGGCGAGCTGTGAAGGAATCCGTATCGCCTCTGACCTTACTGACCGTCAAAGTCAGATTGTGAGGGATGAGAGAAATGCGGGAAGACATGTTTATGTACAGAAAGGACGCCTGGTATACAACAGAAAGAATCTGCCACATAGTGCTAAGAACAGCAGATTGAGAACTATGCACCACAGGGAGTCAACACAGACCAACACAAATATGTTTGACACAACTGATTGTGGCCAGCCAGCCCACTCCGAAGGATACTGTGAGCCATCGAATCGTCGTGATTCTACGCCGCCAGTCCCAGAGCTCAACTTTCATCGCACCCAGATACAACAACCTCCCAGCAACAACCCAGGTAGTCTCACCTGGACAGCAGATATGAGAGCTTTCCCGGGCCTTCAAACCAACCACAAACAAGGACGCCCAAACACTGCCGAATCTAGAAAGCAGAGGACCATGTTCGAGCATCCAGACCCTATGCCTAGTGAGTCCAGCTTCGTGATGGGCACCACAATATCTCAGGGAAACTCTTCCACCCCTACCAACACCAATTCTGAACTGCCACAACCCCAACGTCAACCACGTACCCAGACAGTGATTGACAGATGGGGAGTGAGACTGTGTCCAGTATCAGATGAAAGAAATGATCTGCAGATTCCTGACAAAGAACCTGATTGCCCTGACTCCACAAGTCCCAAGGCAATAGGAGTAATTCCTTCAGGCAATGCAGCAGCTCCTTCTAACACAACATCACATGGTAAACATATCTTCCGTTTTACACACACCCCAGCCAAACCCCAACCCTATGTCTTCCAGCCTTTCGACTGCATGCCTTCCTACACGACCTGATCCAATGCAGCGTCCCCAAGAAACCATTCTGGGTCTTAACCCAGTGCCTAACGGTGAGAAGCGGTCCCCTGTCCACCCTGCCATACCCAGTGACGTGGAAAGCCAGACACCAGGTAACACCTGTCTCGCCGATCCCTCAGTAGACAGTCACATAGAATCCCAGCTCGACAGTCCTGTTTATCCATGCTGTGAGAAATCGCCGGATACCAGGCCAATGTCAGGCATCAATGCTGGTGTTTTCCCTGTTCCTGGACTTCCCAAATCCAAAGTGAAGAACACTAGTGTAAACCCATGTCAATGAAACCACCAATCCATCACCCCCTAAAGCTCCAGTTACACGCAGACAAAACAAAAACAAACTAACTAGACTCAATGAAAAAAGCAAACAGACAAGACTGACAGAGAAATTCACTGTGATGAACCCAATCAACACTCCAGTCTACAATGCTAGCAAATAGGAATGTGGCCGGCCCGTTACAGTCAGTGATCATCCTAATAGAGTGGTAGAGAGCCTGTCAATTGTTTCGTGGAACATTGATGGTTTAGCTAGCAAACTTGCTGACTCGGACTTTACTAATTTCGTTGAAAGTTTTGACGTCATATGCCTTATTGAAACATTTCTGCATGAGTCCTTTGATTTAGATTATTACTTTAAGAATTTTGACAAATTTAGAACTAAAGCACTTAAGCATTCAATTATGGGTCGCAGATCTGGTGGACTTCTGTTACTAATCAGCAAAACATTTAATAAATTTATTAAATTTATAGAAGTTTCTATCGATCATGTCATTTGTGTAAAAGTGTCTAAGGATATGCTAAAGGTTGACCATGATATTGTGTTCATTTTTGTCTATATTCCACCAACAGGTTCTGTGTTTTACCAGTCATCAAATTCTGTGTGTCACATTGAAGCTTTAGAAAATTGCATCATGGACTTAAACAATCGTTTCCACAGGCTCAAATAGTATGTAGTGGTGATTTTAATGCTAGAACAGCAGACCTCCAAATAGCTTTCCCTGATATGACCGATTTATTTGCTGATCCAGTTCATCCCATTAATCCTTTCAAGAAATCACGTTTAACAAATGATCCAGTACTCAATGCTTTTGGTGAACACCTTTTAAATCTGTGTGCATGTTTTGAGTTGTGTATTGTAAATGGATCCAACCACGGTTGTTACAGTGGAGACTTCACCTTTATATCTGTCCATGGTTCTAGTGTAATAGACTATTTTCTCATTTTGTACGACTTATTACCGAACGTCAAAAGTTTCTCTGTGTGTTGTAGAATTGAATCTGTGCACATGCCTATTAAGTTAGAACATTCAGGCAGACAGTCCCCACCATCACCTGCTAACACTAATGATGAAATCACTGTCTGGAATAGAGACAAAATTGATGCTTTTGTTGCTAACAAGGCCACTCACTTGTTCTCGTGTAACGTTGAATATGCCACCAGTTTGATTGATATATGTATTAACAAAGCATTGTCTGAATTTACACAGTGCTTGATAAATGCTAGTGCCTGTATGCGTCAAACTAAATCCTTTAAAGCCAGGGTAGTTACAGAGTCTTGGTTTGACAAGGAATGTCAGGAAACCAAAGTCAAAGTTAGAAAAGCACTAGCTGCCAGTAATAAATCTGGACTTCCCCAGGATAGATTAATTTATCTTCAATTAAGACGGGATTATGGCCAATTAAAATATTGTAAAAAGCCACAATTTCAGAGTTGAGCGTATTAACTCTCTGTTAAAGGCTGCTAACGATTCCCAAACCTTCTGGTCTGAGATTAACAAATACCGTAAACGGTCGCCGATTGTAAATGATATTTCACAGGTTGAATGGTTTAACCACTTCGATAACCTACTAAATACTGGAGTTGTTACGACTAAGGAATGTTTGGCATCTGAGGTTCCAGAAGCAGTTTCTGACCCAGTCTTAGACGGTGTTATTGCTACTGAGGAGGTTATAAAAGCAGTTAAAAGTCTCAAGTGTGGAAGGCAGCTGGTCCAGATGGTCTCATTAGCGAAGTTATAAAAGCTGCAGGAGATGCAGTTGTTCCTTTCTTTGTCAATTGTCTTAATAAAATATTCAGAGATGGTATTTTTCCGGACGAATGGACCAAATCCATTATCATCCCACTACAAAAGAAAGGGGATATAAATAACACTAATAATTATCGAGGCATCTCTCTTATCAATAATCTATGTAAACTTTTCACCAATATTCTAAATAAGCGTCTGGTTACTTGGTTAGAAGTCAACTCGGTTATTTCAGATGCTCAAGCAGGTTTTAGGAAATCTTTTTCCACCATCGACCATATTTTCACGCTCTATGCGTGTATTGAGAAACATCTGTCACAAAACAAAAAATTCTACGTTGCCTACATTGATTTCAGTAAGGCATTTGGCACAGTTCAGCATGGATTATTGTTTAATATACTGTTTAGAAATGGTGTCCAAGGTAATATGTTGAACATTTTAAAGAGCATGTATTCCTCAATTAAATCATGTGTCAGGTGTGGTAGCTCCTATACTGACTATTTCCAGTGCTTACAAGGTCTCAAACAGGGTTGCTCCCTTAGCCCTACTCTGTTTTCTATTTTCATCAATGAACTTGCCCATGACATATTTTATAAAGGTAAACATGGCGTTCAGTTTTCTCCTAATGATATTGAACTTTGTATCCTGCTTTTCGCGGATGATATAGCCCTTATGTCATCTACGATAGCTGGTCTACAAAATCAAATCAATATTCTCTACAGTCGTGCACTGAATTTAAGTTTGAAGGTCAATCTTGATAAAAGTAAGATTATGGTATTTCGTAAAGGCGGGTTTCTAGGTGTTAAGGAACAATGGTTTTTTGGCAGTGATAAACTAAATGTTGTCAATTCATATAAATATCTGGGAGTTACTTTCTCAACTAAACTTAGTTTTGATGTCGCTACTCATTATGATCATGTTGCTAGAGCCAAGAGAGCCACCTTCGAGATTCTTAAAACACTAAGAAAAATAGGATGCTCTTCTCCCCAACTTTTCTTTAAACTATTTGATGCTCAAGTTGTTCCTTCACTTCTCTACGGTTCAGAATTATGGGGATATAAGCCGTACCAATCTATTGAAAAGCTCCACCTACAAGCCTGTAAATTAATACTCAATGTACCAACTTTCACGCCTAATGACATGGTTTACGGCGAATTGGGTCGTTACCCATTATATATTAATTCTGCAACTAGGTGCATCAACTTTTGGTTTCGTACCAGCCGCCGTGGCGAAGTGGTTAGCGTCGCGGACTCCCGGCTGGGAGGTCGTGGGTTCGAACCCCATCAGAGTCATGTGGGTTTTTCTGCCCCGACCGGCTCCTACCCAGAGTTGAGTTTGCTGCGGACTCAGTTGGGAAGACTGGGACCACACAGTCGAGTTTCATCCACTTAATGGATGCGTTTCTGAGAGTGTTGCTCAAATTTCCTGACCAACACTGCAGGTGCCTGTATCTCTCGGGCCTGGTTGACGCCGGGATATATTATGAAAGGAAGCGTAGAGTACAGCCCTGCCATGTAGTCTCAGACCGAAATGGAAATCCGTAGCATCATCTTAATCATCCTCATTCTCATCGATCAGCATTAAAAAAAAAGTCTCAAATTCTGTGGCCCTTCATGCCCTGCTCTGATGGTGACCTCAATTTCGATGTCCTCTCCACGTCTGTGGTCTTGGTTTGGTTCCGTCGGGGTCACCGGTATCGGCGAGTCCATGGGGGCTGTCGTTGGACGGACGTGGTGGCGCCTCCGGAGGGAGAGCTCACTCACGCCGGCTCGGCGACTAAGCAATTATTGTCGTCAGTAGGGGGCTTAGTAGGTGGTGTCCTGCGTATTTTAGATCAGAACAGGCGCCACTGAACACCACCGAAGTGACTCGGCAGCAGTGCAGTGTCTCCTCCGGTGGGTTGCCTCTTGACGACTTGACATTGACTGTTCCCTGTGGATTGCCGGTGCCGGGGCTGCGGCGGGGCCGACCGAGCTGTGGTTGTGGACGGGGTGTCGGAATGAGCGGCGTGAGTGCAATGCCTCTGAGGTGGCGCAGAGGTTGGGACAGCAAAAAAAAAAAAAAAAAAAAAAAAGAAAAGAAAAAGAAAAAGAAAAAAAAAAAAACTTTTGGTTTCGTCTCCTTAAACAGCCTCCTACTAGATACTCTAGAAAAGCATACAACATGCTTCATATGTTACAGGAAAGAAATATAAGGGTTAAAAACTGGGTATCACATTTAAAGCATCTTCTGTGTTCAAATGGTTTTGGCTATGTTTGGATGTATGGTGAAGTCGGGAACAAGAAACTTTTTCTCAGGGTCGTTAAGGATCGCCTTATTAGTTGCTTCTGTCAGTGGGGGTACTCACATATGTCTCAAAGCAATCGTTTTGAACTTTATTATTCTTTCAAGAATATTTTTGAACGTGAAAAATATGTTGATTTCAGTAACAATAGAATTTTTAAAACTGCCATAGTACGTTTCAGGTTGGGAGTCTCAACTCTTCAAAGTCACTGTCTCCGCTTCTTGCCTGCCGAACATCCTGTTTGTCCCTATGTTACGCAGACTGTGAAGACGAATTCCACGTCCTAATTGAATGTACATATTATAATGACCTTAGAATTAAATATTCCATCAATAGTCCAGGAAGTTATTTGTCAAAATATGAGCAATGTGCAGGAATTCTTAATGGTAGTATTGATAGCCAACTTCAAATTCTAAATTTCTTTTCCTAGCCTTAAAGCGAAGGGAAAATTCGATACAAATGAGATAAACTATTTTCGTACACAGTTTTGTGAGCAGGTTCGATTGGACAATGTATGTATGGATGTATATATTTATAAACATATATTTTCACTGGTTTGTTTTCTTTGGTATTGTAACGGGTCACAGGCCTATACACAATTAAACCATTGTCAATTGTCCTCCTCTCTCTCTCTCTTCTCTCTCTCTCTCTCTCTCTCTCCCTCTCTCTCTCTCTCTCTCGTTCTCGCTCTCTCTCTCTCTCTCTCTCTCTCTCCTCTCTCCGGGGTGAGCTCGCGTTCACCGGACAGGGAAGTCGCGTTTCAGCCGCTGTGTAGAAAATTAGTGTATTTTAGCTAATTATTCATCACAAGTGATTCTGACGACAATATAATCAGTATGCCTACCACCGCTGAAATGCACCGAGCAAGAATTGGTATTTTTTACCCAATTCTGATGAAAATTACCCTCCGAAAAACGACTTTCATTTCGGCCCAGTCAAGATATGCCACAGTTCAAGTGTGGGCTACGTGAAAGGGTGCACTGACTGGCTGATTTGTTTGACGCTGTCCGTTACTGTACTGCCTGTCGATCATTCTGACAATGTGCATGGACGTGGAGAAGAATACCCGGCCCCTTCAGCAATACTAACTTGATGCAAGATATACACACAGTTGTGGACACTAGGTTCGTGCAGATACTGGAGGAACTCCGATTGCATTCTACAAATCTCTGCGACAAAATGGATGCTATCTTCGGCTGTCTTCAAAGAAGTGTGAATCAACTGATCACGGATGTGTCTGATTTACAAAATATCGTTGAAGATCACAGGAAAATGATGCACAACATCCAGGACGACAAGGTCAGTATCATACAACGACTGGAAAGAATGGAACAAGAAATTAATACACTAGAGATGAATTCGAAAGAAAACAACTTGAAATTTCTTGGTCTGCGTGAAAACCGGTTTTGAAAACAACAGGAAAAGTGCGGAAATCGTAGTTGAAACTTTAAACCATTTTCTCACCTTCTGACTCCTGGAGTCTGTCTGACATAGACAAAGCATACCGTGTTGGAAGCTTCAAACAGTCCTCCTCTCAACCACGCCCTTTAGTCGTTCGTTTCCACAGATGGTCAGACAAAATGGACATCCTGAGTAACAGCTATTTAAGGAACGTACTCAGAAGTGAGAATATCAAGATATCTGCCGATCTGACTGTACGCCAACGAGAAGAAATGCACTACTACCGGCAACAGGGAGGGGAAAACGCATATTTTAAGAATGGCAGGCTGTTTGTTCATGATCAACCACGTACATACACGTACAACTCTAAGGATCACCCCAGACTTCGAAATTACGGCCGAAAGACGGGGGGACAGTCGGAAATCGTTTTACCAGCACAACGACCGGGCACCACAGAATCGTTTCCGTGACGATCGTTACAACGAAAACCACGAACAACACCCCGACACCTTATCAAAACATCCTTCCAACAATTCTGCGAGCTCAAGTGTCGCTATCCATTCCCCCGTGTTGGTACCTGGCACAAAACTGTACAGTGAAGCTGTTCAGTCAGCCCCTTCTGCCAGCAGTCATGAAGATAGGCAAGATAGAAGAGAACACAGTGGTAACGAAGAGGGGAGAGATGACACACGGGATAGGCCAGACAGCATGAAGGACGCCGCTGAACGTCAGAACGACAGCCCCAGCTGGATCACAACAGGGTCATACCAGAAGTCAGCCTGACCCCTGTGTTTTCTACGCAGACGGCACCACCGATCGGCGAGTCTACAGACACCGCAGCAGACAACCGGACGACATCGCTGTCAACTGCCAAGCCATAGAGGAGGTGGCACAGACCCACTACTGCTGCCCCGGCCACCACCTCTTCCCCTGCCACACGTTCAGCAGTCACACCAGTGACACGACCGCTGACAGTGGTAACAGTGAAGAAAACAGAAACAACACGACACCAACAGGCAGTCTGCCTGGGGAAGATGACAACTCCGGTGGCATTGCTGGGGGTGAGCGACAACAGACAGACTGTGCCAGAGGGGAGGAAAATCTTCCCAGTGCCTCTGTCACTGTGTCAGACAGTGTGTACCATCCCGGATGTGGAGATGGCCCACTACCTGAAGACGACGCAACCTGTGGCACACCTGACAGGACTGTCAACAAACCAGGTAACGCCGGGGATTCCCCTTCCCCTCCCCTCACCCCCACTCCTCCCATTCCCACCCTTCTCGAAACCGCAAGGACAGTGCACATTCCACAAATACCGCTTCGCACGTGCAAAACGAAAGACAAAGACGTTCGCGCCGTGGAGAAATGGACCGCAAAGCAGTTCAGGGGAGTTCAAGGTCCCATTCCTTGTCACTTGACAGACAGTCATCAATTCCGAGTGCTGGAGTGGTCGCTCAAAGCCGAAAAAGCGAGCGAGTCCTCGGAAACCTGTCGTCTCTAAAAATAAAAATAAGAAATGAAGGTACGGTCCCGACCCTGATGTAAATACTCTGAAAAGTACAGTGTTTTCAATGGTTTTCATATAATGTGGAAGGTATCCTATCAAAACTAAAAGAAACTAGCTTCGTCTCCTTTATTATAAACTTCGACTTCATTTGCCTGGTAGAAAACTTTTGTGGATTCATTCACGTCTACTTTATTTCCGTCCCATACAAGCTTTGTATCACCAGCAAAAAAATTATCTCTTCGGGGAAGGAAAAGTGGTGGGGTCGTTGTAATGGTAAAAAAACATTTTTTTGCAATTTATAAAAGAAATTCAAACAAAATACGATAATGTTATTGTACTCCAAGTTGATAAGCGGCTGTTCGGAACTGAGTCTGATGTTTTCATTATTAGTATTTACTTGAATCCAGTTAATAGTCCGTTTTATGACTTTAGTGACGTGGACAATGGGATCTCTGTTCTTGAACAATGCATGCTCGATATTATTGAAAAACAAGAAGACGCTGAATTTATCCTGTGTGGGGACTTTAATGCTAGAACCTCTGATATCTTTCCTGCACAGCTGACTGTAGACGATGTGATGTCTGATCCCGCTCACCAATGACAAGTGTATTGTCTCTGACACTGATGATCAGACTCCCCCTCCTCGTTCTTCGCAGGACACTATCATTAATGATTATGGTTAAAAACTACTTAGTTTATGTACCGGTTTTGATCTGTATATTCTAAATGGTGTTTGTTTAGGAGACACAGATGGTTGTTTCACTTATATAGCTCCCTCTGGAAACAGTGTTATTGATTATTTTATTTTCTCTACTTCTTTGTGCTCTCTACCCAGAAGACTTTTTGTTCATGAAAAAATTCACTCAAAGCACATGCCTGTCGAATGCGTTGTGATGTGTAACCAGCAAACCGCATGATGTTGAAGTTAACGACTCGTCTATTTTCAAACTAGTTTGGTTGAAGATAGGCGAGAAGACTTTCTAGATCAAATTAATTTTACCAGAAAACAAAACCTCGCTTGAGCAAGCGAAACAGTTAATTGAAGTTGAAATAGACAGTGCACTCGATTTGTTTTCTGCCACCCTAAAATCTGCCGCCTCTTGCATGTCTGTAAAGCAGGGTGGTCGTTAGGACCATCAAAGGTAATGTATGGTTTGACTCGGAGTGTTATGAAAGTCGAAAGAATACCAGAAAAGCACTACGCGATTTCAAACGTTATCAAAAAGAAAACCCCACAGAGGGTGGACACGAATACTTTGAAGAAGAGAAGGTCATATAAAAAGTTATTGGAGGATAAGGAGAAAACATACAAAACGAAATGTAGAGCAGAACTTGAACAGATGTAAACGATTCTAGACAGTTTTGGAAAAATATAAAACATTTTTCAACGAAAAGTAGAAAGGTTGGTAATATTACGGATGTAGAGTGGTTGCAACACTTTTAAGAGGGTCTTTGAAGTAGATACTATTGTTTCTACGGATGACGATTCTCCGATTTTTGAACCGGATTTTGAAGAAGAAAATGATAAATTCAGATTTTGGACCATTGAATGATGATATTAATGAAGAAGAAGTAGTAGGCTCAATTAATCACTTAAAAAATAACAAAGCAGCAGGTCCAGACGGTATTTTGCCTGAATTACTCAATCTTCGAGGATATAGTTGTTCCTTTTCTTCTGCGATTTTTTAATGCTGTTTTTTCATCAGGTCAGTACCCAGCAGCTTGGACCGAGGCTATCATACAACCTGTGCATAAGAAGGGTAATCTGCACAAACCTGACAACTATAGAGGCATCTCACTTTTGAATTTAAGTGGTAAATTGTACAGTTACATAATCAATAAGAGACTGTCCATATGGGTTGAATCTAAAGGTCTGCTAGGAGAAATTCAAGCTGGTTTTCGGAAAGATCATTCAACCATCGATCACATTTTTACTCTTTTTTCGATGGTTCAAAAATACCTACTTAGAAACAGGAAATTATTTGTTGCTTTCATTGACTTCCGTAAGGCTTTCGATTTCATTTCACACGGAAAACTTTGGCCTATATTGCGAAAAATCTGGAATTAAAGGGAAAATGTTATTGACAATCCAAAGCATGTATAAAACTGTAAAAGCTCGAGTACGCTGTGGGATCAAGATGACGGAAGCATTCACTTGCTATAAAGGCTTATAAACAAGTCGAGGTTACCAGTCCGTTACTTTTTTCTCTGTTCTTTAACGAACTGGCCTCAGGAATAATTGAAAATGGACGACACGGCATTCAACTGAACCCTGACATGATTGAGCTGTTTATTTTACTTTTTGCAGACGACATTGACTTTTGTCAGACACGGTTGCTGGACTTCAGAACCAGCTCAATGTTCTTGCAATTAAGGCATCTGAATTAGATTTACATGTCAATCTTGACAAATCGAAAATAATCATTTTCAGGAATGGTGGTTATATTTCTCGACGTGAGGCATGGACATATAACGGCCTTCAAATGGAAGTAGTTAATTCTTACAAATACTAGGGTTGTTTCTAGTACCAGATTATCGTTCTCTAGGGCTCTGGAAGACATGGCGACTAAAGCCAAGAAAGGTGTTATTGATATACTCAAAACTTTATGGAGGATTGGTGACTTTTCGGCCAAGATTTTTCTAAAGCTATTTGATGCTCAGAATAAAACCTATTCTTCTATATGGCTCTGAAATTTGGGGACTGACTGGATCTTCTACAATAGAAAAAGTGCACATGTTTGCTTTGAAAAAGCTGTTAAATGTCAGCCCAAGGACACCAAATGACATGGTATACGGCGAGATTGGACGTTATCCTTTATACATATTTTCTTACTTATCATGCATTAAGTATTGGCTAAGACTTACAAGAATGGATCGATCAAGACTTCCGCGTAAATCA
>CM031611.1:38288327-38290827 GCA_018398815.1 Conus ventricosus | reverse complement strand
GAACGCGTTTGTTCTCATTGTTTGCGCTCTGCATTTAAAACCGAAGTTTTCGGATCTTTACGCTAAAGAACAATCCCTTGATTCTGAAAACTCCCCACAAAAAAACACCCCAAAAAACACACCAAAAAAACCCAAACAGAACACAACAATGCAAAACAATACAAAAACAAAGCAAAACAAACAAATTACAAAACAACAGGCATGTCTCCAGCTTCTTTCTATCTATCAACCCAAACCAAAAGGTTGTCTTTCTCCAGCTCACCAACCCAGTCTCTAACCACCTATGTTGTACCAATCTGCTCTGTTGTCTGCAGTCAACCTACCGTACTGTTCACAGTATTGAAGCCGCTCTCCTGAAGGTGGTCAATGATCTCCTCATTGATCTTCACGGTCACAGCTCTACTTTCTCTCCGGGACTTAACTGCTGCATTTCACACTATCGATCATAGTGCCCTTCTGTGTCGTCTTTTCTACACTTTCTGTACATGTGATAAAGGTCTTCATGGTTTCAGTCGTATCTGTTGATCTCATTCAAGCTGTTTCTGTCGATGGTTTCTTCTCATTCAGAGCATTACAGTATGGAGTCCCTCGTGGATCCGCGTTGGGTCCTATTAATTTGTTCTCTATGCACACCTTTTTCTGTCATTTTTACCTTGTCTATACACACCCTTCTCTGGCATTTTTAGTTAGTCCTCTATACACGCCCTTCTCTGAAATCTTCACTTTGTCCTCTATACACGCCCGTCTCTGACATCTTCACTTTGTCCTCTATACACGCCCTTCTCTGACATCTTCACTTTGTCCTCTATACACGCCTTTCTCTCACATCTTCACTTTGTCCTCTATACACGCCCTTCTCTCACATCTTCACATTGTCCTCTATACACGTCCTTCTCTGACATCTTCACTTTGTCCTCTATACACGCCCTTCTCTGACATCTTCACTTTGTCCTCTATACACGCCCTTCTCTGACATCTTCACTTTGTCCTCTATACACGCCCTTCTCTGACATCTTCACTTTGTCCTCTATACACGCCCTTCTCTCACATCTTCACTTTGTCCTCTATACACGCCCTTCTCTCACATCTTCACATTGTCCTCTATACACGTCCTTCTCTGACATCTTCACTTTGTCCTCTATACACGCCCGTCTCTGACATCTTCACTTTGTCCTCTATACACGCCCTTCTCTCACATCTTCACTTTGTCCTCTATACACGCCCTTCTCTGACATCTTCACTTTGTCCTCTATACACGCCCTTCTCTGACATCTTCACTTTGTCCTCTATACACGCCCGTCTCTGACATCTTCACTTTGTCTTCTATACACGCCCTTCTCTGACATCTTCACTTTGTCCTCTATACACGCCCTTCTCTGACATCTTCACTTTGTCCTCTATACATGCCCTTCTCTCACATATTCACTTTGTCCTCTATACACGCCCTTCTCTGACATCTTCACTTTGTCCTCTATACACGCCCTTCTCTCACATCTTCACTTTGTCCTCTATACACGCCCTTCTCTCACATCTTCACTTTGTTCTCTATACACGCCCTTCTCTGACATCTTCACTTTGTCCTCTATACACGCCCTTCTCTGACATCTTCACTTTGTCCTCTATACACACCCTTCTCTGACATCTTCACTTTGTCCTCTATACACGCCCTTCTCTGACATCTTCACTTTGTCCTCTATACACACCCTTCTCTGACATCTTCACTTTGTCCTCTATACACACCCTTCTCTGGCATCTTCACTTTGTCCTCTATACACGCCCTTCTCTGACATCTTCACTTTGTCCTCTATACACGTCCTTCTCTGACATCTTCACTTTGTCCTCTATACACGCCCTTCTCTCCACGTCTTCACTTTGTCCTCTATACACGCCCTTCTCTCACATCTTCACTTTGTCTTCTATACACGCCCTTCTCTGACATCTTCACTTTGTCCTCTATACACGCCCTTCTCTCACATCTTCACTTTGTCCTCTATACACGCCCTTCTCTGACATTTTCACTTTGTCCTCTATACACGCCCTTCTCTCACATCTTCACTTTGTCCTCTATACACGCCCTTCTCTCACATCTTCACTTTGTCCTCTATACACGCCCTTCTCTCACATCTTCACTTTGTCCTCTATACACACCCTTCTCTCACATCTTCACTTTGTCCTCTATACACACCCTTCTCTGGCATTTCTACCCATCATGGCTTTTCTCATCACTATTCTTCTGATGACGATCACCTTTACATAACAAGTGACGTATTTTTGGCTCTTTCTGTTACCCGTAGACAATATGTATTATTTCAGATATGAAATAATCGATCAAACAAAAGAAATAAAATATCAGCTGAACAATGACAAAACGGAACCTTTTTTGTTACAGCCTAAAGACTTACGTTCAGCATCTGTGTTCTCTCTTCTATCTTATAAAAAACAAAATGCTTCGTTCAGACCTCTATGACTGCGTGCACCCTAGGCGTCACACTGGACAAGA
>CM031611.1:38278327-38280827 GCA_018398815.1 Conus ventricosus | reverse complement strand
TACTCCCCCCCCCCCCCCCCCTCATTCCCTATTCCTTCGTAGGTCGATCCACCCTAAGCCCACCCACTTCAACCCTGCCTATCTTTTTGTCGTCAGTCATAAGTGGGAAAGGAAAAGAAAATTATGTACACTCACACTTTTTGACGTCGTCCAACTAGGACCTCTGTCCGTTCCTGTGATATCCACTGTCCACACTGCATGTGGCCGTAGACACAGCATTGTAGGACAAGACACATGTGCTTACCTTACCAGGCAAGCCTTCAGCGGTTGTTTGTGTGTGTATGTGGCGGGAAGGGGGGGGGGGGTGGGGGGGGGGGGGGGGGGGGGGGGGGGGGGGGGGGGTGTTGCGAGGAAGGGCAAGAACTAATCAGCACGCATTCCAGGCCAGTGCCAGAATGTCCTTTTCAGAGTAGTGACCATTGAGATTAATGCACCTGCTCAGTACATCCACTTAGGTTTTATTTCTTGCATCCTGCACAGAAGATGTTTCTATTTTCTTTCTTTTTTCTTTTTTTTTTCTTCTCCTAATCTGAGCTGGGAAGCTGGACAGTTTTGTTTCTGTTTCATTGGAAGACTGGAGTCTGACAGAGGCAGACATTACTGGAAGCACCTTGTCTTGACCTCCTTTTAATGAGTCGCCATCCTTGCTCTAAACGAATCGAGACACTTGAGATGGTGCGCGCCGTTTAATGGGTTTCGGTTGGGGAACAATTCCATTTCTAATGGTCCCAGGCCGGCAATTACGGTTAAAAAATATAATTGCAGAATGGAATGTCTGGCGAAGGAGGCAGGGGGCACAAAAATGAAATGAGCGATGGCGTCATTGAAGATTAGGAAAAGAAGGGAAATCCTGACAGAATGAGGTGAACATCGAATCCAATCAAATGTAAAATGGGTAAAAAGAGCGACTGATCAACAAGGAGAACAATGAGAACTGTGTGTGTGTGTGTGTGTGTGAGTGTGTGTGTGTGTGTGTGAGTGTGTGTGTGTGTGGTGTGTGTGTGTGTGTGTGTGTGTGTGTGTGTGTGTGTGTGTGTGTGTGTGTGTGTGTGTGTGGGTGCGTGCGTGCGTGCGTGCGTGCGTGCGTGCGTGCGTGCGTGCGTGCGTGCGTGCGTGTGTGTGTGTGTGTGTGTGTGTGTGGTGTGTGTGTGTGGGTGCGTGCGTGCGTGCGTGCGTGCGTGCGTGCGTACATGCGTTCGTACGTGCGTGCGTGCGTGCGTGCGTACGTGCGTGCGTGCGTGCATGCGTGCTCAAACACAGGCACATGCAGACACGTGCAGACGACACACAAATACACACATAAGTGCATGCACAGAGAACAAACGAACGAACGAACGATTGAGTATCACACCAGGGTAATGTGATAACCAATATAAATGCTTCTTTTTTTTTTCACCGAACACTGGGTGGAAGGAAAGAGCACAAATGAAATATCCAACCAAGGCAAATACATATGAAAGCAGCAAACAATGACAGGATCTTGTTCAGTTTAATACAAATGAGCTATTGTCCACACCATTGATAAAAGCACGCAACAGGAAACGTGTGAACACAGCGTACAAGGAGTAGGAAATGGGGAAAGAATTGGGCAAGAGGTAGTTTGTGGGTGAATAAAAAGGCAGAATACAATAAATACATAAATAAATATATATATATAATATATATATATATATATATATAATATATATAATATAATATACATTATGGAATTATGGAGAGAGAGAGAGAGAGAGAGAGGAGAGAGAGAGAGAGAGAGAGGAGAGAGAGAGAGAGAGAGAGAGAGAGAGAGAGAGTAGAGAGAGAGACTGATGAACGAATCACCTACTAGCCGACTTTTGGAGTTGATCAAACGCGAAACAAATTGTAAAGGAACTTGAAATCACACATGTGCCTATTTTTGACCTGCACAAATTGCATCCTGTCCCCTCTGCACCCTATACCGCCCTCTTAAACACTCATCCTAATATTAACGCTGGTCCCCCTTCTTAACACGCACACACCTACCCACCCACCCACACACACACACACACACACACACACACACACACACACACACACACACACAACACACACACACACACGCATCCTCCCTCTCCCCTCCTCTCCCCTCCCCTCCCCTCCAGCCTATCCTTCACCCTTCCCCAGTCTGTCTCTTTATTTCCAATTTTCAATCCTGCCCTTCTCTCCCTATCCCTTTGTGAATCCCTTCATTTTTTTCCCCACATGTCCTTCTGGAACATTCTATACCTGTAAAATCAGTTTGCAGGATGACCTTAGATGTAACATCATAGGGCGGGATACGTGTTCCTACCTTACCAGGCAAGTTTTCAACATGTTTCTGTGTGTGTGTGTGGAGGGGGGGGGGGGGGGGGGGGGGGGGGGGGGGGGGGGGGGTAAGGACAAAACCCCATCACCCACATAGTAATCGAATGTCCTTTCATAGAGTAGTGATTATTGAAAGAATCGTGAAACGTTAATATTTTCCAATATTGGTTGATTC
>CM031611.1:38270827-38275827 GCA_018398815.1 Conus ventricosus | reverse complement strand
AAGAGATAATGAAGAGGTTGCTTCATCTTCAAGACTAGGAAGTATACACTGTTTCTGTCTCTGTCTCTGTCTCAGGAAGATACATTGTCATCATTTGATCGAGTGGATGGTCGAGTCAGTCTGGTTTAAAAAAAACATTTTTTTTAAATTATTTATAGACAGAGACAGAAATAGTGTATACTTCCTAGTATCTGAATGAATATTATCATTCATCGCAAGTGGAAGCCACTTGAGATGAATGATAAAATTTATTCAGATATCTCTTATAATGTTTCAAAATGGAGTGACTGAAGGCGGCGAACGAAGCAAGATTAGGAATAGAGTTTTAGAACTTACCGCCAATGACATTGACAAACAAAGCACAAGACAAGACACGATGCATTTCAACCACTTGGGTCTTCATCAGGCGAAAAAATAAATCACATTTAACATGTGGGACAGTACAAACTACGAAAAACGAAAAGAAATGAAAAAATGACTCATCTGATATTGTCCATGAAGGCGGAAATGACATGAGGCCAGGGGATTATGGGAGAGGAAACAGAGGGGGGGGGGGGGGGGTTGCGTCAGGGGAGGTGTGTGTGTGTGATATGATAGGGTTGTGTGTCTAGTTTATTGGGATGGTGTGATATCTTTGTGATGGTTGTGGTAATGGTGGATAGATAACAAAAAAAAAAAAAAAAAAAGGAGAAAAGGGTGTGTGTGTGTGTGGGGGGGGGGGGGGGGGGGGGGGGGGGGGGGGGATTTAAGGGAAGGATCAAAACAAAATTAAGATTAGATAGATGGAGGGTTGCTGTAACTACTGTATGAAGTGAGTGAAGGGGATGTGGTGGTGGTGTATGTAAGTGTGTGTGTATGTGTGTGTGTATGTGTGTGTGTTGGTAGGGGATATTGCCAACTGATGTGGAAGAGGTGGGTATGTGTGTTTGGTTATGTTGGATATTGATGCCTTGGGGGTGTACTACTGGGCACACTACACCCCCAAGGCATCAATATCCAACAATAACCAAACACACATACCCACCTCTTCCACATCAGTTGGCAATATCCCCTACCAACACACACACATACACACACACATTACACACACACTTACATACACCACCACCACATCCCCTTCACTCACTTCATACAGTAGTTACAGCAACCCTCCATCTATCTAATCTTAATTTTGTTTTGATCCTTCCCCTTAAATCCCCCCCCCCCCCACACACAACACACACACACACACTTTCTTCTCCTTTTTTTATTTTTATTTTTTATTATCTATCCACCATTACCACAACCATCACAAAGATATCACACCATCCCAATAAACTAGACACACAACCCTATCATATCACACACACACACCTCCCCTGACGCAACCCCCCCCCCCCCCCCCCCCCCCCTCTGTTTCCTCTCCCATAATCCCCCTGGCCTCATGTCATTTCCGCCTTCATGGACAATATCAGATGAGTCATTTTCATTCTCTTTTCGTTTTTCGTAGTTTGTACTGTCCCACATGTTAAATGTGATTTATTTTTTCGCCTGATGAAGACCCAAGTGGTTGAAATGCATCGTGTCTTGTCTTGTGCTTTGTTTGTCAATGTCATTGGCGGTAAGTTCTAAAACTCTATTCCTAATCTCTTATAATGTGTTATTTTATATTTCACTATCCTCCATCTGTCTAATTTTCAATGCTTCTGCGATGAATTTCGCAACTGATTTAATTACAAATTCATCATCTGATGATAACACGACAGCAACATTTTGTCTTTTCGCTATATCTAACTGGAAAAGCGAACAATTTGTCCGCACTTCATTATAAGCAGTACAGTGGAACAGAAAGTGTTCTTCGTCATCAATAATGTGTCTACATGCAGGACAAGGAATTCTGTGGATGTTTCACATTCAAACCATCTTTTGTTCACATTAAAACCTAAAGTTCTCAACCTAAATCTTGCGTAATTTATTCTGTGCCATCTAAATCTTGCGTAATTTATCTGTGCCATGAGAGAGAGAGAGAGAGAGAGAGAGAGAGAGAGAGAGAGAGAGAGAGAAAGAGAGAGAGAGAGAGAGACAGAGACACAGAGAGAGAGAGAGAGAGGGTTAAAAGATCGTGTTTCCACAGTATTTGCATAATACTGACGACTATTGTTCATCTATAGACAACCAACAACACATCTGTAACAGCAGTACACGAAAGAAAAAAAGAAAGAAAAGAGAGAGAAGAAGAGAGAGAGAGAGAGAGAGAGAGAGAGAGAGAGAGAGAGAGAGAGAGAGAGAGAGAGAGAGACTCAAGACTCAAGACTCAAAAACTTTATTACTCAAGGATAGAGATTTTAGGCAGTGCCTATTCTTCCAATCTGTCCTTGCTATTCTACAACATTCAACTAAACACACTGCACATATTAATAATGGTAGAAACAATGAAGAATATAGCAACATTATAATAATACCAATAGTAATAAGAATAATAATTATAAATTAAAATAAAAATAAAAATCCATTACAAAATTACACAAACATAATCAGAGAGAGAGAGAGAGAGATTTCAACTGTCCTTTTTTAAAATATTAAAGTACTACATACTGCTAATTGTCTTATTTAGACAACAGCAATGAATGAAAAATACCAACATATTACTCACATTTTCATTATGTGATTACAATGCATGAATAAATTAAACAATATCAGAAGCAGTCGTCACATGCAGACAATGCATCATCGTGTGTGTGCGTATGGTTGTGTGTGGTGTGGTGTGTGTGTGTGTGTGTGTGTGTGTGTGTGTGTGCGTGCGTGCGTGCGTGCGTGCGTGCATGCGTGCGTGCGTGCGTGCGTGCGTGCGTGCGTGCGTGCGTGCGAGTGTGTGTGTGTGGGGGGGGGGGGGGGGGGGGGGGGGGCTCGCGCGCGTGAGTGAATGTGTGTGTGTGTGTGTGAGAGAGAGAGAGAGGAGAGAGAGAGAGAGAGAGAGAGAGAGAGAGAGAGAGAGAGAGAGAGAGAGAGAGACATCATAAATCACCCCCCTCCTCCCTTATTTTTCTCTTTTTGACTACTGGTAGCACAAGACTACAATTATTGATTGACTATATAGCAGAAAGCAACAGCTAATACAGAGAGAGAGAGAGAGAGAGAGGAGAGGAGAGAGGGAAGAGAGAGAGAGAGAGAGAGAGAGAGAAGAGAGAGAGAGAGTCATTACATTTTCTTTTTCTTTTCTTTTTGTTTTCTTCTGAAATACTAATATATCATATATTAATACGGATTTTATTAGACAGCAAAATTATATTTTAAAAATCAACAGTAAACAGGACGCACATTTATCCTGTGTACTTACGGTGCTTTGAGAGTACATTACAAAACATATATGCACGTTGACATTTGCATGCACTGACGTGCGTATCGATAATGGTGGTATTGATTTTCAAATTTGGAGACAGCAATAATCATTTTGCGAAGGTAAAAAAAGGGTATGTTTTTGATGATATAGTAACAACAAGTATGTTGACAGGCATTGATGATATCAGTTTGCACTGCATATCTCCCTGGCTAGTGTTAGTGTGCAAAGTACGTACACAATTTTCAATCGGTGAGATTCTGAGGTTCGACGGAATTTAAGCTCTGGTGGAAGCGAGTTCCACAGTAGAGGACCAGAAGAAAAACTGAATTTAAACAGGTCAATTTTTGGTATGGGGACGTGAAGATTTGTTAAATTTCTCCGCCTGAACCTAAATTTGGATTAAATAGTTTGCGGAGCCAGATTCCCATTTTTGCCAGAACATCCCTTTACTGATAGCAAACATATCCCTTGGTGAAAGAACTTCAGCTTGAAAACTGTTCAGTTCTGTGAGCTCAATGATGTCGGGAGACCTGCTTGAAGGGCGTGTTGAGAGAGAGAGGAGAGAGAGAGAGGAGAGAGAGAGAGAGAGAGAGAGAGAGAGAGAGAGAGAGAGAGAGGAGAGAGAGGAGAGAGAGAGAGAAGAGAGAGAGAGAGGGAGGACAGAGAGAGATGGAAAGGGGAAGATATTTGAAAAGATAACGGCCTTTTTACCAGATACATTCACAGCTAGAAATGATATCCATAACATAAGTCCATCGAAGGTAAAACATCAATAACAACAACATAATTTTATAAAAAGAAAATGTCTGTCTGTCTGTCTGTCTGTCTCTGTCTCTGGGTCAGTGTCTGGCTTTGTCTTTGTCTCTGTCTCTCTGTCTCTGTCTGTCTGTCTGCCTGTCTGTCTCTCTCTCTCACTCTCCCTCTGTCTGTCTGTCTGTCTGTCTGTCTTCTCTCTCTCTCTCTCTCTCTCTCTCTCTCTCTCTCTCTCTCTCTCTCTCTCTCTCTAAACTGGCTCTTTACAAAATCGCTGACCCTGGTCTTTCTCTGATTAAGTCATTCCTCACTAATCGACAGCAATCAGTTCTCATTAACAACACTCAGTCCAGTTGTTTACCCCTAAACTTTGGTGTACCACAAGGGTCAGTACTTGGTCCCCTTCATTTTTTAGTCTATATAAACGATCTCCCTCTGCATATTAAAGACTCGTCTCAACTTTTTGCAGATGACACATCAATTAATTCAAAACATACTGATTGAAACACTTATCAGATAACCTGCAAGAAAATGTAACTCGACTAATTAACTGGACAGAATTGAATCACATGTCCTTAAATGATCAGAAAACAAAGTACATGCTTATTACGTCTCGTCAAAAAAGACAAAATTTAAGCCTCCAATGCCCCCTATATTTATTAATAACAACAAGCTAGAAGAAGTTAGTACTCATAAAGTGTTAGGAATCACTATTGACAATAATCTTTCCTGGTCGCCACATGTTTTCAACTTAAGCAAACGAGTTTCTCAGAAAATTTTTCAGCTTTCTAAGTTAAAAAAATTCCCAGATAGAAACTCTCGTAAACATTTCTATCATGCATATATCCAGTCCTACATTGACTATTCTTCTACTCTCTATGATTCTTGCAGTGCAATTACGTTAAAACCGTTGCGCAGGGCCCATAAG
>CM031611.1:38255827-38260827 GCA_018398815.1 Conus ventricosus | reverse complement strand
TTTTTTTTTTTTTTTTTTCCCCCCCCTTTTCCCCCTTTTTTTTTTTTCCCCCTTTTCCCTTTTTTCTTTTCCCCCCCCCCTCTCTCTTTTTTTTTTTTTTTTTTTTTTTTTTTTTTTTTTTTTTTTTTTTTTTTTTTTCCCTTTTTCCCTCCCCCCCCCTCCCCCCCCCCCCCCCCCCCCCCCCCCCCCCCCCCCCCCCCCCCCCCCCCCCCCCCCCCCCTCTTTCTTTTTTTTTTTTTTTTTCCCCTTCCCCCCTTTTTTTTTTTAAAAAATTTTTTTTTTTTTTTTTCCCCCCTTTTTTCCCCTTTTTTTAAAAAAATTTTACTTTTTTTTCCCCCAAAAAATTTTTTTTTTTTTAAAATTTTTTAAAATTTTTTTTTAAAATTGAAAATTTTTGGGAAAAAAAAAAATTTTTTTTTTTCCTTTTTTTTTAAAAAAAAATTTTTTCCCCCCTTTTTTTTTTGGGGGGTTTTTCCAAAAAAAAAGGGGAAAAATTTAAAAAAATTTAAAAAAGGGGTTGGGTTTTTTTTTTTTGGGGGGGGGGTTTTTTTTTTTCCCTTTTAAATTAAAAATTTTAATTTAAAGGGGGAATTTTTCAAAAAAAATTTTTTTTTTTTTTTTTTTAAAAAAAATTTTTTTTTTGGGGGGGGAGGGGGGGGGAAAAAGGGGGGGGGGAAAAAAAATTTTTTAAAAAAATTTTTTTTTTTTTTTTTAAAAGTTTTTTTTTTTTTTTTTGGGGGGGGTTGTTTTCCCCAAAACCCCCAAAAAATTTTTTTTTTAATTTTTTGGGAAAAAACCCGGGGGTAAACCCCGGGGTTTTTGGGGGGGAAAAAAACCCCCCTTTAAAAAAAAGGGAAAAACCCTTTTTCTTTGCACCCCCCGGGTTTTTTTCAAAAGGGGGGGGGAGGGGGGAAAAAAAAAAAAACCCCCCTTTAAAACGGCCCCCCCCGGGCCCGGGCCCCCCCAAAAAAATTTTTTTTCCCGGGGCCCCCCCCTTTCCCCAAAAAATAAAAAATTTTTTTTTTCCCCCCTTTTTTTTTTTTTAAATTTTTTTAATAAAAAAAAGGGAAAAAAAAAAAATTTTTTTTTTTTTTTAAAAGCAGGTCTGGGTGTAAAAAAAAATTTTTTTTTAAAAACCCTTAAAAAAAATTTTTTTTGGGGGGGGAAAATTTCTTCCCCCAATTACTGAAACCCCAAAAAAAATTTTTCCCGGGTTCCCGGTTCCCCAAAGGGGAAATTTTCTCTTGGCCAATGGTTTGGGGAGAAGGACCTGTGTATTTCCCGAAAGGAAATTGCTTTTTTTAAAACTGCCTCCCTTATTGGCAAACCCCCTGAAACCGCGCTCCGTGCCCCTCTGTTTCCAACATACTGAAGGGCAACCTTTCATGGCCCCACCTTGGCTTTTTTTTTTCCCCTTTATGAAAAAGGGGGAAAAAGTGAGAAAGGGTCTTTTGAAATTTGCCCAAAAAAAAAACACTTGAAAAAATTTCGGAAGATCAGGATTCTGGAACAATTTCTTTCTAATGATGTGATTTCCCGGCACTGGGCCCAAACCCCACCAAAAACGCCCACTGAAAAAAACTTTACAAGCAGGAAAAAATAACCAGTCATTTAAAAATTCCCATCCCCTAAACCCAAAGGTTTTGCAGCATTTTTTCACCCCTTTTACTTGGCCCTATCTGGCATTGAATAAACGAGCACTACGGACGGTGTTTTGAAACTGAAAAAGACATCTGTACACTGGGTTTGGGTTTACCCAAAAAATTAACCACCCCACTCAATGCAACTTCTCCACCCCCACCGTGGCTGAACCCGAGGCACAACGTCACCACCATGCCAACATTCCCACCCACCCCCACCCCTTCACCCCCCCCCTTCCCGGGTCAGATCACCCGAAACCACCATCAACACCACCCTCAGTGTCAACTCTAAAAAGCAATTCTGGTCCGAAAGAGGGAAAAAAGGGGTCCCAAAAAAACATCATCTCCACTCATGGAAAAATTCGAAAAAAACGAAGTCTTACACATCACCACTGAAAAAGACACATCCCGGGAAAAAAACGAAAAGCAAAGCCCGAGAAGTGGAAGAAAAATTCAAGGAAAAAATGCTGAAGCTTCAGGGGCCCGGGGGTATGTGACCGCAGAGGGGAAAAAAGCACCTTTAAAAAGGGAGGTCCCCAAAACATAGACTGCAAATTTTTGACTCAGATGCACAGAGAAAAACGGCTTCGGGCAAAAAGGGTGAAATATTCAAAATACTATGGGCTTGATGCATATGAGAGCAAAAAGATTTTATTTTTTAGACATGTGGATCAAAAGGGACCCGGAAAAATCCCCAATGACAACCAAAGAGCCAGTAAAAAACAAGAGGGCAGGTTTCAGAAAACCCCTTTTTGACACAGTGGGGGGGGGGAGGGTGCAGGGATGCAAGATTTTTTCCCAGCCACATGGTTGTGGGGCCACGGAAAATGTCCCCCCACATGCCCCTACAGCACAGTAAGTTTGGGCATTTATTGCAAAGGGTAATCGAGGGAAACACAACCGGGAAACAAGGGGTGCTGTTTAGGATAGGTCTAGGTGGAAAAAACAATAGGGGAGCTTTCCCGCAGTTGAGTCGCCTTATTTTCAGGCGGGGGGGTAGAAAAAAGGGTTAATTTCTAGACTCAAGGGTGAATTTTTAAAGAAAAAATTCACTTTACTGTGACACTTGTAAGAAGAAGGGGGGGGTGCCCGTATCCTCTAGCTTTACAGACGATTTTTTTAAAATGGTACAACTTGGCATTTCATAAACCTAAAAAGGTCAATGGGTCATCTGCACAAGGTATCAGGGGGGAAAAAGAAACGGGGCTAAGGGGAAATGACAGCAGAAAGACAGAAGGAGTTTGGGGCAAAACCCGGAGAGGAAGCGACAATCAAAAGAAAAAAAAAGGGGGAAAAAACAAAAAAATTTTCACAGAAGCAGAAGGACATTTTACACAGTAAAATTTGATTTTTAGGGCCCTGTAAAAAACCCCCTGCTCCCAGAAAATCAGGTTCATTATAAAAGAAAGTTGGCAGTTTTAACCTGACTGTATTCTCACTTTCAAAACAAAAAAGGGCCCCTTGCTTTTTTTGGAATTTAATGTGATTTGGGAAAAAAAGGATTTGGGGAAATTGGCCCCCTTTTCTTCTGCGTTAATCCAGTCATTGCCAGAACAAATCACCCATGTCATCTTGTATTTTGATCCCGTGGCGGGGCAGAAAAAGAAATCAGTTTGTTTGCTGCTGCTCTTCCTTTTTGCGGTCAAAAGCATTGATCACATCCAATTTATCGACCAAAAGTTTCTGGGGAAAACGGCCCTACCCCTATGGGGGTGTGATTCAAAATTTATGCTACTATCGAGAAAGCGAAAAAAAATGGGGTCCATTTTTTATTCCAGTCAATTTGGGATCCCGTCATTGAGATGGCCCAAAAATCAAATTTTTCCCCTACCCTGTAGTTCCCCTTGGAAAAATGCTGACTTTCTGGACTTCAAACATTTTCTTCAAAGGAAAAATGAGGAATACCCAAAAACTGATATCACAGGAAGCCAAAAAACAGTGGTGAAGATTAAGTGGCTCAGGTATACAAAAGGGAAAAAGACACCCCTGTATTTCAAATACGGAAAGACCCGAGTGTTTTTTGGAGCCTGAAAATCAAGGGAAACAGCCGCGAGGTGCCAGCAAAATGGGCAGCAAGGTGCAGGCCTTCCCCTGCGGTTTCACGGGATCGTTGCCTTTTTTCTGAAGCAAAAAAGAAAAACCTCCTGGCCTCTGCCGGCTTTGGGGTTGTGCCCCGCGGCCCCCTCAGTTCTACCAAAAAGGGCCGCCCAGGCCAGCACGGGGGTCCAAAACAGGGGTTGCAGAAACCCAAAATTACCCAGGGAAAGGGCCAAATCCCAAGAAGATCTGTTTTTTTTTTTTTTTTTTTTTAAAATTTTTTTGAGTGAATTTGACAGGGGCGCCCATGTCCCGTTTTCATTCTGAACAAAAGGTGCGCTTTTTTTTTTTTGGTTTAAGGGAAAAAAATATGAAAAATTTTTTTTTATTTATTTTCAATTTTTAAAAAAATGAACAATCGGGACAATTCCCTTTTTTTTTGCTGTGGAAAAAACGAAAGTTGAAAAGTTTTTCCCATTGTGGGGCCAAGCAGTGAAAATGAAGTAGGATACAGTGAACAATTTTTTTTCCTTTTTTTGAAAGTTTCAGTGAAAAAGTCTCTTTTCCCCCCCAACCCCCCCCTCCCTTTTTTGAATAAAAACCCTGAACTGTGCAAGGGGACCCGGTTTTTTCTTGTGTGGATTTTATTCATCCTTGTGTTTGGGTTTTTTGGGGACAGAAAAAAAAGGTAGGGTTTAACAATTTTGCATAATGTGTTCCCGTTTTTATTTTACTTTTTTGTTTTTTTCATGACCCAGTTGAAGTAAAGTAGCTTTTGGGCTTGGGGTTTTTAATTTACCCCGCCTGTGTGTGTGTGTGTGTTGTGTGTGTGTGTGTGTGTGTGTGTGTGTGTGTGTGGTGTGTGTGTGGGGTTTTTGTGGTTCGTGCGTGCGTGGGTGCGTGCGTGCGTGCGGTTTCGTGTGTGCCCCTTTTCGTGGGTTTCGTGGGGTTTTGTGTGGTTTGTTTTTCTGTTAAAAGACTTTTTCCGAAAAATGTCGACGTTATTTTCTATAGGCATTGATCTTAACCTTTTCCTTAACCAAAAGTTCACCCCCAAGCCTTTCCAGGCCATTTTTTTTCTACAGGAGTGGTTCCCCCGGGAAATTTTTAGTGGGAAAATACAAAAATTTGTCAGTGGTTAAAAAACCCGGTTTTAAAAATTTTTTAAAAACTTGTTTCCCAAAGTATGGGCATGAATTAGGGCAAATTCCCAAAGGGCCCCAAATATGTGTTTCATACGTGGCACTTTTTTTGCCAGAATTTAAAACATACAAAAAACGGGTTTGTTTTACCCCCAATGATTTTCTTGTACATAAAAGATTG
>CM031611.1:38248327-38250827 GCA_018398815.1 Conus ventricosus | reverse complement strand
TCTGTGAAAGACCCGCATATTATTGTTTGTTGAAGTCAGTTCCCTTTTCAGTGTTCTGTGAAAGACCCGCATATTATTGTTTGTTGAAGTCAGTTCCCTTTTCCGATCGGCTGTAAATTGCATTGGCAAATCATAATAATATGGAAATCACAATCCCACCAAAGTCAGGGACTTTTCTGACCAGCTGTAGTTGGGGTTGGTGGGTTTGTTTTCCAGTTATTTTGTTTTCTATGTAGCCATTCAGTGCATGATGCTGTTACCTCATGTCTCAGTCAGCAAATCTTTGGATTCCATTCTCCGTTCTTTGTTGTTGTTGTTGTGGTATGTGCCCAAGATATGTGTAGTCCTCCTTTAAGCATAGGTGCGGAAACGTCCTTGAAAGAAACGGATTCTAGTGGAGAGTATTATATCACTCTATATTATCCTTAGTTACGCGGTTTAGAATAGCTCATTCAAAGTGTTCACTGACATTTGTCCTTTTCTCGTTAAACGGCCGCAATGATGAAAAATGGAGAATGTTTTTAACTGTGCATACTAGGGTCCATAAGGGTTCACACGTTTCACACTGTGCTGGCTTGTTGCGTTTGGGTTGTCTTCATGCATTTTTCCCCAGGGAACAAAACATTAGATGCTGACGCAGTTTGGGGAACGCGATATCATAATATACCATCATTATTTCAACAACTGACTATAGAACGGCACGTGATTAGCGATATTTTAAAGTAGTGTAAGATCGCCGTTATGGATTCATTTCAAGAACAGAAACTACAGATCGCAGATTAATGACAGATTCCAGTGTCTGCCGCGGTCTTAATCAAACTGGTCAATGCCGCACTTTTCTCTCTTCTTCCAAACTCACATATGCAAATTTCTACATCTGGATTCCTGTTCTGAGGAATATAGGTTAAATTTTGTTTGATTGTTTGTTTGTTAATTCCATTTCAGTTTCTTTGGGTAGTCAGGTCATCTATTCGTCGTTTTCCTCAGAAATTTTCACAATCTGCAAAAACCACCACAGACATATGAACCAGCTAGCGGAAGGATTTCTGGGAGAAGTTCACCTTAAGAATCCAGTCAAAGAAACTAACATGCTACGCTTCAAGTCAAGCGAGACACATCGCCCAGTACTATCCGACGCTTGTTGTCAGCCTTTGCAAGCTTCCGATGCTCGCCACCAGCCTCTGAAACCAACGGCGCCGCGCAGCAGGGAGGAGTGGAAACAGCCGGCTGACGCAGACAGGTCCGGCAGTAGACACCGCCTGCTGCACGCTAGAGCAACGCCATGCAGACTGGAGGTAGGCCATGCACTGACCGTGTGTACACAAACAGCATGCTGCACACTAGAGCAACGCCATGCGGGGTGGAGGTAGGCCATGCACTGACCGTGTGTACACAAACAGCATGTTGCACTTGAGCAACGCCATGTATGCTAGAGGTAGGCTATGCACTGACCGTGCGTACACAAACAGCATGTTGCACTTGAGCAACGCCATGTATGCTAGAGGTAGGCTATGCACTGACCGTGCATACACAAACAGCATGTTGCACTTGAGCAACGCCATGTATGCTAGAGGTAGGCCATGCACTGACCGTGTGTACACAAACCGCAGGGGCAGCCACAATGCACGTGCAACTTCCCCCTTTTCGAGGCTGGCCTCATCTTATTTCTCAGATACAGTTTTGAGTTTCTTTCACTAATATGGCAGAAGTCGCTCTGATTTTTAGAAGAAGATGTGTGTGTGTGTGTGTGTGTGTGTGTGTGTGTGTGTGTGTGTGTGTGTGTGTGTGTGTGTGTGTGTGTGTGTGTGTGTGAGAGAGAGAGAGAGAGAGAGCGGAGAGAGAGAGAGAGAGAGAGAGAGAGAGGGGAGAGAGAGAGAGAGAGAGAGAGAGAGAGAGAGAGAGAGGCACATACATACATACATGCATACATGCAAATATACATACATGCACACATTACACACATATATTACATACACACAAAGATAGATAGATAGATAGATAGATAGATAGATAGATAGATAGATAGATAGATAGATAGATTTTTGTTTCTAATGGATGTGAAACGTTGCTTATTTCCACACACGATTCAAATTGCATATATTTTTTCAAATTGAGTAATTTTCCTTCCAACAAATTGTCTTTCTTTCTTGCTTGCTCTTTTATTTCGTACCATTGTTGTTGTTGTTTGTTGTTGTTGTTGTTGTTGTTGTTGTTCTTCTTCTTCTTCTTCTTCTTCTTCTTCTTCTTCTTCTTCTTCTTCTTCTTCTTCTTCTCTTCTTCTTCTTCTTCTTCTTCTTCTTCTTCTTCTCCTCCTTATCCCCAGTTTTGTAATCTAAATTAATCATATTATACATAGTTTATTAATAATATCTGATAATTGAAGATTCAAATTGCTGAAGTGCGGCAGTATCAGGGATGGATTAGGCGGCCACAAAAGATCGCTACCCTGCCCACTACAAAACACCCCACCCACACACTTCACCCCCAAAACTTCACCCCA
>CM031611.1:38240827-38243327 GCA_018398815.1 Conus ventricosus | reverse complement strand
CACGGGTGGAATGGGGGCGGTTAGTACTTAGAGAAACTGTCAATGAAAGTGTACAAAATGGTGGCCACAGACATACCGGAATTGAAAACGCCTGTTTCTGCACTAATGATAACTTGGCTGCAGAAAAGAAAGATCACATCCCACAAATGGAAAAGTATCACCACATGGAACTTCCCCCTTCCAAACGATATTGAAAACTATGGACCAGAAATAATTTCTTCTTTTTCTAAATAAAATATGTGTTGGGCAGATGCATTTACTGCATAGAAACACTCTTTTTTTTAACAACGTGAACCGTAAGAATTCTGGGGAAGTCCTTGCGGAACCAGTCTTTTGCAATAACAGCTACAGGTTGTTAAAGGGCTACTTAGGTGAAAAAAGCATGGATGAACAAAAGGATGCATGTTATTTATATTTTTTGTTTGTGAAAGACCAGATTATGTCCTATGGACAATTTAAGCAAAAGTACAATTTAAACATAAATTTTGCTATTTTTCTTACTTTAAATCAGCTGCAACTGAGTATACGCGAAGAACAAAAGTAAAGTTGAAAACACAATGTGTTGAGTCGGGCATGAATGTTGCAAAAAGCTGACATGGGTTTGTAAAGCATGAATATTATATTATGACATATCTAAAGATAATCGTGCTCGTCCGAAGGGCTATACAAACTAGGATACAAGACTGAATGTTGAAAATGACTGGAAATGTTTTTTGATATGTAAGCAAAACTTCTGGTGTAAAAATCGAATCGTTACAGTTACACAGTTTCCTTGGTATTATTGGTGATTTACTTAACAGTGATGTATCTATTTCTGCAGCATAGTTAATATGATATATATGGACAGCATTACAAACATTCTGGCACTGTGCGGTCATTCGATGTGTTGCGGTCTGCATTTTACCTGTGACTAACTAAACCATTAGTCATAACTGGACTTGACAGCAACAAAAAACAAATGGGTCATGTAGTTTATTTCAGTACAGTATCTGCTAAATAGGCTACTGTCTATATCAGTGTACAATAGAACAAAAATATCCCACACTGAAACTATTTCTCAACAAGCTGAAATATTAATACGATACTGTAGAGCACATTGCTTAATTAAAAACGTTTGCGTATGAAAATTTTATTTCTAAAAGGCTTTTCCTCTTTATGAAATATCTCACGCATATTCAAGATATACAGGGAGTACTTTCATATGCTTTGCATCTTGTTTGCTTTTTGCTTTTTTGTGTGTTTAAATTCACATATGTGCAGACTGAAACAAAAGCATGATTTTTGTTTGTTTGTTTGTTTGTTTTTGTTTTTTGTTGATGAAGTAAATTATCAACAAAATTAAACAGACTACAAAGAAGTGAGGTAACCAGCTTCCGGTCTTTTTAAAAATTTCGGACAAGAGAGAGAGGAGAGAAGGAGAGAGAGAGAGCGAAGGAGAGGGAGAGAGAGACAAACAGACAGACAGACAGACAGACAGACAGACTGACAAACAGACAGAAGGACAGATAGACACAGACACAGGCAGACAGAAGGACAGAAGGACAAACTGACAGACAGACAGATAGACAGACAGACAGACAGAAGGACAGACAGACAGATAGACAGACAGACAGGAAAAAGGACTGATACAGACAGACAGACAGAAGGACAGACAGACAGACAAGAGGACAGACAGACAGACAGATAGAGACACAGACAGACAGAAGGACAGACAGTCAGGCGGACAGAAAGACAGTCAGAAGGACAGGCAGAGAGACACAGGCAGACAGAAGGAGAGACAGACAACAGACAGAGAGACAGACGGACAGACACAACAGACAGACAGACAGGACAGGCTGACAGAAAGACACAGATACAGAGGGACAGACAGAAGGACAGACAGACACAAAAGGGCAGAGAGACAAACAGACACACAGACAGACAGACAGACAAAAGCCACCCATAAATGGGTACGAAACAGGCAGACAGAAAAGAAATGCGCTAAGATGATGGTGGGGGTGGTTGGAGGGAGTGGGGGGTGGGCGGGTTAGAAGGAGAACCACCGAAAATAGAGGTGGTGTGTGTGTGTGTGGGGGGGGGGGGGGGGGGGGTTAAAGGAGAGGTCGGAGGGGTGGTGGCAGGGGAAGAAGTTCATTCCAGACGTCTTGGTCGTAGCGGCAGCATTGCTGGATCCATCGGCCATGCTGTATTGGGCCTGGCGCCGCTTATATAAGCCCCCAACGCCGCGTCTTTGTGTCTGGCATCCATAATAGATCCCAGTAACACAGCGATGATGAGGAAAGGGAAAGGGAGCTGCGATGGGCCGGAGTGGAGAGGGGGGCGGGGGTGTCACGAATCTAAATTAAAAAAAAAAAAAATGCTTGAGCCTCCACCCTTTCGGCCGCAAACATGGGAAAGGTTTGCAAAACATTTTGGTGTTCGTTTTTGATTGGAAATAAAAAATGGGATCAACACTAGGCGCTGAGATTACTTCGTACAGCTATTATGGAATAGACAGTAC
>CM031611.1:38230827-38238327 GCA_018398815.1 Conus ventricosus | reverse complement strand
TCGATGAACGAGGTGGGAAAAAAACAAAACAAAAACAACCCAGCTTACAACTTATATATACTATTGGAAAACAAAATAGGTCCAAGTACTGACCTTGAGGCGCACCGTGACTAATAGATAATTTAGGAGATACAGATTCATTTACTGAAACCATTTGCTTTCTATCAGAAAGAAATGAAGATAGGAGTTGTAACGAATTCTCCGATAAGTTATATATCTTTATCGGAAATGAAATGAGGTAGGGAACAGTAAACGATAAACAGTAAACAAGTGGGGTATGTTTTGCTCCCATAAGAAAACCTAACACAGAGTAACTTTTATTCAAGACTGGCACAGCCTTTTAAACTTGAATAAAGTCAGACAAATACATAGACGTACAATCTAACAGTGGGGGAAAAAAGCAAGCGCAGGCTAACAACTGAACTGTCTTCATAGTAATGACTTGGCAAAGATTTGGACTTAAGGAGGGGAGGGGGAGTTTGAAGATGGAGAAACTGGGAACCTGAAATTAAGAAATATGTTACAGATATGAAAACTCTCACTAGCTGCATAAGGGAACCATCGCAATCCCTTTGAAGGCAGATATATTTGTATTGCCTGTATATCTTTAGCTTTTTAAAAGAAGATTGTGATCAATAACATCAAAGCTTTCACAAAATCTAACATGAGAACACCTATAATTCTGTCGTTATCTATATTAGTAAGCCATTGATCAACTAGGTTTGTCAATGCCATTGACAGGAGTGATGTTCCCTAAAACCAGATTGGTTTTGATGAAATAAGTTGAAAGAATCGAAGTGGTCGAGAATATGTTTATTTATATGGCTTTCTAATGGTCTAGACCGTACAGACAGAATAGAAATGGGTCTGTAGTTAGACAGATCTGTGCGATCACCTGTTTAGTGGATCGGCATTACTCTAGCAACTTTAAAAGCCTTGGGGAAATGATTTTTAGTAACACAGAAATTGTAAGTGATTCAGCAATTACAAGGGCTGACATTTGAGAATCTTTCCGTCAATGCTATCAAGGCCAGTATTACTAGTTTACTTTAGTGAATAAGAGCATTGTATACTTCGTGTAAACATAAAAACGGGATATCTAGACTTTTGTGATATTTT
The DNA here is from genome assembly GCA_018398815.1 of Conus ventricosus. Classification (NCBI taxonomy): domain Eukaryota; kingdom Metazoa; phylum Mollusca; class Gastropoda; order Neogastropoda; family Conidae; genus Conus; species Conus ventricosus. The sequence goes on along the minus strand of CM031611.1, from coordinate 38,237,208 downwards.
AAATCGTTTTGTAAGGATCTGTTTCTTTTGTTTATAGTGAAATTGGCAATATTACAGAAATGTGTAGTCAATTTCTCAACCGATGTTATATCTTTCTTTGTTGTAACACGAGCTTTGGATTTTGTATTGCTGAGCTGATTGATTGCTTTTCAAACTGATCGTTTGTCTGTTTTAGAGTAAATAATGTTTTGAAATCTTTCTTTTTGGCTCAGCGTTTTAAATAGTTAACAAGATTTCATTGTTTTATAAATTCTATACGATTACCTGATGCCAGAAGTGAGTCTCTTAAATCCATGGCTTTTTTCTGTATCACTTATTATCCCAGGTTTCTTGGGGGTACTTTCGACACGAATTGTTTTTAATGGAGCGTGCTTATTATACACATCGAGAAAAGTGTGATACCAAACTTCTAAGGCTCCACAATAATTCGTAAACCGATACACACGGAAAGTGAGGAATTCTTCAGATCTCTTAGGAACAAATCTGTATCAAAGCCTGAGAATTTCCCTGTAGGTAATATACTTCTGATGATTTAGGGGAATTTTTAAACCGCCTCGTTTAGATCAAGTGAAACAGACAGGAGAGTGGTCGCTGCATTTAAGAACGGGTGAACACATTTCTATTATGGAACGTACAGAAGATGTGTAAACTTGGTCAATAAGAGTTTGGGAAGTAGCAGTGATTCGTGTTGGCTTATCGATTAAGTGAGTGAGATTAAAAGAAGTGTAGGTTTGAATCCAGGATTTGTTCGCTTTCAAAAGATCAATGTTAAAATCACTCTGCAAAATAATTTCGTTTAAGAGTAAGGACTCCTCCTCCATCATTAGAGTGAAATTATTTATCCAGTCACCATGTTCCGCTGGGTTTCTGTTGATAAAGCCTAAGAGAGTCAGTTTGAAAGTTCTAAACTGTAATTTCTATCCATAGTGATTTATATGATATTTTCGAGCGAAGAGGCTCGAATAACTTTAAATGACTGGTGAACATTAACCAAAGGTAAACCTGTTTCTCTTGGCCTGCACGGTCATTGTGGACTAAGTTTCTAAACCAGGTAATATTATTCTGTGTCAGCAAAATATGATGTTTTAATCTTGTTTCCGCGAAACCAAAGAAATGAAAACAATTACTATGATTATATAAAACATGAGACAAATCCCCAGAACGTATGAATCAAACTGTTAATGTTCAGAAATTACTACCTAAAGGCCATCTTACAGATGGCAGACTTATTTCGTTTGTGAATCTTGACGCACTAGCAAAGCAGAGATATAAATTGCAAGACAAAAAGTAGTACCAAATACAAAACATTGGATACTGTAATACAAAACAATTCCAGTAACAGAGTCAAAACAATTCGTAACAGAGTCAATAATAAGTCGGAACTCAACAGGACAGTAATCGAAAAATACAATATAAAATGGAACGACATTATATGGGATAATGTATGTGAGAGAGAGAAGAGAGAGAGAGAGAGATGTAGAGAGAGAGCGAGAGAGAGAGGAGAGAGAGAGAGAGAGAGAAGGGAGAGAGAGAGAGAGGAGAGAAGTGAAGAGAGAGATGAGGAGCGAGAGATAGAGAGAGAGAGAGAGAACTCATGAAATCAGAACTCAGAACCGCTTTAATGTTACATCGGCCTTGGGCCTCATTACAAGGTTCAACGGGAAGGGGGGAGTGTGGTAGGAACGGGGAGGAGTTTGATATATGTGTTGTGAACAGAACCAAAAAGCATTGCAATAAGAATTCCCATCTAATCTACGTGTATAAGTGATTGGATCATTCAGTTACGTTTAGAGTACACTAAATTACAATAACAATGAAGTCAGTCATTTCAAGGAAAAACCAAGGTAGTGGTAATTGTCCGCAGTACATTTCATCCACTAAAGAATGACTTGATTCCTTCTGTGTATGGCATGAAAAAATGTACCTTGTAGGCGATGTCTTGCGAAGCACTGGATACTTAGAAGCAATGAGGGGGACAACTGGCGAATTCTTTGAGGAAATTTACTCTAGGTCTTGATAGTGGGGAAGCATTGAAAAATGAAAATTGTTGCTCATTCTCTACCTGATAAATGGCTAAATGGGCATGCTTTGTCCTTTTCTGTTTTACGTATAGCGGATGCAAATTGTTATTCAGTGGAAGCAAAGTTAACCTGATTCGTGTAATGGCAACGGCCGGAAAACAGTACGTATTCGTATCCAAAAGATATTCTTTCCTTTCAAAAACTGACTTAAAATTACTATTAACACTCGTATCTTCACGGTCCTCGTTATGGTTGCCACCATTCTTGAATGAAACATATAACAAGCCTTTGTTTAAAACACATTTAGGAACATTTTAACGTGTATCTCCAACACCTTGTTGTAACCTAACAAAAATTAAAGCCTGTGAAACACAGATTTCTCTTACCCTTGAGACCAAGGCACTGTTTTCCAGATCTGTCTAATTCCAACAGCATAAAATATGCTTTCTGAGGTAACTTTCAGTTCCATCTGTAAAAGTCTAAACAGTATCGTAAACAAGTGACGTAGGAATTAATGTATTAGGATATCGACCCAAATCTCCGTAAACCATTTTGTTTGGCATAATTTCCTGGAACACCCAGAAATTTTTGCATGCAGCTATATGTACTTTTTCTAAATGTTCTTAATCTGAGTAAATCCCATATTTCGCCAGCTTACATCCAAGATTGGTTGAATCTTGATGTAAAAACCTTGAAAAAAGTACTTTCCGTCATTTCCCTGTATTTTGTAAAGATTCTTGGCGAGATTGAACTACTGCCTTTTTTGCTTCTGTTGTTAAATGAAGGGTCCCTGTTTTGCACTGATCATGGTGGTGAAATTAAATCCCTAAATAGCAATAATTATTCACATTCTGTCTATTACCATCGTTTAAAACCATTTCTCATGCTTCCCTAAAGATCTCTCCTTTTCTAAATACTATTACTTTAGTTTTGTTGAATATTGACAGATAGTTACAGGTTTATTACAACAGGACTTTAAATACATTCAACTGATTTTGTAGCCACTGGTGTAGTAGATACAATGAGACATCATCAGCAACAGTAATATAATATTTCAATGATATCCGGAAGTTACCTAACTCCATGTTTACCTTTTTCTTTTTTTGATCTGTCTGCTAACTGGTTGATGAAAATTGAAAATACGTAGGATTTAGGACAATCCTTGATAACTCCAACAGGAGTTTCAAAACCATTGCGGAGAGTCTTCGATTTGCTTGAATTCAGGATAAACAAAAAATTATACTTGCTCTAGTGAGGCCAGAAATTTACCCTTCACACCTGTGTTTAATACATTGCAAAAGTTTATCATGTCGAACAGAATCAAAAGCCTTTTTAAAGTCTGACAAAAGCGACAAGAATAGCTCTCCTACCTTTTTTGCTCAATCAGTTCTGAACAGAGGCTTATAAGTACAATATCTGATCCATGCTCGAATAATTTTTCGGAATCCTGCTTGGAACATTCTGAAATTACATGTTGCTTTCTAACCAGGCATTCAGTCGTGATTTAGTATGTAGTATAACATTTAGATTATAGTACTCAGGAAGAGAGATTCCTTGTTTACTTTCGACATTTTCAGGGTCACCTTTTTTTTATCTGGGATTATAAGAGCTTTAGACCATTCCCTGGGATAAATACTTTGTCAAAAATTGTATTAATAGTTTTGTCAGAAATAGCTCAACGCTCTTACCACCTCGTCGTTCGCATTTCAGCAGAATTTCATCAATTCACTAGCTTTGCCTGTTTTTAGTTTTTCTATACTTTTTTAACTTCTTTCTTCCGAAAACGGATATTTAAATCATGTTCTGATTCGTTTCTAACACAATCCGTTCATATGGTGGTCCTTCCGCCTTCTTCATTGCTGTTTTGGAAAACGGTCTTGAAATGATATAAACCATCATCATTACTAATGTTCATTAACAATTTCTTGTCCCTTTTTTGCACATCCCATGTTTCTAAGAGATGCCTCCAAAATTCCGCGAATATTAATTTCCTTGGTTAATATTTCTAATTTGTGTTTTATAGTAGCTTGTTTTTCATCCTTAATAATGTTTATACTTTCTTCTTTGCATCGACACATTATATAACCTGGCTTCTTCAACCTTAGTTTTCATTTCTTCTTTCTGAATTGGAGCATTCTTTGTGGTAATGCTCCTGAAATTTCTTTGTGTAATGCTCTGAATAGTTTATTTTCTCTAGTTTCTTTTTTGACTTTGTGACATTCATCGTCGAACCTTCCGACCTCTTCTTCCCCTGTATGTAACCGCTTGCGTTTCAACATGCATTTGCTAGATTCTTTTAAGCATTGTACAAATATTTCAAGGAAGCTACTACATGCGTGGTCTTAATTATTTGCTGTTACGTAATTTGTTTTGTATATCTCCACTTTTCCCATGATTTGACAAATCATTCTTCATAATCCTTATTCACAAGCAATTCTTTCCTTCACAGTTTGTTCGAGGAGTTGGTTGCGTATCAGAGGAAAGCAATCATTAATCTTTTTTACTTTTTTTATTTTCAGGACTAACTGGCAGTGATCCGATTCAATTATATTCTCACATCAAGAAATGAAAGAACAGATGAAAATAAATTCAATGGGATGCAAGAAAATAGTCAACGGTACTTTCCCGGAAGCTTCCTATATATGTCGGTTATCATCAAAATTAGATTCACTTAGGTCATTCAGTATAATACTAATCAAACATATCACATTATTCAATGGATGGTCACCAAAATTTATTTACATAACTGTCTTGTGATTTTCTTGGAAAGCTTGTGAGCTGGGATGTGGATCGTAATCGTTTCTGTCATCAGAAAAAGGAATAAATTTTTGTCTGCTGTTCTTGCATTCAGGCTCCCTTCAGCAACATGTAGAACTCATCATAAGTGTCATGCACGTCTGTTAGCACTGTTCTAATAGTTCAACCATAAGAGCCCTGATGGGTCTTCCAGAATGTTTGAGTCATGTGGGGGGATATATATAACAACCATACTTCACATCTTTGTCCGTTGCAAAATAAGTCTCTGCGAATATTCAAAACTACAAACGTTTTTCCTGTCTGTCTGAATTATTTCTATGAAATCAGATAACATTTTCTAATCTAAACTATGACTCCACGGAAGTACCTCCCTTGTTGAGAGAGTTTCTATGCTTTTGACCCGTAAATATTATAAAATCTTTTAAAAGTAATGATTCGAAGTTAAACCAATGAACGTTTCAGAGTAAGGCAGATAAAGTCGAACGAGATGATAAATTAATGAAGTCAATGTTATCTAACTTTTGAAGAAGCCCGTTAACATTATAATTTGAAATGAAACATTTGATCTTTATCCCATCTTTAATATTTTGTTCCAAAAATTGGTCTTGGGAGTGCCGTCGTAGGATTAATTCCAGGAACTTTAAGTGTTTTACCTCATTAGGTCAAGGACTTTATTTTCATGTTCGTGGCCCGGCCCGTTTCTATTTATTATCTCCGAAACTCTTTTCCACTGGGATTATAGACAGGGGCGGCTGGGGTTTGGCTGTCTTTTTTGGTTGGTTTCCGGACTCAGCCTTTTTGAAGAATCCCCGATGTGGCTTTGAGTGTTTTGCCTTTCGTACTTTTGTGATTGTTCTGATGACCAGTTTGGGGTTGGATGCAGCTCGCCGTGGTCGTGGAGTACGAGCCAAGGGCCGAGATTCTTGTTCTGTTCTCGATCCCTTTCTCTCCTGTCTTGTGTCCGTCCCTGCTCTTGCTTGTTGTCATCGTTGTCTGTTGGTTGGTCAGCTGTCCTATTTTGGCTGGGGGCCATTTCTGAAGTGGCTTGTTTGTCTCGTTCTGTTTGTCCAGGATTATGTTTGTTTCAGTTTGTTCTGTATCTTGTGAAAGACAATAGGAATGGACATCTTCACTTGGAATCAATGGAATTTACTGTCCTGATCGGAAATGTTTAGTTCTGCTGAAGTTGTTATGGTTTCTGGCGTTTAAAACTATGCTGGTCTGTCATTATGTCATCGGCTCTTTGTTTTCCTGTATCTGTCTTCGTCCCTCAATGTCTGTTCCAATTTTGTTTTGTTCTGTGGAAATAAAGTCTTCAATGCGTCAGCGTTCGCTACATCTGAACGAACGTTCATAGGATGTCTGTGTGATTATTCAATGTGGTCGTCTCCAGCGACATCATTTTCCTCAGAAGGGGTCGTGGTCGCTAACTTGACCTCCGCAGACTGTACGAACACTGAGGTTTTTGTCTCCGTTTCCTCCGAAGCATCAGAGTTGGTTCTGCAGGCAGAGTCTTTCACCATAACAACCCTCCGGTGCTGAGTGATATTTCTTCTGGCCTCCTCACTGTAGGAAGCGTGTTCCGGGAACAATCGGCACACGA
>CM031611.1:38213327-38220827 GCA_018398815.1 Conus ventricosus | reverse complement strand
CACACAGACAGACACACACACACACACACACTCACACACACACACACACACACACACACACACACACTCATCACATACACACACACGCGCGCGCGCACACCCAGACACAGACACACAGACACAGACACACAGACACAGACACACACACACACACACACACACACACACACACACACACACACACAATTCAATTCAATTCAATTCAATTCAATTCAAATTTAATCCTTTGACCCCTGCTGGGGCATGGAGGATACAATGTAACAAAGAGAAATACGAAACTCACTCAGAAACAATGTGTTGAACATAGTTGCGAAATGCTGAATTCTGGTGAACTGTAACGATCTCATTAAACAATCTTCCCATTTTTTAGAAACTTACTAATATTCAAACAAATGCGTCTTCCTTTTTGAAATAAATTACAAAAGTTGAAAACAGACTTTGGTTTTAGATATTTTTTAGGGATGAATTTTCACGAAGTTCATTATATTTTGGACATTCATGATGCAATGAATTCATCTCCAATTTCACCCATTTCACAATTACGACAAATACGCAATTCTCTTGGAACATTATGGTGTCTTCCAATTTCAATTTGCAATTTATGGTTAACTACATCTAAATTTGAATAAAGGTATAACATAAATATCTGGTAAGTAGAAATATAATGTTCTTTTCCAAAGACAGTCTTTATACTTTTATAGAATACACACTTGTTGCTGTTTTCAAGAGAACTGCGCCAATCACAAGCATAATTATTTTTGCAACTCCTTTTTAACACACTTACATAAGTTATTTCTGTTTGTGAATGAATGAGATTCCCAAAACACAATCAAAACCAGTTTCAAATAAAATACTTTTAACATAACTAAGCCATGGTGAAACGAAAATTCCTTTTGTATATAGTTCATGTAAGATATTATATACTTTGTTTGAATACTTCTTAGAATCAGGAACAACTAAGTTAGCCCAGAACCTTATCATTCTTACTTTAATCAGTACAGATAAAGGATAGATTCGGTTTCACCATAATCATTGAAGTCATTGTAGTTTTATTTAATCTAAATAAAATACTTTAAAAAACGTAACTGTAACTTTTCTAATATATCAAACATTTTCATAACCCCAAATTTCACAACCATACAACAACACAGGTACAACTATGGAATAAAATAATTGTATGCAAACATCAATTGGCAATTTCTGCTTCCTTGCAATTTGTAATAATGAAAACATTGCCTTGACAGCCTGATTATAAGCACATTTTTTGCTTTGTAAAAACGAACCTGTTCTGCTGAACTCGATGCCTAAGTATTAATTAAATTTAAAGAACCTCTATTTTTCATTCCAAAGAAAAAAATTCACGATACATTTCGACAAGAAAGACAAACTATTTTTGTTTTTTTGGATTTACTTCTAATTCCCAAATTGCATGCAATATACAAAACACATTATTTTATATAAAATATATAAAAAAAATATTATATATATTATATATATTATATATAATATATATTTTTATAGGCATTAAGTTCTTTTTGTAAAGCTGATTTAGAATTTGCCAGTAAATTGTATCATCACATATAACAATACAAGACAATTTAATAAACTGTTCAAGTTTTTTAACTCTGTGTTAAATCATATTTTTAGAGTAGAACGTTATTGTCAATAAGGAACGTTGTAGATCATTTAAAATAAACAGAAAAAACAAGGGGGTATGTTTTTGCTCCCATAAAGAAACCTAACAGAGTATACTTTATTCAAGACTGGCACAGCCTTTTAAACTTGAATAAAGTCAGACAAAACAATAAAAACTAATTAAGTGGGGAAAAACAGCGCAGGCAACAATGAACTTCTGGATTAGAAATGACTGGCAAAGATTTGGACTTAAGGAGGGGAGGGAGACGGGAGTTTGAAGATGAGAACTGGGAATTTGAAATTAAATAAAAAAAAAAATTTACAGATATGAAAAACTCTTAAAAGCTCATGGGAAAACCACGCAATACCTTTTGAAGGCAGATATATTTGTTTCCTGCTCCGAGGCCTTTACGCCCGCTTTATGGGTCGGGACTCATCGGGAGACACGGACTGGTTTGTGTCCTGCGCTCCCGGCGTATATAGACACACCACAGTCCATAAACTGTGTGGTGTTCTCACCCCATGGTTTGCATAAAAAAAATATAGCACCTCAAAGAAGCCAGCGAAGGTAGTAAATGCAACCAAACGAAAAGTGTGGGGAGGAAAAATAGTTGTTATAATATATGACATTATGAAATACTATAAATGTAGGGGGACAGTCTTACGACCCTACGCCTGAGGATCCACCCAAAGATGCAAGGGAGATCAAAAAGACAAACAATAGACGGACAGAAACAAATACAAATAAAACCTCAATTTAATCAAAGCAAATCGGAAATGAAATGAGGTAGGGAACAGTAAACGATAAACAGTAAACAAGTGGGGTATGTTTTGTCCATAAAGAAACCTAACACAGAGTAACTTTTTATTCAAGACTGGCACAGCCTTTTAAACTTGAATAAAGTCAGACAATACATAGACGAACAATCTAATAGTGGGGGAAAAACAAGCGCAGGCCAACAACTGAAATGTCTGGATAGTAATGACCTGGCAAAGATTTGGACTTAAGGAGGGGAGGGAGACGGGAGTTTGAAGATGGAGAAACTGGGAATATGAAATTTAAAAAAAAAAAAAAATGTTACAGATATGAAAACTCTTCACTAGCTGCATAAGGGAACCATCGCAATCCCTTTTGAAGGCAGATTTTATTTGTATTGCCTGCTCCGAGGCCTTTCGCCCGCTGGGTCGGGACTCATCAGGGAGACACGGCTGGTTGTGTCTGCGCTCCCGGCGTCAATATAGAGACACACCACAGTCCATAATACTGTGTGGTGTTCTCACCACCATGGGTGCAAAAAGAAAACCAATAGCACCCCCAAAACAGCCAGCGAAGAGTAGTAAATGCAACCAAACGAAAGTGTGGGCTCAAAGAATGTCCCCCTACAATTTTAGATTATTTGCATAATGTCTTTAGTTTTAACAGCAACTTTTTTCCTCCCCACATTTCGTTTGGTTGCATTTACTACTCTTCGCTGGCTGCTTTGGGGGTGATATTGGATTCTTTTTTGCACCCAGGTGGGAGAACACCACACAGTATTATGGACTGTGTGTGTTCTATATGACGGCGGGAGCGCAAAACAAAACAAGCCGTGTCTCCATGATGAGTCCGACAACAGGGGCGAAAGGCCTCGAAGCAGGCAATACAAATATATCTGCCTTCAAAAGGGGATGGCGATGGTCCCTTATGAGCTAGTGAAGAGTATTTCATATCTGAACATTTTTTTTTTTTTTTTTTAATTTCATAAATCCAGTTTCTCCATCTTCAAACTCCGTCTACCCTCCCCTCCTTAAGTCCAAATCTTTGCCAGGTCATTATATGCAGACAGTTCAGTTGTTGGCCTGCGCTTGTTTTTCCCCCACTAATAGATTGTCGTCTATTATTTGTCTGACTTTATTCAAGTTTAAAAGGCTGTGCCAGTCTTGAATAAAAGTACTCTGTGTTAGGTTTCTTATGGGAGCAAAACATACCCCACTTGTTTACTGTTTATCGTTTACTGTTCCCTACCTCATTTCATTTCCGATTTTGCTTTGATTAAATTGAGGTTATTTGTATTTGTTCCTGTCGTCTATGTGTTTTGTCTTTTTGATCTCCTTGCATCTTTGGGTGGATCCTCAGGCATAGGCTCAAAGACTGTCCCCCTACATTTTATATTATTTGCATAATGTCTTTAGTTTTACAGCAACTTTTTTCCTCCCCACACTTTCGTTTGGTTGCATTTACTACTCTTCGCTGGCTGCTTTGGGGGTGCTATTGGATTCTTTTTTGCACCCATGGTGGTGAGAACACCACACAGTATATGGACTGTGGTGTGTCTCTATTTGACGCCGGGAGCGCAGACACAACCAGCTGTGTCTCCCTGATGAGTCCCGACCCAGCGGCGAAGGCCTCGGAGCAGGCAATACAAATATATCTGCCTTCAAAAGGGATTGCGATGGTTCCCTTATGCAGCTAGTGAAGAGTTTTCATATCTGTAACATTTTTTTTTTTTTTAAATTTCATATTCCCAGTTTTCCATCTTCAAACTCCCGTCTCCCCTCCCCTCCTTAAGTCCAATTCTTGCCAGGTCATTACTATCCAGACAGTTCAGTTGTTGGCCTGCGCTTGTTTTTCCCCCACTATTAGATTGTTCGTCTATGTATTTGTCTGACTTTATTCAAGTTTAAAAGGCTGTGCCAGTCTTGAATAAAAGTTACTCTGTGTTAGGTTTCTTTATGGGAGCAAAACATACCCCACTTGTTTACTGTTTATCGTTTACTGTTCCCTACCTCATTTCATTTCCATTAAAAAATAATGAAAACAATAAGGGTGAAAGGTTTTTCTCCTTGACGAACTCCCTAAAACTGCCAAAGAACTCTGATTTTTGACCATTTAGAAAAATGCACGATTTTATTTGATCATACATATTGATTACAACGTGCAGAATTTTCCCAGATATGCCTTGACTCAACAGTTTGTGCCATAAAGCATGTCTCCAAATAGAATCAATGCCTTCTGTAATCAATAAAAGCACAGTATAATTTTCCATTGTTGATTGCAAACATGTCAATCAATGATTTAAGAACAAAGCATGGTCAAGCGTTGAATGCATGCGTCTAAAAACCTGCTTGGTTTTCTGAATAAGTTCATTTGTTTCAACAAAATAAGTAAGTCTGCTATTTAGAATTGACGTGAATAATTTGCCTACACAACTTAACATTGTTATCCCTCTGTAGTTATTGCAGTCTTGTTGATCTCCTTTGCCTTTATAGAGTGGTACAATTAACCCTGTCACCCAATCTTCTGGTATAATACCAGAATCCAAAACACGATTTAAACAATAAACAATAAAACTTTGTCATATAAGGAACACTATTCTTTATATATTCATTCCTTACTAAATCAACTCCTGCTGCTTTATTATTCTTTAAACATTTAATGACTCTTTCAATTTCATCCTCAGTAATTGAATCATTTAAAATGTCTAGATTGATATTTCCTTCAGATACTTCATTACCAAAAATGATATCATTACATCCAGTATTTTGATTAAGGGACTGGAAATGATTTTTAAGCTCTTCAAGAGGTAAGGACACGATGAAGCTTTTTTTGCCTTTAATTTTCTCCAATAATCCCTTGGATTTCTAGTTTTTAAAGCTCGCAATTCTCTATGCCATTTTCTCGTTGCTCTTCTTTCAGATCGTCTCAAAACATTTTTATATTCTTTGCTTTTAGCAGCAAGATTATTTAGATTAGGCACAGTATTTGAACATTTAACTTTATGCTTTGCTTTAAAGTACTGGCTTCGAGAAACCTTACACTCCTTATCAAACCAGCTTTGATTCTGCCTCGTTGAATATCTATTATTGTAAGTATTAGAGTAAGTACCAAATGTATCCTTCGCTGAATCAACAAGAATTGACGAAAACCGCTTATTCATTTCACTGATTGATATTGTGCCTTGTTCAAATAAGTTACAATTTCATCAACATTGTAATTTGCTAAATGTTCTTTATATTCATTACATTTGTTGTTATCCCATCTTCTAATCTCTGCACCATCATACCTTTGATGCAGAGAGTGTTTAGTACCATTAGGTTGATTGGGAAAAAAACAGGTTTTAACTGGAAGAGACAGGCATAATGGGCAATGCACATCAGAGAACAACGCATCAAAAACTCAACTTTAAACTTACTTGAATTTTCCATCAAATATCTAGAACCAATGATATAATCAACAACTGTGCTTCCTTTACATGTGCATGTTCCAATACCAGCATCTGAACCAATTCTTCCGTTAAAAATATATATTGACAGTGATTTACATAAATCTAAGAGACGATAACCATAATTATTAGGCCTCTGCTTATCTTGAGATTGATCTTTGACAAGGTTGGAATTATCTTCGCTCATATCATAGAGAACACGGAGAACACAGACTGAGTGAACTGATTCATATCAATAAAATCATTCATACTTTTGGTATAAGCATTAAAATCGCCCAACAACAAAACATAACAATCCTTATATTTATCTTGTAATGATAGCAATTCCATTTCAATCACATCAAACAGTTTCAACATTGCTATAAACTGAACTTTCGGGAGGGATGTATACGCCACCAATTAGACAGTCTTTATCATAACCTGACAGTGATCTTTTTAATAGACACCAAGCCACACTCCACCAGAATAAGGTAAAATCTCCACACACGTAGATAGCTTGCTTTTGATGGCTATTCCAATACACCAGAACGTCGATTAGACAGGCATTTTCTGTTAAACAGTTTAATGTCATATCCCCAGTCACTGAAGCAATCACAGATAAATAAGCATCTTGGTCATCAGTTTTAGTCTCAAGGAAAACGGCAATGTCGAATAGTTGAATGTAGTTCACAAATTCCAAACACTGGAGACGGGAACGCAATCCACACACATTTAAAGATACAAAAGCCAGCTCACGATCATGGCGAACAGTGTGATCCACATCCATATCAAGAACATAGTCATCGTTGACATCGCAATTAGAAACGCAAGCTTGAAAGCAAAAGGGATTCACAGTTGAAGTTACCGCACTAGATGATCGCTCATCAGAAGATTGACTGGAAGAATAGAAACAATTACCAACACATAGACAAGATGAAGAATGAGTACTGCTACAGCACATAACGTTGAGACTACACAATGAGTCAGATGAATCACCACGACCTCCGGCAAACCCCTAGCTGGTGTAGATGAAATGCTGAAGCCCAAGCGCCGTGTAGTCTACCTTCGTCACACCGATCCGGAAAAGGTCGTCAGGTGCTCTACGTAACACCGCGTTTGCTGCCGGAAGATCCCGCACTGCCACTGCTGTTCCTCCCAGGGGCGGCCTTCAACTGACAAACAATTTTGCCATCATGGTAGTGAATACCCTGTCCAACCAGGTGCTGCCTTACAAATTTTGAATAATTTGAAGCGTAGGGGTGTCAGTTCGTCGTTCAGGTAAACTCCTTTCATGTCATGTTTGCGCAGATCTCTCTTCCTCATCATGAGGTTCGCCTTGCTTCTTCGTGAAGTGAACTTCACCAGCACTGGTCTTGGGGCTTTCTTGTTTTTTAGGCCGGTGTCGTATATAATACTGTCGCCGTGGAATTGTATCGCAGCGATAGCAATTTCACGTGAAATATTGTTGGCAGCGACAATAATTGCTGGAAAAAAATGTCGCGCGACAACTTTTCACGAAAAATGTCCCATAGAAAATTGTAGCGTCCATAAAATGCAGTATTTCCGGGAAATACTGTCGCTGCGACACGATTTTATGAGCGACAGTATTATATACGACACCGGTTCTATGCACAACAGATATATCCTTGACTTCTAGATCTACCCCAACTTTCTTCCCCAACTC
>CM031611.1:38203327-38208327 GCA_018398815.1 Conus ventricosus | reverse complement strand
CCACCACCGCCCTCCTCCCAGCTCTCAGTCATGATACCACGTAACCCAGGGACTGACCCAGACATGTTTCAGGGGCACACGTTCCGCCCCTTACCCAATCAATACACTGACTATAGACTGAAATCGGTCTGGCACTACAGACTCAGACTACAATTTGCTGGTACCATGGAGATCCCTTCCTATCCAGACAAACACAGATTTTCTTGGCGGATTCTGTGAGTTAGAGCCTGTCTTGGAGTCTGACGGACACAATGGCGGCAGTATAATCGCACGGACGGACATGCGTACACACACGCGTCAAATAGGAGAGATTAATGAATGCCGGGTTGTACTGATGGCCACTGGTTCGATAACTTCCACCACATCGTTTGTACAGAGAGGGAGAAAGGAGGGACGGCGGGGGGGGGGGGGGGGGAGGGGAGAGAGAGAGAGAGAGAGAGAGAGAGAGAGAGAGAGAGAGAGAGAGAGAGAGAGAGAGAGAGAAAGAGCAATCGCAGTTCTTCTTCAACCCTAAGGGAAAGCATGTATTCGCCGACATCGGGCCTCCCTTACAAAAGATAAAATAAACAGTGTGCACTATAACCGTTTCAATGACAACACAACCAGTCTTTCTGTATCCGGAGAGGTGGTGGAGGACAGACAGACAGACAGACAGACAGACATACAGACAGACAGATAGGCAGACAGACTGACAGAGAGATATTGGATACGGTAAATGATTCAGGCAGTATTTGGGTTCCGAATGAAGGAGACTGCTATTTGAATAAACAGCGACACACGAAGCATCTGTTCACGAAAAATCTACCAATGAAAAATTGTAGCATTTATGTAACAGCATTATTACACAATGAATGCTCGTATGAATGTCTGTAAGGAGTGACAGGTCGCTTGATGGTGGTGACTTTTGCCTGTGGGCTCTGCCCATATAAAATGCAGGTTTGTGTAAACTCACGGGCAGGCTTCTATGAAGGTCGTGCTGTGGGGAGTCCAGTGGCCATCACACCATGGCATCTGCCAGAGAGCAGCTACGACATTTGACATCTGCAGCCGGCCGTTTTGTCCGACCCGGCCGTTTTGTCCGAGGTTGGACAAAACGACTAAAACCCGGCTGTTTTGTCCGACTTTCAATCTTTTGTCGGACAAAACGGCCTGGTTGGACAAAACGGCCGGCTCTAAATAAGCGGCCATTTTGTCCGATATATTTTATAATTGTTCTTTGCCCAGTTTCACTGGCAAAGAAGTATAAATTCGTCGCGTTCTGTTTTTTTTTTCTGTGTTTTTTTTTCTGTGTCCCAAGGATATCTTCCGAACGGAAAGTCGGAGTCGCGTGAAACTTTGTGTGGTGGTGTGGCACAAGAATAGCAAGAGATCCGAACAAGAAGGTCATGACCTTGGCGTACGACAAACAAAAAACAAAAAACCTACCAAAAAACAAAAAAGAGCACCCCAGAACGCGACGAATTTATACTTCTTTGCCGTTTTGTCCAACCAGGCCGTTTTGTCCGACAAAAGATTGAAAGTCGGACAAAACAGCCGGGTTTTTAGCCGACCGTTTTGTCCGACCTGGTCGTTTTGTCCAACGTCGGACAAAACGGCCGGGTCGGACAAAACGGCCGGCTACAACATCTTATTGGAATACTGTGTGCATGCCTGCACACTATGCCAACAAACGAAGGCCTGAAACGGTGGTGCAGGATTGCTCCAGGCTGATTGCTGCCAATGTGGAGCACACTACTTCTCTGAGCCCCATTGGCACTTTGAGGTTCATCTTTTCCTTCTCAGCCTTTTGGTCGAGTCTGTGGAGAGGCCCATTAACGACGAGGAAAGATACTCTGACCACATGCACAGTCCTGTTGACTGCTGGGGGAAAATGCAACTCAGGGTCCTCTTCAGACGGCACATAAGACCGTGTAGCGAAAGTTTGGCTGTGTCTGGAATGGTACCGTGTCTAAGTGTCAGCAAAACAGCAACGAGTAAGACTACGGGATGCGCACAGCAGTTCGTTTGGTGGTAGATTCTTTGGCCGGAGGACTCTGCAGCCGTGAACCGCGGGCTGTTTTAGCCATGGTGAGGCTCCCATGAAACCTGTGCTGATGGCGTTCTATGTCCATTACACACTGGTATCTGCAAGGAGCAGTTATGTACCTTGACGTCTTCTTATAATGCATTGTGCGTGTTTGCACATTATGGAACATGGTGCAGGCTTTCAAAGGTGGTACAGATTTGCTCTCAGCTGGTGGTTCGCCACTTGTAGACGACACTTCTGTGGGTCCCACTGGCACCTACCGATTTTCATTTTTGGAGCAGAGCAAACTACTCTTACCGCTGACACCTTTTGATCTCACTAGTGTCGTTAAATGGACCCTCCACCCGTCCACACCCTCATTTTCAGACGTATGCAATGTTGTGTTGAACAAGTGAAGTGAGACGTAGCATGCTGACCGTGGATGTTCAATCCATGATGCTCGATCGTCCTCATGTCCTGTGGATCAGGATAAACACCAATTGTGTCACAACTGACCCCCTCCCCTCCCTTTCTGCCCCTTCCACCCTTCACTCATTGCTGTATGCATGTAGGCATGTATGCATGTAGGCAGGTGGCTATAGACACTCATTTAGGTTCAAACCCACGTTAGCTGGCAGCACTTAAGGGCAACACCCATATGTCCAGCACTGGTCAAGACATTGGAAAAGTTTACTTGCACAGCCCAGTCTCTCTCGCTGCTCTTCTTGCGCCGTGATGGACACTGAAAGACGCTCGTGCAGCAAAAGCCAAAGTAGTGTTACGCAGAGGGCAAACATTTATGATAACATTTATAACAATGAGAGGAAAAATGTGATGGGGACAACGACAACGACGACGGCGGCGACGATGACGACGGCGGCGACGATGACGACGGCGGCGACGATGACGACGACGACGATGATGGTGGGGTGGTAACGGTAATAGCATATCTACTGACAAGACATGGAGGAGGAGGAGGAGGAGACGGAGGAGGAGGACGAGGAGGAAGAGGAGGAGGGAGGAGAAGAGGGGGGAGGAAGAGGAGAAGGAACTGGAGCAGCAGGAGGATCATCATCATCCTCATCCTCATCATCCTCATCCTCATCCTCATCATCATCATCATCATCACCATCACCATCACCATCACCATCATCATCATCACCATCACCGTCATCATCATCATCATCATCATCATCATCATCATCATCATCATCATCATCATCACCATCACCACCTTCATCATCACACCACCACCACCATCACCATCACCATCATCTTCATCATCATCATCACCATTACTATCATCATCATCATTTATCATGATGATGATGATCATCATCATCATCATCATCATCATCATCATCATCATCATCATCATCATCATCATCATCATCATCATCCTCATCATCATCATAATTCTCCTCCTCCTCCTTCCCCTCCTCCTCCTCCTCCTCCTCCTCCTCATTATCATCATCATCATGCTAACTAAACGCACAGAGCAAACAGACCCACACCTCCCCGTCTCAATGAATTTTCCGAACGCTGAAGCTGACCGCCAACATTCTAAGACACATCTGTACAACAGACCTGAGACATACACTGAGAAGTGTACTGGGTGGGAACGCGATGCCAGCAATCCTCACCGCTGCCAGTGGTTCGTCAGAGTGACATGACGGCGGGCTGGGCTGGGCAATGGCTGTGGACAAGGGTTGGAATGAACGGTGTGGCTGCAATGCTGCTGAGGTGGCACACATGATAGGACAGCAAAGAAAAAGAAACGAAAAAAGAAAGACAGAAAGGAGACAGAAAAAAAAAAAATCATCAGTCAATCGGATACGGTTATTCAAAAGTTAATAACTTTCACCAAGTCCACAACCGCCTTGTTCTCACAACCAAGTGGTTAGACAAGTCAGAATTCCATCGCCTCAGACATGTTAAACAAATACTCATTTATAAGTGGACAAAGCTCTTACATAGCCACATATATGTAGTGGTTGTGAAACTGGAGAAACATATTCAGAACATGGATTTCACATTAGTTGTCTGGCACAGAGGCGAGTATAAACATTAAAACAAAAGCATTTTCACGTTTAAATATTATTAGATATATATCACCGGTGAGAGAGAGAGAGAGAGAGAGAGAGAGAGAGAGAGAGAGAGAGAGAGAGAGAGAGAGAGAGAGAGAGAGAGAGACGGCGACAGCGAGAGCGAGCGACCGAGAGAGAGAGAGACGGCGACAGCGAGAGCGAGCGACCAAGAGAGAGGGCGGCAGCGACAGTGAGCGAGCGAGCGAGGGAGAGAGAGAGAGAGAGAGAGAGAGAGAGAGAGAGAGAGAGAGAGAGAGAGAGAGAGAGAGAGAGAGAGAGAGAGACTCAAGACTCAAAAACTTTATTACTCAAGGATAGAGATTTTAGGCAGTGCCCATTCTTCCAATCTGTCCTTGCCATTCTACAACATTCAACTAAACAGACTGCACATATTAATAGTGACAGAAACAATGAAGAATATAGCAACATTATAATATTAACAATAACAATAGTAATAAGAATAATAATTATTTAAAAAAAAAAAAAAAAATCCATTACAAAATTACACAAACACAGTCAGACACGTACGCGCGCGCGCTCACATGCATGCACAGGCCCACACATACACGCACGCATGCGCATACCCACATCCACACACCATACACACACACACACACACACACACACACACACACACACACACACACACACACACACATGTTCATTAGCTAATATAGAGGCAAGCATAAAAGTAGGGCGTTGAGACTATGATCAAAAGGTTAGATTTATTGTTCAAGTAAATGTTTAAGTACTGCTGATTTGAAGGACGGCACCGATTGACATGTTTTGGCAGACGGAGGAAGAGAGTTCCACACAGATGGACCAAAAAATGCAAAACTAGATTTGAACAAATCAATGCGGACACGTGGTAAAATGTAATTATTTGAATCATATCGCGTTGTTGCCAT
>CM031611.1:38190827-38195827 GCA_018398815.1 Conus ventricosus | reverse complement strand
CCCAGGTCATCTACGAATTCCAGGAGCTGGGTTTCACGCTCTTTCCTGAAACCATGCCGCTGGTTGCACAGAATGTTGCTGACTGCCAGGCGGTTCATGACTGCGCAGACTATGATGCCTTCAAGCAGCTTGCAGCAAATACAGGTCAGGGACACTGGTCGATAATTGGCAGGATTGAGTGTTCTCCTTTCTGAAAAATAGGAGTAATGAGGGCGGCGTCCTTCCAGTTGGCTGGTATTACTCCGGTGTTGATGGACACTGGCTGATGACTGTTGATATAGGCGCTACTTCGTATGTGAATTCTTTCAAGACCTTCCGTTCCATATAGCAGTGACATAAGACTGTGTAATCTAACTGCTGCTCGAGCTGTCGAGTCAGTGTCGCTCAAAAACACGATGGCCAATGAACCCGAAGGGAAAGAAAGTTAAAAGAAGCAATGCGCGCTATCCCTCCCTCGGCGGCTTTGAAGAGACTGACACGTGGCTACAGCCCATTGGAACATCTTGACGTTTGCACGGCTAACATCGCCCAGTGTCAACACAGCGGGGACAAGCGACCCGGTATCCCATTCCATCCCGTACCACACGCCAAGCCGTTGCAACTCCCAGAACACTGACCCACCTTGTCTAAAATGGCACGCACTCCTCTTCTTCCTGCCGCTGCCGCCCCTCCCCCCTTCCCCATCTCCCCCCCCCCTCTCTCTGTCTGTCTGCCTGTCTGTCTGTCTGTCTGTCTGTCTGTCTCTCTCTCTCTCTCTCTCTCTCTCTCTCTCTCTCTCTCCACACACACACACATATTCTCTCTCTCTCTCTCTCTCTCTCTCTCTCTCTCACACACACACACACACACACACACATACACACACACACACATACACGCGCGCGCGTGCGCACACACACACACACTCTCTCTCTCTCTCTCTCTCTCTCTCTCTCTCTCTCTCTCTCTCTCTTTTCTCTCTCTCTCTCTCACACATTCTTTCTCTCTCTCTCTCTCTCTCTCTCTCTCTCTCTCCTCTCTCTCTCTCTCTCTCTCTCTCCTCTCTCTCTCTCTCTCTCTCTCTCTCTCCACCCTCTCTCTTTTCTCCCTCTCTCTCTCATACAACAAACACACAATCTCTCTCTCTCTTTTTCTTTCTTTCTTTCTTTCTGTCTGTCTGTCTGTCTCTCTGCGTGCGTGTGTGCGTGTGTGCGTGCGCGCGCGCGTGTATGTGTGTGTGTGTGTGTGTGTGTGTGTGTGTGTGTGTGTGTGTGTGTGTGTGTGTGTGTGTGTGTGTGTGTGTGTGTGTGTGTGTGTGTGTGTGTAGGAGGGAAAGATGAGGAGTGAGACCTCCAACGCATCTAACAATAAAAAAAAGAAAAAAAGGGGTAAATGTGAAGCATTAACCTCTGCATGTTGTATTTGCATGATGTATGGCGTGACTCTCAGACATGGAAGAAAATGAACGCAACTCGCTACCAACTACATCCACAGTTTCACCCACCACTGAACTAATGTAGAATGCTGGGGCCCACGCTATACATAAGACAGCCGACCCTGGCACCAACTCCTTAAGCAGTCAAGAGGGAGCCACAAATTCATCCTGCACACGTGGTATATCTTTCCAATAGCAAACATCTGACATCTCAGCTCCACCAAGTCCCCAAAGCAAAGAAAATTAGAATCTAAAGATTGCATAGACACAATGGTTTGATTTCCTTATGTCCCCTTGCCCTCCCCGTCTGTGTGTCTGTCTTTTGATCTCCCTTGCATCTTTGGGTGGATCCTCAAGCGTAGGCTCAAAGATTGTCCCCTACATTTTATACTATTTGCATAATGCCTTTAGTTTTTCAGCAACTTTTTTCCTCCCCACACTTTCGTTTGGTTTCATTTACTAGTCTTCACTGGCTGCTTTGGGGGTGCTATTGGATTCTTTTTTGCACCCTTGGTGGTGAGAACACCACAGTATTATGGACTGTGGTGTGTCTCCATTTGACGCCAGGAGTGCAGACACAACCAGCCGTGTCTCCCTGATGAGTTCCGACCCAGCGGACGAAAGGCCTCGGAGCAGGGCCAACAAAAGGGATTGCGATGGTTCCCTTATGCAGCTAGTGAAGAGTTTTCATATCTGTAACATATTTTCTTTATTTCATGTTCCCAGTTTCTCCATTTTCAAACTCCCCCCTCCCCCCTTAAGTCCAAATCTTTGCCAAGTCATTACTATGAAGACAGTTCAGTTGTTGGCCTGCGCTTGTTTCCCCCCCACTGTTAGATTGTTCGTCTATGTATTTGTCTGACTTAATTCAAGTTTAAAAGGCTGTGCCACTCTTGAATAAAAGTTACTCTGTGTTAGGTTTTCTTATGGGAGCAAAAAATACCCCACTTATTGACTGTTTATCGTTTACTGTTCCCTGCCTCATTTCATTTTCGATTTTGTCGACAAAATTGTTATCCTGGTTGCCTGCTATGTTGTTCGAGAAGGAGCACCTACACACAACGATAAATTGGTTGAAGATGGTGTCCTAATGTTGGAAGGAGTCTTACTGGAACGCTTTGACAAAAAAATAGATACACTTTATGCTATGGTCATTGGTGATTAGAATGCCAGAATAGGTAAAAACAATAAAGTTAAAAACAAAATAATGAGAAACTATGTGAGATGTATCGAGAACGTTGATGTGAAATAATGATAACTGTGCGCGTTGCTCTGAAGATTCAGCTGTCAACAACTCTGGCAAAACATTATTGGACTTCTGTTTCATGTTTGACATTTTAACATCATGTGGAGGAGGAGCCCCATTTTTAGACTATATACATTTGACAACTTGTGTCCGATTTGCGAGTCTTGTGCTGGCTACCTTCATGGGTCGGTTTGACAGCGGCTTTCTCCAGATCCACTGGTGCTTATAATACTTCTGAATGATGGGTACCAGGATTGGTAAATATGATGGAGAAACTAACGACTGAAGAATCGCCACCACTATCTTGACATAAACGATGGTAACGCAGATGGTAATGATGATGGTGAAGATGATGAAGTTGCAACAGTGTGACTATGGCGACGACGGCCACATGATGAGTTAGCAGATTCCAAATGTCAAACCACACTCAGCATCATTGAAATAGTGTCCAGCTCTGTAGTCACTTTCTCTTCATAGCCTGCCGGGATTCATAACACGCCTTGTTGTCAACACCTCACAACACGCCTGGTTCCCCTGTGGACGTCTGGATTTCTGTCCACACACACACGCGCGCGCGCACGCGCGCGTACCCACGCATGCACGCACGCACGAACACACACACACACACACACACACACACACACACACACACACACACACACACACACACACACACACACACACACACACACACACACAAAACACACACACACACACACACACACACACACCCCTCATGGGACTGCAAGCGTTAGGACTGTCACTTTGTGGGATAAACTTCCACGCAATGAGAGAGAGAGAGAGAGAGGAGAGAGAGAGAGAGAGAGAGAGAGAGAGAGAGAGAGAGAGAGAGAGAGTGTGTGTGTGTGTGTGTGTGTGTGTGTGTGTGTGTGTGTGTGTGTTATCGTTGTTTTCGTTGTTGTCGCCGCCGCCACTACCACCACCACCACGACCACCACACCACCATCATTTAAAATAATGATAATGATGTTGAAATCACAACAGTATTTGTCAGAAGTAAACAGATTTACAAACAGAAGGAGAAGGATTGAGATAGCAGGGGAAAAAAACAGACAAAAATAAAAGAAAATGAAAAAAAGGCTGGAAAATAAAAACAATTTCAAGAAATAAACGAAAAGCAAATTAAAGGTTTAAAAAAAGGAAAAACTAAACAAAACGGGAGATCTAACAATCACAGACCATCTACCCTCCACTTCAGGGTAATCTATCAATGTTTCTGCAAACACTAGGATACCTTAGATATGCATGGGGCGCTGTAATCTGGCCTTGTCGCTCCAGACAGCTGTATAATCTGGGCCATATTTATAACTTTTCACTTGGCATTCCCAAGAACTCTTTAAACCGCGCCCATCATCATTAGCACCAACAGTGTACCATGGCAGCTTCTCATTTAAAAGCAAAACGAAACAAACAGAAACTCACAGCGCAGCGGAGCTATGACCGTAGAAGGGCGGCATATATTATTCAAGGGTTTTTCAACATTTGGAATTATCCTGTTTCGACAGTTATCCTGCCTCGGTGTTTTCTGTTCTGTGTGTGTGTGTGTGTGTGTGTGTGTGTGTGTGTGTGTGTGTGTGTGTGTGTGTGTGTGTGTGTGTGTGTGTGTGTGTGTGTGTGTGTGTGTGTGTGTGTGTGTGTGTGTGTGTGTGTGTGTGTCTGTCTGTCTGTCTGTCTTCTGTCTGTGTGTCTGTGTGTCTGTCTGTCTGTCTGTCTGTCTGTCTCTCTCTCTCTCTCTCTCTCTCTCTCTCTCTCTTTCTCTCTCTCTCTCTCTCTGCGTGCGTGATCGTTAATCTCTCCAGCTTTGCATTTAAGACACGTGCTGGTGTCAGCAGAGACGTGGCAGGCATTCCGTAGCACCACATGGGAACCAGCAGAGGTGTGGGAAGATGAGAACACTTCCAGAGGTAAATCACCACAGACTGCCAGCAGACAAAGTCACAACATACGTAGACAACCATTCTGGCGGTGGTGGGGTGAGGTGCAGACTGGTGGGGGGAGAGGGAGGGGTAGGGGTTACAGAGTTGTGGAGGTGGGTGTGCTGGAAATGATTCCCTGCCGGGCTGCCGATACTATGATGTATGGATCTTTACTGTAAACAATGTCACGTGGGTTTGCTTTCATTCTTTCTGTCTTACTTTCTTTCGGTCTGTCTGTCTGTCTGTCTGTCTGTCTGTCTGTCTGTCTGTCTGTCTATCTGTCTGTCTGTCTGTCTGTCTCTCTTTCCTTTCTTCCGTCCTTCTTCCTTTCTTGTTTTATATTTCTTTCTTTCTTTCTTTCTTTCTTTCTTTCTTTCTGCCTGTCTGTCTTTTTCTTTCTTCC
>CM031611.1:38183327-38185827 GCA_018398815.1 Conus ventricosus | reverse complement strand
CCACCTTTTATCCCCCGAAGGGAATCACAACCCATCCACCTCACATAGCAGCCTTCACATAGCCCCTTTTTGTCCCCGCACATTACTTCCGCAATCAACCCACCTCACATAGCAGCCTTTACATATCACATAACCACTGTTTGTCTCCGCACATCACTTCCACTTTAGACAACAAAATTTCGGAGATGTGCAAAATGGGTTCTAAAAAGGTGTTGTTAAAAAAGAGTGCGTCACACTTCTTACTGTAACTGAGGAGACGTTCTATGCTGGACACGAAAAGAATTTCTCTGAGCAATATGTGAAACACATGTCTGTGTGCATTAGTACCTGAAAGAAATATTACTGGCAAATCCTAAGAGACATGAAAGCTTCAAGTGGACATTCGTATCTTCCGGTTCCGTTCTGTCTTTAACGCACAAAGGGATTTTATTCATGACTTAAAAACGCATTTTATTGTCAATGTTCATCAATAATATGTGCAGTATCCATGCAATAAGTTTGCTGACAAATGGACTACAAACGTAACTTTCCAAGTTCACATGAAAACGATTATATCATTTTGCTGTGTTTAACGCCAGCTCGAAACTAACTGTCAGACAGACATATTTCATAATACTATTAGTGCCATAACACCATGGCACCTCACACTCATTGTTCTTCAACCTCAGTATCTGATTCGACTGGCTGTTTGTTTATCAGTCTGCTTGTCAACCTGACTACTTACGTCAGCCTTTCTGTCGCTGTTGTTTTCTTTCCCACTGTTCCTAGCGTATAAAGCTTTGTGCTGTGGGAAACGTGATACACCACTGCTTTCTGGTTGCCAATTTTGTCATCGGCATTGTCACCTCTCCAGCATTGTCATTATCACAGTCCTCCTGATAAACAGTATCATTAAACTCGTCCTTATCTCCACGGTCAGTGTCTTTATCATCCTTTCCTTCACCATTGTCACCATCAACATCTCCATGTTGATACTAATCACAGAAATCTTCGCAAGAGAGAGAGAAGAGAGAGAGAGAGAGAGAGAGAAGAGAGAGAGAGAGAGAGAGAGAGAGGAGAGAGAGAGAGAGAGAGAGAGAGAGGAGATGCATGGAAAGCACAAGTGGAGCCAGCAAACAGACAGTGAAATAAACCGACACAGCAACCGCCATCCCTCCACTGTGGTCTCTTCAGGGTAATCTATCACCTCTACAAAATTCCTTCAATCAGTGGGCGACTGCTAACTATGCATGAGGTCAAGAGCTCAGGGTACTTGATTCTGACGGAGGTGTGGTTTACTGTACGTTTTTGGCGATCTCCAGTGTCTCTTTTCACACACCCTGAACCGCTTGAATGGCGACTGGCAGCTGGGTACCATGACGAACCTGGCAGCATATAGATGAAATACTCTCTCTCTCTCTTCTCTCTCTCTCTTCTCTCCTCTCTCTCTCCTCTCTCCTCTCTCTCTCTCTCTTCTCTCTCTCTCTCTCTCTCTTCTCTCTCTCAGTAGTTTAAAGGAAGACATGCATAGTAATACCTTCCCCAAATCTCTCTCTCCTCTCTCTCTCTCTCTTTTCTCTCTCTCTCTCTCTCTCTCTCTCTCCTCTCTCTCTCTCCTCCTTTTCTCTCAATCTCTCTGTCCCTCCCTCCCTCCCCCACCTCTCTCTCTCTCCTCTCTCTCTCTCTCTCTCTCTCTCTCCTCTCTCTCCTCTCTCTCTCTCTCTCTCTCTCTTCTCATACCAACTGGCGCTGGCTCCTTCTGAAGAAATTGGCCCATCAGCATTTGCTGGAAGTCAAGACTTGGAAAGTGTCTAAACATCAGCCACGCCGGACTAACCTGGTGTGTTTCTATGGATGTTTATCAACTCTTAATGACCCAGGTGTAGATAGCATCCGTTAATAGTATACCTGTGCATACAGGTGTTCACGACATTGACAATCACTTGGCTTTCATCTTTGACTAAATGGTCAGACGTGGGATGAGTACATGCGATTTTTCACGAGTCCACCATGCTTATGAACAGAATCAATGTGAGCTACAGTCTCGCTGCAATACAATTACACTAATATCTTCATAACATGACAGCTACACTCTCATCTCGTGGGGAATGAGTCTGGAGTTTCTGCTGCTGATTGAAGCGGCTCCAATGTACTACAGGAAATAACCCAATGCCTCCAAGGCATGCTGTCCTTCAAGTTTACTAAGGTAAACTCCGAGATTCATCCAGGGCAGTGTGTCTCATTATATCCAGTATTAGTGTTTGCACATGGTTCTTTCGTCTTATGGTTCAGTATAGTTGACGGTCATCACACAAACAAGTCTTTGGTCGTAGTGGCCATGACACTGGCTCATGAGCGCATTGCAGACTGCTGCCAGAAGCACAACGTGAATCGTGTGGTCCTCCTGAAGAAGCCCCGTATCATGTTCATCCTGATGCTTGTCCTGACTCTGTCAGCAGCCACCATATTCATATTATGTTTGCTCTCATCATGGTGAATGCTGCGACAATGGTCATGACCA
>CM031611.1:38160827-38163327 GCA_018398815.1 Conus ventricosus | reverse complement strand
AAATAATATCATCCACAAAAAGTAATATGAACAATTCTATCAAATCAAAGGACACACCATGTTTGCCATTTTCTATAATTTCTAGTGCAAGTTCGTTGACGAACAACGAAAAGAGAATCGGGCTGCAAACATCACCTTGCTTTACTCCCCTTGTACAATTCACAACATCTGATAATTTACCCCCACTTCTAATCCTAGCCTTTACATCTCTATACATAACTCTTAATGCATCTATATAATTACCACTGACACTATTTTTTAGCAACACAGGCCATAGCAAATTTCTAGAAATGGAGTCGAAAGCTTTCTCAAATCTACAAATGCAACATACAACTTTTGATTCTTTGCAAACTGTTTCTGAATGGCAGCTAGCAATGTAAATATATGGTCTGTCGTACAGTAGTCCTTCTTAAACCCTGCTTGATGTTCCCCAGTTATGTTATTTAAATTTACCCACTCTTGTAATCTGCTGTTGATTATTGAGCTATATAACTTACTACTTATATTACACAATGATATACCTCTGTAGTTGTTCATATTATTGACTTCGCCTTTCTTAAAAAGTGGTATAATATTGACTCAGTCCAGTCATCTGGATAGATTCCATTATTGAATAAATGTTAAATATTCACTAAAAACTTAACACTGGCTCTCCTGCGTTCTTAAAGAACTCTCCGATTAAATTATCAGTCCAGCCGATTTACCATTCTTCAACTTTCTAACTGCTATCATTACTTCGTCCCTAGATATTGGCCTGTCAATATCTCATCACCATCATCTACTGTATCATAATCTGGAAAATCATGTGTTTCTCTATCTAACAATATCTTAAAATGACCAAACCACTGATCAATGGATATGTGTTTTGTGCTGTGTTTCTTTACGAGAGAATTTCTTAACCGTTTCCCAAAATGTCTTTTGGCATTTAACAGAATCAAGCAGTTCTTTTAACATTGATTCATTTCGTTCCTCCTTCTTCCTCATAATCATGTTTTTATATTCTCTTCTAGCTATACAAAATCTAATTCGGTCATTTTTATCCAGTGAACGCTTAAACAATCTATGAAGTCTTTTCACTTTTCGTTTGTTTGATTTGCATTCATGGTCAAACCAATCCTTTGCTTGACTGTTTAGTATCGTATTCGTTTTCTCATATTCCTGCCTGGTCTTTAATAATCTGGTTAAACATATCTATCGCTATATTAACATCAACATTGATTAATCTGTGGCAACTTCTAACTCTTTTTTTTCTTTATCGAGTTCATTGAGTCAAAAAATGTCTGCTCATATGATGAAATCCATTTATATTTATCAATGAACATGTCTTCACTCTTATTCACAGAATTCCTGATGGAATGATTCGTGTTTGATTATTAAAGCACAACAAAAGAGGCAAATGATCTGATTCTAATCTGTCAAGGACACTTAGAGTCATAAACTCGCACCGCTATCAAAGAAAGATGTGGAAGTTAAGAAATAATCATTCACACTGCACCCTTGATCGGCTACATATGTATACTGACCATTTTCATCACCATGACATAAACCATTTAAAATACATAGTCCCAAAGCCGTACTGAGGGCCAGCAATTTTTTACCGTAAGAATTCATTACTGTATCATGGGACATTCTTTTCTTCTGGTCTAAAGAATGTTTTGTATAATTGTCATGCAATCTGCTTTCATCAAAGTAATCAGGGAACAATCGGGAAGTTCTTGCATTCAAATCACCACACAGTATTACATGAGCATCATCAAACAAAAACATCTTGTCAACAAGACTTTCTTCAAGTATACTAATCCCATTATCACAATCGTATGTAGAATAATATGGTGAATGTTCAGGAGGGACATATGTGCAAACAAACAGAATGTTTTTATAAAACTGAAAGAATTCTTTATCTAATACAAAATACATACAAAGATTACTATCATCATCAATATAGCGTATGTGGGAAATAGAGGTTTACGTACAAGACAGACAATGCCTCCCGAACACCTCCCATGTCGTGCCAGCTTAACAGCTGGTTTTACAAATAACACATGCTCTTTAAAACAAACTAGACTCAAACTTTTCAAGAAAAGTTTTCTACAAGACATACAAAATCGAATGAAGAAATGAACTCAACAAAATCTATATCCTCAAGTTTTGAAAGCAATCCACACACATTCCAATGAAGAAAAGACATTTTATCCAAACATGTACCCATATTTACAGAATTCGCAGAACTAAACGTATCATCCATATCAGCTCCATTTTCATCCAGTTGATTATTGTTATCCTCTTCTTCAATTTCACATGCCCAATAGTCATTACACTCCCTCTCCCTTCCCTTTTCATGTCATTCCTACCCCCCACTCTCTCCCCTGTCTTATCCTTTCTATTCCCATTTCCTTTCCTTATCATGTCATCACTACACCCCAGCTCTCCTCCATTATCCTATCTTCAGCACACTCTCCACCTCTACCTACAATATCTAATGCCCTCAGAACATCTTTCT
>CM031611.1:38135827-38150827 GCA_018398815.1 Conus ventricosus | reverse complement strand
CCCGCTCCCCTTCACGTTGTCCCATAAACACTTACGCACAAGTGCATGCACGCACGCACGCACGCACGCGCGCGCGCGCGCGCACACACACACACACACGCACGCACACACACACACACACACACACACACACACACACACACACACACACACACACACACACACACACACACACACACATACACTACATGGCCATCCACCTACTACAAAAGTACATACTAATACAGAACAAATAAAATTAGAATGCAATACTATTGTCGTCAAGTTCTAATTTCTTTCTTCTCGCAGTGGTAGCTTCAGTCAAATACTTAGCAAGGGCGATGATGGTTGTATCATAACCTGTTGACAAAAGATTTACTATGCCGCCTACTGTAGGCTCAATATGAGTCATTTTGAAAAATGAAAATTTTCGGACGGTATTATTGTGAACGGTGCATGTGCTGGCGATTTTGATGGTCAGTTTACTTATATTTCACCACATGGTAATAGTGTGATTGATTATTTTATAATCACTAAAGGGCTGTTTTCGAGTAACTGTCAGTTACATATTGGTGACCGTGTTGATTCTTGGCATTTGCCAGTCGAGTTCAGTTGGAAATCTGGTTTTGATTGTATAGGCAAGTTTAGAATCGTAGAGAATGAAGAGAAGTGTATTGTGTGGTCTGAAGATTATTTGCTAAAGTACAGACATGAATTGAATTCGCATGTGTTTAATTGTCATATTCAAGAAGCTGCTCAAGCCCTTTCAATTGACATCAACACTTCCCTAGATATATTTGTTAAAGCTTTGTGTGGCGCTGCTGCCTCCATGACTCGAACTGTGGCCAATAAGAAGAAAAACTTAATGAATGGTATGATAAACAATGCGCCCAAAAGAAACGAATCGTCATACGTTACCTAACACTATTCCAAAGATCAAAAAAGAGTGATGTACAGCATAGAGATAGGTATGTTGATGAAAGGAGACAATACAAAGAACTCCTATTTACAAAGAAAAAATAATTTGACGATGGAAGAATAATTAAACTAAAACAGTCAACTAGTGACCCTAAGGCATTCTGGAAAATTATTAGAACTGTGAACAGAAAAAATGTAATGCACAGTGATATCTCCATGGACAAGTGGTATGAACACTTCCACAGGATATTTAACATGACACCTGGGCTGGCTCAAGAGGAAATCTTAGCCGACGAACCGACGGACGAATCAGATGAGCCTCTTTTTAACGATCCTATTTCTGAAGAGGAAGTTGTATCTAGTATTAAGAAACTTAAAGCCGGTAAAAGTTCTGGTACTGATATGATACTTGGTGAAATGCTTAGATATGCCAACGAAACAGAAATTGAATTTCTCGTAGAGCTTTTCAACAAGATATTTGAACAGGGCATTTTCCCAAAAGAATGGTGTAAATCCATTATTATTCCAATTTACAAAAAGGGGATGCTAATCTACCCGATAATTACCGTGGTGTAGCATTAATAAGTGTCGTGAGCAAAGTGTACACATCTATTCTGAATAAGCGACTCTCACGATGGGCAGAAAATGAAGGAAATTTATACTCCGTTGTTGAAAAATATTTGGCAAGAAATTCTAAGCTGTATGTAGCTTTCGTCGATTTCAGAAAAGCATTTGATTCTGTTGACAGAAATGTCTTATTATGGCATGTGTTAAGGAGAAGTGGGATTGATGGAAAATTGTAAAGCACTTCGAGGGGTCTATGACTCAGTCATTGCATGTGTCAGAGATAAACATTCTTATTCTGATTTTTTTCATTGTCCGAGAGGAGTAAAACAAGGATGTGTACTTAGCCCAATTATGTTTTCCTTTTTTGTCAATGAATTAGCCGTAAATTTGATCAGGGAAGGGAAGCATGGAGTCCAGATGGTAGCAGGATCTGCAGAGGTATTTATTTTGCTCTTTGCAGATGATGTGATTTTGCTATCAGATACGGTCGTAGGTTTACAGAATCAGTTGAACAATCTAAAAAAGGAAGCAGACAGATTATGCCTAGAAGTAAATCTAGATAAGACTAATGTTATGGTTTTTCGTAAAGGTGGCTATCTTGGAATAAGAGAAAGATGGAAATATGGAAATGAAGAAATTAAATCAACAAACACCTACAAATACTTAGGCTTAATATTTACAACAAAATTAAGTTTGAGTGCTGCCCTTTCAGACATGAGCAGAAAAGGTAAGATGGGTGTTATTGAAATTCAAAAGTCACTAAGGAAACTACATACAATTGATCCTTTTCTATTCTGGAAGCTTTTTGATACCCCGATCGAGCCTATATTGACTTACGCAGCAGAAATTTTGGGGTTGGAAGATACAGGGTTAATAGAAAAAGTACATACTTTTGCCATTAAACGATTCCTGGGTGTACCTTTACACTCTTCAAAAAAAATGATTTACGGAGAAACAGGAAGATATCCATTGTACGTTCGAACAGCAGTAAAATGTGTTAAGTACTGGTTGCGAGTGGTAAGATTACCAATTAATAGAATATGTAGGCAAGCCTATGATATAATGTTAATACAATTAGAGGCAGGCAAACACAACTGGGCATCAAAAGTTAGGAACACTCTGACAGCAAATGGCTTTGGGATAGTATGGTTGTGTCAGGGTGTTGGCTTCGAAAAGGGGTTTATATCAGAATTTAAGGAAAGGCTTGTTTCATGCTACAAACAAAACTGGCATTCCGAAATTGAAAATAATGGTAAATATGAATGGTATCGTTCCTTTAAAATAACGTTTGAAGCGGAGAGATATCTGTCCTTAATAACGAATAAAAAGATGAGAGAAGATCTGGTAAAGTTTAGATTAAGAGTGCATGGTCTAGGCGTTGCAAAACACTGGTTTATGACCAGTGAACGAAGTGCTGACTGCCCGATGTGCGGTCACAATAATGAAGATGAAGTGCACTTTCTTTTCCAATGTTGCTTCTTCTCAGATATTCGCCGGGTAGAGAGAGAGAGAGAGAGAGAGAGAGAGAGAGAGAGAGAGAGAGAGAGAGAGAGAGAGAGAGAGAGAGAGAGAGAGAGAGAGAGAGAACACACACACATACACACACACACACACACACACACACACACACACACACACACACACACACGCGCGCGCGCGCGCACGCACACACACACACACACACACACACACACACACGCACACACACACACACACACACACACACACACACACACACACACACACACACACACACACACACACACACACACACACACACACACACTCACACACACAGTGGTGACTTTTCTTGGAGAAAAGAAACCGAACACAATGCAATATAATGAATTACATGGATGTTTTATACATGTTGGAACAGTGTATTACATAAGCAAAACTGGAGCAGCAGATGTCGGATGGACTTACATGTACACACAAGAATTGCTCAGGATATCGCATGCACTTTCTCCCCATCTCGCCACAACACTACTCTTCTACTACTCCTCCCCATGAGTTTCTATGGGATAGCAGTGTTTGATAAAAAGGGAGAAAAAAAAAGAAGAAAAGAAGGTGTAGTGACAAGACTATCACTTTGCATGGCCTATGATTTGAGAGCACATCTTCTCTAACTTGTTCGCTCTCGCGGCATGTTGTTTTCAATAAGCTTGTTGCATGTTGTTTTGTTGTTTTTACAGTAAACACTAGCTTCTCTGACAGCTTTGCCCAATCGCCCACCCACATTCTTTCAACTCCTTACTCTTTCCCTGTCAACTTCATGCTGATTTCAGTCCCCTCCCTTGCTCTGTGACTGTTGTTTGTTGCCACAACCACTCGTTCACTTCACCTTCTTCACGCCACCCCCATCACCCTCCACTCCTCCTCCTTTCTGTCCTGCTGATTGAGCTTGGTGATTAATTTTTATTGCCAGTGGAACCCAACTTCACCCCCACCCCCCAACCCCTCCCCTGTCCTCTGCATCAAGCCACTTAAGACTACCCTAGTTTGCCTCTCACGTGCTCACACACCGTGCGAAAATCGATTACCAATGAAAAATAGCTGATCAGCAAGTCAACGACGTGGACGACACAAAGGTGGATAGACGAGACATGTGGAACTGGCCAGACTGATGGTAATGGATGATGAGAGGGACACATCTGTTAGTCACACCCTTCGTCTCTTGCTGTCTGTACCTCTGCTAAAGGAACGCACAGAGAGAGAGAGGGAATGGATTTTTGTGTGTGTGTGTGCTTAGGGAGGGTCGGGGAGTTTTTAGCTCAAATACAGAGATCGACCCATGTGATTTGTTGGAGAGAGAGAGAGAGAGAGAGAGAGAGAGAGAGAGAGAGAGAGAGAGAGAGAGAGAGAATATGAATATTTCATTGAGTGTGAAGTGAAAACGCTGAAGTGCTTTGTTTATATGCTTTCGTAGAAACAGAAAAAAAAATATTGGGAAGAATTCCTTCTCCATTCTAATACCGCTTCCACTTCCCTCCCTATCCTTTCTTGTCCCCAACCGTTTCTTTTTTCAAATGAAAGAAGCAATACGCACGTTGCGAAGAAAGAACGCGCACAACAAGGTCGATTTACATCTTTTCCATTGAGTATCTGTG
Organism: Conus ventricosus; assembly: GCA_018398815.1. Classification (NCBI taxonomy): domain Eukaryota; kingdom Metazoa; phylum Mollusca; class Gastropoda; order Neogastropoda; family Conidae; genus Conus; species Conus ventricosus. Next base: position 38,146,253 of record CM031611.1, on the reverse strand, counting down.
ATATGATGCATTGAAGGAAGAGGCTGTGTTGGGATTCCAGAGGAAACCTTCCGAACAGGTAAGACAAGACATAGCACGACCAGTTCTAGTACCAGGAATAAGTATTGTATGTTTATTGCGAAAGGCATTAACTGGAAATTTGACACAGCTTGTGTTGGAAATATTTTGACGTGAAATGGTGAAAACATAATAATATATATGGGAAATTCTCTCTGTCTCTGTCTCTGTCTCTGTCTCTCTCTCTCTCTCTCTCTCTCTCTCTCTCTCTCTCTCTCTCTCTCGTCTCTGTCTGTCTGTCTGTCTGTCTGTCTCTCTCTCTCTCTCTCTCTCTCTCTCTCTCTCTCTCTCTCTCTCTCTCTCTCTCTTTCTCCTATATTATATAATAGTCAAATTGAGCTTCAAGTGTCAGTACTGGGACTTATCTTCTTTTCCATATACATACACACATATGCATATACATATACCTCCATTCTGTGATGATATGTGTGAATCGTTCGCTGATGACACCACGATACACGCCAGTCATGAAAAGTGAAAACATGGTCTGCTTTACAAGAACTCATAAACAAGTTAATCAAATCGTCCGAACACATGCGGCTCCATCCTCAGAAAACTGAATATATAATGAATGCCACCAAGCAAAAGCGTGAAATCACTCATTTAACTCTCTGTCTATGTGTATCAATATCCAGGAAGCTGATGTTTACAGAGTCCTTGGTGTTATTACAGACAATAATTTTGTCATAGTCGTTTAATGTCATAATGCCCTGCAAACTCCTATCCCAAAAGACCCACCAGCTCTCAAAACTAAAACATTTCTTAGATCAACATTGTCGTAAGGTGTTTTTCACTTGGTGTATAATTTTTTTTTTTTATTGCTCTCCAACATTATGGGGTTTGGTTATTAACAGCGTATTGAAATCGGTCTTCAGTTTTCAAAAACGCGCTATTAAATTAAATCTCCTGAAATCGTGGGTCCTAACCCTCCCTGATTACGAATGTTTAGACGTCTTGCCTCTAAAATCTAAATTTACTTATAACAAAGTAATTTTCCTGTTAAGATGATATCCGCTCATGCCCCAACAACACTGAAAAATGAATTTGAGCCGAAATGTCAACAGATTTAGGATACCCCTATCAAACATTGCTCTTTTTTAAATCTAGGCTGATATATTCTGGTGGTTGCTTTTGGAACGACCTATTGTCTTCATTTAATATAAATTACAGTCCAAACCTTTCTCATTTTGTCGAATGCCTACTCTATCAGGGCACTCTGTTGTTGGGAATCGCGAAAAACTGTTTCCAGGTCCACCTCCACGTCCACCTACTCCTCTTACTGTTCTGTCTCTTTCTCTCCTGTACTGGCCTTTCATTTGTTTGTCTCTGTCTCTGTCTCTCTCCCTATCGATACATAGATAGATAGATAGTTAGATAGATGGATAGATAGATAGTTAAATAGATAGTTGGATGGATAGACAGATAGATAAATAGATAGATGGAAAGATTGATCTGTATGTGTCTCTGTCTGTCTGTCTGCGCGTGCGTGCGTGCGTGCATATGCCTGTGTGTGTGTGTGTATGTGTGTGTGTGTGTGTGTGTGTGTGGTGTGTGTGTGTGTGTGTGTGTGTGTGTGTGTGTGTGTGTGTGTGTGTGTGTGTTTGTGCTCTGTGAAGAAGACTGATGGTCAAAACGTCAAAAAAAGGGAGAGGTATTCCAGCCCTCGCCCAACCCCTCCTGTGTTTGTCCAGTGATCAATCTAAAATGCGAAAGCTTTGCTTGACAAGAGACCCTAGGTGACGGCCAAACTTATCAATCTCTCTCTCTCTGGTTCTGTCTGTCTGTCTCTCTTTTTATGTCTCTCTCTCTCTCTCTCTCTCTCTCTCTCTCTCTCTCTCTCTCTCTCTCTCTCTTCTCTCTTCTCTCTCTCATAAATACAAACATGCATATAATATATACATCCATACACAAAAAGATATAAAGATAGACAGATAGATAGATAGACAGATACGTGGACATATAGGCAGACAGATACACAGACAAACAGGTAGAGAGATACATACAAAGACAGACGGATAGACGGACAGACAGACAGAGATATAGATAGATAGATAGATAGATAGATAGATACAGACAGACAGACAGACAGACAGACAGACAGACAGACAGACAGACAGACAGACAAATAGATAGACAATAGGTTAACATAAAACATCTCTCTGTCTCCTCTCTCTCTCTCTCTCTCTCTCTCTCTCTCTCTCTCTCTCAATACAGACACACACACACACACACACACACACACACACACACACACACACACACACACACACACACACACATATATATATATATATATATATATATATATATATAGTTACAAAATATTATTAAAATGCAATATTAAAATCAACAAGCTTGTTTCAAGCCTCTTGCCTCTTGCTCTCATCAGGATATCCTTTTGGGGCACGCTGTCGGTCTTTTGTAGCGTGCGGGACCTGATTTCGTTTATGCATGTGTGGGTCAATCTCATTCGCTGCACGTGTGGTTCGTGTTTCTTGTTGGGGTCTGTTCAGGTGGAGTGCGCTAACAAAGATTTCCATTTGTGCCTACAATTGTTTACTAATTCTACGTTTGTATTCAAAGTTGCTAGGTGGGGCCGGGCTTTACATAATATTAACCATTTTCTGTGGAGCATAAGTTGCATTAAAAAAAAATATATTGTTGTATGGTTTTGCTCTTTTTATGATTTTCCATGATATGCTGTAGTTTATTTTTTATCTTTAAGTCTCCAAATGTATTTACTCAGCTCTGTTTGGTTTTGTATTTTTCTTTTTTGAATGACTGTTTATGGTTTACGTATCTGGTTTTGAAGTGGTTTTCAGTAATCCCTATATATGTTTCTTTTTCATTTTCTGATGTTACCGTAGCTTGGTATACAATATTGTTGTGAAGACATTTGTTGCTTAGGGGGCACTGTTCTTTTTTAGTGCAGTTGCAAGATGTCCTTTCAGCACCCTTCTTTGTTGTGTTGCTTTGCATTTGTTAGATGAGTCAATTATGTTTTTAAGGTTGGGCATACATGAGTATGATAGTTTAATGGTGTTTTTGTCGAATATTTTGAACAGCGTCTGGTTTCTTTTGGGAACATATATATATATATATATATATATATATGTATGTATCAAGACAACTTGGGAAAAACACAAAACAACACGGAGGCTGTAGTTTCCCAGTATTTTGGCCGTTGCGCCTTCCTCTGGGGAGAGTTTATTTTACTGGCAAGAAAGCAGTCACACTCAAACATTTTCTATACAATAAAAAATGTGAAAATCGTTCACTTAGGTCAAACCTTCCTGCAACAGACAAATCTCATACTATCCCCCCCCCCCCTCAACCACTCATAAACCTGTCGTGCCTGAACACAACTCCATTATATATATATATATATATATATATATATATATATATATATATATATATATATATATATATATATATATATATATATATATATACAGAGCGATACATGGATGTAGGACAGCACTGACGAGGTGGCACAATGCAGGGGGTCTGGAAGCCTTATCCTCACTATTACTCTGAAACCATCACGCCCGCTCACAGACTGGGACGGACCGCCTCAGTTTGTCAGAAGACGTGGGACACACACACACACACACACACACACACACACACTGTCTCTCTCTCTCTCTCTCTCTCTCTCCTCTCTCTCTCTCTCTCTCTCTCTCTCATACACAATCGCTCGCACGAGCGCATGCTCGAACACATACGTACAGATATATATGTTCGTCTAATATCACGATTAGTGGAAAGACGTTAAACAAATGGCACACACACACACACACACACACACACACACACACACACACACACACACACACACACACACATATATATATATATATATATATATATATACAGAGAGAGAGAGAGAGAGAGAGAGAGAGAGAGAGAGAGAGAGAGAGAGAGAGAATCCCTAGAATGCCCTGTTGTTCCGGACTCACAAGACAGGGACTGCTTTGATAGCAAAACTACATTCATGGGTATCCAGGTAACAAAGGAAAGACGTAATCATCAGCTCCTCTCTCTCTCTCTCTCTCTCTCTCTCTCTCTCTCTCTTTGTGTCCTCACACGACTTCGGGTACAGGGGCCATAGCCTGGGGACCGACCCTCAGTTTCATTGACAAGGGACACTTGAGAGGGCTGAGGGTTCTTCAGCGCACCAGCACCGTCACTCGCTGCAGCTGTTGTCTCCATACAGTCAAAGGACTGCTCTCCACGTCGGCTGGCGGGTCCACAGAGGAGACTTTCTGTTTAAGCAGAGTCAGACTATCGTCCTGTACGTCTGCTGGGATCGATGTGGGACTCCGAAGATCCTCTGAAGCACTGACAGGAACTCCTACCTGGTGCACGTCGTTGCAGCCCGTAGTTACGCCAGGACTTGACGCCTCCCCATGGGAAGGTGGACCAGGTCTTAAGTCACGGCAGTATGTGTGGGCCTCAGGGTGGTTGCTTTGGCTCTGGATTCGCTCAGGACGTGCGGGGGTCAATCCTCTATTCCTGGGTGTACTGGTTCTGGGCAGGTGGGAAACTCATGCATGCTGCACAGAGGAGGGGGAAAGGAGGATATGGAGGGCGGCACTGGATGTCTAGAAACACAAGATGGAAGGGGACAGGTGGAGGTGGAAGGAGAGGGGTGAATGGCTGTAGGAGGCACAGGGGGGATGGAAGTGGAAGGAGGGGAGTGGGTGGAAGCATGTGGCAGAGGGGGACGGGTGGAAGTGGAAGGTAGAGGGGAGTGGGTGGAAGCATGTGGCAGAGGGGGACGGGTGGAAGTGGAAGGTAGAGGGGAGTGGGTGGAAGCATGTGGCAGAGGGGGACGGGTGGAAGTGGAAGGTAAAGGGGAGTGGGTGGAAGCATGTGGCAGAGGGAATGGGTGGAAGTGACAGGTGGAGGGGAGTGGGTGAAAGCACATGGCGGAGGCGGACAGGTGGAAGTGACGGGTGGAGGGAGTGGAGCGGAAGCACACGGCAGAGGGGAACGGGTGGAAGCAATGGAGGTGTGGACAACAGGCACGTCACCGTTGATAACAAGGTGCCCCAGCTGCGTCCCGGACCCAAACACCGACCGGCGCTGGCCGTCACGCCGGCTGCCACGTCCCCGTGCTGCCCCGAAACGGGGAGATCCCTGTTCCCGGAAACACAGGCGACCATTTCGAAAATACGCCGTCTTGCCCTGTGATCGCTGTCGACGCAGCTCCCCCTGCTGACGGACTGTCAGATCACCAGCCACGCGGATACCCAAGGTGTCCGACATGTTCTTTCTGCAGTCGCCTTCTTGTAGGATGGAAATCTTGTCGCTCCAGCTACGCAATCGCGCGACAAGAGTTCGAGGTCTGCCATCTTGGTACTTGGGGCCTACCCGATGAGCCCGCTCTATATCTTCCATAGACCATGTCTTGATAGGGTAAAAACGAGTGAGCAGCTGTACAACTTTGCGAGCACACGTTATGTAATCTTCTCGCTGATCTTCTTGAACATTGAAAAATCTGACGTTATACTGTCGAGAAAAAGTTTCCAGTTTATCTTGGTGATTATGTAAACGCTCAATCGTGTCCAGAAGGTAATCTTTCCATTGGAAGAGTTCGGAGAACTGACGCTCAAAGACAGAACATTTATGCGAGAGACACGACAGTTCCTCCTCAGTCCCGTATTTTTGTCCCTCAGTGAACAACACAGGGATTGGAGAGCACAAAGATCAGGCAGATGCAGCTCACGGAAAGTTTTTCCAGGGCCCACCCGAAAAACAGCTCTGGACGTATCTGTGGACGAAATAACAATCCTCTGGTGCCCCTGCATCCTCCAGACAACGTGGAGACCTAGGGATACGGCCGTGCTCGTGTCAGTGACAGTAAGAAAGAATGTCTCTCCTTTTTGACTTACAATATTGAGGGTCTGTCCTTAGTTTATGACTTTGATGTAAAAAATTATATCTCTCAGTTTGATTTTGTTGTTCTAACGGAAACTTTTTCAAGAACATTTCCCTCTTTTCTTTTTCCTGATTATAAAGTTTTTCTTTGTCCTGGTATACGATTAACTGATGCTACTACAGCACGCTTGTCTGGTGGGATGCATTTCTCGTAAGGAAGACTTATGCTAATATGGTTAAACAAATTAGAGTAGAATATGATCATACTATAGTACTTCAGCTTAAAACTCCAGACCTAGATGTTCTTCTGGTTGGGATTTATTTGCCTCCAGCAAACAGTATCTATTATACAAATACTGAAATAGATAATGGAGTTTCACTTCTAGAACAGTGCATAATGGATTCTTTTGAAGAAGTTGGTGATTGTCCATTGATCATCTTTGGTGACTTAAATGCAAGAACAGGTGGACTAAATGCAAAGGAATGTTCTGTATTTGATGGAGACTTTAACAATAGAGATGATACTCCCGGTGATGACTTCTTCCGTGCGTCAAAAGATCGTTCAACAAACGATTTTGGTCACTATTTAATTAACATTTGTCAGCACTTTGAATTAGTTATTTTGAACGGTTTTCTACCTGGTGATGTAAACGGCAATTATACATATATAGCCCACAATGGTTCAAGTGTAATCGACTTACTTTATCTCTTCAAGAAGCTTAATTTCATCGTGCCGCGAGTTGAAAGTAAACTCAGCGGATAGAATCCAAACACATGCCCGTTGAACTTAAGGTAGGTTTTCCAAACCGTAGTCAGAAACCAGTAGCACCTATAATTACACAATTGCAAAAATATGTGTGGGATCCAGCTAAAGAAAATGATTTTATTTGTGCACTTGGATCTGATGTTGTAACTTCAATTTTTGATGAAGCTATTAAATTTATCGATATTGATTTCGAACATGCTCTAGCAAAATTTAACGAGGGTCTTTCTGTGGCTGGTCAGTGCATGAATAAAGTTATCATCATTGGTAACGACAAGCGCAGCCCGTGGTTTGATATAGAATGCTCTGTTAAGCGCCGTCATGTAAGACAGGCACTGAGAATGTTCAGTCGGATAAAACTTGCTAATAGCCCTGTCGCCGTTGACCTGAGATTAAATTATTGTTACTTGAGAAATCAATACAAAGATTTACTCCGCTATAAGCAGCAGTTATATCGACAATGTGTTCTGCGCACTCTTAATGAAAACGCTAGAGATTGTAAACAATTTTGGAGGACTCTGAAGTCATAAGAAGTAGTTCCGTTGTGTCAAACTCATTATCCAACGCAGACTGGTTTCAGCATTTTGAACGATTATTTAATGAAGAGTTGACCCTACTGACTCCACTTCTCCAAGCTTTCATGCAGATGATGACTGTTTGCTTGATGTTGACTGTGATACCAGTTTTCTTGATCAAGATATAACAGAGGGAGAAATTTTAGACTCGATAAAGGCTTTAAAAAGAAACAAAGCTCCTGGTCCAGACGGACTTATTGGAGAGTTCTATAAGTATCCTATGCCACCGTTCTTCTTTTTCTTAAGAATATTTCAACAAACTCTTTGATTCTGGAATCTTTCCCTCTGCATGGTGTGAAGCTCTTATTCAACCGTTGCACAAGAAAGGTGATATCAATTCCCCTGAAAATTATAGAGGTATTTCCCTGTTGAATATCAGTTCTAAATTATACAGCTACATTCTGAATAAACGCTTAACCGAATGGATCGAAGATAATAGTGTAATAAAAGATGCACAGGCTGGTTTTAGGAAGAGCTATAGTACCACTGACCATATATTTACACTCCTGTCTCTCGTGCAAAAGCAACTTTCTAACCACCAAAAACTATACGTGGCTTTTATTGATTTTAAAAAGGCTTTCGACCTGATTGATAGAAATCGACTTTGGTTAGTCTTAAAGAAAAAGTGTATTAAAGGAAAGATGTACAATGCAATTAAAAGTATGTACACCGTTGTCACCGCTAGGGTTAAAGTACGGGGAGACTTAACAAATATTTTTATGTGTCCTAAAGGTCTAAAGCAAGGAGAAATATGTAGTCCGGTTTTATTTTCTTTATTTATTAATGAACTTGCCGAAGAAATTACAGAGTATGGTAAGCATGGTATTCCTTTATCTCCTGACTTCAAAGAGCTATTGATTCTGCTGTTTGCTGACGATGTGGCGCTCGTGGCGTCCACTGTTATAGGTCTTCAGACACAGCTGAACGTTTTGAGTAAAACAGCTAAGAAACTTGATTTAATAGTGAATCTGGAAAAATCCAAAGTTATTGTGTTTAGAAATGGCGGTTATATTGCTTCAAAAGAAAAATGGTTTTATGATAGTATGCAACTAGAGATCGTTAATCAATATAAATATTTAGGTGCTATATTCTCCACTGGCCTTACTTTTTCTCATTGCCTTGAGGATTTAGCATCCAGGGCAAAACATCAGGTCATTATTATATTGAAACTTCTGTGGAAATATCAGAGTGTGGCCCCAAAATTATTTTTCAAACTTTTTGATTGTCAGATTCAGCCAATCCTTACTTATGGCGCTGAAGTATGGGGCTTAACTACAAACATCTCGGCTATAGAAAAAATACATTTGTTTGCACTCAAGAGATTCCTGAATGTTTCTATAAAAGCGCCTAATGCCTTGGTTTATGGAGAAACTGGTAGGTTTCCACTTTATATAAACATTTATACTAAATGCGTGAAGTATTGGATACATGTCGTTAATATGCCTGACAATCGTCTTCCAAAAAAAGCGTATAAAATGTTATATGATTTACATTGCCGGGGTAAAAACAATTGGGTTACATCAGTCTGCCTCACATTAAATCGTTACGGTTTTGGATATGTATGGGAAAAATCAAGGAGTTCCCAACGTAAAAGTTTTCCTTTCAAAATTCAAAAGTCGGCTAATCGATTGTCATTTACAAGAATGGTATAGCCACATAGAATCCAAGGACCGATTTCTCTTATATTCTTCTTTTGAGCAGTTTTGGGAAATGCCAAATTATCTATTCACTGTAAACAACGTGAGCAGTCGCAAAAACTTGATACGGTTCAGACTTGGTGTATCCTGTTTGAACACACACAGACTGCGGTATTCGAGCGTCCCCCGTGAAGCACTGTGCTGTCCGTTCTGCCCGTGCGAGTTGGAATCCGAATACCATTTTCTGATAGTATGTCCTAAATACAAAGTTATTCGCGAGCGTTACATACCTTTCAAGTTTTATAGACGACCATCGGCTTTCAAGATGTCGTTACTGCTCGCTAACGGAAAAATCTGTAATGCTGTGGCTACATTCATAACAAAAGCTCTTGAGGTCAGATGTGGACAGACTGATGTGACTTAGAACCATTGTTCCTGCATGCACCGTCCAAGTTGCCTTAGTAATATCACACCGATAGCGTGTGATTGAGTGTGTGTGTGTGTGTGTGTGTGTGTGTGTGTGTGTGTGTGTGTGTGTGTGAGAGAGAGAGAGAGAGAGAGGGGAGAGAGAGAGAGAGAGAGAGAGAGAGAGAGAGAGAGAGAGAGAAGAACATGGTCAACGATCGTTGATTATGTTCGCGAGATTTATTGTGTAGTTTGTGTGCTTATGCATATACTGTATTTGACGATGTATTGATTCTTTCCTTACTTATTTCATTTGCGATCAGTTTGATTTTGTTTCTACCCCCTCCCTCTGTTCCCATTGACACGGGCATGTGGCCTAGTTCAATTAAAACATTTGTCTTGTCTCTCTCTTTGTGTGTGTGTGTGTGTGTGTGTGGGGTGTGTGTGTGTGTGTGTGTGCGTGCGTGCGCGCGCGTGTGTGTGAGTGTGTGTGTGCGCGCGCGCGTGGGTCTGTGTGTTGTACGTTTAATGGTCGGCTGACAGAATGAATTCTCTCTCTCTCTCTCTCTCTCTCTCTCTCTCTCTCTGACAATGTCTTGGCCGTCCTGTCTCGCTCCACCGCCTTTTGTCATGTTCCTTTCCCGTTGTTCTCTTTCCATGGCTAATTTCCCTTTATTCTCAACGTTTTGTTCATAGGGGCGTCGTCATCCTTCAGCGTTGTCGGATGTCACGAGTTTGTCACGAGGCCTATGACGGCTGACCCATCTAGGGTGGTGGAATTATTCATTTATTAATTGTCGTCGTTGTTGTCGTGTATCCGTCCCTTAATGTGACTTGTGGTGTGGTTGCACCTTAATGTAGTTCAGCTCAGGTTAGGTTTACTTTCTCTCTCTCTCTCTCTCTCTAATTTCACTGCCGTGCAATTCATCCTGCAGGTTCACGGGTGGCTGGCACTTTTCTTTTGAACTGGCTGTCTCTATCGGCCTCTCACCTGTCTTTTTACCTGCCGCACGTGCATCATTCCTCTTAGGCTTGGGGTATTCTCACTGTGACGTAGGGTGGCATGTTGGCTGCCATCGGTTAGGCAGGTTTTCTCTTCACTC
>CM031611.1:38123327-38125827 GCA_018398815.1 Conus ventricosus | reverse complement strand
TCGAGCTCGGGCTATCCTCTTCATCTTTGATGATTACTGTCACCTTCCAACAATTGCCCGTCAACTTCGGCCTACTTCACGGACGTCGAAGAGCTTCGCTAGTTGAGGGTCAGGTGCTAATTGCTCAATTATCCTCTTCATTGCCATGCTCGCAGTCATCGTTTAAAAGCGCTTAAAGCCTTCCATGAGAGGTTCCGCTCACTTCACGCTCTGTGCGTGTGTGTGTGTGTGCGTGTGTGTGTGTGTGTGTGTTGTGTGTGAAGTTGCAAATGGCAATCCCGTGCGAATTGCAATCGCTCCTGGCGAAATGGTGATACTGATTTGCGCCAAAGTTAGTCAGCACGGATTACTTGCACAGGTACAATTTGATACTACACCCGTGTAAACGACCGCTGTAGTTGGCACCAGGACAATTGCCGATCGCCCCAGACTTTCAAACAAAATAGTTCCCGGTGTGTGTGTGTGTGTGTGTGTGTGTGTGTGTGTGCGTGCGTGCGTCCGTGGGTGCGTGCGTGCGTGCGTGCGTGTGTGTGTGGTGTGTGTGTGTGTGTGTGTGTGGTGTGTGTGTGTGTTTTGTTGGGGTGCGTGTGCGCGTGCATATTAGAAACGACAAAGAAAACACCATATCAGTTTGGACAAGTGCTATAAACACTTTGTGCTGCCCTGAAACAAAGAATCATCGATAAAAAAACTTTGCCAAACAATCCTTAAAAATCGAAAGGCTTCTTTAAAATACTACCCATGTTTGAAACAGGAGCAACCCTGTTACAAGATTAAGTTACACTAATGCAGGACCAGTCTACTATATGATCATAACAGACCGAACCAATACACCACCAGTATATGCCGCTAGAGAAGGAGAGTGCATTAACTCGGAGTTCATTTGTACTGCTACAGAATAGTACTTATGTGATGCAAAGCCAAAATGTCACCAATACAATATGAAGCTCGACCTGCTGGTACCGGACCAGTCTGTGTCACGGAAGGAACATATTAAACATCTGCTGTGACAGGCTCAATCTTTGCGGTACCAGACTACTACACCACAGGAGCAATGAATGAAAGGGCGGGACCCGCCTGTGTCGGTACAGGACCAGCCTGCGTCGGTACATGACTAGCCTGCGTTGGTATAGGACTAGCCTGTGTTGGTACAGGACCACCATGCGCCGGAATAAGGACCAGCCTGTGTCGTTCAGGACCAGCCGGTGTCGGTACATGACTAGCCTGTGCCGGAACAGGACTAGCCTCTCTCGGTACAGAACCAGCCTGTGTCGGTACAGGACCAGCGGGTGCAATCACGTGACAGGTTGACGTCATTTTGTAACTCGTTTGTTTGCTTAGGATGGTTTTGTTTCTGTATTCCTCATCTCTCCCACTTCTATCATCAATATGTAACTGCTAATTCATTTAAATTGTTTCCTTTTACATTTTGTTTCACTGTCCCGTCTGCTGTGCCATCTTAGTGGCATTGCACCCACGCCACTCATTCTAAAACCATCTTCCAGAACCACAGTCTTTTTTTTTCTTTTTCTTTTCTTCTTTTTTTTTTACACTTATCAAGCGTTCTCCACGTCATAAAGTAGCCATCTTTCGTCTTCCATTGACACAATCATTTTTTTTTTTTTTTTTTTACTTGAAGCTCGCATGCTAAAGTGTGTGTGTGTGTGTGTGTGTGTGTGTGTGTGTGTGTGTGTGTGTGTGTGTGTGTGTGTGTGTGTGTGTGTGTGTGTGCGTGCGTGCTTGTGCACGTGCGTGCGTGCGTGAGTGTGTGTACGTGCGTGCGTGCGTGTGTGTGTGTGAGATTGTGTGTGTGTGTGTGTGTGTGTGTGTGTGTGTGAGAGAAGGTAAATATGCGGTTCACGACCACCCATCTTATTTTGCATGAAAACCCCCCTTTTCACATCTAAATCACGTCCATCACATGTCAATTTTGGCTAAAATTAACACCTGTTTTTTTAAACAAAATTAACGCCCCAAAACCTCTAAAATTCGACCAAATCGTTAATTTAAAACGGGGGCTTACGTGCTAGATAAGATAGGGTGATTGTGAACCCGCATATTTACCTTCTCTCCGAGAACATAAGAATTAACTAAACATTTAACATTTATATGGTCTGACTGTCCTACCCAGACTTGCCCTGCTGTTGTTACGTGATACTGCAAAACCGATAAAGTGCAATTACTCTCCTGACATCGAACTGCCACACCCAGACTGGTCCTGCTGTTGTTACTTGTTACGCGACACCGCAAAACCGGTAAAGTGCAATTACTGCCTGACAGCACACCACTGCAATGCGACAATTAGTATTCATCGCGCGATGCACGCCGACCAATCGGAAGGAGGTATGACGTCATTTTTGGTCGACGTTCGCAGACCCAGCAGTCTGCCTTTACCGGACCACTGGAGGTTGTGTGTGTGCGGCGCAGCATTTCGTGATGAATTGTTTTACCAGAATATAGTCTCAAGACCTTTCTTCGAATTGGCCATTTGAAAAAACCG
>CM031611.1:38120599-38123227 GCA_018398815.1 Conus ventricosus | reverse complement strand
AAAGAAAAGAGAGAGAGAAAGAGAGAGAGAAAGAAAGTGCTTGTGTGTTAGTGTTCGTGTAGTGGTGTGTGTGTGTGTGTGTGTGTGTGTGTGTGTGTGTGTGTGTGTGTGTGTGTGTGTGTGTGATGTGTGTGTGTGCCCGCCTCTCTGTCTGTCTGTCTCTCTGTCTCTGTCTGTCTGTCTGTCTGTCTGTTCTGAGGGCAACTTAACCTTAGGGTTTTCTCTCTCTCCCAACGCTGTAATTAACATACCGCGAAGTAATCGGATAGCCTGGTGCACCCACCGTGTATATGGGCGCGTTCAGCCACAACTGCTTTTCCCTGCGTTACTCTATGGGAATGTGTTCAGTCCTGGCTACTTTCCTCTACGCTACTCTATGAAAACTTTAGTAAATTAGTATTGAAAACGGACAACCGTACACAGTATGTTTGTTTGTAGGGTCGTTATTTTTTAGTTACTTGTCAGAGAACAGGAATATGCCGACTCTACGTCACTTTCGCCCGAAAACTGGGTGAGGGCGAAAGTGGCGTAGAGTCGGCATATTCCTGTTCTCTCGGCTATTCTCCACATGGACAACAACGGATGAGTCATTTTTCGTTCTTTTTTTTTTTCGTTTTTGGTTCTTTGTTTGTACTGTCCCAAATGTTAAATGTGATTTATTTTTTCGCCTGAAGAAGACCCAAGTGGTTGAAATGCATCGTGTCTTGTCATGTGCTTTGTTTGTCAGTGTCATTGGCGGTAAGAAACAACCTCTATAAATTCTGCTTCGTTTGCCGCCATCAGTCACTCCATTTTGAAATCTTTAACGATGTTTAAAAGTTCATTGGACAATTTTTAAAAACCACCGTATTAATTACATCGCTATGGACTCCTCAACAAAGCCGGAAAAAAACAAAAACAAAAAAACATTTTAAACTAACACCATCACACCCCAGCACACCTACCGTGTTTAGATAGCTTTCGAGCTTTAGATGAAAACATATATTAGTCTGGAAATAAACTCTTCTTTTTCACCATCTATAAAAGTCGCAGTCAGACACACAAAATCGTGCTTTTGTATGAAAGTAACGAATGCTTTATGCGCTAATTTTGACTGCAAACCACATTATAATTACGAAATGAGATGTGTGACTGAATTGTTTGCTTTTCATGTTGCACAAACAGGGGAGTCGTTGCAACTCTACTCTGAGCGTCTCATTTTCCATGTGCCCTGCCTAATCCCTATTCATTATTATTGTTCGCTGATGCTTCTGCGGAGGAAAGCTCTCTATGATCGCTTTCATCCCTGCTGTAGATGCTGTCTGTCCGCCCAATTTTAAACGCGTCCCTGACGCTGGTCTGGCTTAGTGAGCGCTGCTGCGTTGTCCGGGAGCGTAAAGCGCGGCTTTCATGATGTTCTCTGGACCGGTTTTGTTTGGTGACCTGTCTAGTTCTAGGGCGTGATTGACGCGAGGCAGACTGTGGAGTAGAATCTGCCCTTTCCTTCACCTCCTGTTCTGGATCAGACAGTTCTTGCGGACAGTCTTTTGGGTCGTTCATTTGCTCACCATGATACTCAACCATTAGTTGTTTAATACGCAGGTCCTGGTTCGGTGCATGTACAGGTTGTTGGTCATACATGTTTTGTAGTTCAGTTTGAAGCTGGTCTGTTTGAACATTTATGTTCTTGAGGTGGCTGAATGTAATCTTGTTGAACAGCATGTTTTCCATGGCCTTGATTATCACCCCCCCCCCCCCCCCTGCCCACTGTCATCTTGGTTTTTAAAAAAAATTATGATGTTGACACTGCTGTTCTTCCATATTCGGAGTCACATTGTTCCCTTCTTCTGTTGCTTCATTTGCTGGCGTTCGTGTTGCTGTACTGATTGTTGTGGTTGACTTTGCCGGGATCGTTCCTCATTTCTTACAGAGACTTGTTCTTTGCTCTGAAGGCAGTGTTTGTTTGCTCGACTTGATTTCTCCGCTGCTTTTCGGGTTGGTGGTTTTGTGTTGCCTTTCCCCTTGCTGTGTTTTGCTGAATTTTGTTCACAAGGTTAGGTGACCGACGTGGGATGGGCAAGGCCCTGGATTCATAGAATGTCTCCAAGAGTGTCAGTGGCGACGTTTCCTCCCTCTGCGCCAGGTTGTGCCTGTTCAAAAGTGGGGGCCATTGAACTGAATCTAGTAGAGGGGGGTGGTCGATTCCTTGCTGTCTCTGGTTTGCAAGACAACTGCAAATAGTTAAAAATTGTCACGATATCCTCCATGTCACTCACCTTTTCTTTGTTTTTCCAAGGAACCTATTCATGCACTCCAAAGAACTTCAAATTCTTTTCTAGCTTGGATTCGTCTTTTTTTTCCACTTTCACCTCAATCTCACAAAGTCTGTCCTCCAAGTAAACACTGTATTGCTGTAGTTTGCTGATGTCGCGCCTGTTGTCTTTGATATCTTTTCTGGATTCGAACACATCATTTTCGAGTTTCTGGAGAGAATGTTGAAGCTTGTTACAATTTTCAGAGATTTGTTGACTGAGGTAAGCCCCCTGTACATGAAGGCTGTGTATGATCTCAACACCTCTTGTTTCAACCGTTGCTGCGACACGGGAAGAAAATCAGTGCGTGCAAAGCCACTGACATTCATACAGCACT
>CM031611.1:38105599-38115599 GCA_018398815.1 Conus ventricosus | reverse complement strand
TAAGTGAACAAATGTATAAGCAAATTAAGGAATCAATAAATGGCTGACTGATTGACTAGCTGACTAAATGAATGAATGAATGAATGAATGAATGAATGAATGAATGAATGAATGACTGGGATACCGACTGACTGACCGACTGACTGAATGAATGAATGAAAGAATGGATGAATGAATGATTGAATAAACGAGTAGATGAATAAAAGAAAAGTTTGTAACCTTTCGTCTTGTTAAAAAGACTTGCATACTTCACTACTCTCTAGCACCAAACGTTTATGATGATCTCCAACGGATTAAAATGAGACAAGTAATTCCAAGCACAGGGATTCAGACTCTGTAATCTTTCACATAAAAGCTCACATGCTATATTCAAGGTCAACAGGGCTTGATGTGACTTTGTCCCATTGACTTCACAAACCAGCTGCGTCCCATCATGCTGTCTGGTCAGAAACTGGGTGGGTAGCAACAGTTCCTTGACATCATCTCTACCAGTCTCCACAGTAATGTCACCGTAGCTCCAGATCAAATTTCCAGCAGGGTGGCCTAAGTAATCAACGCTACAAGCGCAGGTGCTCGTGCCATTCTCTGGGATGTAGTCCTGGTCAGTGCAGTTGAGAGTTGGCTGGGCGGGTCGAACTGAATGGAAGAGCAAGTGCGTGGAAACACCACAGCTAATACAAGATGTGGGTAAGAATGTAAAAACGTTAAAAACAAGAACACGAAATGCTTTGTCTCCTGCATTATGTCCTTTCTTCTATATATTCTCTTAAGCTGCACTGAACAAAAATCTATTATCGCCGTTTTCTTCCTTTTTTAATAGTATCAGAGCACATTGTTGTATAGACAACGAATTAGAAACATCAGCAAATCAAGGACGATGAACATAAAAGGGATAAACATCGAAACACAAATGTTAGAACTCATCTCTATTTGTTCAACTTGTGAATACTCTAAAGTATGCATGGATTGACTGTGTTACCCTGGCCCCTTCCTAACTTGTAGCTGCCAGCATGAAATGAATAACATTAATTGATTTTGGCAGGAACAACTAATTGTGCCAACTTCATGACGATGCTTTTACTTCAGTTATCTTTCTGTCATATGTATTTAGACAGATTCACTTAAACAAGACAGTGTTTCTAAACAAAGTTTTTAGACATTCTAACAAGCACATTAGAGAGAGAGAGAGAGATAGAGAGAGAGGAGGAGAGAGAGAGAGAGAGAGAGAGAGAGAGAGAGAGCAGACAGAGACAGACAGACAGACAGACAGAGCAGACAGAGAGAGAAAAGAGAGAGAGAGAGAGAGAGAGAGAGAGAGAGAGAGAGAGAGAGAGAGAGAGAGAGAGAGAGAGAGAGAGAGAGAGACCGACTTGCCAGACAAACAGAAATACTGACAGATAGACAGATGTGCAAGCAGGAAAAGAGTCAGACAGAAAGACAGGCAGATTGAAATACACACACACACACACACACACACACACACACACACACACACACATACACACACACACACACACACCACACACACACACACCACACACACACACACACACACACACACACACACACCACGCACGCACGCACGCACGCACGCACGCACGCACGCACGCACGCACGCACGCACGCACCACACACACACACACACACACACACACACACACACACACACATTATGGATATACAATACTTAACTAACCTCTCACTATTGATTTAGTATTCTCTGCACTTTGATGGGCGTTTCTATCGTTTGTTACTTGACATTTCACCATCGTCCCTGCCAGGTCACCAATAGATTGGTATGCAGTGCACGTGAAATCATCTGACTGGCATGGCCCTTCCCACTGCACCATATCTGGACTCAGTGGGTTCATTCCAGTCACTCTGCAGTAAAAGATGGACCGAAATGTGTCCGTGTTGACGTCATACTGCATGTACTCTTCCACGTCCACCTTGTCTGGTCCATCTGCATGAAGATGTTAATACATGTGTATACATGTGTTTGCTACGCATTGCACAATGATATTACTTCCTAAAAAATAAAACTATCTGGTGTAAATGAAGTCCAATTTTAATATAACCTCAAATATATTTCTTTCTGGCTACTTTTCTTTTCAATCTACAATTTTAGATGTACTCATTTACAGAGTAATTGCTCAGACTAAGCAAGTCTAAATGAATACAACCAAGTTTTGCGGTGGTATCATATCAAAAGGATAGTGCCATGCTCTCAAATAATCAAAACTGTCGTCATATTTCTGTGGATTCCTCTTTATTTGCTTTGGAAAACATAAGTATAGTCGCGTGATCTGAATCGAGTTCACTCAGTCAGCACCAGCATCGCTGAGGAAGACGGCTGGATGGCTGGCGCACCAGCATCGCTAAGGAAGACGGCTGGATGGCTGTCGAAAGCTACGAGTGAGTAGAGCAGTTTCTTTTGTTGGGAGACTAGGTCTAACTCCAGCTCCAGGTAGCAATAAGTATAGTTCTACTGCTAGGTGGGCTTGTTGAGGATAAACCTATTGCTCTGAAACGCATGCCTGGGGTCGCCATATTCAAGGATTCTTTCCAGTCTTTATTGAAAATCAATGCAGCATAGAATGTGCCTTCTCTCTGGGGTTTGAATAGCTTGGAATGTTCACAAAATATTGTGTATGTACATATAGGCTACCAATAAAGATGCCTTTTCTTACGTTCAATTTGGTATGAATGATTGATTGAAGGAATGAATAAATATAACTAAACTAATGGCTAGATAAATACGTTTCTATACAAATAAACAATAAATAGATATATAATTATACAAAGAAACAAGTAGACCCTTGAATGAATATGAAAATGAAAACTAAATATATAAATAAGTAAACAAATAAAAAAATAAACAGATAGATTTATAAATAAGAAATAACGAGAAGAAACAAACAAACAAAAACCACATAACCACATCAATCAACTACTAAGTACAGTAAATAGATAGATAAATAAATAGATTAGCAAATAAGCAACTAACCAGCTAACTAGCTAGCTAACTAACTAGCCATTTAATTAAATTAATAAAAACATTAATTTATCAATACTAAATAAACGATTGAAAATTCAATAAATGAAAATGTAAATAAAACAGTGAATCAATAAAGCAGAGATATACAAAACCGGCAGGGAAAATGTGGGGCAGGAACCATATAGAGATTACATTATGGGACTATTTTAATTTAGTACACATTCCAAAGTGATATAAATCACATTGAACAGGTATGAAGAACAAAGACTCCCACGCTGAAGATTCTGATAACTATACACTGTTCAGAACGAAGATGTGCACAGAGGAATACAATACTGTAGGGCACGTTTTGAATGCAGCATTGATAGTGAGATAAAAGGAAACACACACACACACACACACACACCACACACACACACACACTACACACACACACACACACACACACACATTAAAACCATCTATGTCTGTCTATCTATTATTCTGTCTGTCTGTCTATCTATCTATCTATCTTCTATCTATCTATCTATCTATCTATCTATATATCTATCTTTCTATCTATCTATCCATCTATTTATCTATGTATGTATGTATGTATGTATGTATCTATCTATCTGGCTGGCTGTCTGTATATCTATCTATCTGTCTATTTACCAATATACAGAAAAGCTCACATGCTATATTCAAGGTCAGCAGGGCTTGATGTGACTCTGTCCCATTGACTTCACAAACCAGCTGCGTCCCGTCATGCTGTCTGGTCAGAAACTGGGTGGGTAGCAACAGTTCCTTGACGCCATTCCACCAGTCTCCACAGTAATGCTACTTTGCAACCAGACCAGATTTCCAGCAGGGTGGGGGAAGTAATCAACGCTACAAGCGCAGGTGCTCGTGCCATTCTCTGGGATGTAGTCCAAGTCAGTGCAGTTGAGAGTTGGCTGGGCGGGCTGAACTGAATGGGGAAAGAAAAAAACAAAAAATCAATGGAAATATCACAGCCCATACCAGGAGTGGCAAAGAGTGTGAAAGCGTTAAGAAAACGAACACGGGAGACTCTGATCCCTGTGTTCTGTCCTTCCTTTATATAAACAGTGCATAACATTTGAATGGAGGAAAATGTAAATACATTTCACTTACGCTGCACCTATCAACAATCTGTTGTCATTGTTTTCTCCTTTTTTTGATAGTCAGAGAGCACATTCTTGTATAGACATAGCCAAGTGAAAACATCAGCCAGCATATCAAGAAAATTAAACATGCAAGCAGTCAGTACAGCAAATTCATTCCAGGAGAAAAAGTTGGACCTCATCTCCATTCGTTCGATTTGTGAATGGTCTAAGTGATGTATGCTTCGACTGTGGTACCCCAAAGTCTTCAGAACTAGTAGCTGCCAGCATACAATCTTGGCAGGATGAATGATTCGTGCCATCTTTATTACTATGGTTTTCTTCAATTATATATCGACCGTATGTATTCAGGCAAATTCGCTACAACAAGACATTGTTTTTTTAACAAAGTTTTTAGACGATCAAACAAGCACATTATTCCTAAATTTTAACATGATAAGAGAGAGAGAGAGAGAGAGAGAGAGGAGAGAGAGAGAGAGAGAGAGAGAGAGAGAGAGAGAGAGAGAGAGAGAGAGAGAGAGAGAGAGAGAGAGAGAGAGAGAGAGAGAGAGAGAGAGAGAGAGAGAGAGAGAGAGAGAGAGAGAGAGAGAGAGATACCGACAATCAGACAACCGGAAATACTGACAGCCAGACAGACGTATGCAGGAAGACGGTTAGACAGAAAGATAGGTAGACACACACACACACACACGCACACACACACACACCACACACACACACACACACCACACACACACACACACACACACCGCACGCACGCACGCACGCACGCACGCACGCACGCACGCACCACGACACGCACACACACACACACACACACACACACACTACGCACACACATGCACGCACTTAGACACGACATATTACGCTAACCTCCTTATTGATGTAGTATCTCTGCACTTTGATGGCGTTCTATCGTTTGTGACTTGACATTTCACCATCTTCCCTGCAGGTCACCAACAGATGGTCTGCATGCACGTGAAATCGTCTGACTGCATGGCCCTTCCCACTGCACCATATCTGACTCAGTGGGTTTATTCCAGTCACTCTGCAGTAAGATGTACCGAAATGTGTCGTGTTGGTCATACTGCATGTACTTCCTCCACGTCCACTTGTTGGTCATCTGCATGAAGATGTTAATACATGTATATACCTGTGTTTGATACTCATTGCACAATGATACTACTTCCGAAAAGCAAAACTGATTGATGTAAATGAAGTCCACCATCAGCGTAACTCTCAAACATTTTCTTTATGGCTATTGTTCTTTTCCTTCTGCAATTTTAGTTGTACTCCTCTACAGATTCATTGATCAAACAAAGCAAGTATAAATGGAACCCAACCAGGTTTTGTGGTGGTATCGTATCAATAGTAAAGTGACATACTCTAAATAATAATACCTGTTATTACATTTCTGTGCATACCTCTTTATTGGATAACATAAGCTTATATCTATTATTAGGCGCGCTTGTTGCGGATAGTTATTACTCTCAAACGCATGTCTGGGGTCGCCATATTTAAGGATTATTTACAGCCTTTATTGACAATCAATGTGCACACTGAATGTGTCCTCTCTGTGGAGGTTGAATAGCTTGGAGTTTGCAAGGAATGCCACCTCTATATTTGCTATACATAAAGATGCCTTTTCCCAATGTTCAATTCAGTACAACGATTGAATGAATGAAAAACGATAACTAAGCTAATCGCTAGCTAAATACGTAAGTATACAAATAAAAGAATAAATAGAAAAATGAAGAAACAAACAAGCAGATAAAAGGAATAGATGGGAAATTTGACAGTAAATAAATAAAGAAATAATGACGGAAGAAATACGAACGAGAAAAAACAAATTCAAAACACATAACTAATTACATCACAACATAACTCAGTAAACGAATAGGTAAAGAAATAGATAGGCAGCTAACTAACTAACTGATAACTAAAAACAAATAGATAAATCAGTAAATAAAAAACACAAATAAATAGACGCACAAACAAATGAAAATTAAATACAGAAAGAAAGAAACGAACAAACATGTGAAATTGAATAAATGAATACTGAAGTAAAACAATGAATACATGAAGCAGAAGCATACCAAAACCTGCAGGGTAAATGTGGAGAAGGAACCACCGAAAGATTACATTTTGGGACCATTTCAATTTAGTACACCTTCAAACGTGGCATAAGTCACATCGAACAGGTATGAAGAACAAACATCCCTTGATGAGGATTTCGATAACTGTACACCTTTCAGAATGAAGATGTGCACACAGGGATTAAACAAAGTATGTGGGGCAGGTTTTCAATGCAGTATTGATAGTGAGATAAAAGAACACACACACACACACACACACACACACACACACACACACACACACACACACACGATATTTGTCTGTCAATCTATCTGTCTATCTATTTATCTATCTGTCTATCGATCTGTCTGTCTGTCTGTTTATCCATCTGTCCATCTATGCGTCTGTTTATCTGTATGTCTATCTATTTGTCTGTCTGTTCGTCTGTTTGTCTGCCTGTTTGTCTGTCTCTCCATCTCTGTCTGTCTGTCTGTGTGTGTGTCTGTCTTTCTGACTCTTTTCTATATACTGATCTATATATCTATCTATATACATACTTATAATATACATACATTCATGCATAAGATCGAATCAAGCATGGAAAGAAAGAAAAAGAGAGATAATAATGGAAAAGAAAGTTGAGTTGTTGGAAGAGAGTCGAGAGTGAAGGTTAGTGGATTAGGAAATTTAGGACGAGTTTGATATATGTAATGTTTATTTTACATCTCCATAATCTTGATTCCCCTTTTTCTGCATTGTCCGATTTCGTAGCCTGGATAATGATGTCACAAGCCTCTTTGTGTTTTTCAATATTCATTTTCTCTTTGTTTTCAGAACCTTTCAGTGTCAAAAGAATTACCCTTTCCGCATACTTTCACATGGACCAACCGAGATAATGTGTTTATGGACCATTACATTGAAACAACGCCATTAGCATCCCCATGAAATAACAGGCAACACGTGTTACACTCACAAGTCACAAGATAACCTATACTCAAGAAGGATGGCCATGGGTTTCTGTCAGTTTCGAATACCACTCCATAACCTTTCATGTTGATGAACTGACTTGCACACTTGACTACTCTGTATTTCCAAATTAATATGATGGTCTTCAGCATATTACAGTGTGCTAAGTAATACAAGCAGAAGGATTCAGAATGTGTACTCTAGAAATGAAAAAGCTCACATGCTATATTCAAGGTCAACAGGGCTTGATGTGACTCTGTCCCATTGACTTCACAAACCAGCTGCGACCCGTCATGCTGTCTGGTCAGAAACTGGGTGGGCAACAACAGTTCCTTGACACCATCTTCACCAGTCTCTACAGTAGTGTGACCTTGCCTCCAGATCAAATTTCCAGCAGGGTGGCGGAGGTAATCAACGCTACAAGCGCAGGTGCTCGTGCCATTCTCTGGGATGTAGTCCAGGTCAGTGCAGTTGAGAGTTGGCAGGGCGGGTTGAACTGAATGGGAAAAAACAAATGAATGGAAATATCATAGCCAATACAAGGGGTTCCTAAGAGTGTGAAAACGTTAAAAAAAAGAACACAGGAGTGTTTGTTCCCTGCGTTCTGTCCTTCTTTTATATAAAAGGGGCGTGAAAGTTGGATTGAGGAGAATGTAAATACATTTCACTTAACCTGCACCAATCAGCATTCAAGCAGTCAGGTACAGCAAATTTATTCCAGGATAAAAGTTAGAAGCCATCTCCATTTGATCCACCAGTGAATCGTCTATATGATGTATGCTTCGACTGTGGTACCCTAAAGTCTTCAGAACTAGTAGCTGGCAGCTTAAAATGCAGCATATAATCTTGGCAGGAACAATGATTCGTGCAATCTCCATTACTACGCTTTACTTCAGTCACCTTTTGCCCATAGACAGATTAACTACAACGAGACCTTGTTTTTTTAACAAAGCTTTTCGACATTCAGACAAGCACTTTATTCCTTATATTCAACATTATAATGAAGAGAGAGAGAGAGAGAGAGAGAGAGAGAGAGAGAGAGAGAGGAGAGAAGAGAGAGGAGAGAGAGAGGAGAGAGAGAGAGAGAGAGAGAGAGAGAGAGAGAAGAGGAGAGAGGAGAGAGAGGGGAGAGGGGAAAAGAGAGAGAGAGATACCGACAACCAGACAAACAGAAACTGACAATCAGACGGGTATGGAGGAAGACAGAAATTAGGTTGGTAGAGACATGCTCACTCACCCACACACACACACACACACACACACACACACACACACACACACACACACACACACACACACACACACACACATACACACACGTGCATATGTATAGACATTATTTAAGCTAACCTCTCACTATTGATTTAGTATTCTCTGCACTTTGATTGGCGTTTCTATCGTTTGTGACTTGACATTTCACCATCTTCCCTGCCAGGTCACCAATAGATTGGTCTGCAGTGCACGTGAAATCATCTGAATGGCATGGCCCTTCCCACTGCACCATATCTGGACTCAGTGGGTTCATTCCAGTCACTCTGCAGTAAAAGATGTACCGAAATGTGTCCGTGTTGACGTCATACTGCATGTACTCTTCCACGTCCACCTTGTCTGGTCCATCTGCATGAAGATGTTAATACATGTCTGTGTTTGATACTAATTGCACAATGAAACTACTTCAGCAAAATAAAACTATTTGATGTAAATGAAGTCCAACTTTGATATGACTCTCAAATACATTTCTTTCTGGCTACGTTTCTTTTCATTCTACAATTTTAGATGTACTCATTTACAGAGTCATTCCTTAGACAAAGCGAGTCTAAATGGAACACAATCAAGTTTTGCCGTGGTATCATATCAAAAGGATAGTGCCATGCTCTCAAATAATCAAAACTGTCGTCATATTTCTGTGGATTCCTCTTTATTTGCTTTGGAAAACATAAGTATAGTCGCGTGATCTGAATCGAGTTCACTCAGTCAGCACCAGCATCGCTGAGGAAGATGGCTGGATGGCTGTCGAAAGCTACGAGTGAGTAGAGCAGTTTGTTTTGTTGGGAGACTAGGTCTAACTCCAGGTAGCAATAAGTATAGTTCTACTGTTAGGTGGGCTTGTTGAGGATAAACCTATTGCTCTGAAACGCATGCCTGGGGTCGCCATATTCAAGGATTCTTTACAGTGTTTATTGCAAATCAATGCAGACATGGAATGTCTCTTCTCTTTGGGGTTTAAATAGCTTGGAATTTGCAAGAAAATTGTGCATGTACATATAGGCTACCAATAAAGATGCCTTTTCTTATATTCAATTTGGTATGAATGATTGATTGAAGGAATAAATATAACTAAACTAATGGCTGGATAACTACTTTTCTATACAAATAAAACAAAAAATAGATATATAATTACACAAAGAAACAAGGAGACCCTTGAATGAATATGAAAATTAAAACTAAATATATAAATAAGTAAATAAAAAAAATTAATAAATAAACAGATAGATCAACAAATAAGAAATAACGAGAAGAAACAAAAAAAAAAACATAACCACATCAATCACTACACAACACAATACATGGATAGATAAATAAATAGATTAGTAAATAAGCAACTAACAAATTAACTAGCTAACCAACTAAGTAACTAACTAACCATTTGATTAAATGAATGAATACATTTATAAATCAATAATAAATAATAAAACAATTGAAATTCAACAAATGAAAATGTAAATAAAACAACGAATCCAAATAGCAGAGATATACCAAAACCGACAGGGAAAATGTGGGGTAGGAACCATAGAGAGATTACATTATGGGACCATTTCAATTTAGTACATCTTCC
>CM031611.1:38038099-38100599 GCA_018398815.1 Conus ventricosus | reverse complement strand
CACACTGTATGACCGAAATAATCTTTCAGACGACGCATTTTTCGGGTCGAGAATATGCGCTCAGCCAAAACACCAAAAATCCGTGAATAATGCATGAAGTTTGGCCAGGCGCAGATTACACAGCAGTTTTGAATTGAGAAATCGGCACAGTGCACGTGCAAGGCCTGCCTATGTTGAACACTTTTCAATGACAATTTGCCTGCGGTGGGTATAAAATGACCGCTAATCGGGGCTGCAATAACCATGCCTCCAAGACGAAAACTGTCAACACTAGATCGCGGCCGGGCTCTGGGATGGCTCCAAGATGGCATTTCTGGAAGAGAGGTGGCAAGACGTCTGGGAGTGAGCCACTCAGTCATTCAACGCCTTCACCAGCGATACCAAGGCACTGGAAGAGCCGAGGAACGACCACGCTCAGGGCGGCCAAGAATCACCAACGGGCAAGACGATCGCTACTTGATGCTGACAGCAGTCCGCAGCAGAACCATCAATGCAACCACTCTGAGACAAGAGCTGAGAAGAACGACTAACATCAACGTAAGTCGCCAGACCGTCCGAGGTCGCCTTCACAGTTTCAACCTCCGCTCAAGAAGGCCCGCCGTCCGTCTCCCACTAACACAGCAGCATCGACAGGCCAGAAGGAGGTGGTGTCGACGTCATCAGCGATGGACGAGGCAGCAATGGAGCACCATCCTCTTCACCGATGAGTCAAGATTCTCCCTGTCCCGAAATGATGGCCGGGTACGTGTCTGGCGTCGTCCAGGGGAGAGGCTTGCTGATGGCTGTGTTCGTGAGCACGATCGCTATGGAGGCGGCTCCCTGATGGTATGGGGAGGCATCCACCTTCATGGCAGGACACCCCTTCACCTTGTGCCAGGCAGACTTACTGGCGTAAGGTACAGAGATGAAATCGTGAGGCCGTTGATTATCCCCACTCTGCAAGCCATGGGACCCGGTGCCACCCTCATGGACGACAACGCCACTCCACACCGCGCCCGTGTGGTGAACGACTACCTGAGGCAGCAGCAGGTTCCACGACTGGACTGGCCATCGCGTTCGCCTGATTTGAACCCTATTGAGAACTTTTGGGACCATCTGGAACGCCGCGTCCACGACAACCACCCTCCTCCTGTTGACCTCCACCAACTGTTCCAATTTCTGCTGCAGGAGTGGAACGCCATGCTCAACAGACCCTTGTGACTCTGATCCAGTCCATGAGGCCTAGATGCGTGGAATGTGTGGGTGCAAATGGTGGACATACGCACTACTGAAGCTTTTCAATAAACTTTCTTGTGAATTGTCAATTTTGTGATTTTCAAAAAGAGGGGTTATGATGTTTGATCCTTGATTTTGTCCAGAAAAATTGAATTGACACAATTGCAATGGCATGGACATGAAAGCTAAAGACATGAAAATAAAATACGGTATAAGCTGTTTTCCTGTGCGTTATGTCGTTTTATTTTGGTGAGAGTTTTTCTGTCTGGCCCTTAACTTTTTGTGACTAGCTTACTAGCTTCCGGCATTAAATGCATCATATAATCTTGGAAGGAACAATCATTCGTACCATCTTCATTACTATGCTTTACTTCAGTTATCGTTCGCCCCTTATGTGTTCAGACAGTTTCGCTACAACAAGACCTTTTTCTAGCAAACTTTTTAGACATTCAAAAATCACATTATTGAGAGGAGAGAGAGAGAGAGAGAGAGAGAGAGAGAGAGAGAGAGAGAGAGAGAGAGAGAGAGAGAGAGATACTATCATCATGGATGTCCGTCGTGGTCGACGATGACGTCAGTGACTCTGCAATGTGTGAGCGTAAGCCACAGCTGGACACACAGATACGTCCGCACTCTGGGCATGCGACAGCTTTCGTTGGGTCAGGTCTCCTCTCTTTGCGGGCTTGGTGCTTCTAGTCCAATTCCTGCAAACGCTTTTCTTCGAAGCTATTTACTCCTTTGTGGACAGCAAGTCGCCAGACACTGCGATCTGTGGCTAGTGTTTCCCAGCCCTGAAGCGGGATGCCACAGGAAGCCAGTGATACGTTCAGGTAGTCCTTGAAGCGTTTGAGTGGCCACCCAGTGTTTCTTGTTCCAGCTGCCAGCTCAGAGAAGAAAACCATTTTTGGAAGTCGCGCGTCGTCCATTCGTACCAATGCCCAACCTACTTCAGCTGCACTTTCATCATCAGCGCCTCGATACCAGACATCTTTGCTCTGCGAAGCACTTGTGTTGGAAATCCTGTCCTCCTAGGAGATGCCCATGATCTTACGCAGGCAGCGGAGGTGGATCTGATCCAGACTCTTCAGTTGTTTCCTGTACAGTGTCCAGGTCTCACAGCCGTAGACCAGCGAGGTGACAACGACTGCTCTGTAGACTGCCAGCTTGGCACTTAGAGTGATGCCACGCTCTCCCCACACTCTGTTCCAAAGCCTGCCGTAGGAAGCTCCTGCTTTTGCCAGTCTGTTCGACACTTCTTTATCCAAGCCACACGATGAAGACAAGCAGCTCCCCAAGTAGGTTAAGCTGTGAACTTTCTTCAGGGTCGTGTCCTCGATCAATGATCTTTGGTTCTAAGGAGAGAGGCCGGGTGCTGGCTGGAGCATCACTTCTGTCTTCTGCAGGCTGATCGTCAAGCCAAAGGCCTTTGCTGCTGCTGACAGGCAACTGGCAAGCTCTCGCAGGTCTGGTTCGTTGAGCGCTGCGAGTGCACAGTCATCGGCAAACAGGAAGGCTCTCACAAGGGCCTCAAGAACTTTTGTTCTGGCCTTGAGGCGCCTTAAGTCGAAGAAGCGGCCATCACATCTGTAGTGGACAGTGATCCCCACATTGGTACTGGAGAGAGCAGGGAACAGCATTGTGGCGAACATGAGTCTGAATAGAGTAGGTGCCAGGACACATCCTTGCTTCACTCCGTTGGACACGAGGAAGGGGTCAGATACAGTGCCGTTTTCCACTACACGAGCCATCATGCCGTCATGGAAGGATCGTATAATCTTGACAAATTTTGGTGGTCAGCCACGTTTGGACAGTGTAGCCCACAGACCCTCGCGACTGACTGTGTCGAAAGCCTTTGTCAGGTCCACAAAGAGGATGTAGAGGTTCTGATTCTGTTCCCCCCGCACTTCTCTTGCAGCTGGCGAACAGCGAAGATCATGCTCTCGGAGACAATATCGTCCAGCAAGTGGTGTATGATGCGATTCATGATGACACGGGCCATAATCTTTCCTGCTATGCTCAACAGTGAGATCCTCTGTGGTTGTCACACGATGCTCTGTCGCCCTTGTTCTTGTACAGATGGATGATGTTGGAATCCTTGAAGTCTTGTGGTGCTGCTCCCTCACCCCAGAACTGCTGCATCAGCTCAGTTAGCTTGTCGACTATGGCCTCTCCACCAACCTTGAAGATCTCAGGGGGAATGCCATCAGGGCCCGGTGCCTTTCCGATTTGGAGCTGCTTGATCGCCTTCTGGTTTTCGTCCTTAGTCGGTGGGTCGTCAAGCGATGTCAAAACTGGACGTGGGGCATGTCCCGGATCGCTTGCTGATCGATCTGAGATGGTCTATTCAGAAGCTGGCTGTAGTGGTCACACCACCGCTGTACAATATCACTCTTCTCAGTAAGCAGAGTGCCATCAGCTGTCCGTACAGGCGCCATGGCATTGGAGGAGGGGCCATACACAGACTTCAGGCCTGCAAAGAATTTCTTGGAGTTGTGCTCATCTGCGTACTGTTCTAACTCTGCAGCCTTCTCTTTCCACCATTTGTCCTCCATCTGTCTCAGCTCAGCCTGGACCTTGCCTCTGAGATGCTTGGGACGATCATGCTTGGCTGGTGATCCCTTGTCGTTGAGCCAGCTTGTGTGGCTTTGTGCGTCTGCTCTAGCAGCCGGCCAATCTCCATGTTGTTGCTGTCAAACCAGTCCCGGTGTTTCCTCTTTGGGTGCCCAAGAGACAGCCTGTCAGAGTCATAGACTGCGTTTCTGAAGTTTACCCAGGCTTTTTCTAAGTCAGTTTCATCTGGTAAACTATTGAGCTGGTTCGCAAGATCAGTCACGAAGGTTTCCCTTGTCATGGGATCATTCAGTTTCTGGACATCCAGCTTCTCCTTGATGTCAGCGTTCCGGCGTCTGTGGGTGCTAGCGATGGAGGAGAGCTTGCACCTCAGCAGCAGGTGGTCAGTCCAGCAGTCCACTCCCCTCATTGCTCTTGTGATGTGGTCATCCTAGATGTCACGCCGCCTAGTGATCAAATAGTCGATCAAGTGCCAGTGTCTGGAGCGAGGGTGCATCCAGGTGGCCTTGGGATGTCTGGCAGCTGGAACAGTGTGTTGGTGATGGTCAAACCAAACTCGGCGCAGAGTGTAAGAAGCAGCTGGCCATTTGAATTTTCCTGTACCACTCCATGCGGTCCGATGATATTCAGCCACGACTGGGAGTCGCTGCCCACACGAGCGTCGAAGTCCCCAAGAAGTAAAGCTTTCCATCCTTGGGATACTGCGTAGCAAGCTTGAGAGGCTCTGTTAGAACAGATCCTTCTGTTCTTGGGTGTAGGTCATGGTGGGGGCGTACACATTGATGAGTGCAGGTACTGTTTTCCTTGTAGAGGCAGTCTCATAGTCATCAGACGATCACCAATGCCCTTTGGGAGAGACTCTAGGTGCAGCAATATCAACTTTGTAACGTTTTAGTTCTTGGCCCACAAGTGCTTTCGACGCTCTGGTTTGTCGCTCCTTCTGTTGTCCATTAGAGTCCGGATGTTCCTGGATCCAACTCATAAAGTGCGCTTGTTCTATGTGGATGATCTTTTTGAATGAGTTCGACCGCGTTATTAGATGTCCGGTCAGCTGCGGTATGCTGACAGGATGGGTCGAGGCAAGCTTTCCTTAGGCCACCTTTTCTAGGCCACTCCCCATGAGGGGCGAGCAGTGCTATCCCTGAATAGATCTACTCCATCGCCAAGGTGGCTGCCGAAACCTACTGCTGCCCCGGTGAGTAGAGTGACGACCATCCTACCCTGACCGCCTGAGTGCAGGTCCGTGACTAGCAGCTCCCAGTGCCATCTCCCACCTTATTGTATGATAGATACCAACAACCAGACAAACAGAAATACTGAGAGCCAGTGACACGTGGATGCAGGGAGACATTTAGAAAGACAGGTAGATAGAGACATGTTCACACACACACACACACACACACACACACACACACACCACACACACACACACACACACACACACACACACACACACACACACACGCGGGCGCGCGCGCGCACACACGCACACACACACACACACACTCACACACACACACACACACACACACACACACACACACACACACACACACACACACACACACACACACACACACTTATGGATAGACAATATTTAAGCTAACCTCTCCTGATTGATTTAGTATCTTCTACACTTTGATTGGCGTTTCTGTCGTTTGTTACTTGACATTTCACCATCTTCCCTGCCAGGTCACCAATAGATTGGTCTGCAGTGCACGTGAAATCATCTGACTGGCATGGCCCTTCCCACTGCACCATATCTGGACTCAGTGGGTTCATTCCAGTCACTCTGCAGTAAAAGATGTACCGAAATGTGTCCGTGTTGACGTCATACTGCATGTACTCTTCCACGTTCACCTTGTCTGGTCCATCTGCATGAAGATGTTAATACCTGTATATACCCTGTGTTTGCTACTCATTGCACAGTTACTACTGCTTCCGAAAAATGAACGTATCTGGTGTAAATGAAGTCCACCATCAACATAACGCTCAAATATTTTTCTTTGTGGCTATTTTTCTTTTCATTCTACAATTTGAGATGTACTCATATACAGATTTTTCGCTCAGACAAAGCAAGTATAAATGGAATACTATAAAATCTTGTGGTTCTATCATAAAACGAAAGTGACGTACTCTTGAACAATTATAACTGTCATCAGATTTTTGTGGATTCCTCTTTATTTGCTTCGGATAACATAAGTATAGTTGTACGACTAGGTGCGCTTGTTGAGGATAAAGTTATAGCTCTGAAACGCATATCTGGCGTCGCCATACAATGGATTCTTTAAGTCTTTATTGAAAATCAATGTAGGCACGGAATGTCTCTCTTCTGTGGAGGTTGAATAGCTTGGAGTTGGCAAGGAATTTATTATATACATATAGGCTATCAATAGTGTACGAAAGGAATAAACAAATAGAAAAGATACATACTTACGTACATCACTATATAGATCAGTTAATGAGTAAATGGATAAATAAATAAACAAAACAAATAATGATGCATGCATGAATAATAAATAAACAAATAAAAACTGGGTAAATAAATACGTAAATAAAGCAATGAATTTATAAAGCGTTAATATATCAAAACCTGCAGGGAAAATGTGCGGTAGGAATCAGAGAGAGATTACATATTGGGCCCATTTCAATTTAGTACATCTCCCAAAGTGGTATAAGTCACATTGAACAGGGAATAACAACAAAGACTCCCACACTGAACATTACGATGATTGTAAACCTTTCAGAATGAAGATGTGCACATATGGATACAAATTTTGTTGGGCAGGAATGTGGCATAGAGAGTGAGATAGAGGCAACACACACACACACACACACACACACACACACACACACACACACAAATATCTATCTGTTTGTCTGTCTGTCTCTCTGTCTGTCTATCTATCTATCTATCTATCTGTCTGTCTGTCTGTCAGTCTGTCTGTCTCTGTTTATCTATTTGACTGTCTGTCGGTTTGTCTGTCTATGTTTGTCTGTCCATCTCTGTCTGTCTGTCTTTCTGACTGTTATCTCTATATTTATCCATCTATCAGTATGCATACTTATATATGTATACATGCATCAAATCGAAGCAAATATGAAACATTTTTAAAAGGGAGATAATTAATGGGAAAGAAAGAGTTGCTGGAAGAGAGGCAAGAGTGACGGTTCCTGGATTCAGTAATTTAGGCCGAGTGTGACAAATTTAGTATTTATTTGATTTCTCCATAAGCTTGTTTCTCCTCTCTTCCTGCTCTGTCTGTTTTTTAATCCTGGATAACGATGGCACAAGCCTCTCTGTGTTTTGCAATGTTCATTGTGTCTTAAGTCTGAGAATTTATCCTTGTCAGATAATTTTTTTCTTACTGCATACTTTCACACGGATCAGCTGAAGTCATGGGGTTTTTGTTGTTGTTATTTTTTTTTTATTGACAAACACGTTGAAATAACGCATTTAGCATCCCCATGAAAGAACAAGCTATACATGTGACACTGATAGAATTACCTACACTGAAGCAGATCACTTGAAAAACCATGGCATATGGCAAACGTGAATACCACTTTGTAATGGCAAACTTGAATACCACTTTGTAACCTTTCATACTGGCGAAAAGACTTGCACACATCACGACTCTTTCATATCAAATTGAAATCCAACATGTTACAATGACATCAGTAATACAAACATAAGGATTGAGGATTTCTAATCTTTAACGTAAAAGCTCACATGCTATATTCAAGGTCAACAGGGCTTGATGTGACTCTGTCCCATTGACTTCACAAACCATCTGCGTCCCGTCATGCTGTCTGGTCAGAAACTGGGTGGGCAGCAACAGTTCCTTGACATCATCTCCACCAGTCTCCACAGTAATGTCACCGTGCATCCAGATCAAATTTCCAGAAGGGTGGCCTAAGTAATCAACGCTACAAGCGCAGATGATCGTACCATTCTCTGGGATGTATTCTACGTCAGTGCAGTTCTGAGTTGGCTGGGTGGGTTGAACTGAACGGAATAAAACAAGTGCATGGAAATTTCACAGCCAATACAAGGTGTGGGTAAGAATGTGAAAAAGTGAAAAACAAGAACAAAACAAGTCTCTGTTCCCTGCATTCTGTTCTTTCTTTTATATAGAAAGGGCATAGACATTGGGGTGAGAATAATGTAACTACATTTTACTTAATCTGCACTGAACAAAAATCTGTAGTCGTTGTTTTCTTTCTTTTTTTCCATAAAGTCAGAGGGCACATTCTTGAATAGACATAGCGATGTAGAAACAGCGTCAAATCAAGAATGATAAACTTCAAAGGCAAAACTTTAGAGCAGTCAAGTACAGTGATTCCATTCAATAAATAATAGAACTCATTTCCATTTGTTCAACTCGTGAATTTTCTAAGGTATGTATGATTCGACCGTGGTACCTTAAACCCTTTAGAACTGGTAGCTGCCAGTTTAACATGTATGATTTGATCTTGGCATGATCACTGTCTTGTGTTATATTCATTACTATGTTTTGTAAGTTCTCTTTCATTCTTATTTATTATGATAGGTTCACATAAGACAAGCGCCTAACGGCTTGTTTCTCAATTACGTTTCCAAACAATCTAACAACCTCCCAATTTAAAAGCTGAATATCATGAGAGAGAGAGAGGGGGGGGGGGAGAGAGAGAGGGGGGAGAGAGAGAGAGAGGAGAGAGAGAGAGAGGAGCGAAAAGAGAGAGAGAGAGAGAGAGAGGAGAGAGAGAGACAGACAGAGAGAGACAGACAGACAGACAGACAGACAGACACACACACACACACACACACACACACACACACACACACACACACACACACACACACACACAAACAAAAAAAACGACAGACATCCAGGCAGGCAGGAAGACTGCCAAACAGGCTGACAAACAGAGAGAGACAAAACGATGGACATTCAGAAAAAACAGCCATCCACAGAGTCAGACATATAGAGAGGGTCTCTCTCTCTCTCACACACACACACACACACACACTCACACACACACACACACACACACACACACACACACACACACACACACACACACACACGGACACACGCACTTATATATTCACAATATTCAACTAACCTCTCACTATTGATTTAGTATCCTCTGCACTTTGATTGGAGTTTCTGTCGTTTGTTACTTTACATTCCACTGTCTTCCCTGACAGTTCAGCAATAGATTGGTCTGCAGTGCACGTGAAATTATCAGGCTGACATGGCCCTTCCCACTGCACCATATCTGGACTCAGTGGGTTCATTCCAGTCACTCTGCAGTAAAAGATGTACCGAAATGTGTCCGTGTTGACGTCATACTGCATGTACTCTTCCACGTCCACCTTGTCTGGTCCATCTGCATGAAGACATTCTATACATAAATATTCCTGCGTTTGCTGCTCCTTGTACAATTACTATTACTTCTGCGAAATACAACTGTTTGGTGTAAATGAAATCTGCCTTAAACATAACGGTCAAATATTTTTCTTTATAGTGACTTTTCTTTTCATTCTACAATTTCATGTGTGCTTCATTTACAGGTTCGTCGTTCAGACAATACAAATATAAATGGAACACTGTAAGGTTTTGGGGTGGCATCACATCAAAATGAAAGTGACGTACGCTAAAAATATATTTACTGTCATCAAAATGATGTCGGATCCTCTCTGATGTGGGATCCTCTACATTTGCTTTGGATAACTTGAGTATAGCTTTACCACTTTGTGTGCTTGTTGATAATAAAGCTATTGTTCTGAAACTCATATCTTGGCTCGCCATACCATGGATTCTTTACAATCTCTATTGAAAATCAATGTAGGCACTATATATATATATATATTATATATATATATATATATATATATATATATATATATATATATATAAGGCTATCAATAAAGATACCTTCTCTAATGCTCACTTCAATATTCTTATTGAGTAAACTAACCCTA
This sequence comes from Conus ventricosus, assembly GCA_018398815.1. NCBI lineage: Eukaryota > Metazoa > Mollusca > Gastropoda > Neogastropoda > Conidae > Conus > Conus ventricosus. The sequence goes on along the minus strand of CM031611.1, from coordinate 38,090,845 downwards.
CCCTAACCCTCAAATAAAGATACCTACTAAACTAGTGACTAGATAAACGTATTTATGTATAAATAGAGGCATAAATGGATAGATAGATAAACAAACAAAAAGATAAGCAAATAAGTAAATACATAAGAGAATAAATAAACTAATAGCATATATAATACATAAATCATTATGCACATCAGTAAATGGAGAAAGAAAGAAAGAAAGAAGAAAGAAAGAAACGTACATAAATGTATTGTTATTAGTTAACAAAGTAAAAAGAAGCTTACCAAAACCTGCAGGGAGATTACGTTATGGTTGTTTTTGTTTTCAGTTCAGGACACCGTCCAGAGAAGAAAGATGTGCACATAGGGATAACCGTTTTGGGGGCTGGATTTGAACGCGGCATAGAGAGTGAGATAATAAGGAAAAACACGGGCCCGCACGCGTGCGCGCGCGCGCACAAACACACACACACACACACACACACACACACACACACACACACACACACACACAAAACACACACACACTATCTATCTATCTATCTATCTATCTATCTATCTATCTATCTACTATCTTCCTATCTGTCTGTCTGTCTATCTTTCTCTTTTCTATTTCTTTTCTGTCTTCCTACATTGCCAGTCTTCTAAACCTGGTTAATGACGTCACAAGCCGGAATAGCTCAGTTGGTAGAGCGCCGGACTCGTAATCTTGGTGATCCTGGGGTTGCGGGTTCGAACCTCCGCCGGGGCGTTTCGGTACACGGGGAGTTTTCCCTCGGAGTTAACATTTGTTCTGACTCCATTTCCCATACAGTCCTTCGAATGAGACTATAAACCGAGGTTCCGTGTGTGAACGCACGCATAACATCTTGCACACACGTAAAATCCCATCACCAACTTTCGGAAGAGTAGGCCAGTTTGGCCGTTGGTATGGATGACACGTTGCACATAGCATGCATCCTGCGTGAGAAATGGAAAGAATGAAGGAAGTAAGGAAAATGAGTGATCGATATTGAACGATACTGACTGGATGACACGGGAAACGACTGAATGAAGCGCCGGCTGGCAGCTCTTCAGTCAGCACTACCCAGGTAGGCAGCCCGTCGTGTAAACGAGTGTTGATTGTAAAGCGCTTAGAGCTTGGTCTCTCGCCGAGAATAGGCGCTATATAAGTATTCATTATTACAAGTATCTCTGTATTTTTCAATATTCTTTTTTTTTCTCTCTTAGTTTTGAGAGCTTGTCCTGGTCACAGGAATTTTTGTTTTCCTACCGCATTGTTTCACATGGACCAACTGAGATGGTGGTTTTGTTGTAAATAGGCCTACATTGAAATAACGCCATTGATTTCCACATGAAAGAACAAGCCACACGTGTGACACTCTGAAGGCATAAAATTACCTGTACTGAAGAAGGGCACGTGACAATCCATGGGAGTCTGGCAAACTTGAGAGAGAGGAGAGAGAGAGAGAGAGAGAGAGAGAGAGAGGAGAGAGAGAGGAGAGAGAGAGAGGAGAGAGAGTGAGAGAGGAGAGAGAGAGAGAGAGAGAGAGGAGAAGAGAGATATTCGTGAAACAAAACGTTGCGTATGGAACTGTGGATTGATGAGAAAAGGAAGAGAGGGCGGGAGAAAGGCCAGGGTTTCATAAATACAGTGGTTTAGGATTTGCTCAATGTGTTTAGCCTTCTTTAATTTAGAGTCTGTTCACACTTGGTGATAATAGATACACAAAAAGAAGCCAGGGGAAGGGGAGCGTTTATATTTTTTTTTAATCTATTAATCTGACGCATGGAAAGTACTTTTGCTATTTGCACATTTTCTGGTTTGTGGGTTATTGTTTTAATAGAATCATGTACAGTCACATCCAAGTTTGATTCTTTTAATAATTAAGTTAATATCGAACAATGAAAAAGAATACGGTCCACTGATAGAAGGCTTGGACAATCGCATGCTACATTTTGGGGAAAAAACGGTTTTTCACGAACGCAGTCGAAGCTTGTATATTAAGATGACAAATAACGTGGACATGATAATATTTCATATTCTCTGAAGTATTCACTGTTCACGCATTTTTCTAATAAAAAACTGATTTCTTGAACATGAAATTTTAAATTACTCTCAGGTGTTTTTCTTAATGCACAATCACCAGTTAATGTATCTGCCATTCCATTACCAGATATACCACAGTGTGGTGGAATCCAGGGAAAAAAATCCCAATTCCCTTCAACATAATAACATATATATAATATCTTATTTCAAAAAGCAAATCTTTTCTTACTTTTGATTCCCAATTTTGCAAGCTATATAACACTGACTTGGAATCAACGCAGAATAGCATATTATAGACAGCAGTGTGATTGTCACACATAAAAATCAATGCGATAACAATAGCACACAGTTTTGCCGTAAATATGGCGAACCCTTTCACAAGAGAAAAGGATATACGAATCTTCTATAATGGAATCACAGAACTGGACCCTGCATATGAGTCTAGAATAGAACCATCTGTGAAAATCTTCAAATTATTTTGATACACGTTTTAATGTGTTCTCTTGCTTCGCATGACAGAATGTTAATGTTATAAAACTTCTTCATGTAAGTGTAATCTATACAAAATGTAGCTTGGATATGCTCCCAATGAGATATGCGTGACACTATTGACACGTCTGAAATACTATCAATATGAATGTTACACTTTTCAAACATTTAATTTGTATTAAACCTAATGGGCGTGAGAGAGGTACGGATTTGGGCCCTTTCAGTCTAGTCGTTTTCAGAATTTACTACTAATAATAATAATGAATACTTATATATCGCCTATTCTCGGCTAGAGACCAAGCTCTAAGCGCTTTACAATCAACACACGTTTACACAACGGGCTGCCTACCTGGGTAGTGCCGACTGAAGAGCTGCCAGCTGGCGCTTCATTCAGTCGTTTCCCGTGTCATCCAGTCAATATCGTTCAATATCGATCACTCATTTTCCTTACTTCCTTCATTCTTTCCATTTCTCACGCAGGGTGCATGCTATGTGTAACGTGTCATCCATACCAACGGCCAAACTGGCCTACTCTTCCGAAAGTTGTGATGGGATTTTACGTGTGTGCAAGATGTTATGCTTGCGTTCACACACGGAACCTCGGTTTATAGTCTCATTCGAAGGACTGTATGGGAAATGGAGTCAGAACCAATGTTAACTCCGAGGGAAAACTCCCCGTGTACCGAAACGCCCCGGCGGAGGTTCGAACCCGCAACCCCAGGATCACCAAGATTACGAGTCCGGCGCTCTACCAACTGAGCTATTCCGGCTCATAAAGTTTAACAAAATTTGAAACATATAGGCTTCTGGCAACATGCCGTTGCCAGTTTTAGTTGGTCAGACAGTGGTAGTAAGTTTGCTTCTTTATAAGTATTTAATGAATTTGTGTGTACAGGCACACCATGTGCTACCTTAACAGTTTTACTGTCTATTGACTGTAATTTCTTCAACAAGGGTTTCTGGAGCATTGAAATAAACCTCTTGCCCGTAAATAAGCTCCGATCAAACTAAAATAGTGGCTAAATGTATTGGTGTTTTTGGTACCGTGACCACATGGGTGTGCATTGATTATTTTTTCCAGTAGATTAAGCCTTTGTATTGAGTCACTTACCATACTGTCAATGTTACAATCGTCAGTTTAATTTACAGGTTAAGGTCACACCCAGAATTTTAACATTTCGTAAACATTCCAATATTTTCTCATTTAACACTAGCTGGGGCAATTATTTATTATTTTCATCGTTATTAAAATGAACTCTGTGTGTGGTGTGTGTGTTGTGGTGTGTGTGTGTGTGTGGTGTGGTGTGTGTGTGTGTGTGTGTGTGTGTGTGTGGTGTGTCTCTAGACTATGTAAGCTTGTTTTCAGTCATATATTTGTTGATTTTGTCTATTTCCAGCTGATATATATTTTAACATAGCCAGTTGCTCTCTTTTTGTGTGCTTTCTAATACTGGTATTCAACCAAACAGCAAGATCATCAGCATATTGCACTGAATGTATATTATTGAATATCATCTTGGAGGATCGTGAATAAGTGTAGTGAAAAAGATATGTGCTGTGACGGAACCTTGTGGAATTCCTATCTTAATGTCTTTAAAAGAAGAACAGACTTTTTCTATTTTTGTGCAAATAGATCTCCCACTTAAGAAACTTGTTATGTACTGATATAATAATCCACTTATTCCAATATTCTTTAACTTGCAAAGCAGACCTGCATGCCAATTACACTAGTACGTTTTTAAGTCGAAAAAAAAGTAGATAATATGCTTTTCTGTCGTGCAAATTGTTTTCTAATGTGGGTTTTAATCTTTACAAGATGATCTGTCCTGCACCTACCTTTTCGAAAACCTGCTCGATTGTTTGGGATTATGTTCCGCTTTTTCACCATAATGCACACGATGCTTTTCAATATTTCTTTTCTAGCAATTTTCCAGCATGCGCGTTTAGAGCTATTGGTGTATAACTTTCAACTGAAGACCTAGGTTTACCTTTTTTAGGAATACGTATCACACCTTCCAGATGCTTGGCAGAGTTTCATTTTGCCAACATTTTTGGTAAAATGAGTGAAGTAGCACCTTCCAGTTGTCAGGCAAGTGGGTTAACAACTGGTATGAGATACCATCAAAACCAACAGCCGTTTTGCTAGAAGAGAAGGATTCCAGAGTTTCACACAATTCTTCATAATAAACACAAGCATTTGAATAATGTTGGTGGTCTGGAACAGGATCTTCATGCACGGGTTCTTTCTCTTCTTTTTCTCTGTAAGACTGGATGCCTGAACTTAGATTAGAAAACAAATCATCTTCCGAGAATACCTTAACAACGCCTCTGCTTTGTCCATGGATGTTGGTACATTTTTTTTTTTTTAATGGGAAATCATGGCAGATTAAATCTGTTCTTCATTTCTTTGACTTTTTTTCCACCTTAAGCGTATCTTTTGAATCCAAATTTCATATGAACAAAAACCCAGGGAAATAGATCCTTTGGGCTCTGGCAATCACCCTGTTGGAGGTATTTTCAGCACGTTTCATTTCTATGAAATTTCCATCTCTACGGTCCCTTAGGCATTTTTATAAGCTGCCTTCTTCAGAAACACTGCTTCTCACATTCTTGATTCAACCATCCATTACTAGAGTGTCTATTTTCTTGTATATTATTGCTACACTTAGGAATGGGTTTTTCAGCTGCTAATGAAATACCGTGGCCCTGATTGTCATACACAATGTCAGGATCGTCATGTTCTACATTGTTACGACCCGTTGTTAACAACGAGGATTGATGGGCAACCCAATCAGCTTAGCTGTACGAAACTTTTGGAATGATATCATCAATGTACGTATCTTCATCAATAACCTTTTTATTAAATTGTGAAATAATAGGAAAATGGTCACTCCCCAAGGTGTCTTTACTTGTTAACCAGCATGCATTAACTGCTAAATCTGGCGATGCCAAAGTCAAATCAGTAGCAGTGGGTCTATGAGTAGACACATCCGGTACTCTGGTGAAGCTACCATCATTTAACTGGATTAAGCCAGAATCCACTACATTTTCAACTAGATGATAACCAGTTGACTGAGAACAACCAGGTTCCCAAAATGGAGCATGCACACTGAAGTCTCCTAAGATAATAGTTTCTTTGCTAGTCAAAGAAAGATGTTTTGTTTAATCTGAACTATGAGCAGTTTAGCCATTTGGATAATGTATAGAAATTCCAATAAAACAAGTTACCTTATTAATCTTTATAAATGCAACAGTAGCTTGCCTTATCTCTCAATGATCATATTTCTTCTCTCTTCTTTTCTACTTACCTGGATCCTGTTCTAACAGGATTTTATGTATGCTTCATTATTCAGTTTTCCCTTAATCTTGTTAAGACATATTTGCATAAGGAACTGCCTTTACACATATTTCTCCAGAGTTCAAATGAGATAATGGTTCAGTTAAAACACACTGCGCAATGCCAGCAGCTGCCATATGACAGAAAAAGTGCACATGTGGCTTTCAGAAGGCACACAGCTGCCTATGCTGAAGAAGTACACGTGGCAGTCCATGAGTCCCTAGAAAACTGTAATGCTACTTTGCAATTTTTCATATTATGTAAATAACTCGAACATTTCATTATTCTTTATTATCAAATTAGTATAATAATCTTGAACACGTTGCAGTCAGATAAGTAATGCAAACAGAGGGATTCAGAATGTGTAATTTTTTCACGTAAAAACTCACATGCTATATTCAAAGACAACAGGGCACAGTCTGACTCTGTCCCATTGACTTCACACACCAGCTGCGATCTGTCATGCTGTCTCGTCAGGAACTGGGTGGGCAACAACAGTTCCTTAACTCCATATCCACCAGTCTCCACAGTAGTGTCACCGTGGATCCAGATCAAATTTCTGGCAGGGTGGCCTAAGTAATCAACGCTACAAGCGCACGTGACCGTGCCATTCTCTGAGATGTAGTCCAGGTCAGTGCAGTTGTGAGTTGGCCGTGTAGGTTGAACTGAATGAACAAACATGGATGAAAATACTACAGATGATGCAAGCAAGGGGTCAAATAACCACGAACGTGAAGAAAGTAAGAACAAGAAAATGAATACATTTGTTATCAGCATTTTGTCATTTTCATAGGACGGGGGTAAAAGTTTAGTTGAGGAAAGTGTAGTCATAATGTCTTTAAACTGCACTAAGAAATATCTTGTCTGGTCTTTTATTTTTTTAATAGTCAATGAACACGTTTGTAATCCCGAAAATATATTCCCCCACTTCCACTTAAAATTGAGTCACAGCAGGCTGATATACCTTTTATGATTGTCAGGGCTCTATGACAGGCATCGGTTGTCTTCTCTGTTTGGGTTTCGTTCCCCCTTATGTAGGTTTCTTCTTTAAGTCATATCAACGGGCTGTGACCCATTTTGACCCTTTGTGAGGGGTTCAGTGGGACACAAACCCCGACCGGTGACTCTCAGCTCTGGCACATTTGATTGTAAGCTGCTTGACAGCCCAGTGCCCGTACTTTCCTGCTGCCCCATTTTACCACTCAGGTGGCTCAGGGTAAGAATTGGGGTATGGGGGATACTCTCTCTCTCTCTCTCTCTTCTCTCTCTCTCTCTCTCTCTCTCTCTCTCTCTCTCTCTTTTCTCTCTCTCTCTCTCATTAAACAGATTAAATGAAACATTTAGAGAATTCCGCTTACTTGGCCCGATTAATTGGACATCCTCGGCAGTGAGATTGTCATTGTCATAGTTAATGACTCACACTTTACACTATTGTTCTGCAGGTCCATCACCGTTGGGTCCACAGTGCACGTGAATCCATAAGGCTGGCATGGCCCTTCCCACTGTATCATGTCTGACCTCATTGGGTTCATCCCAGTCACATTGCAGTAGAAGATGATCAGGGGTATGCCAGTGTTGACGTCATACCGTCTGTATTCCTCCAGGTCCACTTTGTCTGGTCCGTCTGGATAAAGAAGTTATAATAATTGTTTTTATGATCAGAGCATACCATCAACACACCTGCAATTTACTTTATATTTGTTCCATTATATAATTGCAGCGATCGGCGTCGTTGACGTCGCTATTTCAATATGGCTGTCATTTTATGATTATAGTTTACAATTTTATCACATAATAGTAAAGCGACAGTGAAGCAGGTGGGATGCTAAATACCTGAAATAAGAACTGATTCTGCTGCTTTCTTTTTTTTCTTTTTAGAATAGTAGACATCTATTCAAAACCTGATGCCTTTGTAAGATTACGTGCGTAATAAATGAAACGGAAAACAAACAAACACCAAGAGAAAATTGTCATATGGTAATTATGTATTTAAGGTAACCTAGATGGACACATATTAACGGTTGGTTACTCTGAGATAAAATGTAAAAGGGTTTTAAGTGTATGACCTTATATCTTTCATTAGATCGAAATGTGGTATTATGATGTCAAAGTGTGTACAAGTAATTGTGTGATTCGTGTTTGTATAGAAAGTGTCCATAACAAAAACAGCATTTAAAGGGGAGCGGTGGTCTGTTTTATCACCACAACAACGCTGTGAACTACATGAAATGAGCAGAGACCAAAGCTCAAGTGAATACTGCCTGTCTTCTGCGGGCTTTTATGTTCTTTATTCTGTACAATGGAATTCTTACGGACAGAACTGTTGAGAAATCGATATGTGTGCTTTCTCTCTTGGGGAACTACGTTGATCAACTGAAACTTCAGAGCGGGAGAAGAATGTCTTTTTTGAAGCAGGCTGTCAATACAAGTTTGTTTCTTTGTTTTCTTTGTTTGCTTTTTGTTTGATTGGTTGCAGTTGTATTTGTTTGTTTGTTTGTTTGTATATATTCTGTGAATTACCGTATCCGTTTCACTTCATATTCCTGAACGCAAAAGGAAACCCCAGACAGAAAACATCATCACCACCACCACCACCACCACCACCACCACCACACAACAACAACAACAACAACAACAACAACGACAACAACAACAACAACAACAACAACAACAACAATCACGTTTTGTCTCATTTCTCTTTTATTCTGAAGTGATGATGTTGTTTTTTTTTTATATACACAGGCTAGTATTTGTTCCAACTTGACAGTTATTACGGTCAGACCAGGAAGACTTGAATTCGTCCACAACTGAGCATGGTAGTGTCATAGTTTGTTCTCTGGCAACTTTTAAAAAATAAAAGAACCTTTTTAATGCTCTAGACTTAGACTGAACTTCACTTGGCCGGTAAAGACTGATTTCCAAATCCTTTTTTTCAGTATTATAATGGCCCTCCAAGTACAACAATAAGATAAATTAACACACGGTGGGATTTGGACCATATAAACCTCAAAGTTATCACTTACATGCTATATTCAAGGGCAGCATGGTGATTTCTGAAGATCTCCCACTGACTCGGCACAAGAGCTGTGAGCGGTCATATTGTCTGGTCAGAAAATGGGAGGGCAACAGTAGGTTCTCTTCCTCATCCCCGCCAGTTGCCACTGTAGTATTTCTTAGTATCCACGTCAGATTGCCCGGAGGTGTCCCTAACTGATCGACGCTACACACACAGGTGACCGTGCCATTCTCTGGGATATAGTCCATGTCCGTGCAGTTGTGAGTTGGCTGGGGAGCTTGAACAAAGTTTAACACAGATCCGATGAAACATTGCAGTAAAAAACATGTACTGAAGTAACCAAGAGAGTGAAACCATTCTCAGAAATAAAACCACCTGCTATCTGAAGTGCCCCCGCCTCCCACCTCCCCCTTGTTTTCAGAGCGCAGGCAACACTTTCTAACCGGCATTACAGATCAGATTCCCCCACCTTCCCCTTGTTTTCAGAGCGCAGACAACACTATCTAACCGGCATTACAGAACATATGCCCCGACCTCCCCCTTGTTCTCAGAGTGCAGGCAACACTATCTAACCGGCATTACACAACATATCCCTCAGTTTTGACTTGATATGCACAGTCCTGAGCATACATACTATGGTTAAAATCCCCATATTAAAGAAAATGAAACAGGATGCTGGTCGGCTGGAGAGAGAGAGAGAGAGAGAGAGAGAGAGAGAGAGAGAGAGAGAGAGAGAGAGAGAGAGAGAGAAAGAGAGAGAGAGAGAGAGCGAGAGAGAGAGAGAGAGAGAGAGAGAAACAGAGAGAACAGAGAGAGAGAGAGAGGCGGGTGGGGTGGAAGGAAGAGAGGAGGGAGGAAAAGGCAAACAGAAACAAGAAACAAAACAATATAAAGAAGACTAAAAGTGTTGGCTGCACAACAAAGAAATTGAGAGTAACCAGAGGTGCAGATCTTACCCTTGGTGACCAGCACAGTGGTGCTCACCGTTCCGCCTGTTATTATCGTGCCAGTTCCGGTTCCGGTTATTATCGTTCCGGTGCCTGCTCCACTTGCGTCATCTTCCATCACCTCAGGTGGTACGGACCTCTCCTACAGCAACAGTGATTTAAAACATATGAACACACACACACACACACACACACACACATACACACACCACACACACACACACACACACACACTTCAGACTTCAGAAAACTTTATTATCTCTTGTTAAAAGAGAAATTACATTCGTGACCGCTGCCCTAAAAGTTAAGACATATATATTTATAGTTACAAACATGACAATAAAATTAAAATTACTTTCAAATATTTAAAAATGCATATATCACAAAAATGGGGAATTTCAGTCTTTCTCCTTTTGTGGTAGTGCAAATAAAACATGCGCTCAGCCACACATAATTATAGATACATACATGCGTGCACTCATGCATGAGAAAAAGAGAGAGAGAGAGAGAGAGTCAAAGTCAAAGTCAAAAATGTTTTAATGTCAGGCCTCTGGCCCATAACATGGGAGCAATAGCACAACAAGAATCATTTAAACTGAATAAACTGCATCCTTAAGTTTAACGCTTTGTAAACAAAATTAGATAACCGTAAAACAACACCTTCGTTTTCACTTGACATAAGTAGGTAGAATTTAAAACATACATGGCTTATGGAAATATTTGGGCTGAATAAATTCGTTTCTTATTTCATCGTACAGAGGACATACAAGAACAAAATGCAATTCAGTTTCTGGTGTGTTTCTGCAGAATGGACATAATTTATCATTAACACTGTTCTCTATATACTGTAAGAAATGTGACTTCAGAGGAGACATTCCAATCCGAAATCTTGCAAATGTTCTTCGAATTTGTACATTCTTAACAAGATACATATAAGGGCTGAGAATCAATGTGCTCTTGAATTGCGAATAAACACTGTAAAATTCGTGAGACTGCAAGGAAGCATGCCAATTCTGATTATAACAATCTATCAATCTCTGTTTGAATTCTCTCATAAACAAATTAATGCTTCCAACACACTGTGCCTCCCAAACGACACCAAAACCAAATTCATATAAAACATTACGAATTCTGCAGTCCCAAGTGGTATAGTTTTGCCTCTGCAAGGACAAAAGCATTTTATACGCCTTTTTTGGATACCTATCATCATTCATATATACCACCCGCAGCCAAAATTTAACACACCTAGAATATGTGTTGACAAAAATGGGAAACCTTCCAATCTCTCCATAAACTAAATGTCTTGGAGACTTTGGATGAACACCCATAAACCTTTTCAAAGCAGACAGATGCACTCTTTCAATGCATTCTTGGTCCTGTGACAGTCCCCAAATTTCTGAGCCGTACGTCAAAATTGGCTGAATCTGGCAATCAAACATTTTCAAGAATATGTTTGGAGAATGTTCTCCAATGGACCATAGAAGTTTCATAATAACACAAATACCCTTTTTAAGCGCGATCTGCGAGATCTCGTAATGTAGGCTGAAAAGATAGCTTTGTTGTTAGATATATTCCTAGATATTTGTACATGCTCACAATTTTTAACTTTTCTTCTCCAAAATACCATTCTTCATTCATGGAAAGATAGCCACCGTTTCTGTAAACAACTATATTAGATTTCTCCAGGTTAACTATCAGATCTAGGCGCTTAGACGTGTTGTAAAGTATATTCAGTTGTGTCTGCAGACCTACCACGCTATCTGAAAATAATGCTACATCGTCAGCGAAGAGCAAAATAAAAAGTTCTACAATATCAGGATACAGCTGAATTCCATGTCTACCATTACTGATGACATCCTTAGTTAGTTCATTAATGAACAAGGAGAACAGGACAGGAGAGCATACTTCACCTTGCTTAAGGCCATGTGGGCAGAAGAAAATTTCAGATATATCACCACCTGCCCGAACACGAGTCTTGACAACAGCGTACATGCTTTCTATTGCCCAGGCAATTTTTCCTTTAATACCATTGTTGCCTAAAGTTTTCCATAGTTTCTCTCTATGAACCGTATCAAATGCTTTACGGAAATCAATAAAAGCAACATACAGTTTCCGATGTCTTACAAGCTGTTTCTGAATCAGTGCCATGAGCGTAAAAACATGATCAGAGGTACAAATGTTTTTGCTCTAAATCCAGCTTGTTCTTCACCGATTATTTTGTTATCATCGATCCAGTTAGTAATTCTTTTGTTTAACACAAAGCTATACAATTTGCTACATACATTCAGCAGTGAGATTCCCCTGTAGTTGTCAGGCACGTTCATATCCCCTTTCTTAAATACAGGGTGTGAGATTGACAAGGACCATTCATCAGGATACAGGCCATTGTCAAAAATGTGATTGAAAAATTTAATCAAGAAAGGTACAATAATATCAACACTGTATTTATAAAATTCTCCTAGCATACCATCCGGTCCAGTCGTTTTTTTGCCTCTTTAATGCTTTGATTGCACTTTTAATTTCATTATCAGATATTCTCTCGTTTAGAGAGTCAATATTAATATCAAAATCAGCGTCGAAGATACATTCAAACGATCGCTACCAACATTGCCCAGAGCATTTTCATTTGCAACACCATTAAATACATTATTAAAGTGGTTATACCAATCTTCAATGGAAATCATTGGTTGGGTAGATTTAGGTTTGACAGATCGAATGGTATCCCAGAATTTCTTTGGATTCTTCAAATTATCTTGTAAAGACATTATGATATTCTCTTTATGGCTTTTTTTCTTTTGCCTAATTAACTCCTTATAGGCTGTTCTCTTCGCACAATATGCTGCCCTGTCTGTATCATTATGGGATCTTGAACTCCTGTGTAAATCTATTCTTAACAATTTTCTGCTTTGTTTGCACTCAAGGTCAAACCAGACCCATTTTTCTCGGTTCCAAGGAATATAGTTTTCTTCATACATTCCCCAGCATATCTGAAACACTCATGAAGTCTGCACAAGGCAAGGTTTACATCAGACTCAATTAAAAATGTTGCTTCGTTCAACAGACCTTGGACATACTCGGTTTGCATCAAAGCGGAAAACGTAGCATGTTTTTGATCCTCCCATTTATACTTCGAAATAGTAGTCCTATTAACTTCTTCTTTTTCTACAACACATCCATTACTGTCAATCGTAAAAGCTAAAATCACCACTGCATGTTTAGATTCAACTTTATAAACTATGTTAAAGTCGGCACATCGAGAAAGTAACCCACGTGAAACTATGAAGTAATCTAGAACACTGCTACCGGTTTGGAGAAATATACGTAAAATCGCCTGAAAATTTTAATACTCGCAAGCCATTTACAATAGACAAACCAAACATTTCACACACAGTGATCAATAACGACCAAAAGAGTTCGTAGTAGCATCTCTTGATTCCCTAGTTATACTTTCATCCGAACTGTGTGAACAGGGGAAGTCAACATGGGACACCACATCACACATTTCGTCCACAGGGTCAGAACTACTGGCATTAACAGAGCCAGTTCTTGAATTAAGGTCGCCAAATACAATCAGTGGCAAATCACCATTTACCCTAATTAGTTCAAAGAGGCAGTCTTCCAGCATAGAAACTCCATTGTATATATTTGTTTCAGCATAATACACAGAATTTTCGGTGGCAAGTAAACTCCTAACAACAAACAATCAGTGTTTGTACCTAATAAATTTATGAGACAGCTTCAGAGCAATCATGTTGTCATATTCAACATTCAGTCTTTCAACATATTTAACAAGTTTGTCTCTCACGAGAATGATAACACCACCGGACAGACGACCATGGACACTGTCTGAAACCTTTACACCAGGGGAAATAAATATCTTATGAGTAGGGAAAAATGATTCTGGTAAAGTTACGATGAAGGTTTCCACCAAAAGAACAATATCATAGCTATTTACAAAAAAAGACAAATCCAACACTTGAGTAATACTCCAAAATCCTTCAATATTAAAGACCGCAAAAGAAAGTAAATTTTATCATCAACATGTTTTAATCTGTCAAACGGTCTATTTTTGAACGATTGACTGGTTCCAACGTTAGAAACATGAACTTTATTAATGTTTAAAGGGCTTTGGCCTGACCTTCATTTGTCACATTCATCAGCGTCCTCAGTTGTGGATTGACTACAGTGCCAATCACTAGGGAGCTTTTGCTGCTTTGGACAGGAAGAAGTTTGTCCACTGCTAGACTGGCTTCTGGTCAACACTGGTGACGGCTGACTATCATGAACCGTTTTAGGTTTGGGTTGACGTGAACCCATAGTCTTGCCTTTACCCCTCCCCTTCCCACCCACACCTACATTTTTCGATGGCGTGTCTTGATGTGGGGTACCTGGTAGGGGAGAACCTCTCCCAAAACCTCGAGGGGAACAGCGCCAGGAACTGTGACAGCAGTGATGAAGTGGTAGGGTCAAGTTTGGCACCTTCCTCTGGAGTTGAGGTTGAGGTCAGCGTCAGTACCAAGGCCAACACCAGCCTGAAGCTGACAGGCGTCGACATGGTGTAAGATCTGTTGACACCATGATGCAGATGACCAGGAATGACGTCATGAGGGGGTCTACTGGAGCTGGGTTCTTGCAGAGGATGACTGGAGATAACATCGTGGAGGGTCTGGCTCGGAATGACGTCATGAAAGGACTGACTCTGGGTAGCTTCTGCTGAGGACTGAATGTTAAAACATTCAGACTCGGGCTGACCAGTGACAACCCCATGAAGAGGCTGACCGGCAACAACATCGCTAGGGGACTGACTGGAGATGACATCACATGGAAACTGATTCAGGGTGATGTCCTGCTGGGGCTGCTTGAGGGTGACTTCACACAGAGGCTGACCGAGGCTGACACTGTGACTGGTGTTCTGGTGCTGACTGGTGTTGTCACCATTTTCTCTCAGGGAGCCGTGTCGGCCGGATCCGGCAGAGCTCCTTTGGCATGGTGATGCTGCTGCTGGGTTCAGAGCAGGATGCAGCAGTACCACTAGTGGGAGGCAGAGAGTCAATGGGTGGCTGGTTGGATATCCTGCCAGAAAAAACGCTGGGGGTGGCATGGGAATCTTTCACTATAAGTCTTCCATTCATATAGTATGTATGCTTTCCTTGCTTCTTGAGATACAGCACGGTGTCCCTCTGTGTCCTGGTCAGATCAGCCCCAATACGAAGTCCCTCCGACTCCGCATCCTGTCCCTACCAAACCCTGTCCCTCACGATGGTCATGGCATCTCTCCATCTGCTGAACTTGACAAGGATGGGGCGTGGGTGATTAGACAAACGGGGCGTGGAACCAAGACAATAAGCACTTTCCATGTCTTCCTCTTGCCAGTTTGTTAGCGGAAAGTTTCTTGTCAAAACTGTACCAGGTTGGACATGCATCCCTGGATGGTTTCTCCTTTTTCTTCTTTAATGCCATAAAATACCAGATTTGAGCGTCGTAAAAGCCTGTCTTGATTTTCTACAGCAGTTTCCAGTTGTTTGAGGCGGGTGTTTGTGTTATGAAGATTTCCTTGGATGTCCTGTAAATGTTCTTTTGTTTGACTGTACTTGCTCTTCCAACCTCAATGTGTAGTTCTTTAGCATAAGATGCTGTGTATGTATTTCTGTACTGTTTTGTTTTAGTTCTTTATCCATAGCATCGAGTTTCTTTTCAAGCTGCTCGTTGCGAGATCGGGCCGTACTCATCATTTCAATAAGAGTATTTAGTTTGTCTTCTAATCGTGCATTTTGACTGTTAAGTTTCACTTCTAAATCATTGACAAATTCATGAATGTTGAGAGGGCCTGGATTAGATTCAATATCGCCACATCTCAGCAAAAGAAATCTGAGATTAGGAGGGGGAGCACTGGAAATCATATGAACGAAATGGGAGAAAATTTCAGTTGATGAGGGTATGGGTGGAAATCAAGGCAGGGAGGGGAGTAGAAAGTCACAGTATTATGCTCGGCAGACGGGGGAAAGTCATCATACATACTGCGCTTTGCCCTGAACACATCTCCACACACTGTCATATGCAGGCAGAAAGGGGCGCTGAACAGAATCATTGTTGACAGCAACAGCCACAAAACAAACACTGCCACTTCTTGTCCATTGTGCACATGACCTGCAAACGGTTCATAACCACTGTCTCTGCACAATGATTTCATCATTTTTTTAATCATAATTTGATAAAAGTTGCAGCAAACTGACCTATAGCACAACGATAGCTCTGTAAGTCTACTGCCATGTCAAATCATTAACACTCAACAAGCCTCGTAGTGAACAGTAAACACATAGAACGTAGGAAGCTGGAAACGGAGCGAATTGTAAACACGTCTGCACTCGATGACTGCTCAGCTCAGACTCAGAGAAAAGAGAGAGAAGAGAGAGAGAGAGAGAGAGGGGTGAGGGAGGGAGGGAGGGAGAGAAAGAGAGAGAGAGTGATTTATCATTAAAAATCATTAAGATAAGACATATTCCAGACATTTCTATTCCTCACTGCTCCCGGATATGCACACATAACACACACACACACACACACACACACACACACACACACACACACACCACACACACACACACACACTCCAGCATCTATACTTTCCCGCTTGCTCACAGACATACACACACGCGCACATGCTTATTAATCACAGGTGATCCACCATCTCTGCTTCTAACATGCTGCGTTTGTTTAAAAACGCAACGGATTTGAACACGAAGCTCTTTTTTGTGCGCATCAGCTTAGCTCTGGGGACACGAAATCGTCTGCCTGATGGAAGGAGCTCATACTGTCGTGCAAGCGTGTGCCCACTGTCACCAACAATCGCACCAGCATTGGTCACCACGCGCCTTTCATACAACTCACTCATACTCTCCTGTCTCTCACCACAATCTTACCACAGATGTTCACAACGCTATCCAAGAGTTTACTGTTTTTCAGACTAAGATTTCCATACCAGCAAATGCATGAAAAAGTCAAGACAGACTCAATAAAACTCCTGTAAAATGTTTTAAGTATTTTTGGCTGGACGTGCAGATTCCTCAATTTGCGTAGGAAATACATTCTGGTTTGGCATTTTTTGTATATGGACCTGGTGTGCGTATTGAAAGTGAGCTTATTGTCTAACGTTGTGCCCAGATATTTGTATTCCTCTACCCGTTCCACTTTATCTCCATCAATATAAAGATCCGACACGTAATTTTTCGCTTTCCTAAAATCTATAATCTCCTTTTTTTGACTTAAAGCTCAAGATAATTTTCTTTACACCAGGTGCTGAAACGCTCAACTTCATCAAAATATGTTACATCAGAAGTGGAGAGGTCTTCAAGGGCTGTATCATCTGAATATTTTATAACTGGTGTTTCTTCTGTACCAATGCAGTCGTTGGTGTACAGAGTTAAGAGGACAGGAGAAAGAACGGTACCTAGAGGGGAACCTGTGGAACAAAAGAGGACAGATGACATGACAGATTGATAGCGCACTGACTGGGATCTGGATATGAGGAAATCTATGATCCACAGGATAAGCCTGGGTCTGACATTTAAGGATATAAGTTTGTGCGCTAAAAGATGAGGCTGGATGGTGTTAAAAGCTGATGAAAAATCAATAAAAAGAATACGAACAAAAGAATCTGTTTTCTCCAGGTGAGTCTAAGCACACGCACACGCACACGCGCACACCACACACACACACACACACACCACACACACACACACACTACACCACGCGCGCGCGCGCGCGCGCGCGCCTCACACACACATTCAACTGCATCTGCATGGAAAGGTGAACGTAGACAAGTTATCATGACAATATAGTTTCAGAAATTTCAACAAACGACAACGGTCTTAAAACTGTGTTGACGGTGAGGGAAAAAACGACCCTAAATGTATGTACCATCTCTCCCTGGTTTGTGAATAATTTGCGTTGTGTTCTACTAACAGGTACATAAAAATGACAATATCAAATAACTTGCACCACCACTAACATCATCACCTCTGTTTTCAATGCCATCACCATCATCAATACCCTAACCTACACGAAGACCACCATCGTTCCTCCCATCGTGACCAGTACATTTGTTATGCTCACGCTGTTTATCTGAGCCACACCCATGCCGGTGAGATAGGCGTAAGATCCGCGATGGGCTGTTCCAGACGCCAGTGTCATGAAGGTTACAGATGAATCAGTGTGAGTCATGCTGTGGAATCCCGCGCTCACATTGGCCCATAGATGAATCTTGGAGGAGCCTTGAACATCCTGTGTGAAAGAAACAATGTTGAAAAATATCTCTCTCAGTGTGTGTGTATGCGCACGTGTGTCTAATAATTTTTTAAAAAAAAGAAGGAACTTGAGAATGAAGTGAGGCGGGGGACAGTAAACAAGAAACAAGTAGGGTACGTCTTGCTCCCATGAGGAAACCTAACACAGAGAACCTCTTATTCAAGACTGGCATAGCCTTTAAAACATAAATAAAGTCAGACAAATACAAACAATCTAATAGTGGGGGAAAAACAAGTGCAGGCCAACAACTCAACTGTTCCCGTAGTAATAACTTAGCAAATATTGGACTTAAGGGGCGGGGGGGGGGGGGGGGGGGGGGGGGGGGGGGGGAGGTTAAAAATGGAGAAACTGGGAACAAAATGTAGATATGAAAACTCTTCACTAGCTGCATGAGGGACCCATTGTAATCCCCTTCGAAGACAGATCTATTTGTATTGCCTGTTCCGAGGCCCTTCGTCCGCTGGGTCCGAACCCACAGGGAGACACGGCCGGCTGCGTGCGTGCTCCTGGCGTCAAATAGAGACACACCACGTCCATAATACCGTGGTGTTCTCACTACCAAGGGCTCAAAAAAAGACTCCAACAGCACCCTCAAAACAGCCAGCGAAGGGTAGCAATTGAAACCAAACGAAAGTGTGGGGAGGAAAAGGTGTTGAAAAACTGAAGACATTATGTAAACAGTATAAAATGTAGGGACAATCTCTGAGCCTACGCCTGAGGATCCACCCAAAGATGCAAGGGAGATAAAAAGACAAACACAAAGACGGACAGAAACAAATACATATAACCTCGATTGAATCAAAGCGATATTGAGAATGAAGTGAGGCAGGGAACAGTAAACAAGAAACAGTAAACAAGTAGGGTACGTCTTCTTGCTCCATGAGGAAACCTAACACAGAGTAACGCTTATTCAAGACTGGCATAGCCTTTAAAACTTGAATAAAGTCAGACAAATACAAAGACGAACAATCTAATAGTGTGGGAAAAACAAGCGCAGGCCAACAACTCAACTGTTCTCATAGTAATAACTTGGCAAAGATTTGGACTTAAGGGGGGGGGGGGGGAAATGGAGAAACTGGGAACAAAAAAAAGAAAATATATTATAGATAGAAAACTCTTCACTAGCTGCATGAGTCCAAAGCCCCAAATCTTTGCCAAGTTATTACTATGAGAACAGTTGAGTTGTTGGCCTGCGCTTGTTTTTTTTCCCCCACTATTAATTGTTCGTCTTTGTATTTGTCTGACTTTATTCAATTTTTAAAAGGGCTATGCCAGTTTTGAATAAGATTTAAATCTGTGTTAGTTTCCTCATGGGAGCAAGACGTACCCTACTTGTTTACTAAAAACAGGAAGTTTTGAGGACCAAGAGAGGCCCCCACAGATGACTCAGTTAGTGGGCATCAACGGTCCACTCTTCATTTGTGAACGTGGGCTTTCTCACTCAGTCACTGTCACTGAAGCAGAATACACGATTTGGAAAAAAACAAAACAATATTGATATCTGTCACGATTACTTTGTATCAAACTTTGTCAAGACTATTTATTCAAAATGTTCATGCTTCTTTGTTGATAGCTTGCCTGGTGTTGACATTAAGCAAGCTACCTGTTTAATGTCAACTCCAGCAACAGCCCTGCTGACTATTGGCAATTTGTAGGCAGCTGTCAACATTCAGCGTAGAAATAACATATAATAAACGGATCAAACTACAAAGCTCGTAAAAACATACTGAATAACGATTTCGTTGGCAGACACCAAAACATGAAAAACTGTATACGAGTGTAGGACATTGAAGGTGAACTATTTTAAATGTGAGCTATATATTCATAGAGAGTGACCCCCTATGAAACAGTATCAATAGCAAAAAAATGTGCATCCCATAATTTCATTTGCTGCACCTGAATCGACTTTATGGAAGTGACCTGTCTGTTTGTCCTCTGTTTTTGTTGGTACGTCAGTCTGTCAGTTTTTTTAATCCTCTGTTTGGCTCTGTATGCCTGCCTGTTGGGAGGTCATCGTTTCATCGTCTGTTACATTCGTATCCCTTCTGTTGGGACGTCATCTGTCAGTTTAATTTCCCCTTTTTTGGCCCCTGCATCCTGCCTGTTGGTAGGCCAGTCTGTTTAATCATCTGTTACGCTATGTATGCTTGTTTTGTTGGGTTTGTCGTCTGCCTGTTTAATCACTGCCATCTGCGTGTTCTATATGCCTGTATGTTTGGCGACTGCTTTTCTCAGTCTACTTCAACCTTTTCTAGTCCATCATATTTGGGTTCCTTTGGGGTGGAGGGGAGTGTGTGCGTGTGTGTTTGCGTGTATGTTTGAAGGGAAGGTGCGTGCGTTTCGTGCGTGCGTGCGTGCGTGCGGCGTGCGTGCGTGCGTGCGCGCACGTGTGTGGTGTGTGTGTGTGTGTGTGTTTTGGGGTGTGTGGGGTGTGTCTGTGTGTGTGTGTGTGTGTGGGGTGTGTGTCGTGTGTGTGTTGGGAGGAGGGGGGGGGGGGGGGAACGGAAAATACGGGTGCCTTTTCGTTTTGCATGATTGTTAGCCTCATTGTCTTTAAAAGAATCAACATACTTTTTAATATAGTATTCATGCTTGTTTAGATATTGGTCCATAGAGTCTAGATACATGAATATGAAAAAAACTGCTATCGGTGGTGTTGATTCTGTAAGGAACACCAAACGAAAATTATCACTTGAGCTCCATTGCACAAGCTGAGGACCAGTTCACACATACGACTACATCAACACCCTTCCAGGGTCTTAATTTGTCTATGGGGGGCCCTGTGATTAAGCGCCCCGTGACTTAGTGACCTGTTTCCGTCCTATGTGTTTCATTTTTCCTTTCCAGAAATACTTCACCATCTGAACAGAAAAGGGCAATGTGCCAACCCCCCCCCCCCCCCCCCTCCCGCACTCCCCCCCCCCCCCCCCCCCACTTAGTTTTCTCCCTCTCTCCCCTTTTCTAATCCTACTTCTCCCCATCCCAGGTCAGGGATTTCCCCGTCCCCGTAGTCCCAAATGTCTTTCTTCTAATGAACCGTCACTTTTTTGCGAATTCGTCGGTTTCGGCATTGGTGACGGTTAACCATTTTGCTGTCAAGGGTACTGAGGTTCGGGGATGATGAGCGTAAAGGGGGGTCTCCCCTATAAGGAAACGGACCTGGGAACATGGCGATCATGACGGGTTGTCGGGGGTGAGGCTTGGTAGCGCCTGCATCTACTTTCAAAACCTCCTAAGGAAAAAAAAACAAAAAAACAAAAAAAAAAAGAACAACAATCACTGTCTCCACCGTCGCATGACTCCTCGACAAATTTGTGACTTTGTTCACATTTAACGGTCATTCAAAAAGGATTAAGCCAATATACTTTTCTTTTTGCTTTTTTTCTTTCCTCTCTTATTGTGTGTTTTTGTATTAGCCTTTAAGTCATCAATATGCTACTGACGGGGGTCTTAAAAAAAAAAAGTCATGTGCATGTCTGTTTGGTGGGGTGTTCTGAGTAGGGCATCCGTGCGTCGCACGGCGCGCGTGGTGTTTTGGGTTTGTGCGGCGTCGGCGAAACGTGCGAGCGAGCGTGCTGCTGCGTGCGTGGTGCGTGCTTTTGCGTGCGTGTTGTGTGTGTGCGTGCGTGCGTATGTTGTTTGGTGTGGTGTGTGGTGTGTGGTGTCGTGCTGTGTGTGGTGGTGTGTGTGTGTGTGTGTAAGTGTGTGTGTGTGTGTTGTTGGTGTGTTGTTGT
Source organism: Conus ventricosus (assembly GCA_018398815.1). Lineage (NCBI taxonomy): Eukaryota > Metazoa > Mollusca > Gastropoda > Neogastropoda > Conidae > Conus > Conus ventricosus. The sequence continues at coordinate 38,068,987 of CM031611.1, read as the reverse complement.
GGTGTGTGTGTGTTTTGGTGTGTGTGTGTGTTTGCGTGCGTGGGGCGCACGCTTGTTGTTTACGAATATGCAACTACGTGGCGCGTGCGACGGCGTGCGTGCGTGCGTGCGTGTTTTGGTGTGTGCGGGCTGGTGTGTTGGTGTGTGTGTGTGGTGGTGTGTGTGTGTGTGTGTTGTGTGTGTTGTGTGGTGGTGCGTTGTGTGCGTAGTGGTCGGTCTGTATCGTGTGTGTGTACGACATTTATGCACATACAACGTCGTAAAAAAGGACAAGCGGCGTTTTCAAGCAACAATTTGCAGCTTTCACCTTTGATCACCTGTCTAAATTGCGCTCTTGTCGGGTGATTGTGGGAATACTCGATACTTGAGTGTTGGCAGTGTAGCGACTGAATCCAAAAAGCAGATCTATAACTTAAGCAACTGCGATTATACCCTTTCGCAGAACTATTCCAACGAACTTTATCGGTGTTCGCTTTTTTTATTGAACAGGGAGACGCCAGGGCAGGGAGCGAATAGGAGGAGAATAGATTTGATAAAGTTTGGGGCCCTGGGATCTTTGCGTTTTTGTTACACGTTGAAAGTTACAGGCTGTTGTTCTCCCCACACTCTTCTACCATTAAACGTGGACAGTGTACTAACGATAAAAAGGTGCTGAATCACTGCCGAACCTCTTAGAAAATTTGTTTTATTATTAAAAAATGGCAGGAAAAAATCCCAGTCAAGAATGCCGACCAACAGACCCCCCAGCATCCACGCCATTTTTATTTTCTCATTTTTGATGGACAGGTCATACAGCTCGCAGCCAGCCCACCACCTACCCAAGAGCTCTTGTACAGTGAGCTGCAAGAAGGTGTGCGTCCCCATGGAGGTGAGGAACCCTTTCAAAGACACTCAAACATCTTAAAAGCGTTTATAAAACCTGACAAAAGGGAAAAAGCTATGGACGAGCGGGATGGCGCTACTCTATTTTTAAAAGGTGCTAATTTTATGAAAAGTAGGACGGGCTGCGAACAAAAAAGCAGGCAAGGGTAGCCCCCTCTAGCAAAGACGGCAGGTCTCCCACATTGCATGCCCAAAACGTCACCCCACATTTTGTGCACGCTTTGTATGATCAACCCCCTGCAAATCCCCAAATCATTCATCCCCACCCCCACCCCCCCTTCCAAACCCAAATACTGACGGGCCTTTGGGCAAATACCGGACGAGGAAAAAAAAAGAAACAAACAGAAAAAAAAAACACCATTCCTATTAAGTTCCTATCCCATTCCATCCTAGTTCCTATCCTATTCCTATCCTGTTTTGTATGGCGTGGAACTCACGGGGGCCTCAAAAAAAACCCTAGTTCCTTCCTAGTTCCTTCCGAGTTTTCCCATCCCAGTTTTTCCCACCTTTTTGTAGGCTGTGGAACTCACTGCCGGGGGGCCACAAACAAAAATCTAGTTCCTATCCAGTTCTGTCAAACAAACAAACATCCAGTTTTCCCTTCCCGTTCTGAAAAGGGTTGGAAAACCCCTGCCGGGGGCCGTCAACAAACATCCAGTCCTATTAGTTCTGTACGGCTGTGGAACTCACGGGGTGCCCTCAAAAAAAACCTGTTCCTTCCTAGTTTTGTAAAGAAACAAACAAACATCCTAGTTCCTACCTATTCTGATGGGTGGAAAATCACTGCCGGGTGCCACAAAAAACTCCAGTTTCCCATCCCAGTTTTTGTACGGCTGTGGAACTCACTGCCGGGCCATCAACAAAAATCCAGTCCTATCCCGTTATGTAGGTGGAACTCACTGCCGGGTGCATCAAACAAAAATCCCCATCCTACCTAGTTCTGTACGGTGTGGAACTCACTGCCGGGGGCCCTCAAACAAACACCCATTCCCACCTAGTTCGTACGGCTGTGGAACTCACTGCCGGGGTTCCATCAACAAACATCCTGTTCCATCCTAGTTTCCATCCCATTTTCCCACCATTCCTTCCTAGTTTATCCTGTTCTTACAAACAAACAAAACCTAGTTTCCCACCTATTCTGTACGGCTGTGGAAACTGCCCCGGGGCCACAAACAAACATCCTAGTTTCCCATCCTATTTTGTCGGGGGGGAAACCCCGCCGGGGGCCATCAAACAAACTCCTATTCTATCTAGTTCTGTCGGTGTGGAACTCACGCCGGGGGCCCTCAAAAAAACATCCAGTTCCTTCCTTGTTCTGACGGCGGGAAATCACTGCCCCGGGGCCATCAACAAACATTCCCTAGTTCCTATCCTAGTTCTGTACGGCTGTGGGAAATTTACTGCCGGTGCCATCAACAAACATCCTACTTCCTACCTAGTCTGACGGGTGGAACCACTGCGGGTGCCATCAAACAAACATCCCATCCTATCCATTTTGTACGGTGTGGGAAACCCCGCCGGGGGCCATCAAAAAAACATCCTAATCCTTTCCTAGTTCTGACGGTGGGAACTCACTGCCGGGGGCCCCAAAAAAAACATCCTAGTTCCCACCTAGCTGTACGGCTGGGAACTCACTGCCGGGGGGCCAACAAACAAACATCCTAGTTCCATCCTGTTCTGTCGGCTTGGAATCCTGCCGGGGGCCCTCAAAAAAACATCCTAGTTCCCCTTCCCGTTTTGTACGGGTGTGGGAACCCCTCCGGGTGCCATCAAAAAACTTTCCCGTCCTATTAGTTCTGTACGGGTGTGGAACTCACTGCCGGGTGCCATCAAAAAAAACATCCTAGTTCCTATCCCGTTCTGTACGCTTGGAACTCACTGCCCGGGGGCCAAAAAAACAAAAAAATCCTAGTTTCCCATCCCAGTTTTATATGGCTGTGGAAACCCCGCCCGGGGGCCCCTCAAACAAACACCTACTTCCATTAGTTTTGTACGGGTGGGAATCACCCTGGTGCCATCAAAAAACTCCCAGTTTTCCATCCTAGTTCTGTTGGTGTGGGAAACCCCTGCCGGGTGCCATCAAACAAACATCCTAGTTCCTATCCTAGTTCTGTAGCTTGGACCCACTGCCGGGTGCCATCAAACAAAACCATTCCTATCCTAGTTTTTGTATGGGTGTGGAATCACGCCGGGGCCTCAAAAAAAAATCCCAGTTCATACCCAGTTTTGTAGGGTTTGGGAAATCACTGCCGGGGGGCCATCAAACAAAAATCCTAGTTCCTATCCTAGTTCTGTAGGCTTTGGGCCACTGCCGGGTGCCATCAAACAAACTCCAGTTCCTACCTATTCTGTACGGCGTGGGGAAACCCCTGCCGGGGGCCATAAACAAAATTTAGTTCCTATCCTTGTTCGTACGGCTGTGGAACTCACTGCCGGGGGCCACAAACAAAAATCCAGTTCCTATCCCAGATCTGTACGGTGTGGGAAAGCCTGCCGGGTGCCATCAAACAAACATCCTAGTTCCCATCCTATTCTGTACGGGGTGTGGGAAATCACTGCCGGGGGCCTCAAACAAACACCCGTTCCTCCTAGTTTGTAGGCGGGGCACTCACCCGGGGGGCCCTCAAACAAACATCCAGTTCCTTCCTATTCTGTACGGGTGGAATCACTGCCGGGTGCCATCAAACAAACTCCTTTTCCTATCCTAGTTTTGCACGGTGGAACTCACTGCCGGGGGCCATCAAACAAAAACCTATTTTATCCTAGTTCCACCTAGTTTCCCATCCTAGTTCCTACCCATTTCCATCCTAGTTCTTACGAAACAACAAACATCCTATTCCTATCCTATTCGTGGGGGGGGGAAATCATGCCGGTGCCATCAAAAAACATCCTAGTTTCCCATCCTAGTTCTGTACGGCTGTGGGAATCACTGCCGGGTGCCCTCAAACAAACATCCCGTTTTCCCATCCTGATCTGTACGGTGGGAATCACTGCAGGGTCCATCAAAAAACATCCTATTCCTATCCTATTCGTACGGCTGTGGAATCACGCCGGTGCCATCAAACAAACATCCTAGTTTCCCAAACCTATTCGTAGGGTGTGGGAAATCACGCCGGGGGGCCATAAACAAAAACCCACTTCCTATCCCATTCTGTCGGCTGTGAACTCACTGCCGGTGCCACAAAAAACACCTAGTTTCCCATCCTAGTTCTGTCGGGTGTGGAACCACTGCCGGTGCCAACAAACAAAAATCCTAGTTTCCCCCTAGTTCTGTACGGCTGGGACTCACGGGCCGGGGCCCTCAAACAAACATCCTACTTCCCCTCCAGTTCTGTACGGCTGTGGAAATCATGCCGGTGCCATCAAACAAAAATCCCATTTTTTATCCCAGCTCTGTAGGCTGGGAAACCCCTGCCGGTCCACAAAAAACATCCATTCCTATCCTAGTTCTGTATGGCTGTGGAACTCACTGCCGGGTGCCATCAAACAAAAACCCAGTTCTATCCAAATTCTGTTGGGTGTGGAACTCACGCGGTGCCCAAAAAAACATCCTTTTTTATCCTATTCTTATGGGTGTGGAAATCACTGGGGTGCCACAAACAAACTCCTATTCCTATCCTAGTTTTTGTACGGCTGTGAACCACTGCCGGGGGCCATCAAACAAACATCCTATTCCATCCCAGTTCTGTACGGCTGTTGGAACTCACTACCGGGTGCCATCAAACAAACACCATTTTCCCTTCCCATTTTTGTCGGCTGTGGAACTCACTCCGGGCCACAAACAAACATCCCAGTTCCTATCCTAGTTCTGTATGGCGTGGAACTCCCCTGCCGGGGGCCATCAAACAAAATCCCAGTTCCCATCCTAGTCGTATGGCTGGGAATCACGCCGGGTGCCATCAAAAAAACATCCTAGTTCCTATCCTAGTTCTTACGGTGTGGAACTCACTGCCGGGGGCCCTCAAAACAAACACCCGTTCCCATCCTAGTTCTTACGGGTGGGAACCACTGCCGGTGCCATCAAAAAACACCTAGTTCCCACCTAGTTCTGTACGGGGTGTGGAACCACGCCCGGGGGCCCTCAAAAAAAACATCCATCCTATCCTAGTTCTGTACGGTGTGAACTCACTGCCGGGTCCATCAAACAAAATCCAGTTCCCATCCATTCGTACGGCTGGAAACCCCGCCGGGGCCAACAAAAAATCCAGTTCCTACCCAGTTCTTACGGCTGTGGAACCACTGCCCGGGGGCCTCAAAAAAACATAGTTCCCATCCTAGTTCGTACGGCTGGGAAACCCCTGCCGGTGCCACAAACAAACATCCCATTATATTAGCTGTAGGCTGTGGAAATCACTGCCGGGGGCCACAAACAAACATCCCAGTTTTCCCACCATTTTGTATGGTGTGGGAATCACTGCCGGGGCCATCAAACAACTCCCGTTTCCCATCCTATTCTGTATGGGTGTGGAAACCCCTGCCGGGTGCCCTCAAACAAAATCCCAGTTCCCATCCTATTTGTACGGGTGTGGAAAATCACTGCCGGGGGCCATCAAACAAACTCCTAGTTCCCACCTATTCTGTTTTGCTGTGGAACTCACTGCCCGCGTTTCCATCAAACAAACATTATTCCTACCAGTTTTGTATGGCTGTGAACCCCTGCCGGGGGCCATCAAACAAACATTTCCATTCTGTCCTAGTTCTGTAGGCGTAACCACTCCGGGGGCCATCAACAAACCCTATTCCACCAGTTCTGTCGGTGGGAACCACTGCCCGGGGGCCGTCAAACAAACACCTAGTTTTCCCATGCTAGTTCGTACGGCTGTGGGAATCATGCGGGGCCATCAAACAAAAAATTTTAGTTCCCATCCCAGTTCTGTCGAAACAAACAAAAACCTAGTTCCATCCTAGTTCTGAGGCTGTGGAATCACTCCGGGGCCCTAAACAAATCCTATTCCTATCCTAGTTCTGGGCCCGTGGAAAATCACTGCCGGGGGGCCACAAAAGAAAAATCCAGTTCCTATCCTAGTTTTGTACGGTGTGGAACTCACTGCCGGGGGCCCTAAAAAAAAATCCTAGTTTCCCATCCTTTCTGTACGGCTGTGGAACTCACTGCCGGGTGCCCCAAAACAAATCCAGTTCCATCCTAGTTTGTCGCTGTGGGTCACTGCCGGGGCCATCAAAAAAAAATCCTAGATCCATCCTAGTTCCATCCTAGTTCCCACCTTTCCTATCCAGTTCTCTACAAAAAAACAAACATCTTTGTTCCCACCTAGTTCTTTTCGGCGTGGGGAACTCACTCCGGGGGCCATCATACAAACATCCTAGTTCCTATCCGTTTGTACGGGGTGTGGAACTCATGCCCGGGGCCATCAAAAAAACTTAGTTCATATCCAGTTCTGTAGGGGTGGAACTCACTGCCGGGGGCCCTCAAAAAAAATCCTATTCCCACCTATTCTGTACGGCTGTGGAATCACTGCCGGGTCCATCAAACAACATCCCATTCCCATTATTCGTACGCGTAGAACTCACTGCCGGGGGCCAACAAACAAACATCCTAGTTCCTTTCCCAGTTTTGAGGTGTGGAATCCTGCCGGGGCCATCAAAAAACATCCAGTTCCTATCCCATTCTGTACGGCTGTGGAATCACTGCCGGGGGCCCTCAAACAAAAATCCTGTTCCCTTCCCATTTGTACGGCTTGGAACTCACGCCGGGGACATCAAAAAAACCCCCTAGTTCCTTTCAGTTCTGTACAGCTGTGGAAATCACTGCCGGGTGCAATCAAAAAAAAATCCTGTTTCCCATCCTATTCTGTACGGGTGTGGAACCATGCCGGGTGCCCAAAAAACAAACATCCTAGTTCCTATCCTAGTTCTTATGCTGTCGAACTCACTGCCGGGGGGCCATCAAACAAAAATCCTGTTCCCATCCCCGTTCTGTATGGGGTGGAAATCACTGCCGGTGCCATCAAAAAAAATCCTATTCCTATCCTATTCGTACGTGTGGGAACCACTGCCGGGGCCACAACAAACATCCTAGTTCCCATCCTAGTCTGTCGGCTGTGGAACTCACTGCCGGGGGGTCAAACAAACATCCTGTTCCATCCTAGTTCTGAAAGGCTGTGGGAATCACTGCCGTGCCCCAAACAAACATCCCACTTCCACCCAGTTCTGTAGGTGTGGGAATCACTGCCGGGTGCCCCAAACAAAAAATCCCAGTTCCTATCCTAGTTCGTACGGCTGTGGAACCCTGCGGGTGCCATCAAACAAAAATCCTACTCCTATCCCATTCTGTACGGCGGGAAATCCTGCCGGGGGCCCTCAAACAAAATCCTAGTTCCACCTAGTTCTGTACGGCTGGGAACTCACGCCCGGGGGCCGGCAAACAAACATCCAGTTCCCATGCTAGTTCTGTACGGGGGGAACTCACTGCCGGGGTGCCCTCAAACAAACTCCTAGTTTTTACCTAGTTCTGTACGAAACAAAAAAAACTCCCAGTTCCTACCTATTTTTGTATGGCTTTGGGGGGGGGAACTCACTGCCGGGTGCCATCAAAAAAACATCCCAGTTCCTATCCCAGTTCTGTACGGGTGTGGAATCACGCCGGGGGCCCCTCAAAAAACACCTATTCCCATCCCAGTTTTAGGCTGTGGAACTCACTGCCGGGTTTCCATCAAAAAACATCCCAGTTCATATCCAGTTTTGTACGGCTGGGAACTCCGCCGGGGGCCATAAAAAAACATCCTAGTTCCTACCTATTCTGTACGGGTGTGGGGCTCACTGCCCGGGGCCATCAAACAAACTCCAGTTTCCTATCCTAGTTCCTATCCTAGTTCCTATCCTATTTTTATCCTAGTTCCCACCCTTTTATCCCAGTTCCACCTAGTTCTTACGAAACAAAAAAAAAAATCTTAGTTCCTTCCAGTCTTACGGGGTGGAATCACTGCCGGGGGGCCACAAAAAACACCAGTTTCCCATTTCCCAGTTCTTTGGCTGTGGAAATCACTGCCTTTGCCCCTAAAAAACCAAAACCCATTCCCATCCATTCTTACGGGTGGGAACCCCTGCCGGGGGCCATCAAACAACACCTAGTTCCTATCCTAGTCTGTACGGGTGTGGAATCACGCCCGGGGCCCTCAAACAAACCCCTAGTTCCTATCCTAGTTCTGTACGGGTGGACTCACTGCCGGTGCCCCTCAAACAAACACCTATTCCTATCCTAGTTCGTACGGCTTGGAACTCATGCCCGGGGGCCATCAAACAAACATCCTACTTCCTATCCCCATTCTGTACCCGTGGGAATCACTCCGGTGCCCCAAAAAAAACATCCCCCTTCCACTTGTTCGTACGGTTGGAAATCCGCCGGTGCCCTCAAACAAACATCCCCAGTTCCCATCCTAGTTTGTACGGCTTAGAACCACTGCCCGGGGCCAACAAAAAAAACATCCTAGTTCCTATCCTAGTTCTGTACGGCGTGGAACCACTCCCGGGGGCATCAAAAAAACTCCTAGTTTCCCATCCTAGTTCTGTACGTGTGGAACTCACTGCCGGGGGCCCCAAACAAACATCCTGTTCCCCTAGTTCTGTAGGCTGTGAAATCCTGCCCGGGGGGACATCAAACAAACATCCTAGTTCCATCCTATTTGTACAGCGTGGAACCCACTGCCGGGGGCCATCAAAAAAACATCCTATTCTTACCTATTCTGTACGCTGTGGAACCACTGCCGGGGGGCAACAAACAAACACCTAGTTTTCCCATCCCAGTTCTATTGGGTGTGGAACTACTGCCGGGTGCCATCAAACAACATCCTAGTTCCTATCCTAGTTCTGTACGCTGTGGAACTCACTGCCGGTGCCATCAACAAACATCCTAGTTCCTATCCTAGTTCTGTAGGCTGTGGAACCACTGCCGGTGCCATCAACAAACATCCTAGTTCCTATCCTAGTTCTGTACGGCTGTGGAACTCACTGCCGGTGCCATCAACAAACATCCTAGTTCCTATCCTATTCTGTAGGCTGTGGAACTCACTGCCGGTGCCATCAAACAAACATCCTAGTTCCTATCCTAGTTCTGTAGCTGTGGAACTCACTGCCGGTGCCATCAAACAAACATCCTAGTTCCTATCCTAGTTCTGTACGGCTGTGAACTCACTGCCGGTGCCATCAAACAAACATCCTAGTTCTATCCTAGTTCTGTAGCTGTGAACTCACTGCCGGGTCCATCAAACAAACATCCTAGTTCCTATCCTAGTTCTGTACGGCTGTGGAACTCACTGCCGGTGCCATCAAACAAACATCCTAGTTCCTATCCATCAAACCCCCATCCAAATCCTGCCTAGTCTCCATCCTATCTGTACGCTGTGGGAACTCACGCGTACAACATCCCAAGTTCTATCCTATTTGTACGCTGTGACTCCTGCCGGCATCAAACAACATCCTTTCCTCCAGTTCCTGTAGTTGACTCATGCGGTGCCATCAACAACACATTCCTTCCTAGTCTTACCTGGAATCACGCCGGTGCCTCAACAAACCTAGTTCACTATCTTACGGCTGTGAACCACTGCGGCCCAAACAAACATCCTGTTCTACCAGTTCTGTACGAAACAAACCCTAGTCTATCCTAGTTCTGTAGGCTGGGAACACTGCCGGTGCCACAAAAAACACTTTCCTATCCTAGTTCTGTATGGCTGTGGACTCCGCCGGTGCCATAACTCAACCTACTAGTCCGGCGGTGCCATCAAACAAACATCCTAGTTCCTATCCTAGTTCTGTAGGCTGTGGAACTCACTGCCGGTGCCGATCAAACAAACATCTATTCCTATCCTAGTTCTGTACGGCTGTGGAACTCACTGCCGGGTGCCATCAAACAAACATCCTAGTTTCCTATCCTAGTTCTGTACGGCTGTGGACCCTCAACTGCCGGTTGCCATCAACAAACTTACCTAGTACTCTCCGTATCCTAGTTCCTATCCTAGTCTTGTCACTGCCGGTCCTAACACATCCAGTTCCCATCTATCCTAGTTCTGTACGGCTGTGGAACTCACTGCCGGGTGCCATCAAACAAACATCCTAGTTCCTATCCTAGTTCTGTACGGCTGTGGAACTCACTGCCGGTGCCATCAAACAAACATCCTAGTTCCTATCCTAGTTTCCTGTAACGCTGTGACAATAAACTCCGTTTCCTATCGAACCCCACAAACAAACATCCTAGTTCCTATCCTAGTTCTGTACGGCTGTGGAACTCACTGCCGGGTGCCATCAAACAAACATCCTAGTTCCTATCCTAGTTCTGTACGCTGTGGAACTCACTGCCGGGTGCCATCAAACAAACATCCTAGTTCCTATCCTAGTTCTGTACGGCTGTGGAACTCACTGCCGGGTGCCATCAAACAAACATCCTAGTTCCTATCCTAGTTCTGTACGGCTGTGGAACTCACTGCCGGGTGCCATCAAACAAACATCCTAGTTCCTATCCTAGTTCTGTACGGCTGTGGAACTCACTGCCGGTGCCATCAAACAAACATCCTAGTTCCTATCCTAGTTCTGTACGGCTGTGGAACTCACTGCCGGGTGCCATCAAACAAACATCCTACTTCCTATCCTAGTTCTGTACGGCTGTGGAACTCACTGCCGGGTGCCATCAAACAAACATCCTAGTTCCTATCCTAGTTCTGTACGGCTGTGGAACTCACTGCCGGGTGCCATCAAACAAACATCCTACTTCCTATCCTAGTTCTGTACGGCTGGGAACTCACTGCCGGGGCCATCAAACAAACATCCTATTCCTATCCTAGTTCTGTACGGCTGTGGAACTCACTGCCGGGTGCCATCAAACAAACATCCTATTCCTATCCTAGTTCTGTACGGCTGTGGAACTCACTGCCGGGTGCCATCAAACAAACATCCTAGTTCCTATCCTAGTTCTGTACGCTGTGGAACTCACTGCCGGGTGCCATCAACAAACACCATCCTATCTTCCTATCCTAGTTACTGTACTGGCTGTGAACTCACTGCCGTGCCATCAACAACATCTAGTTCCTATCCTAGTTCTGTATCGGCTGTGAAACCCCACTGCCGTGCCATCAACAAACATCCTAGTCCTATCCTAGTTCTGTACGGCTGTGGAACTCACTGCCGTGTGCCACCCAATCAACATCCTAGTTCCTATCCTAGTTCTGGTAGGCTGTGGAACTCACTGCCGGTGCCATCAAACAAACATCCTAGTTCCTATCCTAGTTCTGTACGGCTGTGGAACTCACTGCCGGGTGCCATCAAACAACATCCTATTCCTATCCTAGTTTTGTACGGCTGTGGAACTCACTGCCGGGTGCCATCAAACAAATATCCTATTCCTATCCTAGTTTGTACGGCTGTGGAACTCACTGCCGATGCCATCAAACAAACATCCTATTCCTATCCTAGTTCTGTAGTGCCTGTGGAACTCACTGTCCGGGTGCCATAAACAAACTCCTAGTTCCTATCCTAGTTCTGTACGCTGTGGAACTCACTGCCGGGTGCCATCAAACAAACATCCTAGTCCTATCCTAGTTCTGTATGGCTGTGGAACTCACTGCGGGCCACCAACTCCGTCCATCCACTAAACACCTCCTAAACACTCCTAGTTCCTATCCTAGTTCTGTATGCTGTGGAACTCACTGCCGGTGCCATCAAACAAACACCTAGTTCCATCCTAGTTCTGTACGGCGTGGAACTCACTGCCGGGTGCCATCAAACAAACATCCTAGTTCCTATCCAGTTCTGTACGCTGTATCCATGCCGGTTGCATCAAACAAACATCCTAGTTCTATCCAGATCTGTACGGCTGTGAACTCACTGCCGGTGCCATCAAAAAACATCCTGTCCTCCTATACAAACGCTTGTACCTCCCGTCTCTAGCTGATCATCCGTTCCATCAAACAAACTCCTATTCTACCTATTCTGTAGCTGGGAACTCCTGCGTCCATCAAACGACTGTATCCTCCGTCTTATGCTGGGAACCATCCGGTCCATCAACAAACTGATTCCTCCGTTCATGGAACTCCTGTCATCCATCAAAAACGTTACTATCCGTCCATAAAACTCGGTCTACCTTCGGTGCCATCAAACAACACCGTCCATCACATCTAGTTGTGAACTCAGCCGGTCCTGAACTCACTCCGTCCTCAACCTTTGTACCTATTCGGGCCTGAACATCGGTGCTCAACATCCTAGTTCTGTACGCGCGGGATCGCCGTCAAACAAACATCCTATTCCTATCCTAGTTCTGTACGGCGGGGAACTCACTGCCGGTGCCTCAAACAAACATCCTAGTTCCTATCCTAGTTCTGTACGGTGGACTCCGGGTGCCATCAACAAACATCCTATTCCTATCCTAGTCTTACGGCTGTGGAAACACAACAAACATCCTAGTTCCATCCTATTTCTGTAGGCGTAACTCACTGCCGGGTGCCACAAACAAACATCCTAGTTCTATCCTAGTTCTGTACGCTGTGGAACTCACTGCCGGGTGCCATCAAAAAACACCTATTCCTATCCTCTATCTGACTCCTGTCTCCTCACACAAACACATCCTATCCTATCCTAGTTCTCGCTTGGAACTCCCGGTGCCATCAAACAAACATCCTAGTTCCTATCCTATTTGATCCGCGGTGCACACCACTCCGTCAAACAATCTGTCCTTGCCATTCTGCGTGCAACAAACTCCTAGTTCCTACAATTCTAGCATGATCTGCGGTGGCACACCTCCGGTCCATCCAATCTAGGCTTACCTTCGTACCGAAACATCCGTCCTATCAATTCTAGCTTATCCTGCCGGGTCCAAACTCCTTTCCTACCATCACAACACTCCGTCCATCCAATCCTAGTTCTACCTGTCATGCTTAACTACTCCTCCACACAACGCCTGTATCCTGCGTGCTAACTCACCCGTCCTTCAACTCCGCTGTACCACTGGGTGTAATCACTGCCATCCAACACCATCCTAGTTCTTCCTAGTTTCTGCCGGCTGAACACCATCCATCCATACAACCTGTTCCTACCGTCTGAACAAACTCACTTCCGTCCTAAACGACTGTCTCCAGGTGCCTGAACACACTGCCGGTCCTATACTGTACGGTGTCGAATCTGCCGTGGCCTCAAACAAACATCCTAGTTCCATCCTATTTCCCTGTACGTCTGTACGCTGCGTGCCATCACATCATCAACATTCCTAGCTATCCTATCCTAGTTGATGGCCTGCCCGGGTGCCATCAAACAAAATCCTACCTATCCACTAGTTCTGTAGGCGTGGAACTCACTGCGGGTGCTCAAAAAAATCCGTTCCTATCCTAGTTCTGTACGGCTGTGGAACTCACTGCCGGGTCCATCAAACAAACTCCTTTCTATCCTAGTTCTGTGTGCGGGGAACTCACTGCCGGTGCCATAAACAACACCTATTCCTACCTAGTTCTGTACGGCTGTGGAACTCACGCGGGTGCCATCAAACAAACATCCTAGTTCTATCCTAGTTCTGTAGGCTGTGGAACTCACTGCCGGGTGCCATCAAACAAACATCCTAGTTCCTATCCTAGTCTGTACGGCTGTGACCACTGCCGGGCAAACAAACAGCCTAGTCCTATCCACTCCGTTGTCGACGTGGATCACGCGGGCCTCACAAACATCCTAGTTCCTATCCTAACTCTTCCAACAAACAAACCCTAGTTCCTATCCTAGTTCTGTATGCTGTGGAACTCACTCGGGTGCCCATCAAACAACATCCTGTTCCATCCTAGTTCTGTACGGCTGAAACCATGCCGTCCATCCATTCTCTAGTTCCTACCTAGTTCCGGGCTGAAACAACACCGGTGCCATCAAGCTTAGTCCATCCGGTGCATAACAAAACACCTGTTGCACCAAACAAACACCTATCACATCAACGCCTGTACCATCCGGTTGCCACACAAACATCCTAGTCCTAACAATCCTATCCTAGTTCCTATCCTAGTTCCTATCCTAATCTCTACAAACAACAAACACTAGTTCCTATCCTAGTTCTACGGCTTGGACTCACTGCCGGTGCCATCAAACAAACAATCCAGTTCCTATCCTATTCTGTAGGCTGTGGAACTCACTGCCGGGTGCCATCAAACAAACATCCTAGTTCCTATCCTAGTCTTACGGCTGTGGAACTCACTGCCGGGTGCCATCAAACAAACATCCATCCTATCCTAGTTCTGTACGGCTGTGGAACTCATGCCGGTGCCATCAAACAAACATCCTATTCCATCCTAGTTCTGTACGGCTGGAACTCACTGGGCCACGCGGTGCTCACAATCTAACCATCCTACGTCCTCAACTATCTGCTACGTCGTGGAATCCTGCGGTGCCCATCTAACAAACATCCTTTCCTGTGCATCATACGCTGAACTAACTCCGTGCCTTACAAATCCTCTGTCCTATCAATCATCCGGTTGCACTACTCGTGCATCAAACACATCCAGTTCCTACCATTCTACGGCTGTCCAACCATCCGGTTGCATCAAACTACATCTATTCAACCTAGTTCGTCCTTGAACTCCCCGGTGCCATCTAAACTAACTGCCTGGGACCAACCTAGTCCATACGCTGTAGCTAATGCCGGTGCCACAAACAAACATCCTAGTTCCTACCTAGTTCTTACGGCTGTGGACTCCTAGCCGGGTGCCACAAACAAACATCCTAGTTCCATCCATCCAGTTCTACTATGTGCTGGAACTCACTGCCGGTGCCATCAAACAAACTCCTAGTTCCTATCCTATTTCTGTACGCTGTGAACTCACGCCGGGTGCCGTCCAAACAAACATCCAGTTCCTACTAGTTCTGTACGGCTGTGGAACTCACTGCCGGTGCCAAACAACATCCTAGTTCCTATCCTAGTTCTGTAAACTATCCGTTCCATAACAACCGTCCACCAATCAATCATCTTTTATCACTGCCGGCATCAAAAACATCGCATTCCTATCATAGTCTTATGGCTGTGAACTCACTCCGTGGCCATCAAACAACATCCAGTCCTACCAATTCTAGCGTGGAACTCCTGCGGTCCATAACAACATCCGTTCCATCCAAGTTCTAGCTGTCACTCTGCCGGGGCCATCAAACTCACCCAGTTCCTATCCTAGTTCTTGTTCTGAATCACTGCCGAGCCAAACAAACATCCTAGTTCTATCTAGTTCACGTGGAACTCACTGCCGGTGCCTAACAAAATCTATCATCTAGTTCTGACGGCTGTGCACTCACCGTGCCATCCAACCTACTCCTGTTCCTGTCTAGTTCGGCCGGCTGCCATCAAACAACCTAGTTCAACAGTTCTAGTGCGCTGACTACGGCTGTGAACACAGCCTTCCTTTTAACAACGCAGTGAACTACTGCGCGGTGCCATAAACAAACAGTCCAAACACATCTACCTTGAATCACGGCGTGCTCACTGCCAGTCATCAACCCATCCTAGTTCCTATACGTCTGTTGCCCACTCCGTGTGCCATAAACAACATCCAATCCTATTATTGTACTGTGGACACTCCTGCCACAACAACATCCTATCCTATCCATCTTCTGCTGGGACTCACTGCCGTCCATCAACAAACACCTATTCTATCCTAGTCTGTGGCTGTGAACTCACTGCCGCATCAAACAAACATCCTAGTTCCTATCCTATTCTGTAGGGAACTCACTGCCGGTGCCATCAAACAACATCCTAGTTCCTACTGTCTGGGCTGTGGAACCACTGCCGGTGCCATCAAACAAACATCCTAGTTCCTATCCTATTCTGTAGGCTGTGTAACTCACTGCCGGGTGCCATCAAACAAACATCCTAGTTCCTACCTAGTTCTGTACGGCTTGTGAACTCACTGCCGGGTGCCATCAAACAAACATCCTAGTTCCTATGCTAGTTCTGGTGGAACTCCTGCGGTGAACACAACTCCGGTTACCATCGCAACAACAATCCTAGTTCCTACCTAGTTCTGTATGTAACTCACTCCGGGTGCCATCAAACAACATCCTAGTCCTACCTGTTCTGTACGGCTGTGAACTCACTGCCGGGTCCATCAAAACTCAGTTCCTATCTACTGTACGGCTGTGAACCACTCCGGGTGCCATCAACAAACATCTGTCTATCCTATTCTGACGCTGTGACTCACTCTTGCCACAACAAACATCATCCTTCCTAGTCTGTAGGCTGTGAATCATGCCGGTGCATCAAACAAAAAATCCTAGTTCCTATCCTATTCCTACCTAGTTCCATCCAGTTCCCAAACCAACTTAGTCCTATCCTATTCTTATGGAACTTCCCACAACAAACACTATTCCTATCCTAGTTTGTACGCTGTGGAACCACGCCGGTGCCACAAACAAACATCCTAGTTCCTACCAGTTCTGTACGCTGTGGAACTCACTGCCGGGCCACAAACAAACATCCATTCCTATCCTAGATCTGTACGTGTGACTCCTGCCGGTGCCATCAAACAAACATCCTGTTCAACCTATCTGTACGCTGTGGAACTCACTGCCGGTCCACAAACAACTCACTTCCTATCCTAGTTCTTACGGCTTGAACTCATCCGGTGCCATCAAACAAACATCTATTCCTATCCGTCTGTACGCGTAACCAGCCTCTCAACCACTCCTACTTACT
This sequence comes from Conus ventricosus, assembly GCA_018398815.1. NCBI lineage: Eukaryota > Metazoa > Mollusca > Gastropoda > Neogastropoda > Conidae > Conus > Conus ventricosus. The sequence goes on along the minus strand of CM031611.1, from coordinate 38,052,456 downwards.
AGTCGAACCTGACTCCGCTCCTCAAACAAACATCCCTAGTTCCTATCCTAGTTCTGTAGCGTGGAACTCACTGCCGGTGCCATCAACAAACTCTACACTATCCTATTCTACGGCTGGGAACTACTGCCGGTCCATCAACAAATCCTAGTCCTATCCTGTTCTGAGGCTGTAGAACACTGCCGGGTTCCAACAAACAAACATCCAATTTCCAAACCTAGTTCGGGAAGGGCTGGGGAAACCCTCACTCCCGGGTTCCCTTTCAAACAAACATCCTTTTTTTCCCACCCTATTTTCTGTACGGCGTGGAACCCACCCCGGGGTGCCATCAAACAAACATCCTAGTTCCATCCTATTTTCGAAAGGCGTGGAACTCACTCCCGGGGGGACATCCAACAAACACCTATTCCTATCCTAGTTCTTTTACAGCGGGAACTCAGGGGCCGGGTGCCATAAAACAAACACCCTAGTTCCTATCCTAGTTCTGTACGGCTGGGGAAACCCTCACTCCCGGGTTTGCCAACAAAAAAAACATCCAGTCCAAACCTATTCCCTTATGGCTGGGGAAAAACTCACTCCCGGGGTGCCATAAAAAAAAACACCCTTTTTTTTCCCTATCCAAATTTCTGTATGGCTATAATCACTCCTGGTCCCCACAAACAAACACCTAGTTCCTACCCCCTTTTCTTAGGGCTGGGGAACCACTGCCGGTGCCATCAAAAAAACATCCAAATTCCTACCTAGTTCTGTAGGGCTGGGGAACCACGCCGGTGCCATCAAACAAACACCCTATTTCCAAACCTATTTTCTGTACGGCTGGGGAACCCTCACTGCCGGGTCCAAAACAAACAAACACCTACTTCCACCCCTATTTCTGAACGGCTTGGAACCACTGCCGGGTCCCAACAAACAAACATCCTATTTCCCCTATCCTAGTTCTGTACTGCTGTAACCCCCACTCCCGGGGGCCCAAATCAAACAAACATCCTTTCCCTTTATCCTATTCTGTAGGGGCTTTAGAACTCACGGGCCGGGGGCCAAAAAACAAACATCCTATTTTCCTATCCTATTTTTGTAACGGCTGTGGAACTCCTGCCGGGGGGCCATCAAACAAAAAATCCTAGTTCCTATCCTAGTTCCCAGGGGCTGTGGAACTCCCCCGGCCGGGTGCCACCCAAAAAAACCCTCCTATTTTCCTATCCTAGTTCTGTACGGCGGGTGGAACCACTGCCGGGGGGACTTTCAAACAAACCCCTATTTTCCTATCCTATTTGTACAGGGGGAACTCACGCCGGGGTTGCCTCAAAAAAAAAAAACCTATTTCCCCAAAATTTCCCCTATTTTCTGTACGGCTGTGGAAACCCCCCGGGGGTCCCAAAACAAACAAAAAACCTATTCCTACCCTAGTTCAAATGGCTGTGGAACTCACTCCCCGGGTGCCATAAAACAAACACCCTTTTTTTCCCTATCCTATTCTGTATGGCGTGGAACTACTCCCGGGGGTGCCATCAAACAAACATCCTATTTCCCATCCTAGTTTTTAAATGGCGGGTGGAACTCACTGCCGGGGGGCCATCAAACAAAAAACCCTTTTTTCCCTTTTCCTATTTCCCTGTTTTGGTTTGGGGAACCCCACTCCCGGGAGGGCCTAAACAAACACCCCTATTCCTATCCTAGTTCTGTACGGATGGGGAACTCACGGGCCGGGTGCCACCCAAACAAACATCCTAGTTTCCCTACCCTATTTTCTGTAGGGGCGGGTGGGAAATCACTGCCGCGTGCCATCAAAAAAAACCCTCCTAGTTCCTACCCTAGTTCGTATCGCTGTGGAACTCACTGCCGGGGGGGCCATCAAACAAACATCCTATTTCCCTATCCTAGTTCGTAGGCTGGGGAAAACCACTCCCGGGGTGCCATAAAACAAACATCCTATTTTCCTTTATCCAATTCTGTACGGCTGTGGAACCCATCCCCGGGTCCCGCCCAAACAAACTCCTATTTCCCTTTATGCTAGTTCTGTAGGGCGGGGAAAACTAAACGGCCGGGGGTTGCCATCAAACAAACACCCCTATTTCCCCTATCCTATTTCTTTTTACGAAACAAACAAAAAACCTTTTCCCTTTTCCCCTAGTTTCCTTTTTTGGGCTGTGGAACTCACTGCCGGGGGGCCATCAAACAAAAAACCTATTTCCTACCCCTATTCGTAGGGGCTTAACTCACTCCCGGGTTGCCATAAAAAAAACACCCCTAGTTTCCTATCCTAGTTCTGTACGGCTGGGAACTCACTGCCGGGGGGCCAAATAAAAACAAACACCCCTGTTCCTACCCTATTTTTTCCCTGTACGGTTTGTGGAACTAAATGGGGGGGCCCCATAAAAACAAACATCCTATTTTCCCAATCCTTTTTCTTACGGCTTTTGGAACTCACTGCCGGGTCCCCATCAAACAAACATCCTATTTTCCTATCCTAGTTTTTTTTTCCTAGTTCCTACCCCCTTTTTTCTCTACAAACCCAAACAAACACCTTAGTTTCCTACCCCTATTCGTAGGGCCTGTGGAACTCACTCCCGGGTGCCATCAAACAAACAACCTATTTCCTATCCTGGGTTCGTAGGGCCCTTGTGGAACTCACGCCGGGTCCATAAAACAAACACCCTTTGTTCCTATCCTATTTCTGAAAGGGCTGGGGAAAAACTCCCCTTCCGGTGCCTTTCAAAAAAAACACCCCTAGTTCCAACCTAGTTCGTAAGGCTGTAAACCACTCCCGGGGGGCCATCAAACAAAAAACCTTTTCCTATCCTATTTTCTTTTAGGGCGGGAACTCACTGCCGGGTGCCATAAAACAAACATCCTATTTTTCCAAACCTAGTTCTGAAAAGGGCTGTGGAACTCACTCCGGGTCCACAAACAAACCCCAAATTCCTATCCTATTTCTGTAGGGCTGTGGAACTCACGCCGGGGCCCCCCCATCAAACAAACATCCTCCCTTCCCCTTCCTATTTCCCCGTACCGGCTGTGGAACTCACCCCGGGGGCCACAAAAAAACACCTATTCCTATCCTAGTTCTGTACGGCTGAAAGAACTCCTGCCGGGGGGCCAACAAACAAAAAACACCCCGTTCCAATCCTATTTCTGTAGGGCTGGGGAACTCACTGCCGGGTGCCATCAAACAAACACCTATTTTCCAAACCCTTTGTTCTGAAACGGCTGGGGAAAACTCACTCCCGGGGTTTTGCCATCAAACAAAAAATCCAAATTTTCCATCCAAGTTCTGTACGGCTTTTGAACTCACGCCGGGTGAAATCAAAAAAACATCCTATTCCTATCCATTTTCGACAGCTGGGAACTCACTCCCCGGGTGCCATCAAACAAACATCCTAGTTCCTATCCAAATTCTGTACGGCTGGGGAAACCTCCCCTGCCGGGTGCCAACAAACAAAACATCCTAGTTCCTACCCTAGTTCTATTGGCTGTGGAACTCACTGCCGGGGGGCCATCAAACAAACATCCTATTTCCTATCCAAAGTTCAAAAATGGCTGGGGGAACCACTCCCTGGGGGGCCATCAAACAAACACCCCTAGTTCCCCCCCATTCTGTAGGGGCGTGGAATCCACTGCCGGGGGGGCCATCAAAAAAACCATCCTTTTTCCTTTATCCAGTTCTGTAGGCGGCTGTGTAATTTCACTCCCCCGGGTGCCATCAAAAAAACCCTCCTAGTTCCTATCCTATTCTGTACGGCTGTGGAACCACTGCCGGGGCCATCAAACAAACATCCTAGTGCTACCCTGGGGTTCGGTAGGGCCCGTGGAACCACTCCCGGGGTGCCATCAAAAAAACATCCAGTTCCTATCCTAGATGTGTACGGCTGTGGAATTTCAGGGCCGGGGTCCACCCAAAAAAAAAACCTATTCCCTTTATCCTATTTCCCTGACGGCTGGGGAAAACCACTGCCGGGGGGCCATCAAACAAACACCCCAATTTCCCTATCCTGTTCGAAAAGGGGCGTAGCACTCACTCCCGGGGTGCCACCCAAAAAAACATCCTAGTTCCTATCCTATTCGTACGGCTGGGGAACTCACTCCCGGGGCCTTAAAACAAACATCCTATTTCCCTATCCTATTTCCCTGCAGGGCTGTGGAAATAACTCCCGGGGGTGCCTTTCAAACAAAAAATCCAGTCCATCCTATTTCCTACCTAGTTCCTTTTCCCTATTTCTGTACGAAAAAAACCAAACACCCTATTTTTCCTACCTATTCTGTACGGCTGGGGAAACTCACTCCCGGGGTTTCATCAAACAAAAAACCCTATTCCAATCCTAGTTCTGTAATGGGTGGAACTCACCCCCGGGGGCCCAAATAAAAACAAACATCCTATTTTCCTAACCTAATTTTGTACGGCTGGGAACTAAACTCCCGGGGGTGCCACAAAAAAAACAACCCAACTTCCTATCCTATTTTCTGTACGGCGTAAAAACCCTCCTCCCGGGTTTGCCATAAAAACAAAAAACCTAGCCCCAATCCAGTTCTGTACGGTTTATGAACTCATTTGCCGGGGGGGGCCATAAAACAAACATCCTCTTCCAATCCAGTTCTGTACGGCTGTGGAACCACTCCCGGGGTCCCATCAAAAAAAACCCCCTTTTTTTTCCAAATCCTATTTTCTGTTTTGGCTTGGAACCCCACTCCCGGGGTGCCATCAAACAAACATCCAAGTTCCTACCAATTTCTGTACGGCTGGGGGAACCACCCGGGGCCAACAAACAAACATCTTTTTTTTCCTATCCTAGTTCGGGATGGCTGGGGAAACTCCCAGCCGGGTCCATCAAAAAAAAATCCTAGTTTTTTACCTAGTTTTGTACGGCTGTGGAACTCACCCCGGGGGTGCCTTTAAAAACAAACTCCTAGTTCCAAACCCTAGTTCTGTATGGCTTGGGAACTCACTCCCGGGGTGCCATCAAACAAACATCCTTTTTTCCTATCCAAATTCTGTAGGGCGGGGAAACCCTCACTGCCGGGGGCCCATAAAAACAAACATCCAAATTTCCCCTACCCTTTATTTTCGGTAGGGCTTGGAACTCACTCCCGGGGTGCCATAAAACAAACATCCTATTCCTATCCTAGTTCTGTAGGCTGGGGAAAACTCACTCCCGGGGTTGCCAAAAAACCCCAACCCACCTTTTTTTTCCCTATTCTATTTTCTGTAGGCTGGGGGAACTCACTCCCGGGTTGCCATCAAAAAAAACCTATTTTCCTACCCCTATTTCCCGTACGGCTGGGGAACTCACTGCCGGGTGCCATCAAAAAAACCCATCCTATTTCCCAAACCAGTTTTGGAAAGGCTTTGGGGGACTTTTCCCCCGGGTGCCTAAAACAAACATCCTATTTTCCAAACCCGGCTGTACGGCGGGTGGAACCACTGCCGGGGGGCCTCAAACAAACACCCCTATTCCTATCCAAAGTTTCTTACCGGGGAAAACTCACTGCCGGTGCCATCAAACAAACACCCTTTAGTTCTGAAAGGGCCCTGTGGAACCACTCCCGGGTGCCATCAAAAAAAACCTTCCTTTTTTCCTATCCTATTTCTGAAAGGGCTTGGAACTCACTGGGGGTGCCATCAAACAAACACCTTTTTCCTATCCATTCTGTAGGGGGGTGGGGGGGGAACTCACCCCGGGTGCCACAAACAAACATCCAATTCCTATCCAAGTTCGGGAAACGGCTTTTGGAAAACCTCCCCTGCCGGGGGGGCCATCAAACAAACACCCCTAGTTCCTATCCAAGTTCTGTACGGCAGGGGAACTCACTGCCGGGTCCCCATCAAACAAACATCCTAGTTCCAAACCTAGTTTTTTTAGGGGCCTGTGGAACTCCTCCCGGGGGCCATCAAACAAACACCCCTATTTTCCATCCTAGTTCTGTTCGGCTGGGGAACTCACTGCCGGGTGCCTCAAACAAACCCCCTATTTCCCAAACCATTTTTTAAACAGCGGGGAACTCATTGGGCCGGGGGCCATAAAACAAACATCCTAGTTTCCTATCCTTTTTTCCCGAACGGCGGGGAAAACTCACTCCCCCCCGGGTGCCATAAAACAAAAAATCCTATTTTCCTATCCTAGTTCCTACCTATTTCCTATCCTATTTCCCTTAACCTATTTTCCTACCTATTTTCCTATCCTAGTTCTGAAACGGCTGGGGAAACCACTCCCGGGTGCCATCAAGTTTTGGCCACCCCTGCAGCCCTCTTTTAAAAACAAATGAACGACATTTTTGAGATCCCCATATGACGATTTTCTTTTTAAAACTTCCCCAAAATATATTAGGGTTACCTGGGCCTGAATCTGGCCTTTTGTTTTTAAAACTTTTTGGATATCGATGCGACCCCTTGTTCCCAAAATTTTGCCCCAAAGGGGGCCCAAACCCGCTGAGTCGCACTTTTTTAAATGTTATTTTTTTTTAAATTTTTTTAAAACTTTGGGGCGCTGGTGCCTTTCTGGGTTTTTGAGTAAACCCAATTTTTTGAGGAAGAAGAAAAAAACAAAAAATAACCCCCTAAAAAACGTTTTGTGACTTTGGGTTTTTTGGTAATATTATATATAAAAAGGAAAAAGGGTTGTTCTGTAAAAATTCTTGGGCCACTCACAATGCTTGGGTTTTTGGGCCCAGCGGGAGTTTAAACCCACCCCGACTTTTTCCATATTTTTTTTGACCTCCCTTGCACCCTTTTAAAGGGACCCTAAAGCATGGGCTCAAAGTTTGCCCCCTACTTTTTATACTGTTTGAATAATGTTTTTTAGTTTTTCCCAGAAATTTTTTCCCCCTCTCCACCCCTTTTGGGTTTTTTCCCCTTTTTTACTCCCCTTTCCCGCGCTGTTTTGGGGGGTCCCGGGTTGGATTCTTTTTTTTGAACCTTTGCGTGAGAACCCCACAGAATTATGGACTGGGGGTGTGTCTCATTTGCCCCCAAGAGCACAGCCCACAATCAGCCGTGTCCCCCTGATGATTTCCAGATCCAGCGGACAAAGGGCCCTAGGAAGAAAGGGCTATACAAAAAAAATTTGCCTTCGGGAGAGATTATGGGTTCCCTCAGGCAGCTATGAAGGCTTTCTCATAGTTATAATATTTTCCCCCCTTTTTCTTCTTTTTTTAAAATTTTTTAATTTTTAAATTTTTTTTTTTTTTTAATTAAAAACTTTCCCAAAGTCATTACTATAACGACGAAGAATTTTTAACCTGCACTTTTTTCCCCCCCCAAAAAAATTTTTTTACTTAATTGTTCACTTTTTTTTAATATATATAAATTTTATAATATATAAATATATAAAAATATATATATAAACATACATACAGAGAGAGAGAGAGAGAGGGGAGGGGAAGAAAAATTTTGAAGAAAATATAATTGAAGAAAAAACTGCCTAATTTAACAGTATTATCTACCACCATATATAATTGTTTACCCCCCCCAAATTTCTTCAATCTAAGACAAAAGAGCAAGCTTTCTTTATTTTTTCAATATTTTTTGCATTTCATTGAAAACACCAACGGCTCTGTAATTGCTGGAAGGGTGCTGGGAATTTATCCTTAATTTATTTTTTTTGTTGTAATTTAGTCCCTTGGGGGAAATTCATTCCAAAAAAACGGGGCCCTCACATTTTGGGGGCTTAAGGGGTTTTATCTTTTTTATTTTTCTATTTTTCCCAAAAGAAAAATTTTACTTGTTTTTCTCTTTCATGATTTTCTTTTTGGTTTTCTTGGGGTGGCCCCTTTTGGGTTGGTTTTTTAAAAAACCCAAAAAACATACAACGGAAATTTGCACCCCAAAACCCTTTTTTCGGGATAGCTTTTCCTTTTTAAAACCAAAAAGGGCGGGATCAAATTACCATTTTTCCCGGGCGGTCACTGAGGAGAAACTTTCTTTTTTTTCGAATTGGGCCATCTAAAACCAGCAGTTATTTTTTCAGTGATTTTCCCTCCGTTTTGGGAAAGATTGTCTCCCCTTGGAGACTAAAAGGCTTGCTAAAGGGCCCATTTTGAAAAAAAAATTTTTTGGATTTTCCCCCCATTCACCCACTCAATTTTTCTTTAAAGGAAATTTTATCTACCATTTCAGAAAATAATTGCTTTCTCCCCCTTTTTTCCTTCAATCTAAACAAAGAGCAAGGCCTTTGTTTAAAATTTAATATATAAAATATTTTATATAATAATATAAAATATTTAAAATAATATATAAAAAACCCGCATAGTTTTGTTGAAGAAACGGGTTTTTGTTTTTTTTTGCAAAATTCATTAAAACCCTTTCCCAAAAAATTTTTGTTTTTTTTAAAAAGGGTCGTTTTTTCCACTTTTTTTCCATGTCTGAAAATTTGGGTAGGCGGCAAGCCTCTTAAGGAGTATGTCCACCACCTGTACAACCGGGCCTGGCACCTGCCGGGCAGGGATTTAAATCCCCTTAGGGATACCTCGCAGACAGGGTGCCCCCTTACTCGTGGAGGGGGTGAACAGCTCTTTTACGTTGTCAGGAAGTGCACTTGCCCCAAAACTCCCCCTGCCCCTACTCACCCATAGTCCCCAATGGGGCGAGATATGGCAAACCCTTGGGGGAAAAGGAAGAATTTGTTGTTTGGCGGGGGTTTTGAAAATTGTTATTCGTGCGTATGGGGCCGGGCGCTGCCCCTTTGGAACGGGCGTGCGGGGGCCCGGGGGCCCCATAAAAACCCGGCCAGAGGCGGAAATTTAAGCCCACAACCGCGGCGTTAAAGTGGCCCCCGAACTCGCACCAAAAGGACTCCCCCAGCATAGTGGATACCCCCATATACCCCCTTACGCCTAAACCACCATGGGCAGGTGCCTCATCCACGCAGTTCTGGTCATTTGCGGGTCGCAATGTCGCGGAAAATCCTCCTCCCTTTTTTTGCTGGAGGGAGAGAGAAAGACTTTTCTGAAAAAACCCAAACCCCTTTTCCCAAAGGTTCCGGGGTCCCCGGGGCGATGCTTAGCTGCCCACAGCCCCTGTTTCCATAGACGCTGGGAGGGGGAAAACCCGACCCGGCCCACAACCCATAACCCTCAAACAAAGCAGGCGAGTCCGGGCCCGGGGATTTTTTTGACCCCCGGTAAATTTCTGGGGGGATTTTTTTAAGGGTGACGGAAACGATTTCGCAGATGACTGGCCCGGAAGGGAGCGATCTTGAGCTAGAGATTTTTGCCAAAAGGGCTTCTAGAGCGTTGGGCGGTCCCCGCCGGAATCCACTGAGGGAAAAGATGACTCAGGGCGCCCCACTGAGGGTTCTTTTGGCCACTTTTTAAAATCCACGGGCTTCAGGCTGATTTTTCCCCCCTTGCGAACGCACTTGTGCGTTTTTTACATTCTTGTTGTCCCAATCATGGCATCTTTGGGAAACCCGTATTGACGGCTCGTTTTTCCTCAGAAAATTCACTGTGTTTTTGGTTTTAAATTTTCCTTCCTTTGGGGTTTTTTTCACCAAAAATGCATACATTTTTCATCACGCAGGCTAGAGCACGGCCCAAAAAGAAAAAAAAGTCGAAGTTGCCCAATTTTGCTCGTGCAAAACCCACTTGCACTAAATGCAGGGGCATACATAAGCACAACGGGAACACAACCCTTTTTTCCCCTAGTTTTTTATTGCATCCAACCCCTGCTTTGGCTTTCCCCAAAGAATATATTTTTTTTTTCTCCTTTTTTTTTTTTTTTGGGGGGGGGAAATGGGGTGTTTGGGGGGGGGGGGGGACATAGCTAATTTGGGGACAATTAAAGTAGGGAGCGGGGTCATCTTGAGGGAAGTGTTTCTTTCGTCTCAAATTCCCCCCCCCCACAGGGGGAAAATTTACGGGCAAAAATTTTAAATTGTAATGTTTATTGAGTCGAGTTCGCTCTTTGGTTTTTCTTCCAAAATATGATGCCCCCCACCAAAATTTTCCCTTTTTTCCATTTATTTTTTACAACTACTTTTTCAGACCAAGACGGTTTTTTTCGATCTAATAATGGTGCTGAACGGACACCACAAACCGTGGAACAGTCCCTAAATTAAAGGAGGCATTTTTTTGAAGCCTTAAAAGGGGTAAACTTTCCGTTCACATTTTATTTTTTCTGAAAACAGAAAACTAAAAAAAGGGTACAGCCCAAAAAACAAAGTCGGGTGTGGTTTTTTCCCCAAATGGTCTAGTCAAATTACATAAATAAAACGTCATTTTTTCCCCTTCATTCGGAGTGATGCCTGAAACATGAATATTGCCCCTGTGCCACAAACTGCTGCGGGCTGCGGTATGATCCATAAAAGGGGTTTCCCTTTTTTTCAAATCCTTTGGGAAAAACTGAAAAAAAAACGCTAGGGTTTAATCTGGGAAACGTCCACTCTGGGGCCTTTCCCTTGAATTTTAAGAGCCCCTCTGTGGGAATCATACACAAAGCGTCCGGGAACTACTCTCCTTTCAGCAGTCCCCGCCGGGGCGCGCGCACCCCCCCCCCCCCCCGAAACCCCCCCCCCCCCCCACACACACAAAAACACACACGCACACGCACAACACACACCACGCCCCACGCCCCACACACAAAACACACACACACACACAAAACACACCACACACCCACACACACACACACCCTTTTCTCTCTCTCTCCCCTTCTGTCTCCCCTCTCTCTCTCTCTCTCTCCCTCTCCTTTTCCTCCCCCATCTCTGCCTCACCACCACCACTCACACACACAACACCACCCCCCACACACACACCCACACACACACACACACACACACACACCACAAAATATATATATATATATATAATAAAAATATATGTTTTATTTTATATATATATTTATTATATATATATAAAATATAAATATATAAAATATATAAACAGAAAAAAAACCTTTCCCTTAAAAAAAACTGAAAAACTCCCAAAACCCCCTTGGGGGGCAAACCTTTTTTTAAAAAAAATTTTTAAAATGAAGTGCTAAAAAATTTAAACACAAGCTTGTTTCAAGATAAAGCTCTCCCTCAGGATGACTTTTTTTTGTGGCACGCCAACGGGCCCTTTTTTAAGGGTGCGGGGCCTGAAACTTGTTTTCTTTGGGGGTGCGGGTTTTTGTTTGCTGGGACGTGGGGCCTGTGGGTTGTGGTTTTGTGTGTGGTGTGTGTGTGTGTGGTTGTTGTTTTTTTTTTTTTTGTTTTTTTTGGGGTTTTTTTTTTTTAGGGCCCGTTTAGGTGGAAAGTGCTAGCAAAAATTTCCACTTTTTGCCTGCAATTAATTTACTATTCCCAAATTTTGTGTCAAGTTGCTAAGTTGGTTTTTCATAAAAATTAACCCTTTTTCTGTGGGAAAATAGGGTTTCATTTTTTTGGAAATATTGTTGTATGGTGTTTGCTCTTTTTTAAAGATTTTCCCTGATTGGGTGGGAGTCCTATTTTTATCTTTGAGTTTCCAAATTTTTATTTTCCCAGTTTTCCCGTTTTGATTTTTTTATTTTTCCCCTTTTTTAAAGACTGTTTAGGTTTGCGTATCTGGGTTTTTAATGTTTTTTCAGTAATTTCCCAGGGATTTTTTCTTTTTTTATTTTCAAATAAAATAAATATATAATAGAGAGAGGGGAAAAGAGAGAGAGAGAGAGAGGAGAGAGAGAGAGATAGGAGGAAAAGGAGAGAAGAAATTTCCCTTTTTTATTAAACCCAAAAATGGCTCTTTTTAAAAAAGTAAGCCCCAAGGACCTAACTTTTAATACCGGGCCCTTTTAAATCCAAAAACAAAGTAGAAGTTTATATACAGACCAAAGTTTATTCGACATCACTTTCAGGGTAAAGGGAAAAACCAAATCTAACCTTTTAAAAACACCTGCGCTGGGAACCTTTTGGTTTATACCCTTTCCCCTTTAACTGGCCAGCGTGTCCCCCCTTTTTTCCCAAACCACGATTTCGAAAGGGCGTCGCTGACTTTTTCGATCTGGAATCCGGTGGAAAAAGAACCGTGTGCCCCAATGGGCCACTGGGGGTTTAGCATTGCAACCACGTTTCTACCCGTTCCTTTGTTTGCAACAGAGTTAATATGTTTTTCCCCGAGAAAAGCCAAATTTGGGTTGGGCGGAGATAACGGAGCTCCCGTAAAAACAGCTACCCTCCCCAGGGCAACTGCGGGAAAGTTTCAAACTTTTTTAGGGCAGGGGGCCCCTGTGTCCCCCATTTCTGTCAAACCAAAAGGGGGGGAAACGAGTTTGGTTTTTTGCTTTGGGTTTCGTTGGAATGAACATCAATATCAAATTTTTAGTCTAATTTACCCCGAAAATAAATTTAAACCCTTTTTTTCCCAAGCTTGTTTTAAAGGGTGCATACTAAACGACACTTTTTCTCAAAACCTTTTAACTCTCTACCACGGGCTTTAACCCCTCAGGTCTGGTCCCAAACTTTTCCCAAAAGCTGTTCCCCCTACCCCGGAAACCCACGGGATCCTCTGTTCTCTGTTCCCCGGGCGAGACCACCTGGCCCCATGGGACCTGCTGCGCCGTCTTTTTCTGTTTCCCACATGTTTTTCCATGTGCCCCTGTACCTGTCCCCCCTCCCTTTTCCCCGTGTTTTTTTGCCTTTTTTGGTTTTTTTACCTACCTCTGTACCTGTTTTGACCCTTTTCTGGTTGCTTCCTGGAACGTACACCGGGCATTTCGCGTGTTTGGTTCCCCTTTAAACTATTTCTGGTTTTTTGGAGGTTTTACCCCCACATCTCCCCCCTTCTTTTCCTCCTCCTGTTTTCCTGTTCCGGGTGGTTCCCACCTACCTCTTACTTGTCCGCCCTTTTTTTGTCTTCTGTTTTATGAATGTTTTTTCCACCTTTCCTATTTTAAAACCCTTTTTTCCCCCTTCTTTTCTTCTGTTCATGAATGTTGGGCCACCTACCTATTTTAAACCCGTCTGCTCCTCCTTGTCTTCGGGTTTATGAATGTTTGCCCCCCTACCTAATTTACCTGTCTGGGCCCCTTTTGGGTTTTTTTTCCTGGATGTTGTCCCCTAGTCTATGTCTTTTAACCAGAAAAAAAAAAACCCAAAAAAAAAAAAATTGGAAGAACATAGACACCCGCAAGGGCCCCAGTTTCATTGCCATTAGCAACGCGCCCTACGGCAAAAAGGGGGATCATGATAAAATCCGGGGAACCGGCATGCAACCGTGACTGAAAAGGAAAACTAGTCCAAAAAAAAAAAGCTTTCCCCTTTTGGAGGGTATGAACACTCCCAAAGCAAAAAACTGTTACACAAAAAAACAAAAAAATACACCACGCACGCACCGGGGGGGACACCCCACAACCCACACACACCCCACACACCCCACCACAAACACCCCACAACAAAACCCCACACACACACACAAAGGGGGCCCCCCCTTTACTCAAAAAAAACCTGCAACATTTTGATTTGGGTTTTATCATTTATAGAAAAAAGACAACCTATATACTCCTATCAAACTAAAGACAATCAGATGTTTTATAGTTTTTTTGGTTTAAAAGCCAACAAGCTATATACCCTTAAAAAACTAAGAAAAATATTTTTTCAAACGTTTCATATAATACCAACAACCCAGCCCCCTTTATGGGCGGCCATGAGTATGCCTTTAGGAGGTCGCGCACACATCTTCCTAATAGTTTACCACATCCTCAACCCATCAATTCATCTGCAGCACCGCATGCGAGTCACTGGTACCACTGATGATCGTCCCCGGCCAGGCCGTCCTTGGGTCACCACACAAAGAGAGGATCGCCATCTTGTTCGAAACCATCTGTGGGACAGGCGGCAAACAGCCGCTAACACTGCTCGACAGGTGCCTGGGAATCTCCAGCAACGAATCAGCCTCAACACTATGCGGCGGCATCTTCAGGAGAACGGGCTGGCATGTAGGCGTCCTCACAGAGGGCCGGTACTGACACCAAGACACCGGCAGGACAGGCTGCAGTGCGCACAAGCCGAATCAACTGGCGCAGGCAGCAGTGGGGACGCATACTGTTCTCAGATGAGAGCCGTTTTTGTATTGACATGGCTGACGGTCATGTCAGAATATGGCGTCGACCTGGTGAACGCTATGCTGACTCCTGTGTGGTAGAGCGGAACCCCTGGGGAGGCCCGAACGTTATGATATGGGGTGCAATTGGCATTAAACCACGCCATAGGACCAGTCATCTTTCAGAACATTGGTCCTGGTCGTGGACAGGGTGTCAATGCACAGCGCTACATCAACCAGGTGCTCAGACCCCATGTCGATCCTTTTTTTGCGCAACACCCAAACTGGACATTCCAACAGGACAATGCAAGACCACACACCGCCAGGGCCACTCAGCAATTTCTTCAGCATAAAACGTCAATGTGCTGCCCTGG
>CM031611.1:38023099-38033099 GCA_018398815.1 Conus ventricosus | reverse complement strand
CTGCCGGGTTGCCTTTCAAACAAACACCCTTGTTCCTATCCTAGTTCTGTACGGTGGGGAAAATCACTGCCGGGTGCCTTTCAAACAAACATCCTAGTTCCTATCATAGTTCTGTACGGCTGTGGATCACTGCCGGGTTGCCATCAACCAAACAATCCTAGTTCTGTCCTAGTTCTGTACGGCTGTGGAACTCACTCCCGGGGGTGCCCATCAAACAAACATCCTATTTTCCTATCCTAGTTCTGTATGGCTGTGGAACTCATCCCGGGTGCCATCAAACAAAAAACCCTAGTTCCAATCCTAGTTCTGTAACGGCTGTGAACTCACTGCCGGGTCCCATCAAAACAAACATCCTAGTTCCTATCCTAGTTCTGTACGGCTGTGGAACTCACTGCCGGGTTCACAAACAAACCCCTAGTTCCTATCCTAGTTCTGTACGGCTGTGGAAACTCACTGCGGGTGCCATCAACAAACATCCTAGTTCCTATCCTAGTTCTGTACGGCTGTGGAATCACTGCCGGGTGCCATCAAACAAATCCTAGTTCCTATCCTAGTCTGTACGGCTGTGGAACTCACTCCCGGGGTACCATCAACAAACATCCTAGTTCCTATCCTAGTTCTGTACGGCTGTGGAACTCACGGGCGGGTGCCATCAAAAAACATCCTGTTCCTATCCTAGTTCTGTACGGCTGTGGAACTCACTGCGGGTGCCATAAAACAAAATCCTATTCCTATCTATTTTCTGTACGGCTGTGGAACTCACTCCCGGGTGCCATCAAACAAACATCCTAGTTCTTATCCTAGTTCTGTACGGCTGTGGAACTCACTGCCGGGTGCCAACAAAAAACTCC
Source organism: Conus ventricosus (assembly GCA_018398815.1). Taxonomy (NCBI): domain Eukaryota; kingdom Metazoa; phylum Mollusca; class Gastropoda; order Neogastropoda; family Conidae; genus Conus; species Conus ventricosus. The sequence continues at coordinate 38,032,248 of CM031611.1, read as the reverse complement.
TAGTTCCTTCCTAGTTCTGTACGGCTGTGGAACTCACTGCCGGGTGCATCAAACAAACATCCTATTTCCCTATCCTAGTTTTTTACGGCTGTGGAACTCACTCCCGGGTGCCAATCAAACAAAACATCCTAGTTCCTATCTAGTTTGTAGGCTGTGGAACTCACTCCCGGGTGCCATCAAACAAACATCCTAGTTCCTACCCTTTAGTTCTGTACGGTGTGGAACTCACTGCCGGGTGCCATCAAAACAAACATCCTAGTTCCTATCCTAGTTCTGTACGGCTGTGGAACTCACTGCCGGGTGCCAACAAACAAAACATCTAGTTCCTATCCTAGTTCTATATGGCTGTGGAACTCACTGCGGGTGCCATCAAACAAACATCCTAGTTCCCTATCCTGTTTTGTACGGCTGTGGAAACTCACTGCCGGGTGCCATCAAACAAAACATCTAGTTCTATCCTAGTTCTGAAATGGCTGTGGAACTCACTCCCGGGTTCCATCAAACAAACATCCTAGTTCCTATCCTAGTTCTGTAGGGGCTGTGGAACTCACTGCGGGGTGCCATCAAACAAACATCTAGTTCCTATCCTTTCTTTTATGGCTGTGGAACTCATCCCGGGTGCCATCAAACAAACATCCTAGTCCTTATCCCCAGTTCTGTTTGGCCTGTGGAACTCACTGGGGGGTGCCATCAAACAAACATCTATTTCCCAATCCTAGTTCTGTACGGCTGTGGAACTCACTGCGGGTGCCATCAAACAAACATCCTAGTTCCTATTCCTAGTTCTGTCGGCTGGGGAAACTCATGCGGGTCCCAATCAAAAAACATCTAGTTCTTTCCTGTCTGTAGGCGGGGAAAAATCACTGCGGGTGCCATCAAACAAACATTTTTTCTATTCTAGTTCTGAAAGGTGTGGAACTCACTGCGGGTGCCATCAAACAAAACATCTAGTTCTTCATTTTGTACGGCTGTGGAACTCACTGCCGGGTGCCATCAAACAAACATCCTATTTCCCTATCCTAGTTCTGTACGGCTGTGGAACTCACTGCCGGGTGCCTTCAAACAAACATCCTAGTTCCTTTAGATCGTCGGTGTCGACTCACTGCCGGGGCCATCAAACAAACATCCTTTTCCTATCCTAGTTCTTTTACGGCTGGGAACTCACTGCCGGGTGTGCCATCAAACAAAACATCCTAGTTCCTATCCTAGTTCTGTACGGCTGTGGCACTCATGCGGGTGCCATCAAACAAACATCCTATTTCCCTATCCTAGTTCTGTTCGGCTGTGGAACTCACTCCCGGGTGCCATCAAAAAAAACACCCTAGTTCCTATCCTAGTTCTGCAGGCTGTGGAACTCACTGCCGGGTGCCATAAACAAACATCCTAGTTCCTATTCCTAGTTCCTATCCTAGTTCCTACCCTAGTTCTGTACGAAACAAACAAACATCCTGTTCCTATCCTAGTTCTGAAACGGCTGGGGAAAACTCACTGCCGGGTGCCATCAAACAAAACACCCTAGTTCCTATCCTAGTTTGTACGGCTGTGGAACTCACTGCGGGTGCCATAAAAACAAACATCCTGTTCCTTTTCCTAGTTCTGTACGACCTTTGGAACTCACTGCCGGGTGCCATCAAACAACATCCTATTCCTATCTGTTCTGTACGGCTGGGGAAAACTCACTGCCGGGTGCCATCAAACCAAACATCCTAGTTCCTATCCTAGTTCTGTACGGCTGTGGAACTCACTCCCGGGTTGCCAACAAAGAAACATCCTAGTTCCTATCCTAGGTCTGTACGGCTGTGGAACCCCACTGCCGGGTGCCATCAAACAAAACCTAGTTCCTATCCTAGTTCTTTTACGGTGTGGAATCACTGCGGGTTTGCCATAAAAACAAAATCCTAGTTCCTATCCTAGTTCTGTACGGCTGTGGAACTCACTCCCGGGTGCCATCAAACAAAACTCCAGTTCTATCTAGTTCTGTATGGCTGTGGAACTCACTGCCGGGGTGCCATCAAACAAACATCCTAGTTCCTATCCTAGTTCTATAGGCTGTGGAACCACTGCCGGGTGCCAACAAACAAACATCATAGTTCCTATCCTAGTTCTGTATGGCTGTGGAACTCCTGCCGGGTGCCATCAAACAAAAATCCTAGTTCCTACCCTAGTTTTGTATGGTGTGGAACTCACTGCGGGTGCCATCAAACAAACATCTAGTTCCTATCCTGTTCTGTATGGCTGTGGAACCCACTGCCGGGTGCATCAAACAAACATCCTATTTCCCTATCCTAGTTCTGTATGGCTGTGGAACTCAATGCGGGTGCCATCAAACAAACATCCTAGTTCCTATCCTAGTTCTGTAGGCGTGGAACTCACTCCCGGGTGCCATCAAACAAACATCTAGTTCCTATCTAGTTCTGTATGGCTGTGGAACTCACTGCCGGGTCCCATCAAACAAACATCCTAGTTCCTATCCTAGTTCTGTACGGCTGTGGAACTCACTGCGGATGCCATAAAACAAACTTCCTAGTTTCTATCCTGTTCTGTATGGTGGGGAAACCCTCACTCCCGGGTGCCATCAAAAAAACATTCCTATTTCCCTATCCTAGTTTGTACGGCTGTGGAACTCACTGTGGGTCCCATCAAACAAAACATCTAGTTCCTATCCTAGTTCTGTCGGCTGTGGAAATCACTGCCGGGTGCCATCAAACAAACACCCTAGTTCCTATCTCTTTTCTGTATGGCTGTGGAACTAAACTCCCGGGGTGCATCAAACAAAATCTAGTTCCTATCCTAGTTCTGTACGGTGTGGACTCACTGCCGGGTGCCATCAAAAAAAACATCCTAGTTCCTATCCTAGTTCTGTACGGCTGTGGAACTCACTCCCGGGTGCCATCAAACAAAAAATCTAGTTCTGTCCTAGTTCTTTTACGGCTGTGGAACTCACTGCGGGGTCCCATAAAAACAAACATCTAGTTCTATCCTAGTTCTGTATGGTGTGGAACTCACTGCGGGTGCCATCAAACAAACACCCTGTTCCTATCTAGTTCTGTACGGCTGTGGAACTCACTGCCGGGTGCCATCAAACAAACTTTCCTTGTTCCTATCTAGTTCTTTTCGGCTGGGGAAACTCACTGCCGGGTGCCATCAAACAAACACCCTAGTTCCTATCCTAGTTCTGTAGGCTGTGGAACTCATGCCGGGTGCCATCAACAAAATTCCTAGTTCCTATCCTAGTTCTGTAGGCTGTGGAACTCACTGCCGGGTCCCATCAAACAAACATCCTAGTTCCTACCCTAGTTCTGTAAGGCTGTGGAACTCACTGCGGGTCCCATCAAACAAACATCCTAGTTCCTATCCTAGTTCTGTACAGCTGTGGAGCTCACTCCCGGGTGCCATCAAACAAAACTCCTAGTTCCTATCCTAGTTCTGTACGGCTGGGGAAAACTCATTGCCGGGTGCCATCAAACAAACATCCTGTTCCTTCCTAGTTCCTATCCTAGTTCCTATCCTATTTCCTTCTAGTTCCTATCCTAGTTCTGTACGGCTGTGGAACTCACTGCCGGGTTTGCCACCCAAGATTCCCAACATGCAGTCTCATTTAAAAAGAAAAGTGATAGCAGTTTGAGATTGCATATTGCGATTTTTATTTTAACTTCCAGATATATTATGGTTACCGGGGCCTGAATTGGCCTTTGCTTTTAACTTCTTGGATATCGAGTGCGACCCCTTGTTGCCAAATTTGCTCAGGGGCCCAACAGACTGAGTCGCACTGTTTTATGTTATTTTATTTTACTTTTTAACATGCGCGCTGGTGACTACTCGTTTTTGAGTGAACCAGTTTTTGAGGAAGAGAAGAAGGAAACAAAAAATAACCCCCTAAAAAAAGTTTGTGACATTGTGTTTTGGTAATATATATTATATATATTTATATTATATATTATATATATATATATATATATATATTTATAATATATATATTAATACAGAGAGAGGAGAGAGAGAGAGGAGGAGAGAGAAGAGGAGAAGAGAAGAGAGAGAGAGGAGATTGAGAAATATATATTGAAGGGAAATAACTCCCTAACTAACAGTATTATCTACACTGCAGATATAATTGTTTATCTCCCCCTATTTCTTCAATCTAAGACATAAGAGCAAGCTTTCTTTATAATTCAATATTTCTTGCAGTCATTGCAACACCAAGCTGCTCTGTAAGTTGCTGGAATGGTGCTCGGTACTTATCCTTGGAATTTATTAGTTTGTTGTAATTTAGTCCCTTGCGTTTTCATTCCAAGAACTGGCCCTCAGCACTTGTGTCTTAAGAGGTTATCTTTTTATATTTTCTACTTTTCACAAGAAAAATGTAGCTTGTTTTGCTCTTTCATGATTTTCGTTTGCTTCTTAGGTGGCACCTTTGGTTGGTTTTTTGAAAACTCAAACAAACATACTACGGTATTGCACACCAGCCTTTTCTGGGATAGCATTCTTCTTAAAACCGAAAAGGCAGAGGAGTCAAATTACCACTTTCCGCGGTCACTGAGGAGAAACATTCAGGTTTCGAAATATCGGCATCTGACCAGCAGTTATATGTCAGTGAGTTTCCTCCGTATTGGAGATTGTCTCCCTTGGAGACTATAAGCTTGCTGAAGGCTCATTTTGAGAAAAAATTATTTGATTTTCCCCATTCACCCACTCAAGCATTCTGTTAGGCAGTATTATCTACCACTGCAGATATAATTGCTTATCTCCCCTATTTTTCAATCTAAGACATAAGAGCAAGCTTTGTTTATAATTATATATATATATATATATATATTATATATATATATAAAACCGCATAGTTTTGTTGAACAAACTGTTGTTGTTTTTATTTAGCAAAAATTCGATTAAAATCTTTTCACAACAGAATTTTGTTTGTTTCAAAGGTCGTCAATTCCACTTATATTTCCAGTGTCTGTAAATTGTAGGCGGCAAGGACTCGGTAAGGAGTATGTCCACCACTGTAGCAACCATGGCTGGCACCTGGCCTGGCATGGAGTGGATCACATTACGGATCACCTCTGCAGACATGGTGTCCCATTACTCGTGCAGGGCGGTGAACAGCTCGTTGACGTTGTCAGGAGAGTGCACTTGCGCCCAAACTCGTCTGTCTAGCTCATCCCATATGTGCGCAATGGGGCTGAGATATGGCGACGTTGAGGGCAAAGGAAGAACGTTGTTGTTGGCGAGGGTTTGCATTGTTAGTCGTGCAGTATGAGGCCTGGCGCTGTCCTGTTGGAACAGCGTGCGAGGCCCGGCCATAAGAGGCAGGACATGAGGCTGGAGAATTTAAGCCACATACCGCTGGGCGTTCAGTGTGCCTCGAACTCGCACCAGAGGACTCCTGCCAGCATAGTGGATGACCACAGCAGCCTGTTTCCATGATGACGCTGTGTGAGGATGAATCCTCTGACAGGTCTACAAGCCCATAGCCCTGCAGCATGCAGGCGAGTCTGGTCAGAGATTCTTTGACCCCGGGTAATTGCTGGGCGATTTGTAAGGCTGACTGAAAGCGATTTCGCAGATGACTGACCCGGATGTAGCGATCTTGAGCTAGAGATTTATATATATATAAACAGTATAAAAACGTCCTTAAAAAATCTGAAAAAGCTCAACCCCTTGGGGAGCAACATTTATTAAAAATATTATTAAAATGAAGTGCTAAAATTCATCTACAAGCTTGTTTCAAGATATGTCTCTCTCCTCAGGATGACTTTTTTTGTGGCACGCCAACGGTCTTTTATGGCGTGCGGGACCTGATCTTGTCTCTGTGTGTGCGGGTTTCGTTTGCTGCACGTGGGGCCTGTGTGTGTGTGTGTGTGTGGTGTGTGTGTGGTGTGTTGGTGTTGGTTTTTTTGTTTGTTTTTTTTGTTTTGTTTTTTGTTAGGGCCTGTTCAGGTGGAATGTGCTAGCAAATATTTCCACTTGTGCCTGCAATTATTCACTATTTCTACTTTTGTGTTCAGAGTTGCTAAGTATGGTTTGCATAATATTAACCATTTTTCTGTGGAACATAGGTTGCATTTTTTGGAAATATTGTTGTATAGTGTTGCTCTTTTTATGATTTTCCATGATATGCTGTAGTCTATTTTTATCTTTGAGTTTCCAAATGTATTTACTCAGTTCTGTTTGATTTTTGTATTTTTCATTTTTGAATGACTGTTTATGGTTTGCGTATCTGGTTTTGAATGTGTTTTCAGTAATCCCTATGTATGTTTCTTTTTCATTTTCATATATATATATATATATATATATATATATATATAGAGGAGAAGAGAGAGAGAGAGAGGAGAGAGAGAGAGAGAGAGAGAGATTCCTTTTGTATTACCAGAACATGGCTCTTTTAAAAACGTAAGCTCAAGGACCTAACATATAATACAGACTACTAAGTCAACACACTGTAGATGTTATATACAGACATGTCATTCGACATCACTTACAGGATAAAGGAAAATCAAGTCTAACCTTAAAATCACCTGCGCTGGCAAGCCTTTCGTTGATACCTCCGCTGAACTGGACCAGCGTGTCATTTTCCGAAGCCACGATGCGAAAGATGTCGCTGACTTCTCGATCTGGAATGCCGGTGGAAATGAACCGTGTGCCCCAAGTGTCCACGGGTTGTCAGCATTGCTACCAAGTTCTCACCTGTTCCTTCGTTAGCAACTTGAGTTAATCTGTTTCCACTGAGAAAAGCAATTGGCTTGTCGGAGATAACGTGAGCTCCAGTAAAATCAGCTTCCGTCCTCAGGTCAACTGCGTGGAAAGTTTCAAACTTGTTGAGGGTCAGGGCCAATGTGTCTCCATTTCTGTCAAACCATGAGAGCAAACGAGTTGGTTCTTGTCTTTGTTTACGTTGGAATGAACATCACATATCAAATTCTTGACGTCTAATTCACTCGAAAATATTTACCCTGTATCCAATGCTTGTTAAGGCTGCATTTAAACTAAACGGACACTTTTTCTCAATCTTCATCTCTCTACCACTGTCTGGAACCCATCAGGTCTGGTCTAAACTTTCCAAGATGCTGTTCACCTACCTCTGTACCTGACTGCATCCTCTGTTCTCTGTTCCCGGACGATGACCACCTGCCTCTGTACCTGTCTGCGCCGTCTGTTTTCTGTTCCTACATGTTGTCCATGTACCTCTGTACCTGTCTCCTCCTTCTCCTGTGTTTTGTTGCTCTGTGTTGTTTACCTACCTCTGTACCTGTCTGATCCCGCTTCTGTGTTGCGTTCCTGGATATCGTACACCGACATGTACGTGTCGGTTCCTTCATCTATGTTCTGTTCCTGGAGGTTGTACACCCACATCTCCACCTGTCTTCTACTCCTCCTGTTTTCTGTTCCTGGATGGTGTCCACCTACCTCTGTACTTGTCTGCTCCTTCTTCTGTGTTCTGTTCCTGGATGTTGTACACCCACCTCTGTACCTGTCTTCTCCTCCTTCTGTCTTTTGTTCATGAATGTTGTCCACCTACCTATTTACCTGTCTGCCCTTTGTGTTCTGTTCCTGGATGTTGTCCCTCTACGTCTATGTCTTGAACCAGAAAAAAACAATATAAAATAAATTGTAGAGAGAGACATAGACACTGTCAATGACTCAGTTTCATTGCCATAGCAACGCGCCCTACGGCTAAGGGTTTCATGAGTACTATCTGGTAATACCGCATGCAACAGTGACTGAAAAGGAAACTAGTCCAAGAAAAAAAACTTTCCTTTGGAGTATGAACATCCAATACAAATAACTGTTACACAAAAGATCAATAAAATACACGTGTGTGTGTGTGTTGTGTGTGTGTGGTGTGTGTGTGTGGGTTGTGTGTGTGTGTGTGTGTGTGTGTGTGGTGTGCGCGCACACACAGACACACACATACTAGCGCGCGCGCTCACGCGCGCACGGCGCACGCACGCACGCACGCACGCACGCACGCACGCACGCACGCACACACACACACACACACACACACACACACACACACACACACACACACACACACACACACACACGCCGATTACTCACAAATAAACCTGCAACAGTTCGATGGTTTATCATGTCATAGTAACAGACAACACCCTATATATCTCCTATCAAACTATGACAATGCATGGTGTTCATCAATTTATGGTAACAGCCAACAACCTATATATCCTTAACAAACTATGACAATATATAGTGTTCATCGTTTCATAGTAATAGCCAACAACCTAGCTATCCCCTATCAAAATATGATAATGCGTGGCGTTCATCGTTTCATAGTTACGGCCCAAGCCCTTGCTATCCCCTATTAAAATTTGACAATAATGTGGTGTTCTTTATTTCATAGTAATCGCCAACAACCTAGCTATCCCCTACTGAAATATGACAAAATGTAGTGTTCTTCATTTCATAGTGACAGCCAGCAACCCAGCTATCCTCTATCAATTGAAATATGACAATATGTGGTGGGCTGCTGGAATCTTTGAAATAGTATGTGGTGCTGTAAAAGGAAAATACTTCGTTAATTTATTGCTTTAGCAAAGTCTTCACACCATACAAAAGTCGCAGTAGCACGCCCAGCTTTCAAAATAGAAGCTTTTTTGTTTTTCTTAAAGCCGCAAAGATTGAGGTCGTTTTGTTAGAAGGGGAGGGGGGTTGAGGAAGGAGAGGGGGGGGGGGGGGGGCGTAACCTTGGATGTTTTTTTGCATCCGAAACGTGAGTTGTTGGCCTTTGATTTGTGAGGTTGCGTATTATCAAAAGAACACCGAGTGTGTAGTGACAAGGTTTTGTCGCTGCTCCTGGACATCTTTGACCACTTTGGACAATATTGCTTGAGTATGGTACTAGCTGCCCATTGTTTCATTTTGTGTAAAATATCAACCTGCAGCAACTTTGTGTGCTTGAGGAAAATCGAGAACTGTCAGGACATCCATCCAGTCTTCATCTTCATCTACTCATAACGGCATATTTGGAGGACATCCCCCTCTCATTTTTTGTGTGCCTCTGTCAGCTTAATTTAAGGGGCATCTGGCTAGTGCAGTTTTTATCACGTTTATTGTGCATCAGATCCTGCATGGCACCAACTGAAATGTCATGTATGTCAGTCACATGTTGTACAGTAACGTGTGTTTCTTGC
>CM031611.1:38015599-38018099 GCA_018398815.1 Conus ventricosus | reverse complement strand
TTTAATAGCAATAACAATAGTAATGAATGATAATGATTAAAATGATAGCATTACAATTCAAATATAACACCATGCGCCATATATACATATGCATTGCCAAACGTTACATCTGTCGAATAGCATGATCTGAAAAAATAGAAATACAGAACACATAATAATCACAAATATAAATCCACATGATAGTAAATCAATATTGAAACCAAGAATCTGTTCCGGAAGGGGGCGTACAACACATTTTTGCGCCCTCCAGATTCGCACGCAATTTCCCTTTCCTCTCTATCCCGTGGTCTCTGCAAACAATTCCATCCTCGCCCCTCGTAACAAACACCCCACCTCACCCCGTCTACCCCTCCGTTCACAACCAACCCTACTCAAACAGAGAGAGAGAGTAGGAAGAGATGGAGAGAAGAGAGAGAGAGAGAGAGAGAGAGAGAGGGGAGAGAGAGAGAGAGAGAGAGAGAGAGAGAGAGAGAGAGAGAGAGATGGAGAGAAGAGAGAGACTGGGAGAGAGATGGAAGAGAGAGAGACAGAGGGAGAGAGAGAGAGAGAGAGAGAGAGAGAGAGAGAGAGAGAGAGAGAGAGGAGAGAGAGAGAGAGAGAAGAGAGAGAGAGAGAGAGAGAGAGAGAGAAGACTGACAGGCAGACAATACAGACAGACAGATAGACAAGTAGGCAGAAAAGTCAAGCAGCAGCAGAATAAAGACATAGAGATGAGTAAAAAAAATAACATTTGAGGAAATTGGATACAAGATTACGATCCAAAAATACCACAGAAGGTTAGCTATAGCTTAGCATTAGATATTTATGATAATGTGTTTTAAAACGTAGATAAGCTATTTTTATTTCTTATGTCACAAGGAATTGCATTCCAAAGTTTACCACCCGAAAAATGCTAAGGAAGACATGAATAGATCAATTCTGGGCCGGGGAATGGATATCAAATGTTTATTACGAAAGGTGTTTACAAGGAATTTGGTACGTAGATAAGAAGGTGCGAGATTGTTCATTATTTTGTACATGAACACACCCTTATTGAAACGACATTCTGACTGAATGGAGAATCTCAAGTTCTTTATAGTCTGCAACTTGAAGAGATGATTTAAGGAGTACGATTTTTAGTGAACGTCTATACAAACGCTCCAGTGGTTTCAAGCAATTGTGACTGGCCATGTCCCAGCAAGTTGAAGCGTAGTCAATATCAGATTGTATATAGGCATGGAAAAATAACTTCCGAGAATGTTGGTCAAGGAAATGCTTAATTCTGTTTAATTGAAATATCTTACTTGAGATCTTCCGAGATAAAGCAGAAACGTGATTAGACCAAGATAGATTGTTATCGATAGTGAGACCAAGTAACTTATGTGAATCAATTTCTTCTATAATCTGATCATAGAGATACAATGGAGGTGATCTAGTTTCATGTTTTGTCGTTTTTGCCTAGTTGTTATCAACATAAATTTGGATTTCATAGGATGGAGGGCCATGTGATTTAGTTTGGACCACTCAGTAAGATTATTTATATCTTTTTGAAGAGCACTGCATACCGAGTGTACGTTTTTACCTTTACTGTGGAGTGTCGTGTCGTCAGCAAATAGTTCACATGAAGAGGAAATAGCTAGAGGAAGATCATTTATATAAAACCGAAAAAAGGATTGGACCTAAAACTGATCCTTGGGGGACACCATAATTCACTGGTAGGAAAGTGGATTTACAGAGGCTTTAAAAACCGACTGTTTCCTGTTGGTCAAAAAAAAAGGATAATAGATCAAGAGATTTTCTGGATATACCGTAAAATAGAAGTTTTTTACAAGAAGATTATGGTCAATAATGTCAAAGGCTTTTGCAAAGTCAACAAAAAGTACACCTGTAAAAAAGATTACAATTAAATGTTTGAAAGCCATTGTTCAACTAAGTTGGTAGTGCTGTATGACATGAATGGTTTTTTCTAAAACCACTTTGGTTTGGATGAAATAAATCATGTTTAGTAAAGTGTAACTGGAGATTGCGTTTAAGATGTTTTTCTAGAGGTTTAGACAAAGTAGATAGAATTGATATTGGTCGATAATTTGAAAAATCAGTTGGGTCGCCGGATTTATAAACTGGTAGTACTTTGGCTACCTTAAAAGCCTGTGGGTAGTAACACTTTTCGATGCAAAGGTTGTAAATGTAGGTGAGATGCTCAGATATAACAGGTGCAGATAAATTCAAGATTTTACTATCAATGTTGTCTAGACCACAGCAGTTAGATTGTTTAAAAGCACATAGTGCCCTATACACTTCGTGTACACTTAAATATTCAAACTGAAGTTTTGTATCTATATGTTTAGAATCACAGTAATCTTTCAACAATGATAGATCATTGTTCATCATGTGATCAGAGTTTATAGTTTTCTGGGCTATTGGTTGAAAAGTGGTTTAAATGAATTTTTCGGTAGATAATTCCATACCCGAATGAACAGCAGTACAGAATTTTTCCCAGATAATTCGTTAATGGCTTTCC
>CM031611.1:38008099-38010599 GCA_018398815.1 Conus ventricosus | reverse complement strand
ATTCGTTCTATGAGGCTTTCTGCAATATTTTGCATAGTGAATATGCGGTAACCATTTAGCCAGTGATGATCATTTCCTGGTTTTGGTAAAGCTTTCAGGTAGCTATGTGTCGAGTCTTTTGGGACATAGCCTTTATCAAAACTCTCCTGGTAGAGACTGAAGGTTTGGGCTCTCTCCTCTTTTGCGAGCTGTTTGATATCTGCAAACCGCACTTTGTCTGGACCTGGAGCAAATTCCTTTGTGCATCCAGCAATTGTGTGATCCAGTTCAGAAGCTGTAATTTCATCATCAATGCCAGTCTTAGCTAGGTGTTGGTTCAACTTGGTCAAACGCTTCTTCTTTTCCTCCAAATTTCTGTGATCACTCTGATCTATGAAACGTTTAAGTAGAGCAGACCCTTTCTCCATAGTTGTCTCGAGTTTTGTGGTTCCATGACCGCCTAAGATACCTGGAGTTGTATTGGTTTTGTGTCTTTCTTCCATGCGTTTATAAAAGTGCTAGAACTGAGTGAGTGTTGTGTCCTAATTAGGTGACAGACAAACTTGTTGCCACTTGGTTTCTTTTGCTTCTTCAACTACTGTTTCGAATTGTTCAGTTTTCTGATTCATGTGTGTTTTAATAGCTAGATCAGGGCAAATTCTTACAGCCTTGCGTTTCCCTTTCCAGGCTGTTTCCATGTCTATAGTCTACCAAAGGGGTTGAAGTTTGGTTGTAGTATTGTTTCTTTTGCATCTTCTACTCCCTAACGTTCCTATGATATCCCCTTCATTGTTCATTGTGTTATAATGAAAAGAGTCCTTTTGTTTCGTTTGCGTAACTTTTGATAGTTTCTGTAAACTAAATGCAATGGGGAAATGGTCATTTCCATGATAAAGAAGTACTTCCACACTCATGCCTGCTGTGAATTTTGGTCCAATGAATGCAAAATCAATGACACTACCAGTGTCACCCTGCCTCCCTGTATGTGTTGGGGCTGATGATGTCGGTGAACTAAGATGTACTTCACCCAACATCACTTCCAGCGCAATTCCTCGAGGATTGGTACTAAGCTGATCCAACAATTTCGTGACTACTGGTTTCAGAGTACTTGCACTATTAGAAGCACTTTCATACAAAGAGAAAGGAACTTATCTGAGGTCACTAAGAACCTTCAGTCCATGAAGGAAGGATGAACACTCGGTGAAGAGAAGACGACAAATATGAATTACAATGTAAGACTACAATTTGATCAGAAAACGAACGGTGGAAATGCAAAAGACAAAGCCCACTGAGGGCAGCAACTCGGAATGAACGTCCACAAGAATTCCAATTTCTTTTATCAGAAAATCCCTAATTTATACATAGTCGACTCTATACTGGCGCAATAAGAAACGACAGTAAAACGTTCACCCTTTTGACACCCATCTTCATAGAACGTGTAATGCAAACGCATGAGACCATTCCTTCCAGTGATGAGATCAATTTATTTATCATCTAGACAGCAGAAAAACCAACACTGGCCACAATTATCACAGTGTTAGATACTCGGAAACCTTATATCTACATATTTAAGAAGAAAAGAAAGTACATAGTAAAATTTCTTAAGCAGATTTACAGTGCCCATGTGCGGAAGCACAACACACACACACACACACACACACACACACACACACACACACACACACACACACACACACGCGCGCGCGCGCGCGCGCGCGCGCACACACCACTTTTAACCTTTTCAACGCCGACAGCACGAATCGCCAAAGGCAATGTGATGACTTCAGCGCTATCACGTGTTACACTGACAGTCCGTGACCAGGAAGGGTCAAACATTGGTGTTGTCACTGTCACATTAGCAGGGGTGCTGGACTGGGTGGTGATGATCAGCTCTACGTCCAGCGTCTTGAACCTAGCAATGTACGTGCACATAGAATTAATCACCACTATAAACATGTTAAAAACAGTTTATCTAGATAAGGCATTCATACAGACAATCAACAAAAGAACAACAGTTCACCAAACATTGACGCCGTTATACACGTTAGGGTTTCAATACCATTTCTAGTTTCAGGGCTACAAACTGTGTGAACTTTCCAGTAAAACGTCCATTTTGTGGATCTTATGTGCCTGCTTGAAGTCGTTGAAATTGTGCAAACTTGCATTGCGGGCCCGCTGTATGGCCGATAGATGCAAACACATGCAGACGTGGCTGGGTTAGAGGCTTTGTAAACCTATTTCTGTTCATCTGAGCAATCAGTGTAGCCTCGAGGACGTCTAATCTGCTCCTGGCCTTGAGATAGAAGCTGGTCTATTTCATCAAAGACTTACTTTAGTACCACACCTTACCTACACCCAAGTAAGTGTGGGAAAGAGTTACTTTGAAGATAATTCGCAATGCCCTTCATTTCATGTAGAGCTGCCGTTTGTTTAGAGTCATTTTGATAATTTAAACACTGACCTTGACTCCAGCGTCCTGCTCTGAAACACTGAGTTGTTTTTTTACTGTGACCATGCGGTC
>CM031611.1:37983099-38003099 GCA_018398815.1 Conus ventricosus | reverse complement strand
ATTGCAAATGGAATAAATTAGTAAATTGATCGATGGAAAAGAGAATCACATCAACGATGGAATAAATAGTGAAACGAACGTCTGGATTTGAGTAAAATAAAATGAACAGAAATGAACAGACATGTCACCAGCCGCCGTGGCGAAGTGGTTAGCGTTGCGGACTCCCGGCTGGGAGGTCGTGGTTCGAATCCCATCAGAGTCATGTGGGTTTTTCTGCCCCGACCGGCTCCTACCCAGAGTTGAGTTTGCTGCGGACTCAGTTGGGAAGACTGGGACCACACAGTCGAGTTTCATCCACTTAATGGATGCGTTTCTGAGAGTGTTGCTCAAATTTCCTGACCAACACTGCAGGTGCCTATATCTCTCGGGCCTGGTTGACGCCGGGATATATTATGAAAGGAAGCGTAGAGTACAGCTCTGTCATGTAGTCTCAGACCGAAATGAAATCCGTAACATCATCTTAATCATCCTCATTCTCATCGATCAGCATTTAAAAAAAAGACATGTCATAACCAAACAAAATAAACTAAAACTCTGAATAAATGGCTAAATCAATCGAAAAGGAATAGACAAAGGAATCAACTGGAAGGAACTAAGTGAATAACGTATGAAAGGAATGCATGCTTGCAAAGAAAATTATTTTATAGAATAATGCATTAATAACTGAGAGAGAGAGAGAGAGAGAGAGAGAGAGAGAGAGAGAGAGAGAGAGAGAGAGAGTTATACTCTTTTAACTGTTAATGAAGACAATGACCATATTTTCAGGGACACACTGGACATGAACAACAACAGGAGTAAATTCCAGGTCGTTAAAGGTCTCAGAAAGCTAAAGAGTCAAGAGTAGGTGAATAGATGACAAAACAGACTTTACCAGGCAGAAGATACATGAAAATACAAACAATGTTCTGTTCACACATATATGTCCAGCGTGCTCAAAAGCCAAGAATCAGCAAATGACGATGATTTCCCCACTTCACATGAGCACATGGAGACGGAAATGAGATTGTGGAAGAAGGGAACCAGTTATCGGATTCAAACTGAAGTGTACGCATGCAATACTGCCAGACGTTTTCTCTAAAACATACGGTTCAATCACCCTGAAAGCGGAGCTGCGAAGTAAGAGCCACACTTTGAAGATGGAATGCTTGCGAAGAGTACTGTGCATTTTCCACGAGATACGGAGCTACCAGGTTGCATGTGATTAACTGCTAAAAACTGATGACCAAACAGAGAAAAAGACAGGGAAAGCTTTACAGACTAATGACAAGAACAAGCAGATACTACACATGATTTTTTCCAAGAGACAATACATGCGGCAAAGAGGAGGCAGTTCAGACAGTGAAAGAATAGAGCGGACAGCGCTTTTTGCTGATTGGACTGGGGAAAGCTTTGCTGCGTATAATCACACGCCCATCACTGTCCGAGATGGGGCAACTGGTGCAGCATTCATCATTGCAGTGACCCCCACCCCCACCTCAACCCTGGCTGTTGGGGCTCCAATCCAGAATCTTCTGATTTGTAACGAGGCTATAGAACCCTTGGACGGCCAGCCAGAATGACAGTGACCAAGAAAGATACCTCCATTCATAGAGCAATGTTCGGCAATACTACACTATTTGGACAAACTTGATAAACGTAAACTGTATTGATTAATGATGATGATGGATGAACGCAAAACTGCACATGCAACACATTATTACCAGTTCTCCATGAAGCCCAGGATAAACTCCGTGCCTTGCGAATTTGGAACTGAAAAAAAAGAAACTCACTGTTAGGAAATCATCGTATTCTCTATAATCTGCGATGTGTGTGTGTGTGTGTGTGTGTGTGTGTGTGTGTGTGTGTGTGTGTGTGTGTGTGTGTGTGTGTGTGCGTGCGTGCGTGTGTGTGTGTGTGTGTGTGTGTGTGTGTGTGTGTGTGTGTGTGTGTGTGTGTGTGTTGTGTACTATGCAACATTTGGGTATTGTACGACCCCCCCCCCCCACACACACACACACACTTCCCCCGTCCCCCACCTTCACGCCATCAGCGACGAAAATCTTCATGTATGCAGTGCTTGTTCTTTGGTGGATCCATGGCTTGTCTTGCATGTCCGGTGGTCGCGTTGAAAGGGTAACGCTGTGTGATAAAGTCCCTAGTGTGGTTATATACTGTGGGAGAGTATTATATAAGGCGAAAGCTTTGTAATAAAGTCCCTAGGTGCGGTTATATATTGTGGGAGAGTATTACATAAGGCGAAAGCTTTGTAAGTAAGTCCCTAGGTGCGGTTATATACTGTGGGAGAGTATTATAGAAGGCGACAGCTTTGTAATTAAGTCCCTAGGTGCGGTTATGTATTGTAAGAGTAATATGGCGAAAGCTTTGTAATAAAGTCCCTGGGTGCGGTTACGTATGTGGGAGATTATCATATAAGGCAAAAGCTTTGTGATAAAGACCCTGGGTGTGGATATGTATGTGGGAGATTATCATATAAGGCAAAAGCTTTGTGATAAAGACCCTGGGTGTGGATATGTATGTGCAAAACAGTGTATGAGCGATAGCTTTGTAAAAAAAAAGTCCCTGGGTCCTGTTATGAATGCGGGAAACAGAGATAAGGCAAAAAGGTTTGTAACAAAGTCACCAGGGTCCTTGACACAAAAGTAGTGGCAATTCTTTGCATTATGAATGGACTGTTTAAGTTTCTCATTGAATGCCTTATCATATTTATCATTGATAAAACTAAATAAGTCTATCTCACTCTTAAAATGAGGCATGCATTCATGTACTGTTTATAGCCACATCATGATTTTGATCTGGCAGATATTTAAGTATAAAATGAAATTCACATACTTGATAGTTGGTGCCGGTATAACAGCCCGTTCTTACCCCCCCCCCCCCCCCCCCCCCCCTCTGGAACTTACCCCGGGTAAGTCTGGGCTAGCCTGCTTTTACCCCCGGGGGTCATTCTAGGACTAACTAGAATTTACCCCCTCCCACTTGGAAATTACCCCCCCCCCCCCCCTAACCCCGGGGGGTAAGTTTGGCTAGCCTGGATTTACACACACACACACCCCTCCCAAAGGTCAGTCTAGGAATATTTGGAATCTTCCTCCACCCCACCCCACCCTTCAAACAAGAGTTCAGGGTTTTCCTCTGCCTTTCCCTACACGCACACCCGCCTTTAAAAAAAATGGTGTTAGCCTGCATATTTACACCACCTTTCCCATTTCCTATACACAGTCAGTTGGGTTTTAGACAAAGTGTAGTTCTAGACTCTTCTCAATAGATGGACCTCCTGCTTCCCCAACCCCCCCCCCCCCCCCCCCCACAACAACACACACACCTTGATTCACTAACAGATACGTATTAACATTTCTCGCGCTAGCCTACACGAGTGGGTCAATATTCCGGTGTGAGTACGCCCGTGCATACGTGGGAAAAAAGACGGCTATATCCAATGTGACCAAGTGCCAATGTGACAAAATGTCGTAGTGACCACGTGTCGTTGTGAGCAAGTACCGTTGTTGCTTCATCCCGGTTTGCCTCCTGTACCTATTTTACAGCTATTTAGAGTCTCTTGATTACCTGTGTACCTTAGCTTGTACAATGCAGATGAATAGTGTCAGTGCCACTGACCACTGTCATTATGACGTAAATCGGAGATTCAACTATTTCACAGTTAATTAAAGTCTCCCGAGTACCTGTGTACCTTGTACAAATGAAAACGGCTGGTGGACAGTGCCACTGACCACTGGTCACTATAACGTAAATCAGATATTTCGACTAGTTTACAGTTAATCAGTGTCTCATGAGTGTTTGTATACCTTGTACAATGCAGACAACCAGTGTCAGTGTCACTGACCATTGGTCACTTTAATGTATATCAGGGATTTTAACTATTTTTTAAGCTAATTAGTGTCTCCTGAGTGCCTGTGTACCTGTACAATGTAGATGACTGGGGGGTGGGGGGGGGTCAGTTCCAACTAGGGGGGGGGGGGGGGGTGTAAGTTCTAGCTAGTCCTGGAATGACCTAGGGGGGTAAAAGCAGTTAGCCCAGACTTACCCCGGGTAAGTTCCAGGGGGTGGGGGGTAAGAATGGCTGTTACAACGGCTTTCAAGTTCGAAAAGTGCATGGTGTTCCTGTGCAGTTTATCATTAGATTGGCTTTGCAGATAGAGGCCCAGCTTGCCTTGTGCCCCCCCCCCCCCCCCCGGCTCCACCTCTTCCCCTCCCTCCCCCATTCTTTCCCTCTTACCCAATGTTGCACCTCCCTTGTTTCTTTTTTTTTCTTCAGAAAATGTAATTTATGCAATAGCGCTTTAATTGTATACCTTGCGCTTTGCTTTGCTACTTCCTTTACCCCCCCCCCCCCCCTCCCCCCCCGACTCTGTCTCTCTGTCTGTCTGTCTCTGTCCGTCTGTCTGTCTGTCTGTCTGCTCTCTCTCTCTCTCTCATCTCTCTCTCTCTCTCTCTCTCTCTCTCTCTCTCTGTCGCCTGTCACATCCCTCTGAGCTCTATTACTACAAGAATGATGGATTGCATTGCGGGCAGCGTGCACACATGTCATATGCCATAGTGACTGTCTTCTTTTTTAACATGACAGGCTTGAGTTGGCGCACAGCTCCGGTGTCCCCCTTTTCCCCCCTCCCTTTCCCTTCCGTTTACTCCCGATATCCCCATTGCAACTGGTCTTGAGAACATGCACGCTTGTAGTAGTGCATGAACAGACTTCACGATCGACGAAATCCTCGTGCAAGCCGCGGACATGTCTAATTGCACGTGCTACGGCACACGCTCCCATATCAACAGGTGCGAACAGATGGCTGCAGTCCTGTCCTTCCCCGTCTCCCCACCGTGTTTTCATTTGTACTTTTTTACACACCTTGTGTCAATTTCTCACTATATCCTTAATGCTGTCGGCGCACATAAGCGCATCGCTCCCCAAAATGTAACAATGTTTTTACTATTATAGCCTCTCTTTTTTTTTACTTTATCATTTTTAGTTTGTTTTATGTCATGCTTGTTTTGTTTTTGTTTTCGTATACATTTGGTCTTTGTCATGTTGAACTGGAGGAAATCCCTTGTTGAATGAGATGCTGTTTTTTCTTTGTGGGAGAGATGGTGACATTTTTTCTGTCACAGAGGGAGCTGGTGATTTTGTTTGTATTTAGCTGCCTGTATTTCAGTTGGATATTGTGTCAGTTGCAAGGTATGTGTGTTTCTGCCTTCACTTATAAAGATATGAGATTGGTAACTCTGTAACGTTTTGTTCAATGAAATACCGAGGCCTAGCGGTTAAAAAAAAGGAGGGATGTGCTTCACTATTTAAGAGAAAAAGCGTTTTTTGACCCCAAGCTTGAAATGTGTATCAGAGCAAAATGGGCTATAAGCATTTTTGTATCATATATGTCAAATTCAAGAGGTGTTGCGATTCTCGTTAACAATGATTTTGAATTCTGTGTAAAGAAGATTTACAAAGATACAGGTGGAAACTATATTTTTCTGTTGTATCCATTTTGGATACGACGATGTTGATCATTAAC
Source organism: Conus ventricosus (assembly GCA_018398815.1). Taxonomy (NCBI): domain Eukaryota; kingdom Metazoa; phylum Mollusca; class Gastropoda; order Neogastropoda; family Conidae; genus Conus; species Conus ventricosus. The sequence continues at coordinate 37,997,577 of CM031611.1, read as the reverse complement.
TTGTGTGGACCAAATCATGATCATCCTGATTTTATTATTTTCATTCAGAAGACAATATTAAGGATGTGGGTGTTGAAAATGTTATAACTGGAGGGGTCTGGAACCTGGTACAAGATTTTTCAATGGATTATTTTAGTTATAAGCCTTATAAGAATGTTAAAGCACAGCAGCAGTTGAAGACATGATGCTTAATCTATATCTTACAGATACATGGGAATGTTGAATCCTGAACTGAAAAGATGTACATGGCACAGATCCTCCCCTCTGCAGAAAGTAGACTTGATCTGTGTTCTAGTTACAGACTATGCGTCTACTTTTGTCACGGATGCAGATATTAAGGCAGGATACAGGACAGATCATTCAATGGTTACTCTGACTTTAACCTTTGCTAAAGAAACTAAACGATACCCCTTCTGGAAATTTAATTGTTCCTTGTTGAAGGACAAACAGTACATTGATGAAATTAACGAGGAAATCAAAACTGTAATAGAAGAGTATGCAGTACTGCCCTATTCAAGGGAACAACCACCATTTATTGAGCGTTCACAAATTCAGTTTACTATTTCAGATCATCTGCTTTTAGATGTTTTACTGATGAAAATAAGAAGTAAAACTATAGCATTTGCAACTGAAAAGAAACGCAGAAGTAATGAAAAGCAAAAGCGTTTACGAGTGAATATTGAAAAGTTGAGGAGAAGGAACAGTTGACTGATGAAGAAAGCCATGAATATTAGAGCAGGACAAAGAGGAACTAGTCAGACTGTAGGGAAGCTAAAATGCAGGTGGGGGGGGGGGGGGTGTAATTCAATCACGAGCACGTTTGACAGCAGAATGGGAAAAATGGAAAGGTGAATCAGTACTTTTGCTCGCTTGAAAAAAGAAATTTCTTAAACAAAAAATATGACAAAGTTAACGTTAGATGATTGTTTAGAAATATTTGATGACGAAAGGCACCCGGCGGAAGGAGCCTTCCACCATGGCCGTTGACTCAGTAAGAGTGTTTCCTCTGCTCAGTGATGCCGTGTCAGCATCACCTTCATGAGGTTTAGCCCGCCAGATGAAGCGGTGTACCAGGGTGTGGCGTTTTGGCGCCAACACGTCTGTGATTTAGGAGATGGATGTCAGGTGGTGTCCTGCCCACCCTATCAGGTAGGATGCAACTGCCAAACAACAAGTACAACTCTATCCAGAGCCCCTACACCCACACACAACTCTAGTTTCAACACGAAAAGCTAAAGGAACCTGAAGTAACAGAGCCTTTCAGACCATAATGGGCGGGAAATTCGCAGCACTCTCCGTCCATGATGTGGATGAGGATACAGACGTCGACACACTTGTAAACAGCTTCAACCTGTGATCACCGAAACTGCCTATGAGATCCTTGGCATACATCACTATGTCAAAAGGCCTTTATTGCAGCAAAACAGCATAGGACAGTTAGCAGGAAAATAAAGGAAAATATGAAGAAAGCAAAGGAGAGATGCACAGAAAGGCAGAGCCAAGGCATTGAGGACAACCTACAGAAAAACAAAAGTAGGAAAACATTCCAACTTATTAAGGACCTGCCAAACTCTAAACGAGGACGAGTTTCTATCATACAGGATAAGTCAGGGAAGTGCCCACAGAAAACAAGACCATTCTCAGCCGTTGGACAGAATACTGTTCTGAATTATACAACTTCACCAAACAGGAAACCCACAAGTCCTGGATTTCCCACCAGTAACAGACAGTGCCAACGTTCCCATACAGCATGAAGAAGTAGAAGCATCAAAGAATTTGAAACTGGGAGAAGCAGCGGGGTGGACAACATTGAAGGAAGGAGGAGATGTCATGATCAGTGCCCTAACACACATTTGCAACAAGATCTGGCGAAGTGGTGAGTGGTCAACGGTTTGGGCTAAGCTCTTGATCATCACTCCCAAAGGCGACTTACAACTTTGCCAAAATTACGATACCATCCCTCTGACCAGGCAGCCGAGCAAGGCGACGCTGGAGATCCTTTTGAACAGACTGAAGCCGCAAAAAAGAAGCAAAGATCATTGCTGAAGAACAGACAGGGTTTAGAGTGGGTCACGGTACCACAGAACAGATTCTTAACTTGAGGATAATGTGTTAGATATATCATTAACACCAACATGTGGCATGCCGCCTTCTGAGCGACCACGAGACTGTACAACATCAACGCCAACCTGATCAGGGTCATGGAATGCCTCTTTGATAAGGCCACGAGCACAGTATTCCTTAATGGCACCATAGGGCACTGATTCAAGACAACTTTAGGAGTGGGGCAAGGCTGTTTACTCTCATCCAATGTTTTAACATTACCGAAATTGATGACCCTGGAGACACGAGATATAACATGAATCTAGCCGTCGGGTCACCGATCCATCTGGGTAAGGACGGCAAGTCATCACGGCACCATAGCATTAAGCATAGGTGGTGGAAGTTATCACACTAACACCAATGTTATTCGCTTTACGACTTGATTGACATGATGGGCCTGCACGGTCAGATAAGCAGGTGGAAGTTGACAATTACGCTTTGCCGATGACATCGATGGGCCTGCAGGAGAAAAGCAGAACTAGCTAACCTATCAGAGCCCTTGACAATGTTCTGCAGCATTCGGCAAGAGACAAAACTTGTGACTAACTACACCATTGGCTTCAGCACTAACATGTTATAAAGGAGAAAATCTAGAGACAATAATCATTACCTCGGGGCAACTGTTTCAGATGAGGAATCAAAACCTGAAGTGCTCTCCAGAGTTGTGCAAACAACAGCAACACTAGCCAGACTACGAACCATCTGGAATGACAAAAACATCTCAATCAGTTTCAAGACCAGACTGATGCGCTTTCTGATCTTTATTTCTCTATGCCTGTGAGATGTGAACTCTTACACCTGAACTTGAGAGAAAGCTTCAGGCATCGGAGATGAGATGCTTCAGCAAGATCCTTGGAATTTCATACAAAAACCATAGTACCAACTTGGAGGTGTAGACCAGAGTAAGGCAAGCCATTGAAGCTTACGAAGACCTGTTTTCCACAGTGAAAAGAAGGAAAATGGGATGGTACGGTCATGTACCAAGTTCAACAGTACCTGCCAAAACTATTCTACGGGGAACAGCCCAAGGAGGCAGATGAAGAGAAAGACAGAGAAAGAGATGGGACGACAACATCAGTGCACAGACTGGCCTCACACTCAGCAGTAGACTAAGAATGTCTGAGAACCGGGAGGAGTGGGGGAAGCTGGTCGCAGAGTAGTATGTGGCGCCACAATCGTCTTCCAGATTCCGGGATAGGTGACAGAGGACAATATCTCAAAACACAGACCTTCATAAAAGAGGAAACTGAAACCAAATGCTGAGTGCAATCATCAGAGAGAGAGAGAGAGAGAGAGAGAGAGAGAGAAGAGAGAGAGAGAGAGAGAGAGAGAGGAGAGAGAGAGAGAGAGAGAGAGAGAGAGAGAGAGGAGAGAGAGAGAGATTGCCCTGATGTGTGCTCGCGTGCATGTGTGTGGTGTGTGTGTGTGTGTGTGTGTGTGTGTGTGTGTGTGTGTGTGTCCCCGTGGATTTGTGCACGCAAGTCTGTGCATGTATGTGCTCATGCATGCCTAAATATGAGTGCACATAACCGCAGGACAATGCGCTTGTGTGCGCACGCTCGCGCGCGTGTGTATCTGTGTGTGTGTGGGGGGGGGGGGGAAGGGGGGGTGCATGTGCCTTTGATTGTATTGTGAGGCATTAATGTTCAGAAGATGCTATAATAACAACAAGAACAACAACACTAGCAACAACACACACACACACACACACACACACACACACACACACACACACACACACACACACGCACACACACACGCACACACACACACACACACATATCACACACGCACACACACACACACACACACACACACACACACACACCCAAAACACACACACACACACACACACACACACAGAGTACATACTGAGGTCCCTGTGAATTTCAAATTCTTATCTCAGCTGACATGTATGTGATCGTCTGTGTTGGTTATTGGAAAGGTCCAATGTGAGTATGTCCTAATGTGTAGGCATCCTCGCAATTTTGGCCCTGTAATTATTCTGTTTGTTTGGTTAGCATCATTTCGTATTCTTTGAGAGTGGATGTGTGGCCACTCCCCCTCTTGATGATCAGATTTGAATGATGGCCTTTAGTGGCTCTGCTCTTGTTTCATGATTCGAAAAACACTCTCATGCTGTGTTTCTTTCACTCCTGTGAAATTTTGTTCGTTTGAGTGTGTTGAAATGAAACTACGAGGCACTGCTGCTACTGTTTCTTTGGTTTGTGTTTACAGACCTCCGCCAAGTAAGTCCAACATGCTGTCTAACTCTGCCTTCCTACAGGAGTTTCCAGATCTGTTATCCTCTTATGCAGCTACACGTAATACTGTTTGTTATCTTGGTGACTTTAATTTTCATTATGATGACTATTCAGATCGCCAAGTGATTCATCTAAAGACTCTACTGACTGATCATAACCTGTCTCAATTTGTTCAGACACCAACTCACAAACATGGCCATATCCTTGATTGGGTGGTAGGAAACACTGAAGACAGCGTTCTCTCTGTGGATGAAGTTCGTGACTATGCTGGTCTTTCAGACCATTACGTTGTTGTGTGCAGTTTGAAGATCTCCAGACCCCCTCCTCGGAAAAGACTTGTTACGTCAAGGAACATGAAAGCATTGTGTGTGGCTGTTTTTGACCAAGAGGTCAAGAGTTTTGCTCAAGGCATGCGTAAGCAGCAAAGCAATGCAGATGTTACACAATTACTTGAAGTGCTTAACGATGGCCTTCAGGAAATCCTGGACCGACACGCGCCTGCAGTGACTAGGTGTGTTACTGACCGTCCCTCAGCTCCTTGGCTCTCCGAGGACGTGAGAGCTGCTCGACGTCAACGCCGGCGCAGCGAGAGACGCTGGAGAAAGAGCCGATTGACCATCCACCGCCAGATCTTTGCAGCGAACAGGTGTGAGGCAGGGGACTGCCTCCAGGATGCCAGAGAGTCATACTACCGTGATAAAATTGACTCCTGTTCTTCATCAAAGCAGTTGTTTTCTCTTTCAAGTGAACTACTTGGCAAACAAAAGAAATTAAGTTTGCCCACGAACATTCCTCCTTCTCAAATCTCTCAACAATTTAGTGAATTCTTTGTAGATAAAATCAAAACCATCCGTGACAATCTTGATGCAAATCCTTCCCAACCAATTCTTTACGATAAATACTGTGGACCACCTTTTTGTACTTTTAATCCTGTGGATGAAAAACTGATCAGCGATCTCATAAGTGAATCCTCCAGCAAAAGTTGTGTCCTTGACCCCATCCCTACTTCCCTCCTTAAACGGTGTGCCTCTCATTTGATTCCTGTGATTACAAATATTGTAAACAAATCTCTCTCGTCAGGCATAATGCCTCCTCAGTTTAAGCAGGCAATGGTTACCCCTCTCTTGAAAAAGCCAGGACTAGACCTTAATAAGTTAAAGAACTATAGACCAGTGTCCAACCTCCCATTCCTCTCAAAAATCCTGGAAAGAGTTGTGCTGAAGCAGCTTCAGGCTCATCTTTCAGACCATGGTCTTCTTGAGCCCTGTCAGTCTGCTTATAGGAAGAATCATAGCACTGAGACTGCTGTATTGAGCGTACTGGACTGTTTGCTGTGCAAATCCGACAGTAAACTTGTTTCTCTCGTAGCCTTGCTTGATCTGAGTGCTGCCTTTGATACGCTAGATCACACTACTTTACTTGAAAGGCTTAGGGTCACTTTTGGTGTTGATGGGATAGTTCTTCAGTGGTTCGAATCATACATCAGAGATAGATCGCAGGCGGTGGTTGTGGGTGGTGTAAGGTCTACTTTGTCACCTCTTTTGTATGGAGTGCCACAGGGGTCAGTATTGGGCCCAGTGTTGTTTACATTGTACTCACAGCCCTTGTCGGATGTTATCTCAGACCATGATTGTGATTTTCACAAGTATGCTGATGACACTGAACTTTCTAAGAGTGGCACACCTGATGTGTTTGTTTCTGTTCAATCTGGGGTGTCTCGGTGTATCAGCAGTGTGCAGGAGTGGATGACAAGTAATAAGCTTAAATTAAATTGTGAAAAGACTGAAGTCATGCCCGTTGGAACCTCCTCCTGCCTCAAACTCGTTGAGTCAGAGTCAATGGTTGTTGATGGTACTGAATTACCTTTCAATAAGTCTGTCAAATACCTTGGTGTTACCATTGATCAGTGTCTGACCATGCAGAATCAAATATCTGTAGTCTGTCGCTCATCCTTTTTAGAGCTGAGACGTATTGCTTCCATCCGACGCTTTATATCCAGGGAAGTAGCTGTCAGGCTAGTCTGTGCCATGGTGATGTCAAGATTGGACTACTGCAACTCTGTTTATGCTGGGCTTCCCACAGAACAGATTGCTCGGCTGCAGAGAGTCCAAAATAGCGCTGCACGACTTGTTTTGAAGAGGAGGAGGTGTGAGCACATCACTCCCATGCTGATCGAACTGCACTGGCTTCCCATACAGTATCGGTGGCAATTTAAACTGGCAGTTCTTGCTTTCCGCCACTTCAATGAATCTCTTCCTCACTATCTCTCTTCTTCTCTCTGCACCTACCAAAGCTCTCGTACCCTTCGCTCTTCTTCACAAAAACTTTTGAAAATCCCTAAGCGTTCTCTGAAATCTGTTGGCGAAAGAGCCTTCAGTTTTAGAGCACCTTCTATTTGGAACTCCCTCCCTGAAGACCTTCGTAATCAGCCTACTCTTTCTTCTTTTAAATCTCAGCTCAAAATTTACCTCTTCAAAAAGGCCTATTCTCTTCTGTAGATGACTAGATCTCTCCTAAATTTCTCCACAACTAGTTTGGTGAGGCAGTTTATGCATGCTGGTGCGTCTGCAATTGTGTATTTTCTTTTTGCTGTGTGCATGAATATTGTATGAATAAGTGCAAATGGTGGATGTAAGCGCATTGAGTTGTACAACAAGAAATGCGCTATATAAGTATTATACATTATTATTATTATTATTGTTTCGGCTATTCGTAAGATGTCATATCACATCAGATCGGCCAAGCTGTAATCCAGTTCTTATCGTTGCCTTGCCAGCCAATGTCTCTGCTCTCTCATTTCCTTTAACTTATGCATGTGCAGAGCAGCACATCAGCATGGATTACTCCAATGGAATGTTGCACATCACTTCATGTCAGGATGGGCTTCCCATTTCACTCTCCACTTTTAAAAGTAAGTTCACAGAGTCAGTCAGTATCATGGCTTTGTTGAGTTTTAAACTGGTCTGTGGATGAAACCCAGTGAAGTGCTTGTGTCACTGTTTCTACCTCCATTGTAAAGTGAAGTTGTTAAACTGTACGCACCATCGTCTTCCTGGATAGTTTAGCCATTTTGCTTTCAAGCCTGAAAAACCTTTGGTGATGGTCATCAATGTATGTTTATATCATCTTTATGTCCCGAGGTTTTCGACCTGCATCTGAATTTTTGCCTTGGTGTTGCCTTCTGACAATTATTGACAGTGTAATCCAAGTTCAAGAGTTATGGCAATTTGGTAGAGGTTTCTGAAGTGCTCTGCATGCTTTGCCATTCTTTTTTTCTGACAGTTCAGCCGACTGGCAAACAAGCTGTATATAGTCTTCTGCCTGTCCCATCCATTATTTTTTTACGTCCAAGCCGAGTGCCTTTTGTTTCCTTGACCACCTCATTTGGTAGGTTTTGGAATTTTTTAAGTGCTCTGTACTGTGCCTACACCTGTTCTTTTTTTCCCCCCTTTTTTTAAAATACTTTTTTATTTCTTTCCTCATTCCGTCTTCCATTCTACAGTTCCTTCTTTCTCTCTTCTCCATTCTTTCATCAACATGATCATTTCCACATGTTTGTGTGTTATTAATCATATTTGTACATGTTTGACAATATTGTAGTAAATAATCAGTGAAACATATTAGAAATGAGTTATCTTTTTTTCGGTTTGAATGGATTTGAGTGCGAGTTCAATGTATGCCGAGGAAAGGTTGTTTTCCTTTTGTTGGATATACAAACACATACACAAACAAACACAAATCACTAAGCACAATCCTCTGTGTTCTTACAAACTACAAGCACATAATGGCAAACAAACACACCCGCTCACTCCACTTACACCCCCTCCCCTCCCACCCACCCCCACCCCCACTCTCTCCTTTTTTGATTTAATGATAACATACATATAGCATATATTAAATCCAGGTATCTTATGATTTTGTTTATTCATTTTCAAATAATACTTCATAATTAATCCAGTTAGTGTTACATTTTAGCAGATTCAGTTGTACAGTTGCTATGTATTTTTCAAGATTATATCTTCTCTTTAGTATTTTTAGAAATACTGTTAATGAAGGCTTACATTTGTTTATTTTACAGCTAAAATGTAGTGTTTGGCTATCAGAATTATAAGATCGAATCTTGTATCAGTTGTGGAATTGTCATCTGCTCCAAATAGTATAGTGTTTTCAGTCAGAGACAGATTATTCGCTGTTAAACACTTTCCTTTTATTAATTCTTGCAATGATTTCCAGAATTCATTGACATGTATGCATCTCCAGAACACATGTTCGATGCTGTCTTTTCCTCTTCACAGAAACTACAGTTATAACTTTCTACTATTCCCATTTCTTTCAGAGCTACATTCGTTGCAATTATTCGATGCACTATTCTTATTTGCATCCATTTTAGCTTAATATCCTTAATTTGATGCATTTTTCTAAAGCATTTCTTCCAAGGTATCTGTCTATTTAGCTTCTCCGTCCATTTTGCACAACAGTTTGGTTCCCAGTTATCTTTTACTATAACTCTGTAATAAGTTTTGGAACCTTTATCTACAGAATAGATTTTCTTTAGTGCTGTGTTGACTTCTGCTCCAATGTTATCTTTTATCTCATTCTCAAACCCTTGTTCTCTGATGTATTTTTTAATGGATAATATGCATCCGCCATTAGATATTATACTTTGTTCTGAATTCCTCATGGGATAGTAAATCTCCATTGGGTTTGAAAAAATCAGATACTCTAAATACATTTCTGTTGTTCCAGTTTTTTTGTTTTATCAGTTTATTTCTATTTTGATATGTTCATTGTAAAGAATTGGTTCTGCAAGTAGTTCTCTAGCATTTTCTGGGTTTTATTTTGTAGTAAAACTGCGTTTACGACATGAATACATGTTTCCAGAAAACATTGTCTTGAGTGGTGTTGCACAGATGATTTGGGGAGTAATTTCAATGTTCTCAATAATTGGGTATGAAAAAATCAACATGTCTCTCCATCTGTGTGCTGTTTGTCTCAGTCTTTTTATCCATGTTAATTTTAATGCAGTGATGAGAGCATGTATGTCAGGTAGATTCAACCCACCATCCTGTACATCTTTAATAACCGTTTTTCGAGTAATTCTATCTTGTTTTTTATTCCATGCAAACCAGTAACATAAGTCTTGTAATTCTTTAACAAATGTGTCAGGTGGATTTGGAAGCATCAACCATAGGTAAGTTAGTTTTGACAGAATCAATGATTTTAAGACAGCAATTCTTCCTAAAGGAGTAATGATTTTCTTAAGCCAAATTTTAAATAGTGCCTTCACTTCTATCATTCTCTCTTTGTAGTTTCTTTTTTCCATGTGTGTTAAGTCCTGAGTAAACCAATTCCTAATATTTTGAATTCTTTTGGATTCCAGATCCTCTTTAAATGTTCCATATATCCTATTTCACTATGCTTTTGTCTTCCAGCCAAATTACTTGTGTTTTCTCTTTGTTTAAGAATAAACCTGATGTTTTCCCAAACCTATCAAGAATCTCGATAGATTTTTCGAATGATTTCTTATTCCCTGTGTTCATCAGTTGAGTGTCATCGGCAAATTGTGATATCTTGTGTTCTTTCGTCCCGATTTGTATACCGTCAATACTATTTTCTTCTTTGATCATTACGGATAATATTTCTGCACACAATACGAAGATATATGGCGAGACTGGATCTCCTTGCCTACAACCCCTTTCTATTGAGAACCATGATGATGTTTGGCCATTTACAATAACAGTAGACTTAATGTTTTTGTAGAAAACTTCTATCCATTTACATATATCTTTACCTAAACCTACAGCTTCTAGCACTTTGTGCATGAAATCCCAATCTAACGAGTCGAATGCCTTTTCGAAGTCTAAATTAATTAGCATCCCTGGGATATTTTTTATGTTGAGATGGTGTATTATGTCATAAATTAACCTAATGTTACTACCTATATATCTGTTTGGGACAAATCCTGTCTGGTCTTCGCTAATCAGTGATGGAAGAACTTTTTAATCCTATACTCAGAGGCATAAAAACGCGAAAAAATTGAGACAGTGCACGATTGTTCACATTGTGAACAGGACGTAAGCAATGTCGTTGGCACGTGCAACATTAGCAGTGCGTGGTGTCTTGGCCGGTTGTAACCTCGTAACAGTGGGTGAATGTTGCCGGGTCAGCGTTTTTGGCACGAGGAGTGCATTTGCCATGTGGACTACCTACGCCACGTGCATCAATGTGAATTGCAACTCAATGTGGCCCCCATTGTGGGGCTATAAATTTCCAAACCCCAAAAGTTCAAATCATCCTTCCAGAGGCGCCAACATAATGCCGAGACTTTCTCGTCAAGATCGTTGCATAGCAATGGGGCAACTGCAGGCCGGGGTTCCAATGAGCAGGTCGCTATCGCATTCGGAGTCCACATTTCCACCGTCTATTGCCTTCTGGACCGCTTTCAAGCAAGAAACACCACTGATGACAGACCGAGGAGCGGCAGACCAAGGGTCACCACAGCAGCCCAAGACCGCCATCTTCTTCGTCAGCATCGACGGGAGCCTTACCAAACCGCTGTCAACACAGCCAGGAACACCGTAGGCAACCATGGCAGGCCAATCAGCAACAGGACCGTGCGTCGCCGACTGAACACAGTTGGTCTCCAATGCAGGCGTCCAGCCCGGCGACCTATCCTGACACTCCAGCATCGCCAGAACCGTCTGCAGTGGGCACAGATCCACGTGCATTGGCGCCATCGGGACTGGGGCCGAGTCCTCTCAGTGATGAAAGCCGGTTCTGCGTCGACCCAGGCGACCCAGGCGATGCCGCATCCGATCTGGAGAAGAGCGGGGGAACGCTTCACGGATTCCAACATCACCGAAAGGGACCCATGGGGTGGTGAAAGCACCATGATCTGGGGGGCTATCGGCATAAATCGCCGTATTGGGCCAGTCATCTTCCCGAATGTGGGTCCAGGACGTGGTAACGGGGTCACTGCTGTTCATTACATCGACCAAGTTCTGAGGCCCCACATCCTGCCGCATTTCCAGCGGCATCCACAGAACCTGTTTCAGCAGGACAAACGCAAGGCGCACACTGCCCGTGCTACGCAGAACTTCTGAGGCAGAACAACATCAATCTGCTGCCTCACCCAGCCCGTTCTCCCGACCTTAACCCAATAGAGCATTTCTGGGATGCCCTTCAGAGGCAGTTGAACCAGCTCAACCCCAGACCCCAGACAGCAGCTCAGCTTGCTGTCGCTGTGGGCCAGGTGTGGGTGGCAAGTCCCCCAGAGGCAGACCAACACTCTGGTGCGCTCGATGTACCGCAGGTGCACAGCTGTGATCAATGCTCGAGGTGGTCACACCAGATACTGACATTCTGCTGTTAACACAGGGTCAAGGTCAAGTTCATGTGACCTTATTTTCTACCAGAATGAACTTTGAAAGACACTTTTGCGGTGTTCGATTGCTTTTTCTCACTTTCTATTACCAGTTCAAAGGAATCGGTAGCCAAATTACATCAAAATTTCTATACAGTTTGTTTTCGCGTTTTTTATGCCTCTGAGTATATTTAGCAATACAAGATGAGCCAATTTTGTATATAAGGTTTAAAAGTGAAATAGGTCTCCATTTTTTTTACATATTCCTTTGGTTTTCCTTCTTTGGGTATACAAATTATAATACCTTCTTTCTGGGTGTTTGATAGTTCGCCTTCTCTGAAGCTTTCATTTAGAGCTCGGGTTACAAACACACCAATTTGTTTCCAAAAACATTTGAAAAACTCAGCTCCAAACCCATCCGACCCAGGGCTTTTCCCGTTCTTCATATTTTTCAATGCAATCCCTGCTTCTCTATTGTTATTTCACCTTGTAATGATTTAGTCTGTTCTTCTGTTAGTTTCGGTATCTTATTCACCAAATCTTCACATTGCATTTCACAGTTGGTCTTTTTCGGTTATAGATCTTCATAAAAATGTTTTACTGTAACTTTTATGTCTTCTGGTTTGTCCAGTGTATTACCTTGTCCATCCAGTATTTTACAATTTGTTTGCAAATGAAGTTACGCTTTTCTAAGCTGCATAAATATTTACTAACCTTTTCCCCATCTGCATCCCACCTTGCTTTTGATCTTAGTAGTACACCATTCATGACCTTTTCTCTTAGTAATATCAATTCTCTATTACTCTCTTCAATTGTCTTCAAATCCTCCTCTGATTTAAGTTCTTTACTCTCAATATCTTTGATAGTTGCATAAGGCTGTTTCTTTACATGTGATTCTCTATTTTTAATTGTGGCATACTGGATGGATTTTACTCTTATCTCCATTAGTAAGAAGTCAAGAAAGACCGATCAGACACTGTTAGTTTAGGGTCTGAGTTTTTCGACTGGTTTTCATCTTGGCTATTGTCAGCATTAATATCATTCCCCTCATCTTTATCTGTGTATTCCTCTGTTATTTCTTTTATTAGATTATTTATTCCGTCTACATATTCTTTATCTTTTAGTAGAGATTAATTAAATTTCCAAAGAGTTTTGTGTTTAATCTCCTTTTCCGAATTGAAGTTGTAATGTAATTAATGAATGATCAGATCTATAGCCTGGTAAAATGTCAGTATCTTCAAAATACCAGATTAAATATTCTGACAGAAGGAAGAAGTCTAGCCTACTTTGTTGCAAGGGGTAGGTCTACGCCAAGTGTATCTCCTACAATCTGGGTTGTTTTCTCTCCATATATCTGCTAATGACAAATCTTGTATCATATCCTCAACTGCTTTTTTTAGCTTTTGGGTTATTTATATGTTTATAATTGTAACAATCAATTTCCTGTTTTAGCACCATATTAAAATCCCCCACCACAATAACGTTATCAAGGCCCAAGGTAGAACAGGCCCTACACCTGTTCTACCTTGGGCCTTGCCTGTACTGAAGGTGAGTCAAGCAAGTACTGCATAGATTCAGCTGTGTGTCCTTCCATGGTTCCCAGGTATGACATATGACCTTTCATAGATGAAAAGAATGAAAGAAACAACAAACGTAGCAACAGAGACAGACAGTCTGACATGCAAACAGATAGATGAACACACACACACACACACACACACACACAACACACACACACACACACACACACACACAACACACACTTCTCTCCTCTCTCTCTCCTCTCCCCCCTCTCTCTCTCTCTCTCTCTCTCTCTCTCCTCTCTTCCTCTCTCTCTCTCTCTCCTCTCTCTCTCTCTCTCATGGGCTACTGATGAACTCAATTTATTTAATAACCCAATTTCAAAAGAAGAAGTTTTATTTGTCATAAAGAAATTGAAAAACGGCAAATCTGCTGGTCCAGATGGCTTAATTGGAGAAATGCTTAAAAGTGGTTGCGAGATAATTGTCGATTTCTTGTTAATTTTTTCAATGCTCTTTTTGATAGAGGAATATATCCCAAAGCCTGCATGGAATCAATTATAGCACTGTTATTTTTTAAGTGTTAACGATCCGGGCAACTATAGAGGTGTGTCACTATGTGGTATTGGCAGCAAACTGCACAGTTCTATAATAAACTACAGGCACAGATATGGGTAGAAAAGTATAACATGACAGGCAAATATCAAGCTGGGTTCAAGAAAGGGTACTCAATAGTGATCATGTGTTTATATTACTAGCAATGATACAAAAACAGATTTCGTTAAATCATAAATTCTATGTAGCTTTCATTGATTTGAAAAGGCCTTTGACTCTATTTCAAGGGAACTACTGTAGCCAGTTCTTCAAAAGAATGGTATTCAAGGGAAGGTGTTTCAGTGTATAACAAGTATGTATTCCAATGTAAAAGCAAAAGAAGATATTGCAATGAAATCACAGACAACTTTTTGTGCACACAGGGTGTGAAACGCGGAGATGCCTGTAGTCCTGTACTGTGTTCTTTATTTAGAAACGAATTAGCATCAGAAATCATTGAGAAGGGACGACACGGAGGGCAGTGTCACCTGGGACCCTCGAATCATTTATCTTGTTGCTGGCTGACAAAATCGCTTTGCTATCAGAAACTCCAGTTGGACTCCAACCCCAGTTAAATAACCTCCATGGTATAACCACAAGCTTCCACTCAATGTAAATTGAAAAAGAGCAGTAA
>CM031611.1:37960599-37975599 GCA_018398815.1 Conus ventricosus | reverse complement strand
ATAAAAAGATCATAGTGAACTATTTGACGAAGCAATCCAAAGTGATGACTTTGACTGTAGTGATTCAGAAAAAGCTAAATAGAGCGGAGTGTTATGTAAGGTCGACATGTCTGAAGTGTTGCAACGCTTGGGTGAAAATAAAAGGCTTGTTTTACTTACTTTTATATACATTATTTTTTTGATTACGGTAAATAGTTTGGGCTTTAATAGATGACACCACAAGTAAATCCGGGGACAGAAAACTATATACGATGGAAAAATAATCAGTAGTGACATACAAATAACCCTAAATGTTTAGTGAGGCGACAATGGGAACCCAATCCATTAAACGCCACAAATGTTCAGGAAAGCGTGGCACATGCTATCTCAAAATCCCAGAGTCTCTTCAGATGGAGCCGCCAGTAAAAGTAAGCTGTGGGCCGTTCTGATTGATTATATAATGCCGATATACTAACATGCCAGATTGGGTTTCAACAAGGCAGAAAGGAAGTAATCACTATCAACACGACTTTTAATTCTAACTGGGCTGACTACATGCTTACACAGTTTAAACCATGCAAGTGGGAGGCAAAGTTAAGGGGTCTGCTGGTCTGAAGGGACAGTCCTTGAAATCAAGATTGGAGGCAAACACAGTTCTATCCTATAGTAGGTATTCTTACATTTTCTCTCCCAAAAAGTTAAGTTAAAACGGGCAGTCTTAACACATACATATAATTCTGACAACATTGTTTTATGTGTGTGTTTTAGCGCATGACATCCTGTTAAAAATCATGCAAACAGAGTTTCCAATTATGAGCTATAAACAAGAACTGAACTTTGAAAACATAACCTTTCCAGAAGTATAGAACATTATATCTCAGTTTTGAAGAGCAAAACAAACCAATCACCGTATACGTATAGCGATGGTCCTGTAGTAGACCAATCTAGTGCCTCTTAGGGTTTTCTCCCCAACGGCTCCAACTTTAGGCGAACCGCTTGACAAACATGTAGACTTGATAGTGTTTAACAGATATACAAAGAGTCATTATGTATTAATCAGAACAATAAGCAGACTTATGGCTTATACACAAAAGACAATTTTAAACAAGGGCTTTGTAGGAGGTGTTTGGTCAGAATCCAAACTAGCGAAGCAGCTGCCAGTCATAGAACTCATTGTAAAAAGTTTTGTAGACTGGAAACTAAACTCCCGTACCCTAAACAAGGGTCTAAAGTTAGCTTTAAAATTACACAAAAGGCACAGATGAGCCTATACGTGTTTATCTGACCTTTGAATCAATCTTGCCACAGTAACTATGGCCCCGCAACAGCAAGAAACAAAAAACAACCTATTAATCCCACACACATCAGATCTGTTCTATGTTTTTATTGTTGTAAGATCAAACGGTCAACAACCAAACACCCAGAGAGTTACAGAGGCCCTAAACGCGGCTAGTAGATTTTTGAGAGCAATGAAAACAACTTCGCAATCGTTATCCAACCAACTAAATCTTTCAGGCTTGTTATGACTCCTGAAGATCAAGAACGCTATTACCATCTACGCACTGTTTGGATTTGCGGCTTAGAGCTAACGCCTAACATAAAGACCACGACCAGTGAGAGAACAACGATCACATTACCGGAATGTTCAGAGGGGCCGCGCACAACAAGTTGTAATCTTCATCTTTAGGTTGACGCCCCCAAAAATGGAAACTGCTATCTCTTTCATTAACTTACAGGTTACGATTCTCATTTTATCAGGCAAGCAGTAACTCTGAATATAAGGGGTAACCTGCATTGCAGCAATCTTCAGAAAAGTACATGTACTTTTACTCTTGACTGTTGTTCCTTCTATGACTCTGCCTTCATGCCTGATGGGGGAGTTTAGATTAATTAGCAGGTTCTCGACAAGACTATCCAATAACTAAACAATACGTTGATCCATCTTATGCGCAAAGGAGTTTGAGTCCTAGAATACATGAACTCGTGGATAGGTTGATGAGACTCGCTTCCTCCTCCTAAAGGCGCTTTCCTTTTCTGTCTTAGAGGCAAAGACTTAACTGACACTGAACTATAAGCCGCCACAGAAAAGCCTGGACAGAATTACAAGTGTCAAACAATGGGCGTTATCATGATCAGTATCTATTGGCTACGTTGTTTATTGCAGACGTCTTTCAGAATACAGAACTACATGCATGAAACTTTACAGCTTAGACACATCACATTACATCTCTGCGCCCAGCTTTCTTGGGGACGGCCTTCTTAAAGTCTACAAACATCCAATTGACTTTTAATATCTGATCGGGCCCACCTCAGATGATTGAAGATGGGTTAGGGGAGGGTATTACTTGGCCTCACAATTCCTTACTGCAAAGCCAACAAGAAGTATTTTAACACTATGATCCACTAAACCATCCAACTATCTAATGTACTTAGACGCCAACATCTGTATGGTGGGCTATGAGTCATCCACTCCCACTGAGAAACTTTACAATGATAAAAGGACCTCAATGTCAATACTGGTGTTAAAGTATGTTGTCACACTCCAGCAAATAATCCAATAGGGCTAATCTTGGAAGTAACTTAGAATATCCTATGAACTACACGATCTTCAGAACGTTTACCCCCTAAGCCGCAGAAAGATTAAAGATGTACCCTATCGAAACCACCTAAACTCGTACCCAATCATCGCAACAAAACTAAATTGTTGTGCAATTACAGACTGTTACAGTTTACTAGACATGGATTGAAACCGACTGCTGTTCCGTGAATTCATTGCTTTTGACAAGAGCCTTTTATGAGACCATACATCAATAAGAATTCTGATCTAGAAACCCAAGCCACGGACGCCTTCAGAAAAAGACTTCTAAACTGAGAACACAGCTGTTTTTGGCAAAACTATGGAAAATCCAACAACAAACGAAAGACTAAATAGTTACAATAGAAACCAAGCAATAAGTTTTGCCTCTAAACTTACTATGCAAGACTTTAGAAGAATGTAACGAAGCCTAGATGCATTATGATGAGAAAAAGATGTTAAGTTGACAACCAGTGTTTATGGTTTAACCGGATTAGAGTTGTCAAATATTGATGTTACGAATGTCCTGTACGACTACTTTAAAACCACTGTACCCAGAAGCAAGAGTCATTTACACAGACACTGTTAGTTTATCTAGACGTCCCCACAGAAGACTTTTATAAGGACCTTAGAAACAGAATAGCTATAGGTGCTGGGATGGATGGTACGATAACATGTGACTATCCTAAAGACAGTCCTTTACATTCAACTGTAAACAAGAAAGTGATTGGATAGATGAAGGATGAAACTTAGATGGGAAGTTATAAAAGAATATGTTGGGTTTGCGGTCGAAGATGTATAGCGTTGCTAGCCAGACTCTGTAATGAAAAAGGCTAAGGGCCATAAGTAAAGAAGATGTAAAAAAAAATATATATCTCACGATAACTACAAGCAAGCTCTCTTTGAAACAAAGTATTTTAATCACACAAATTTATTACTGCGCTCTACTCTTCATCAAGTAAACACAACTGCTGTTTAACAAGAAATCACTAGTCCTCTACAATAACAAGAGAACTTACGTCAGTCCGTAGTTTTCATATCTGTAGGACATTGGAGAACTTTAAAATGAACTTGGCTGACTGGTTTGCCTGTACTTAACTAAGAACCTAACTAGACCGTCATTAAGAACCTAAAAGAAATTATTTAAGAACCTTACAAGAGCTTTAACTTAAGAACCTAACTTAGTACTTATTTTAAAACTATTTTTTGTCACTTAACTTTGTAATTTTTACTTTCACTTAACTTAAAAAGTACTTCTTCTATATCTTAACTTGAACTTGTACTTTTATTTTTAGTTCTTAACTTGTAACTTTATTTAGTTCTTAACCTTGTACTTTATTTAGTGATCTTAAAAACAATTCCAAGAAATGGTTCTACAAAAAGTTGCGCTTTGTTTGCAGAAGCTGACGCTTCTTCTTTTACTGGCTTGTGGGGTTTGTAACTTTGCTGCTAAGTAGGGCGTTAGACGTTTGTATGCTAAACACTCCCCCACCAACAACAACAGCATCCAATACATAATAATACATCTTAGTGTTTGTTTTGATTGTGTGTTTTGTTAATTTGGTTGTTGCTGGTGGCGATGTTGTATAACTAACTAACAATTTTTGTTTTGCTGATTGTTTTGCTTTTGCCGTCCTGTGCCATTAAGCTAGTTTACGCCCAGCCTCAACACGTCCAGACTTTAGACTTAGTAACACTACTCATCTTGCGTAACAATCACTTGTGGTACATTCACTTGATCCTTTCGGTCGTCAAGCGGATTGTCCGGCGGACGTCTTCTCGCTCAATTTTTTTTATTGCGATTAAATTTAATATGATCAAAATTAATATGATTAAAAGTAATTAATCCCATGATGAATGGGCATAACATTGTCCGCAAATCTGTAGTACAATGTCACATGCGAGATTTCTTAGGGACTTGTAAAAACCGGATCTTGTGAAAGTCGTAGTTGAAATCTTCTTCTGAAACAACTGGCGCCATTCTTACTTAAACTAACTTAGCATATAAACTAATCATTGCTGACCCACCGATCAACCATTGTTACCCTAGCTGTGCTTCGTACCTAACGTAGTACTTCTCAACGTCTGATGTAGACAATTGTTGGATCTGTTCAAATTAGTTCAACACCTAAATAATCTGTTTAGTTTTTCCACACAAACAGCCAGAAGAGTAAGAATCTTGTCTTTATGACAGTGGGTCTACAGAGTAGTCTGCCTTGGCTCCTCACACTTTCAGAGTTCGTCACTATCCATTTTAAAAAGCATAAATATAATAATAATACTTTAAAACCATGAGTTTAACGTATGGGTTAATTATGCAGTGCCTATCGTTGGTGTATAGTTTATTCTATCCCTTGCAAAAATGTTTGTTAGGAATAAAACCGCCCACATGGGGGAAGATAGAAGATTCGCCAAAGCTATTGCAACCTTATTTTTAGCTTTAACAACAAAAGATTATTGGATTAAAAAAGCAACATAACAGCCTTTCGTAATTATGATTATTTTAATTATTTTTTTAGTTTAATAAAAGATGATGAAAATAAGATTATCAATACGATTTACCATTCCTGCTGTGATTTAGCGTCTTGAGTATAGGCTATAGCGTGTTAGCAAAAAACTGTGTTGAATGAACGCCGGCAGATCTAGGAAGGTTATAGACATTGAGTACGTTGTTAAGGTATAGTTTGTAATCACTGCAGGATTGCTCAAAAGACTTTCTTGTTGCACAGAATATTATCCCAGAAAATATTAGTTCCATAGTAAGATAATCTAGAAAATTTAATTTATAAAAAAGATGGCAGGAGTAGTTATGATGTAGGAGGAGCTATTGTTAATGCCTTGGCTTCTCTGGAAGGCAATTATATGTTTAGTAAATTGCGGTCAGATGAAGAAAGAGAACGGCCATAACATAGGCAATTGAAGATTTAGCTAAAGCAAGAGACGCTTATGAGAAAAGGCGAATTGATCACTTAGACTTTATTAATAAAAAGTTAATGGAACAGGGACATGCAGAGCACACATTTACAGCGTTGAGAGGCATGAATGAGTATTAACTTAGTGACAGGAAAGAAGTTTCCTAACATCGCCACCGCCAGAACTGTCCTGACTTTATGAACCATCAGAAGAACAGGAAAAATAGCAGAAATTGGTTTCTTGTGGGTGCTATGAGCAACTATATTCTGCACAAACAATTTAAAATCCAATTAAAATACAGTCCTTCTTATGGACAAGTACAAAATATATTATTCTCCAAAGGGTATTGGAAAGGAAAGACGGCTATTGAAAAAACTAAGTAAAGCTGCTAGAGTGTCTGAATCAGATGCGAAAGACTGGCTTTTCAAACAAGCAATTTGGCTAATATATCTGCCAGCCCCAAAAAGAATAATAAGGCCTAGATTTGTTAACTCGTTTCCTAATGACGACCCACCAGATGGACTTGCTTATCTACCACATGAATAAAATAAAAGAAAAAAGTTTAGTAATGCGCTGACAGTTTTGACATTGCTTCAAGATACAAAGACGAACGCTGAACTTTTTTTTGTTAACATATAAAAGCTCAACTGCTGTGGATGTGGGCTTTACAACAAATAACATGCGAGCCATTAAGTATCCCAGGATGATGCAGGTTGATGATGGAAAAGAGTTAAGGTTTGTAAACCAACTGTTTTTTAAAAACTCATGTTACAGTTAGGAGAGGATCCCTGCAACGACCAACGATCCCAAGCCCTAGTAGAAACTTTAATAAAATCTAAGCTGAACGGCCTGTTTACTTATCAATATCACAGAGAAATTATGGACACTACGAAGTACATAACGCGTAACACAGAATGGTGAGGAGATTGCCAGCATCTTATGTGCCATGAACAATGAAGAATTTAACAGCAACAGGTTGAAACCCAGTAAACGCAATCGAATTAAAAAAAATTAGCATTACTGAGATTGTGCAGGGAACTCAAAACTCTTGCCGTTTGGACTAAAAGTAAGATACTTGTATGCTCCTGGAACGCCAGAGGGCGATGTTAGAAATTAGAGCCACAGACCCTATATCAGCGAAGATGTGGTATAAGTTGAAAGAATTATGAAAACAGAAACCCCGCCGGTATTATTTAAGAGAAACTCTTCGCGGCTAGCGGCGCTACACGTCTAAAAAGGCCCGCCCCTAAAAGATCGTTGTTCAGTGAAGATTGCAAGTTGTCCTGCCAAACACAGTAAAAAAAAAAACAGTTTTACAAAAAAAATAGTATTTATTTTGTGCTAATCTTATTTTTTTTGCTCTATTTTGGGTTAACCGATCAGTGTTGTTTTTCAATGTTTCTGTTTTAATTGGGCATCAGTGTCTACCTGGTCGCGAAGAAAAAGCGTCTTTCTTTCTCCACCCTTTTGAAGTCATTAAATTTTTTGTCGTCTATAATCCTCACCATCAGCAGCCATAAGCTTCTGAAATCATCGGCCGTAATGTTTTCATCCTGTAATGATTTTGCTTATTCTAATCATAATGAGCAAAGTTTTTCTTAAGACCCACCAGAAACTAAGGGGGGGGCGGCCCACAAAAGCTCTTTGACAGGTTTTTTTTTTTAACTGTCCGTTCAGGAACAGTCTAAAAAAAAAAAAACGTGTTTCATTCCCCTCAAATAGTCTATAGATATTTTCAAAACAGCATCGTTTGTGCTAGGATCAACTAAAAATAATTCTTTCTGTCCAAAATTTCCTTTTTTTTGTAAGACTTGTTGGGTTTAAATGGTTGTGCAGAATAAAAACAATGGGGTTGTAATGAAACCTGTTATTGTTTGTAAAAATAAAGTACAAAGACGTTTTTCCCCCCCCGAAATCCACAGAAAAAGAGAAAAGCGCGGATTTTTTGGGTAAAAAACTTCAAGCTATCCCATCTGTTTTTTTAGAATATTTTTTGCTTTTAATGGTTTCTCTTTTTAGTTGTTTTCTTCATTTTAAAAAATGAGCTCACAAACCATAAAAACAGCATTTGTTTGGCCCGTCTCCTTTGGCTTTCTTGCGTTTATTTATTTGATCCCATCTTGTCTTCCTTTCTCCACTTCCAAAAATCTGTTGTCAAATGTGGATCTAAAATCAAACACAGCCCTTATTTAATATTAAGTAGTCTTAAATTTTTACACATAAAGGCGAAGTTTTTTTACTACGCGATCAACTGCAGGATCTCTTTTGCCTCCCTCCAGCGAACACTTTCTTATTTCATCGAAGGTTGGTGAGGTAAAAGCCCAAAGACCGAATCCCCCGATCAGATTCCCTTTTTTTTAAACAGTAAACCTTCTCAATTTTTGGATTATAAACGCTTTGATTCTCTCTAAAAAGGAGTTGTTCCTTCAGTAAACAAGAACAAAATTCCTTTTAAAAAGACTTCAGGATGTTTAAAATTTTTTCCAAGGTGTCTGTTGTTTCTGTTTTCTGTTGGCGGATAAACGTTTTCTAAAAAAAACCCCTTTTTTATTTTTTACGGGTTTTAAGATTGTTTCGCGTTCGGGGTTAGTAAACATCAAATAAGTAAAATGTCGCTGACTGTGTTTGCAAAAGGGTCTTCAGACGAACAACGAATCGTGGTTTAAAATGTCAGATGATAAGAAGTTTTTCTTTAGTGCCCCCTTGGAAATTTGGATATGCTCCTTAACAGTTCAAATTGGGGATGCAGAATTCTGTTCCCCAAAAGTTCTCTATCCCCATTTTTTTCTTCATTCTTTGCTCCTCCGCTTTAAGCCCGGCTTGGACCGTTTGGGGGTTTGTATTCCCCGATAACTTTTCTTTTTTTCTTTTTTAGGCGCAAGGTCAGAATAGAGGGCAAAAAGTCTGCCCGTTTAGTATAAAAACTTCTGTGCCCTCCGTTTGATTACCTTTGTTTAACGATTGCTTGCCTAAATTTGCAAAACGTAGCATTTTGTTCTGCCGATGTTAAAATCTATTTTTTATGATAGTTTGCGTGCCTGGCTTTAACATCGTCGCGCCAAAATCAGGGAACCCAACTATTAAATCTTGTCCCCGGCTGAAAGTTGATGGGTTTTTACATAATTCGTCTGCTTTTTTCCTTTTACACCGTGGGGTTCCTTCTTTTTCTGTATGGGGTCGAGGGGCACATCCGTTGAGTTCATTTTTTTTAAACAAAAAAAGAATATAAAAAAAAAATTTGGTTTAAGATTTTGACGAATTAAACTATTTGAAGGAAGGGATCCCCCGGCTTTTTTTAAGGTGAAAATTTTTAAATCCTCTTTTTTGGTTTTAGAACTTGAATTAAAAATTTTCTTACTTCTTAAAAATTTGAGGAAATAAACAACCTTTTAATTGGCAATCTTTAAGAACATTGTTTTGATTAACCACACAAACTAAGGTTAGGCGGCCAAAATAGGCTTAGCCTTTTTTTTTAAATGTAAAGCAACCATTGTATAATAATAAAAGGTTTAAGGTTTCCTCAATGCAAGCCCCCAAAACATATTGTTAAACTAAAAAATTCGGTGGTCCTCCCTTCGTTTAAACTTTTGTTTGGGGTTTGGGGTTTAGTTTTACAAGGGGCCGGTAGTTTGAACAAATTAAATGAAAGTTTCCCCAGAATTAGTAAAGAACAGCATGACTTGAGAAATTAAACAGTTTATGGGGGTTTTTAAAAAAAAAGATTTCCATTGCCTTCTGATAAATTTGGCTTTTAATCTGTTTCTCAATAAGGGGTGTTAACTTAGCAAACGGGAAATAAAAATGGATGAAAAGAAAATTTGCTGCCGGGAAAAATTTAAATTTTTACCGGAAAAGTTATTTTCCACAAAATACGGATTATTGTATTAGGGCCCTAAAAGGGCCTTATACTAAAGAGCCAGTTTCACCCAAAAAGTAAATAAGGAAATTACAAATACTAGGATCCTCCCTACCAAAGAAAACTTTTTCAGGAAGGTGGTAACCACACTATTTCCCCAGCCTAAAATAAATTAAATTTTTATAAAGCTTTGTTTCTTAATTGTTTTATCTTAAACATCGTCCAAAGGCTTAAGCTCTTTAAGTAGTTAAAAGTTGTTGTTGCTTTTTGTTTTCTGCAAAACTTTTAAAATTAAAAAGTTGACTTAAACGTTGTTCTGGCCTGGTTATACGGCAGTCGTATTTGTTTTGTTATAAGCAAAGGCTGTTAATATGGCGCCAGTCTTGGGAGGCCTCGATTTTGTTGTGAATTGTGGCTTAGAAAAGGTTTAAAAACAAAGGGGGCTGGTTGTCGTGATAAGTAGTATTTTTTTTAAAGGGCGGATGTGCTTCTGGGCCTTGGCTGTTCGCAAAAGGGATAATCTGTTCCTTGTTTTACGGATCCTTCTTCATTTTGGTCCTTTTTTTTAAAAATGGTTGGACCGGGCCTTTGTTTGTAACTTTTTTTCTTTTTGGCCCATTCCAGTAGAGGACAATTTTTTGATAACTTTGCCAATTGTTAACCAATTTTTTTTAAACATGGCTCCCAAATTAAACAACTTTTGGGGTTAAATTTTTTTTGAAGAAACGGGCTGATAAGATGATAAAAAAAAATTTTAGGGCGAGAAGAAAAGGTTTTTTAAACAGCAGAAAATACAGGTTTTTTTTTTAATGAACAAAAGGGCCCCCCGGGTTAAAAATCCCTTTATAACAAGCGCAGCTGCTCCAAAAAAAGTTTAAGGTTTTAAACAGAATATTTGAAAATGCAAAAAGTGGATCGTTGGGGGAACAGGGGTTTAAAATTTTTATAATTAAAGTTTTTGCTATCCATTTTTAGTTTAAAAATTCCCAACGGGGCCGTCTTTTCGCAAAAGTTTTTTAAAAAAACTTTTTCATTTAGAAAACTTTTTAAAATTGAGGCTTTTGCCCCTTTTGGCTTTTGGGGGGCTATATAGAAATTTTCTGGTTATATCCGACCTCTTCTGGGGTTTAGGTATTTTTTTAAAAAAAGATGGCCCAAAAAAGTTTAAAAAAAAAAGGGCTTTTTTGGGGCTATTGGGGCTTCAGTAGAGGTACATTAAAATTCTTTCGGGGCCTTTCTGGCTGTGGGGGCTTATAAAATTTTTTTTGGGGGTTTTTAACGGTCCCTTCTCAGGTTAGACTTTTTTTGGGGGGGATCCCGTTTTTAAGTTTTTTTCCCCGGGGCCATCCCACAAGGGGTTAAAAAAACTTTTCCTTCCTACAAGGCGGGGGAATGTTTTCCCTGGCTCAAAAAGTAACCGCCTAAGGGTTAGACCTTTGTCCTTGTTGGGGGGCCAAATCAACACAAGTAATGGTTTAAATTTAGAAATTTTTTTTGGGCACCCTGGATTGTTAGGTTTTATTTTTTTTTCCCTAAAAAAAATTGCCAAGCATTAAGTTTTTGGTTTGGCCCCATCAAAAATTTGGTTGGTGTTTTTTTTATGGTTTGCTTGGGGTTTGGTTGGAAAGAGGTGTGGCCGGCCATATCATAAGTATATTCTTTTTTGCACCCCAAAATCAAGTGCCAAACCCATGATTGCGTCTAACTTTGTCTAAGCATTGAGGGTTTAATTTTTAAATTCTTTGAAAATTTTTTTATATGCTTATTGTCCTTTGGGGCTTTAAAAGGGTTAAACGCTTTTTGGTTAGGGGGGGGCATTTGTATTTTAGTTTGTATTCGCTGTACTGGTAATAAACATGAAAGTTTATACCCCTTACTAAAAGTTAGATGGTTTAAATGTTGCAAAAGAAACACCGCGCCAGTATTTGCGGAAAGGGAAAATTTAACTGATTCGAAAAAAAGCCATAGGGGGGGTGACCAGCTGATGGCACTCTATCTTTCTTTATTGGCGGTTTTTAAATATCAGTTAGTGGATTTGAAACCTAACTTAAAACCCCTTTGATTCATCTTTGAAAGGGTTTAAAATTGCTGAAAAAAAAGTTTTGGGGGTTAAAAAACGCTCCACATCGTAAGGGCACTTTTTGATTTTAAAAAGGGTTTCCTTTTTTTAAATTATTTTTTTTAAATAGTTTTTAAAATAGTTATAAAAAAGATGCGCATCTTAAAACCAACAAAAAAAACGTGTGTTTTTAACGTCCCCAATTGAAAATGGGCGTGGTAATTATAGGGTTGCCCTTAGAAAAATTTGGGGTTTTAAAAGTTATGTGGGCTAACAATCTGAAAAAGATAAATAACGGGGGATGTTAAGACAAAACAAGGAATATATTAAAACATTTAAAAATCCCATGGCTACTACAACTTTTTTCTTTAAAAGAAGTCTTAGGAAATATATATTGTTAACAATAACGAAGCAAAAAAAATTTTTCAAAAATTTTCCAGAACTTAAAGAAAAAAAGGAGTAGTTTTTCCAGAAGCCTTGCTAAATTTTGGGCTTTTAGGCATGTGAAACAATAGCTTGCACACAGGGCCGGGAAAATGGGGCTTTTAAAAAATATTGGGTTTTAAAGCCCATCTGATTTTTCAAAAATCCAATTTTGTATGTAAATTTAAAAACCAGTTAAAAACATTGCAATTTGTTTGCCGGCTATCCATCTACAGTTCTAAAGGTTTTTTCTGCATAGGGCAGGGTTTGCGATTTTCATTTTAAGTTTTGAGGAGACACCCCAATTAAAGAATTTAAATTTTGGGGTCTATAATTCATTGGATGTAAAAATAACTAAACAAAATGGAAAACCAGTTGTTTTTTCTGTTTATTAATAGAGCTAGAAGTAGAAGGCATACTAGAAAAAGCAAGGGTCAGTCCCCCGGACGTTAATATGTAAGAAAGAAGAAGTTTATATATGTGCGGGGGGCAGGGGGGGGTTTAAAACTATGTTAATCAATAGCAGGCCTTTTTTACCCGGATTACCCCATTTCTTTGTAGGGCCGAACGCTCTTTCCACACACACATACACAAAAAACACCCCCTCACACAACGCAAACAAACACAAACAAACAAACACGCACATACACACAAAACAACAAAAAAAACAACAAAACATACCGGGGCCCTGCAAACACTCTCGCATCACACACGCGCACAAAAACGCCAACACACAAATAGAAGGGGGTGCTTGCGGGGGGGAAAGGAAGGGGGTTTTTTTTTTTGTTCATTTTTTTGTTCACACTTGAAAGACGTAAATTCTAGACAGCCACCAAAACACTTTTCAGATCCCCCGAATCAATAATCAAGGATCTCTTTTAAGTTATATTTACGGCCGTCGAATAGACACCCTTAAAAGCAGCAAAACGACGAAGCGGAGAAGATGAAGCGCAGCAAAAAAGCGAACCACAACAACAAAAAAGTCAATACAAGTTGGCCTAATCGGTGCCACTGCCTGTACGCGACCTATTTTTAGTCTCCCAGAACACGGCGGCCACCCTTTAACAAGTAGAACAAAAATGTCAATACTTTGGCCTATATTGGGCTACAGCAGGGCGGACCTTTTCCAGTGCCCGGCTCCCCAGGAGGGTAATATTGATTAGACCGGTCTGGAACAGCTACTGCGTGGGCGGTGATGAACTGATGTATTTTTGATCAAATTCCGCCATTTTTACTGAAAATTGTTTTCTGTTCATCAGGAACATTAACACTGCCCTTTTCAACCCCAAAAACGCCTGACTCCTCAAGTTTCAAAAATGGTTTTAATCCCTTTTTTTGTTAAAGACTTCAAAAAAAAGACATCCAAAAATCTAAATTTTTGAAATGTTGAAAAAACAAACATATATCTCTTAAGCCTCCGTGCTAGGAAGGACAATACCAATTTTTGTTTTCAACCCCATTCCACGTTTCATTTTTGGTGTGCTACTTGCGATTTAAAAAATTTCCCGAGCTAACCTGAAAGTAGGGGAAAAATCTAAGAAAAACTATCACAGACAACAATCAGCGAAATGACAGGGCAGGGCGTCCAGTTGCCAGCAAACCAGAATGTCAGTGATTTAAGCCCCGCCCCGGGAGAAAAGACATCTACTCCTGCCAACGTGAGGTGCAAGCTCCCTTGCAAAGGACTGTGCAAAAAACATGGCGGGGGATCAATATTAATTTGGCGCGCTGGGCCCGTCAGACCTTGCAAAAAGAAGTCAAACCTATAATGTGAATTTTATGCCTGGGAGAGAATGTAAATACTTTTTCCCCATCACCAAATCTTATCTTTCACGAACCCCGTTTTAAAATTTAAATTTCGTCGATTTAGAGGTTTTGAGGGGTTAATTTTTTTTTGTAAAAAAGTGTTAATTTGGCCAAAGTGACTGAGATGGCGGATTTAGATGTGAAAAAGGGGGGGTTTTCGTGCAAAATAACATGGGTGGTCTTGAACATAGATATTTACATTCTCTGAGAGAGAGAGAGAGAGGGGAGTGTGTGTGTCTGTGTGTCTGTGTGTGTCTGTGTGTGGTGTTCTGTTGTGTTGTGTTGTGTTGGGTTTTGCCACACACACACACACACACACAACACACACACACACACACACCACACACACACCACCACACACACACACACACACCACCACGCAGACGCACACACACACACACACACCCACGCACACACCACCACACACACACACACACACACACACACACACACACACACACACACACCACGCACGAGGAGACTCACACACAGAGACACACACCGCACCACACAGACACCGCACATAGTGTGCCACATTTAACTCTTCACACTAAACTAATTAACAACAAAATCGTACACAAAGAGTGAGATGGACACAGAGAGCACTTCTTCACGCGACGTAGTGTGCAGTGCGTGCGCACGTTGTGTGCATGTGGTGTGTGTGTGTGTGTATGTGAGTTGTTTGTGTGATATGTGTGTGCTGTTGGTGTCATGAATATAGTGTTAACTTGTTTTAATGTTTGAAAGGGAAAAAAGCTAAAATTTTAACAAAACTAATTAACAACCATCTAGGCACAGAAACTTAACCTTTTTCAGTCCTTGTCACTTTTGAGCTTTGTACATTATTCCACCTTCCCTCCCCACACATATCCCCCATCCCCGCCCCACACACAAAAAATGAACCTATAAATACTTCCCCAATGGAGTGCGCTCCAAGCATACAAAAAACTCATATGTTAGAGCTGGTGACTTAAAGATGGCCTGTGCACTATTTTGCCTCAACACTGGAATTATTTTTTTCATGTCTTGACATGTAACAATATGATCACGTGTTATTTTCTTTTTACATAAACATACTATGTTTTTAACATATTTTGTTTTAAAAGCATCAAGTTTCCACCTATACATCAATGAAAGTATACTTTTATTTAAACTAAAATCATGTTGAATGATTTTAATGTCAAAAATATCAAACTGATTTTGATTGTCATGTTCTATCATTCTATCTTTTGAAAGTTTTCGAAATATATGTTTTAACTAAATTGCACTGCTCATGTACAGATATGGTTTTTGCCTCTCCACGCTTAGCTGCCCTATCTACTTTATCGTTGTAATAAAAGGAACAGTGTGAAGGAATCCAACAAAAGGATAGTTGGGTGCCTCCTTCAA
>CM031611.1:37948861-37953278 GCA_018398815.1 Conus ventricosus | reverse complement strand
CTCTTAATACGTCTTAACACACCTCTCTCTCTTCTCTCCTTTATAAAAAACTGCTCTTATTCTTAGTTGAAGAAATAGGGGAGAAACATATATCTGCAGGGGGTAGATGTTTTGCCTAACTAACAGTATGTGTTTGATGGGGGGGAATGGGGAAAAATAAAAAATGCTTCTCAAAGTGAGCCTTCAGAAAGTTATAGCCTTGGGGGAGAGACATCCTCCAATAGGGAGGGAAATCACAAACATAAAAACTTTGGATATCCCGATATTAAAACCTTTTTTTCTCCTCAGTGCCCGCGGAAAGGGGTAAATTGACTTTTCTCCTTTTTTCATTTTTAAAGAAGAATGCAACCCAGAAAAAGGGGGTTTTAAATACAGTAGTATGTTTGTAGTTTTCCAAAAAAAAACCCAAAGGTGCCACCTAAGAAGAAAAAAATCATGAAAGAGCAAAAAAAAACATTTTTTTTTAAAAAGTAGAAAATATAAAAAGATACCTCTTAAGACAAAAGTACTGAGGGCCATTTTCGAATGAATCCGAAGGGACTAAAATACAAAAACTAAAAAATTTCCAAGGATAAGTCGGCCGTTTCAGCAATTTACAGAGCAGCTTGGTGTTGCAATGATGCAAGAAAATATTAAAAGTATAAAAAAAGCTTGCTCTTATGTCTTTAGATTGAAGAAATGATTATATTATAAAATTAAATATATTTATATATATAAATTTATATATTATATATTGTGTTGTGTGGGTGTGGTGTGTGTGTGTGTGTGTGTGTGTGTGGAGGAGAGAGGAGAGAGGGGGAGAGAGAAAGAGAGAAGAGAGATAAAAACAGGTTGATTGAAAATAGTGTGTGGTGTGTGTGTGTGTGTGTGGTGTGGTGTTGTGGGTGTGGTGTGTGCGTGTGTGTGTGTGTGGTGGTGTGTGGTGGGTGTTTGCCCATGTAGGGTCTTTTGTGAGTACGTGTGTGGTGGGGGTTGGGGGTACGGACGAAGGGAGAGAGAGAGAAAAAGAGAGAGAGGAAGAGAGGAGAAGAGAGAAAAGAGAGAGAGAGGAGCCCTGACCAGATGGCGGAAACAGGGGTTGGGGAAGCTTATCCCCTTTGGGTTAAACACATCCATAAAAAGCCCCAAACGTTACAGACCGCCTAAATCTATTGGAGAACGGGATTACACGATCCCACTGACACAGAGAAAGACTCATGGAAGACTCAAAACATACAACAGCAGAAGTGAAAAATACGTGCACACAGGCAGGGGACGACAGACAGACACACACCCCAACACACACACACCACACAAAACCCCCCCACACACACAACACCCACAACCCCACACACACGCACACACACACACACACCACACACACACACACACAACACCACCGCACGCCGCAAAACCGCACGCACGTCGCACGCCGAGCAGCACACACACAACCCCGCGGACCCCTCACACAACACCACACACACAAACCCAAAATACACACACAACCACACACCACACACACACAAAAAAACACCCACAAAAAACATCACAACACAGCACGCACGCACGCACGCATGCACGACGCAGCACGCACGAACGCACGCACGCACGCCGCACGCCACCACACCACACCCCACAAAATACAACACACACATGCGCTCACACCCAAAGTTTAAAAAAAACCAACTAAAGATACCAGAGTACCCCACCACACCAAAACATAACCCCCCCCCCCACCCCCCCCCACACCACATTAACACTCACAACACCCAACACACCACACACACACACCCACACACAACCCACAACACACACCACCACAAACACACACACACACCGAACAAAAAGAACGAAAAGTTTTTTTTTTTTTCAAATAGGCCCTGGCCCTTTGGGGGGGCACAACATAATAAAAAAAATAAAAATATTTCACCAGCAAGGTAGCACATTTTAATTTGACAAGAAATAAGCATACAAAAATCATTATACAAGGGGGACGCAGACGAAGGCAGGCAGACAGACGCAGACCGACAGACCGACAGACAGGCAGACAACAGACAGACAGCAGAAAGACGACGGGCAGACAACAGACCCAAAAAAGAGACAGAGGCAGAAAAAGGCAGAAAGAAAGACAGCGACAGACAAAGGGGAAAAAGAGAAAAAAAGATGACAAAGAAAAATTTGGATTCCGACCAAAAGGGGTCAGCAAAAGAAGAGAGTGGGGGGGGAAGAGGTTTTGTGAATGGAATAGTCCGGATGGAAAATAGAGCTGAGATGTAGCAGAGGTGTATGTTGGAGACAAAGTGCATAACAGAAGGGAAAATAGGCTTTACGTCCATCTTTATTTTCGTTTCCTCACACACCCTTTCTTCTTCTTCTTCTTTTTTCTTCTTCTTTTTTTTTTCTCTCCTCTTCCCCCTCTTCTCTCTCTCTCTTCTCTCTCTCCTCTCTCTCTCTCTCTCTCTCTCACGCACTATTGCTCACTCCAACACACACCACCCACACACACACACACACACACACACCCAACCACACCAACACACACACACACTCTCTCTCTCTCTCTCTTCTCTCTTCACTCTCTCTCTCACGCATATTCTCACACTCACACACACACACACACCACACACACACACACAACACACACAACAAACACAACCCCACACATACAACACACACCACACACACACCAAAACACAACACCACACACTCACACACACCCACACACACACACACACACACACACACACAAACACCACCATCACCCACACACACACACACACATACACTACACACACACACACACCAAACATGAACGCAGATGATACATGATTTTTTTTCCCTCCGTCTGTTTTTTTTTGGGGGCCCTGCCTTGGGAGCCGCCTGAGAGGCAGAAAAAAAAGACCATTCCGCTCCGACCAAGACATTTACCGCCTGAGGGGATTTCTGTGTCTCCGTGCAAGAGTCTCTAGTTTCCTCAATGGTCCCAGATAAAGAGGAAGAGATTAGATACTTCAGTAAGGGGGAAAGTCTGAGAGAGAGAGAGAGAGAGAGAGAGAGAGTGAGAGAGAGAAGAGAGAGAGAGAGAGAGAGAGAGAAGAGAGAGATGAGAGAGAGAGAGAGAGAGAGAGAGAGAGAGAGAGAGAGAGAGGGGAGAGAGAGAGAGACGTTGGGGTGCATGGCAGCAGGAAGGAAGTTAATGAATATTTTGTGAATGGAAAGTTCGGGATGGGAGGTAGCAGGATTGTATGTTAGCGGGCAAAGTGCGGTCGGACACAAGCAGAAATACGCTGACGTCCATCTTTATTATCCTACCACCTGCACACCTGTCTGTCTGTCTGTCTGTCTGTCTGTCTGTCTGTCTCTCTCTCTCTCTCTCTCTCTCTCTCTCTCTCTCTCTCTCTCTCTCTCTCTCTCTCCTTACGCTGATGACGTTATTCTTTTATCAGATACCCATAGGACTGCAAAATCAGCTACATGCACTCAAACAGGAAGCAAATAAGCTGCGGCTGACATTAAAACTGGAAAAGATGAATGTTATGATTTTTCGTAATGGAGGTCACCTATCAGCACATGAAGAACGGTTTTATGGGGATAGGGAATTACTGTCACTAACTCCTGTGGATGTCTGGGAATGTTATTTACCACAAGGCGAAGTTTAATATCTTCTTGGGAAGAATCAAATAGACAATGGAAAAAAAAAGGTGTAACTGAAATTTTTCAAATTCTTAGGGAAGTAAGTTTCTCTAAATTCAGGTCTTTTTGGAAACTTTCCGACACTCAGATAGAACCCATTTTAACTTATGCAGCGGAAGGTTGGAGATTACTGTCAAAAACTACATGGAAAAGGTTCACACATTTGCCATTAAGCGTTTCCTTGGTGTGCCATGACATTCATCAAAAAACTGTTTTGTATGGAGAAACAGGCAGGCATCCATTGTATATAAAATAATTCGTGAAGTTATAAAATATTGGATAAAACTAACAGGATTACCCATGTCGAGACTCTGTAGACGGGCATATGAAATGGAGTTGCTGCAAACAGAGGAGGGTAAACAAAACTGGGCATTGCAAATCAAGACAGCTTTTGCAGAAAATGGATTTGGAATTGTTTGGATGTGCCAGGGAGTAGGATGCAAATGGGTTCTGTATCCGAGTTTAAAGATAGATTAATAGCAATTTTATAAACAAAACTGGCATGGGAAAATGAAACGTAGTGATAAATATAACTGGTTCTTTTCTTTTAAATCAGTTTTTCAAACAGAAAGGTATGTCAGTTGTTACACATAGATGGCACAGAATGTGTCTTGCCAGATTCGGATTAAGAACCTTTGGTCTAAATGCGAATAAAACGTGGTTTAGTTCAAACGTCTCCATTACTCCCCCATGTCTGATGTGTGGCTATGTTCTGGAGCATGAGAGTCACTTCGTCTTTGGATTT
>CM031611.1:37936361-37938861 GCA_018398815.1 Conus ventricosus | reverse complement strand
TAAAGCTCGGGAATGAAGTTTTGTTCTCAGCAGGTGTAAGTGGTTTCCCTTGAAGCTTTCTAGTGTGACAGGGAACCATCCCCGTGCAAATGGCCATTGTCATTTTCACTGCTGCAGTTTTTTTAAACTGCGTTGGCGTGTTACCATTTTTCATTTATCCCTGCGCAGAACGCAATGGCCGTTTATCCATGGCCGATTGCTGATTACACTGGATTCATATTTGCAACATCACACACACACACACACACACACACACACACACACACACACACACACACACACACACACACACACACACACGCACGCACGCACGCACGCACGCACGCACGCACGCACGCACGCACGCACGCACGCACGCACGCACGCACGCACACACACACACACACACACACACACACACACACACACACACACACACATGCACACACGCCCGTCGTCACCTGAAGTCAATCAATTATTAAAGGAAACGGTCTGGTGCTGATTTAGAAAACACTACAAAAATACGTTGCTTAGTGTGGCTGATAAAAACACTTATTTAATTAATTATGAGCATGTAAATAGCATTCCTCATTTAAAAGTGAAAATTAGGTACCAGTACAGAAATTTCATTTCAGTATTTTATAAATTAAAACTTGATGCCTTAAAAACTAAATATACAAACGAAGCAAGATGTGTTTGTGGAGAACGAAGACTAACCAGCAAGTATCTGCTGTTTGACTGTTTACCTCTTCAAGCTCACTTACCACCATTATCAGGCATGTCATTGTGTGATGTCTTTTGAGATTTAAAGCTTTTGAGATTTAACATCTAAATGCTGTGTCTATTATTCTGACCTGACTTTTTATGTACTGCATGCAAAACTGTATTGTTTACGCTTGAACCGATGAACTTGATAAGTGCGCCTGTGTCGTGTGTGTGTGTGTGGTGTGTGTGTGTGTGTGTGTGTGTGTGTGTGTGTGTGTGTGTGTGTGTGTGTGTGTGTGTGTGTGTGTGTGTGTGTGTGTGAACACATGTTAGTGCGAGTGTTTGAGTGTGTGTTGAGCGCAATGAGTTGATCCCAAGAATTGCGCTATATAAAAATCTATACATTATTATTATTATTATTATTATTATTATTATTATTATTATTATTATTATTATTATTATTATTATTATTATCATTATTATTATTATTATTATTATTATTATATTATTATTATTATTATTTTCTCTTTAATTTGTAGTCCAGTTAAGCATTTACTTTAAGATTATTTGCGGATATATTGTAGGGATGTTTAGAGGGACATATATATGCACTTAGATAACCACATTATGCATACACCTACATAGCCACAGACATCTATGCATTCTCTCTCTCTCTCTCCTCTCTCTCTCTCTCTCTCTCTCTCTCCTCTCTCTCTCTCTCTCTCTGTCTGTCTGTCTGTCTGTCTGTCTCTCTCTCTCCCTCTCTCTATATGGAACATCACAAACTGTTCCACCCATTTCAGTCAGGCTTTCGTCGAAATCACTCATGCCACACGGCCTTAACACGCCTCTGTGATACATGGCTATCAGCCATCAACGAAAGAAAACTCACTGGAACTGTTTTCCTCGATTTAAGAAAGCGTTTGATCTTGTAGACCACAACATATTATTAAAAAAAATGACTGCATATGTTCAAAATCCGGCAGTAGTCACCTTCTTTCAGTCATATCTTGAAAACAGACCCAGCGTGTTTACTTAAACGGTACTTATTCCTCTGAAGGAATAGTGAGCTGTGGTGTTCCACAGGCTCTGTCCTTGGACCTCTTCTCTTCTGTATTTTTATAAATGACCTACCGATGCACATATCTCACAATGATGTCATCTGTGATCTGTTCGCTGACGACAGTTCTCTTCACTGTAGTGATACAAACATCATGTCTGTACAAATATCGTTACAACAAAGGATAAATGATGTCTTAGAATGGTGCAACCAAAACCGAATGGTCCTTAATCCGCACAAAACAAAATGTATGGTCCTAGCATCGAGACAGAAACATCAACGACAGCATCTTATGTTGAGCCTAAAAATGAGTGAAACCTTGATCGAGCAGGTTACCAAACACCGTGTCTTAGGCGTGATTATTGATGATAATTTTAAATGGCAATCACATATAAATCATGTTTGCAAACAGTTGGCTCGCAATTTGTTTTTGCTCAATAAACTCAGTTATTATGTTGAACCACACATCCGGAAATTATTTTTTGAAGCCCATTGCCTTTCTCACATCAACTATGCGTCCACTGTCTGGAGTGGTGCCGGTGAAAATCACATAAAAAAGATCAACTCTATGCATAGGCGGGGAATTAAGCTGATTCTTCCCGACAAGTTTCTATCAACCACGGGCAAATTCGCAAAACTAACTGCAGAGCCAACTGATCTATAATAAGGCAGTACTAATGTTTAAAGTCCATGCAAACATGGCGCCAACATATCTTGCTGAGTTTATCCAAATGGCAACAACGCGATATGATTCAA
>CM031611.1:37923861-37928861 GCA_018398815.1 Conus ventricosus | reverse complement strand
AAGGGGAGAAGATGGAGGAAGAGAGTGGGTGGGGGGAATGAAAAAGCCTTGCTCTACGTGCAAATTAGACGCCGAACCATACTGATATGTTTTTTGCCTAGAATAAGATTTTAACATTTCAAAAATTTGTAAATTGGAGAAGAAACACACACACACACACACACACACACACACACACACACACACACACACACACACACACGCACGCACGCACGCACGCACGCACGCACGCACGCACGCACGCACGCACGCACACACACACACACACACACACACACACACACACACACACACACACACACACACACACACACACACACCTGTTAGGGGGAAGGGAGGCAGTGACGAGGGGGTGGGGCGGTGGAAGAGTTAAAAATATCTTCCAAGTGGATGAGATTTAATAAGATAAACAGCCAACATTGCCAGACTCCAACCGTTTCTCATAACTGGATTGAAAACACTAGACATAGTCAGCGGAAGCTTGAAGGACTTCATCTTATCATGAAGAGGCTGAAAGTGATTTTTTGTACTAGTACAGTCAAATAAAAAATGAGGGATATCGAGAGTCTGACCACATGCACAAGCAGGTGCCGGTTTTAAATACCTACATAACCAACCATTAACCCGCAGCCTATGTACAAGTTTACGATTTGGGATTGGCCCTGGAGGATTACAACATTTGCTTGTTGGTTTAGTCACATCCCATCTGTGCTTCCGAGCTGAATCTTCAATGTACTGATTCTGTCTTATGCTCCAGATTGAACTTGTCAGAATGTGGATAGCTTCAGATGAAGAAAGAGGGATATCACAATTCAAAACATCAGATTTAGTTCTTGCAGCTTCCTTTGCATAAAAGTCAGCTAAATCATTGCCACGTAAACTGGAGTGTCCTGGGACCCATAACAAACACACACACACACACACACAACACACACACACACACACACACACACACACACACACACACACACACACACACATACACGCACGCACACACTTAAACGATTATTGCAGAATAGTATTGCTCAATGGATGGGAGAAAAATAAAGAAAGCGATGACGAAGAAAATAAAGCTGTACATTGATAGTTGTAAACAGTCAGAGACATATTCTTGATTGTTAGCAGGCTTTAGATAGAGCTTTCGTAAAGGTGCAATATTAGGGCAGATACTACCACACCCTCTCTTAACTGAAGCTGCAGCGTAAAATATTCCCTGTGTGTGTGTGTGTGTGTGTGTGTGTGTGTGTGTGTGTGTGTGTGTGTGTGTGTGTGTGTGTGTGTGTGTGTGTGTGTGTGTATGTGTGTGTGTGGAGAGAGAGAGAGAGAGAGAGAGAGAGAGAGAGAGAGAGAGAGAGAGAGAGAGAGAGAGAGAGGAGAGAGAGAGAGAGAGAGAGAGAGAGAGGAGAGAGAGAGAGAGAGAGAACAAGAACATTTTCTTTTTAATTCTTCAGGCCATCAGCCCCTAGAATGAGGTCAAATAAATCACATATCTCAGCGATCGTGGAAAAACAAAGTATGAAGTTGATCTAACTTGTGTCATAATAACGCATGGTCGCATTCTATTGATTTCTCTTAAACTTTCCATGAAATCCTGTCTTATCTTCAAAGCATTAAAAAGGAACATGCACAGCCTACGGATTTTCCAATGCCATTTTGTAATATATTAACGAATGGCTGATCATTAAGAGTCACATATTTCTGCCTTAATCTTGTTTACAAAATACAATGGTTTATTACATGCTCCTCGTCTTCTAATACGTTGCACATTTCGCACAGGATATTCCCATTGTTCTTAAATGTTCTGCGGAAAAATGAACCATTGGTTGGCAACAAACCTAGTCGGGGCTTTGTCAAGCAGTTCCTAAAGCATCGTACATCCATATATTCGAAATACCGTTCACAAGCAAAGTTTGTCTTGAACAGTCGGTATCTTCAGTACATATTTTTTACTTGTTACAGACCCGTTCCACTCCTGCATATAAACATTCTTCAGTTTCTGTTTAAACACTTTTATGAAATCTTGTTCACAACCTACTCCTTGTTCCAACCATACGTATCCAAACCCAGACGTGAAAAGGATGTTCTTTACTAAAGACACCCAACATTTTTACCGTTCTCGTCTAGGTTTCGTATCATCAAATATGCTTGCCTGGGTAATCTATACCCCTCCATCTTTGTCAGCCTCAGCCAGTAATAAATGCATCTTACTGCACTATCTACATACAAATGATAGCGGCCCAGTTCGCCAAATGCAAACTTGTTAGGTACTCTGAGGGGTATATCTAAAAAGCGCTTACAAGCTAATGAGTGTATTTTTTTCAACAGAATCAAGTATGTGGCGTGCCCACATTTCAGAGGCATAAAGGAGAATGGATTGCACCTGTGCATCAAATATTCTGGAAAAACAAACAAAAAACCAACAACAGTTCTTTGATATGTCATTCAGTTTCGTTATGTCTGATGCAATCAAGACATTCTCTCTTACCTTTCACTGCAAGGGCGTCTACTCCTCTATTTATACCCATTTTTGTTGTAAATATAAATCCCAGGCAATTGTACTCGTTAACACACCGTCCATATTCCACTTTTCACGTTTAAAAAAAAAAATCCTTCCGAAAAACCATTACCTTAGTCTTGTCAGTGTAACATTCAGAAATAATCTTTTGCACGCATTATTCAACAAATTAATTTGATCTTGCAAGCAACCTGCAGTGTTAGACACTAATACAATTATCATCTGCAAACAAAAGCAGATACAGTTCGACAGACCTGGCAGAAACTGAATTCCATGGATCCCATTATTGTTTACAGTTGATGCAATTTCATTTATAAGTAAAGAAAACAACTTTAGACTCAAAATAGAACCCTGCATTACACCAACTGCCAACTGGACAATCAAAATACTTAGTATATTTATCTTCAATACGCACACAAGAGTGACACATTTGTATATAGCAGTTACAGCATTCATAAATTTTCCACATATTCCATTTTGCAATAAAACATCAAACAAAGGTTGGCGTTGAACTGAATCAAATGCCTTCTTCAGATCTACAAAACAAGCATAGAGTTACTTCCTTTCTTAGATAGACACTTTTCAACGATAGTAGTAAGTGTAAAATATAATCTGTTGTGGAGTAGCCACGTCTGAACCCAGCTTGTGACTCGGTCAACTTTTTCGTTTCTTCAACCCATTTAACCAATCTCTGGTTTCAATACAGACGTGTAACATTTACTTATTAAACTCAATAAAGAAACGCCCCTGTAGTTATCTGGTAAGCTATTATCTCCTTTCTTAAAGATAGGTACAATAGCCTTAGCCCATTGTTCGGGTATATTCCTTTATCAAACAGTATGTTCAACAGCTTTGTAAGAAACTTCCCTGTAGTGCTGTCTGCTGATTTTAACATTTCCACAAATATATTATCTGGCACACAGGCTTTCCATTTTTTCAAGTTTTGTACAGCGCTGTAGACTTTCTGTTCCCAGATGGCTCTGTTAAGTCCGCAGATACTGTTATTAGTTTCCTCAGCCTGTATTGATCGTGTGTTGGATCCTGACCAGTTGTGACTTCGTTCTCGTTAAACATTCGTTTAAAGTGAGCATACCGCTGCTTTTCTGTTATTTCTTTACAGAGTACCGCTTTTCTTCTTCCTGAAACCTGTTTAAGTTCTTTCCAGAACTGTTTGCTGTTGTTGCTCATGGAAGCCAGCTGCCTGGCTTTGTCGCGTTTATAACTCGTTTGCTTTTACCTACTTAGATGTTTATATTCTTTGCGAGCTGTAACGTATAGCAGTCGATCATTAGATTTCTTGCTTCGTTTGTCTGAACCTGTCTAGAAGTTGTCTGGTAAAACGTTTTGCAAAGCTACAACCCGCATCAAACCACTGAGGTTCTTTCTTGTCACTATTAATAGAAATACACTTTTCATACACTCACTTGCCTTTAACAATGCAGCCATAAATTGCTCCAGTGTCTGGTCAACATTATTATCTAGCAGCCGAAATGCACTATTACAAATCTCTTGAACTTCATTCGAATGAAAGGCTTCCATAAAATTGGCTTCCTTGGTGGGATCCAGAACTGGTTATATTTTTTTCAATTTTCCTTATGTTTGATGCAGTATTACCACACCCAGTGCTTTCCTTTGTACAAAGAGTCAATGCCACAGGGAAATGTGATGAATCAATGAAGGAAAGAACATCAAAGAGCTAACCACATCTTCACTGCACAGACCTTTAGACATTACAGCATAGTCAATTGTATTTCCGCCAGTACTACAAACAAACGTCAACGAGTCGTCACAGTGAAATCGACAAGTCCATTGATGATATTACATTCAAATGCTGAACACATGTCCAAGAGTTGTTTACCGAAAGCATTAGTTTCTTGATCATCATCTTCACTCGTGTTCATACGATCCCAATAGTTGTGTTCCACGTACACATCTGCGAAAAGAGCATTCTCACTACCAGTCCTGGCATTCAAGTCCCCAATGATAATGAGTGAGAAGTCTTCCGACAGATCATATAAATCAAGAATGCACTGCTCTAACACTTCAATACCATTACCGTGTTCTACAATGTTCCAGTCTTTACTGTCATACGCGTGAATATATAGACAAACCAAAAACACGTTTTCATTCACGCAAAATAACGACTTGTCTAGTTCCAAAACCACCATGTGTTCATACTTAATATCAATTCTTCGAGTAGATTTTGACAGAATCTTACGTACAAACACCATCACACCACCCGAATTTCTAGAATTCGCTATTTTAACGGCTTTAGAAACGTACACATCACAACCTTGGAACGCAGTATAATCGTACTTGTACCGTAGCCACAAACGTCTCATTTAGTGAAAATATGTCAAATGTTAGAAGTGGTTGAACCACATCTTTAACATCACGTTTCTGAAACCACCCGTTGCAATTGCACGTGCATATCTTTAGTTCGTTGGGACTTTGGCCACACCCTATTTCAGTATGTTTGTGTTTT
>CM031611.1:37911361-37916361 GCA_018398815.1 Conus ventricosus | reverse complement strand
GTAATCAGCTTGTCTCCCTTTTAATTTTCTTTTTTTTATCAATGCTGTTCTGACACATAATGAAAGGTAACAAAAACATTTTGAAACATTCTATCATTTTTTTTCTAGAATGATTTTTTTTAGTTTGAATCCCCTAGACTGCAACTTTACCTTGTAACCCTGAAATTGTCCATTTTCCCAAAAGGGAAAACCGGTGAACACAGTAAAATAAATCCATCTGCTGAGGGGGTTTGGGGTTTGGGACTTTAAGAAACATTATTCCCCCCCCCAAATGTTGAGAGGGGGAAAACAAAACGCACAAAATTTTCTTCTACTGAGAGAAAAAAAATTCAGCACAAAGTCCTGGCTTTTTTTTTCCACCCCTCAGAAAAGGGAATTACATATAATACAGAAAGAAAAAATTTTTTCAAAGCTACGTGCCCCCCCCCAAAGGGGGCTATACCCCAAGCCCTTTCCCCCCGCCCCACCACGACCTGCGGGGGCGGAATGCCTTCGTCATCTCGGATAAGTGCTCCCCTATTGCTTTTTTTGCTTTTTCTTTTGATTTTCGCATGGGGGGGGTTTGAATTGTTCTTTCTAAATTTTCCCCTTTACCTAGGGGCCCCTGTCACTAAATTTTTTTGGATTTACAGACCAGTCCCCAGAAAGAAAGAAAAAAATTTATGCCCAGCATTTTTTGGTCAAAACTTCCGATTTCTTGAATTTGAAAATTTTGCCCTTCCAGGAACATTGTTATTAAACGGCGACTTAAACTTCCATTTCAATAACCCCACAGTTGGATAAACCCCGAGGTGTTAGAAATTTTAGTATTTTTGGACTCCAGCAGTCCGTGAATGAAATGACAAAAACAAACAGGGAAAAAATATTTAGACGGGGGGAGGGTACAGAGACAGCGATCTTCTTTTTAAAATTCCTAACCGTTGGACAATAACTGATCGGTTCAAATGCTGTAAAGGGTTGGGGAATTAAAATAGCGTTAGGCCCCCCCTTTTCCAAAAAACTTAAAAGGAAGTTGGGAAAATTTCTGCTACCCAAGGGTAGGGGCCCTTTCAAATCTGATCTGACCAGGGGCCTCCCGAGCGAGCCACCCGGCCCGGGTCAGGGGCCCCTCTCCCCTCGTCCCACGTTTGGGAAAGGGCATGCCCCAGTGAGCAGGCGTTTTGATCCCCGGATCGCTCACTTTTGTCAAGGGCACAACACAGTGGGCCCCGGAGTTTCGGAGGCCAAGCAGGAGGGAGGGGGGCTGACTGTGCCGGGGAAAATATATCAAACTGCAAAAGAAAAATCATTTTACTGACATTGTTCATAAAAGCAAAAAACTTTGTTCTATTTTTTCAAGTTTTGGTTTTGTAATCGGCCAAGCAACTATTTAATGTCACAAATAGTCCCCCTAGGAAAGTCAGCTACCCCCCTTCCACCATTTTCCCAAACCCCAAGAGTCCCAGAAATTCTTGGGAGTTTTTCAATGGAAAAATTGCACTATCCGTGAAAAGCTAGATTCTCTGCATGTACTTTTCTCTAAAATTGACAAAGTTTACTATGGACTTCTTTTGGGTTGTTTTACCCCGTTAGGGCAAGACTTGGGCAAAAATTTTTTGCGATGCAGCCCCAAAAAATGTGAAATTGTTTCCCTTCCCACTAAAATTGCTCTTTCAGGCATTTGATGCCCTCCCTTTTCCCTCTTACTCATGTTATCAATACCCCTGTGTCCTCTTGGGCAGGTTCCTGAAATTTCCCGGGCCGCATTTTGGTTTCGGGCCCTGATCAAAAAACCCCCTTTTTGAAAAAAAATTTTTTTAAAGAATTATTTGGCCTGTACAAAATTTTTCATTTCTATCAAAAAAAATTGGGGGAAAATCGTTTTGGGAAAAAATTCTAGAACATCTCCCAAAAAAATCAAACTTTTTTAATCCTCTTTAGTTGCTTACAGACAAGGGCCCTAATTTTGAGGCAGCACTCCTCCGTTTTGTCAATGACCTCCCCTTTGGGGGCCCCTTGACGATGGGAATGTTTTCCCCATTAGCGATGTTAGGCCTCTCCCCAGCTTTTTAACGATCAATTTATATTTTTTTCTCAAGGCTCCAAAATTCCTTTGGAAATTTAAAAAACACAGTCTCAACTGAATTATTCTTATTGACTGGGAAAGGATCAGCAGTGTGGTCAGGGTTTTGAAACAACAGTTCTCCTCTTAAGGGTTTGGGGTGCCCCAGGGTTTTGTATGGGGAAGTCCTTTTTGTGCTGTTTTTCCAAATCCTGTGTCTGACGTTATCAGTGGTCCGCCCATGTCGAAAAAGAGCTTTGTGATGATACTCGTTATCAGTCGGCTCCCTTTCCCAAATTTTATCATGATTTCTCGGGGGCGCGGGGGGTGCTTCGACTGAAGGGGTGGATGACAACCAACAAAAATACAAAATAAAAAGACGACAAGACGGAAATCCTGTTTTTTTACAAAACAGCCTAAAACCCTCCCTTTCTTGCCTTCACCTTCACTATCAAGGGGGGTACTGCTCTGTTCTCCAAATCTGTCCGAAGGGTTTGGGGTCATTCTTGGGCCAATCCTACCTTTGGGGAAACAGGGCTCAAATTTTGAAGATTGCCTATTTTTTGAAATAAGAAGAACAGTCCGTCCCTCACCTTCTCCCCTACAGATGCTACAAAAACCCCCTCATTTGTGAAATTTTTTTTATCTGAATAGATTACTGCAAATCATTTTTTGGGCCCGGGCCCCCAAAATACCCGATTTGAAAGATTCAGCGAATCCAAAAACATGCAGCCCGGGTCGTCTGTAGAAGGAAAATATGAAACCCCCATTTGCCTTACTTCCTCTCTTCCCCTGGCTATCTGTCTCAAACCCTATCTCGTACAAAATTCAACTCTCCCTTTCTTCTGCTCTCTTTTAAAATGGACCTTGTATTCACAGGTCTCCCTTAAAAAACTACCCCCCTCTCGACAAATACGCTCCCGGTGACGACCCCCTTCTCCCAATGCCTCGCCCTTTAGGACTTTCTACTGGTGGGAAAAACTTTTCTTTCCCAAACTCCGGCTTGGGGGGCGCGAGACTCTCTTTAGGGGCATTTTAAAATTCTAAACCCCTTTTTTCAAGTCTAAACTTAAAAAAAAATCTAATTTTTTTTATAATTAATCAAAGCTTGGGGGGGGGGGGGGGGGGGGGGGGGGGAAAATTTTTTCATAAACCGTTGGGCCCTTTCAATTTTAGTGTATGTGTGTTCACATTAAAGTTTTTTGGT
The DNA here is from genome assembly GCA_018398815.1 of Conus ventricosus. Lineage (NCBI taxonomy): Eukaryota > Metazoa > Mollusca > Gastropoda > Neogastropoda > Conidae > Conus > Conus ventricosus. Next base: position 37,913,113 of record CM031611.1, on the reverse strand, counting down.
TTTTTAAAAGAAAGTGATGGATTAAGTGTTTGCGTATACTTGAAAAATAAGTGAAAAGTCACAATCGTAGGATTAGGAATTTGGGTTTTTTATTGTAGTAATAGTAATTTTTAGGTAGGTGTAAAGGGGGTATATTTTATATGAGGGGGGTGAAAGTAGTATGCTTTGTAAAGCGGTTAAAAGAAATTGTTTGATTAAACGTTTTTTTAAGAAACCATTATTATTATTTGTAGTAGTAGTATTTTCAAAAACATATACATCAATTTTAAAAATATACCAATTTTGGGAAAGAAAAATTCAATTTTTGTATATAAGGAAAGGGGATTTTTGCCAAAAGGGAAAGGGTGGATGAAGGAATTAAAAAGATGGAGGAAAGACAAAGAAAAGAGCGAGAGGATGGGGAGGGGGGGGGTAAACCTGTCAAGTGATTTGTCCCCCTTTTAGAGGGAGAGAGGGAGAAGAGAAAAGAGAAAAAAATGGCAGTTCTTCATTCCCCAAAGGGAAAGCACACATTTCGCAACTTTTTGGCCCTTTCCCCACCAAAAAATAAAAACAAAAAGAAGAGGTTAAAAACCCTAGTCACACTTTAGAACGCTTTCAATGAGGGAAAAAAACCCCTTTCGTACCCCGGGAGAGGCAAAAGCCCAAAAAAACAGAGAGTGGGAGCATGGGAATTTATGTCCTTCGTTGTAGAAAATTGCTCCTATTGATGACTGTGGGTATAAGGGGAAATTTCCCCCCAAAATGTAAAATTCTGCGCATTGCTGACCAAAAAAGCAAAAGTTTTCCTTTTAAGCTGGGTTTTGCATATGAATTTTTCCAGTCTCAAGGGGGGCAGGTCTTGCAAACAACATCATACCCCCCTTTATCCACAACTAAAAATTTTATTTTTATATTATATATATAATTTTTTTAAAAAATAAAAAACAATTAAGTTAAAATAGGGGTGGGGGAGTGCAGGCCAAAAATTTTTTCCGTCCTTTACAGTAAATTTAGCAAAGTTTTAAATTTAAAAAAAAAAAAGGTCGAAAATGAAGCAGTGGGAACATAAAATTTTAAAAAAAAAAATCAAAATTCTAAATTTTTAAAACCCCTTTCCCAGCTGCCTGAGGAAAACCCTTGTAATCCCCTCGAATGAGGAAAAAATTTCTATTGTCTGGCCCCATAGGCTTTCGTCCCCTTTTGGGTCGGACTCATAGGGGGGAACGGTTGATTGTGTCGTGCTCTGGCGGCAAAAAACAGAGACTCCACAGTCCATAATTTGTGGTGTTTCACCCCAAAGGGTTCAAAAAAGGGAAACCAAAGACCCCAAAACAGCCCGCGCCCGGGGAGTAATTGAAACAAAAAAGAAAGTGTGGGGGGGGAAAAAAAAATTGCTGAAAAAAAAAAAAAACATTACGCAAAAAGGAAAGATGTTGGGGACAATTTTTGGCCTTTGTGGGGGGGTTATTCAAGGGTGCAAGGGAGATCAAAAAAATATGGAACGTTTTGAGTGGTCCCGCTTGCTGTTTTAAATTATTCGGCCCCCACTTTAAGACAAAAAAATGTAAACACGAGCCCTTTGGGAAAAAAGGGAACGGGCTGGCTCGTTCAAAAAAATACCTTAACTTAAAACCCAAAAAAACTTGCGCCAAAAAAAGGGAAAAGGGGCATTTTATACGTTTTCTTAGGCTACTTGGTTCTTTAATGTATTAAAAATTAAAAATTTTTAAAATAAATATTTTTATATTTTATATATTTATCCCATAAATA
>CM031611.1:37893387-37905361 GCA_018398815.1 Conus ventricosus | reverse complement strand
GTTGTGTGTTGGTAAACAAGGTGTGTGGAAATCTTTCCCTTACATATATTGAAGTAGATGAAATCTTTCTGAAAGAAACCTTTACAAATCTGGTGATTTTATAAAATTTCAAATTCTTGTCGCGTTAAAAAGAAAAAGAAATGAACATTTGTGACATGACGAAAGACATTCATAGTTTGATGGAAAGTAATCATTAATTGTGTGTAATGAATTGTATTCATGGTTTATTGAAGAGGGTTCTAGGTGGAAACCTTTCCCCTATTTGGAAAACTAGATTCTGGAAGGGTTTATATGGAAATCCTTTCCTGTGTAGTGTTGTGTTTCCCGGAAAAAGGGAATGTTGTAGTGTTATGATTCCGGAAAGGGAAATGTTGTAGTGTTTAGATTCCAGAAAATGAAATGTTGCAGTGTTGAAGAAAGAATATGCTGTTTGTCTCAAGTTCTAGTGAAATTTAGGTGTGGCTAATGAATTGAATGTAGTCGTGATTGTAATGAATAGTACCCATGATAATCAAGGTAGTTAATCAGTTTCCCCAGGTTTAGAAGTGTTTCCTGGTCTGAGGGGTCTGGCTGCACTTACTGAGGGTCGGGGCCGTAGCTGTATCTACATTTTTGTTCTCCGCCTTGTGTCGGCGTGGAGAGGTCGGCCTGAGTGCGACAACCCCCTACCTCCCACTGCGCCCGGACCCGACTACCACTGGCCAGATGGGCTGGAGCGCAGCTGCGCCAAGCCAGAGCGCAGCTCCTGAGTTTGAACCAGCGACCGGGTGGCTAGGCCGTCGCTGCGTTGTGTTTGTGTGTGAGCCCACAGCTCCTGTGCGAGATTTGTCACCTTGCCCCCGGGCAGAGACGACGTGAGTGTGGTAGAGATTTTTGAGCCACAGTCTGAAGTAAGTCCTGTGTCGGACTTGACTTGACGGTAGTCGTCGTCTTCATTATCTTCGTCGTGTTCGTCCTCCTCATCGTCTCGTTGTCTTCTTCGTCTCTTTGTCTTCATCGTCTCGTCGTCGTCATCGTCTACGTCGACGTTGGAGCCAGCAGCGCCAACGGATAAACTATTACATATAGATATATTTTGTGTCGTGCGCCCTGTTTGGCGTGCCTGAAGTAGTAATTTGTTCTGTGTGTACGCCTGATGGTTGGCGTGCCGACATTTTTAATGTTCTTGCATTTATTATATAGTTTGTCTGATGGCTCGGGCGCAAAAAAACAAAAAAGAAGTCTTGTTTGTTGCCTGGCTGTTAAAGTTCGGGTGAGTGGGTGTGTGTGTGCATCCCTAATTTCTGAGTGAGAGTCGACAGTCGGACACCTGCAGACATACCCATTCCATCCGTAACAAGAGGGCAGAATACAATTTCACAAGAAACCATCGGATTAGAAATGACTGGATTTAAAGTATTCTGTGCATTCTTTGATGGCTGGATTTAAAGTATTCTGTGCATTCTTCGATGACTGGATTTAAAGTATTCTGTGCATTCTTTGATGACTGGATTTAAAGTATTCTGGCATTCTTTGATGGCTGGATTTAAAGTATTCTGTGCATTCTTTGATGACTGGATTTAAAGTATTCTGTGATTCTTTGATGACTGGATTTTTAAAATATTCTGTGCATTCTTTGATGGCTGGATTTAAAAATATTCTGTGCATTCTTTGATGACTGGATTTAAAGTATTCTGTGCATTTTTTGATGGCTGGATTTAAAGTATTCTGTTGCATTCTTTGATGACGGGATTTAAAGTATTCTGTGCATTTTTTTGATAAAAGGGTTTAAAGAATTTGGCATTCTTTGATGACTGGTTTTAAGATTCTGTGCATTTTTTGATGATTGTTTTAAAAGTTTCTGTGCATTCTTTGATGACTGGATTTAAAGTTTCGGTGCTTTCTTTGATACGGGATTTAAAGTTTTTCTGTGCTTTCTTTGATGAGGGATTTAAAGTATTCTGTGATTTTTGATGGCTGGATTTAAGCATTCTGTGCTTTTTTTGAGGGTGGTTTTAAAGTTTTGTGCTTCTTTGATGACGGGATTTAAAGTACTGTGCTTTCTTTGTGGCGGGTTTTAAAAGTATTCTGTGCATTCTTTGATGACGGTTTAAAAGATTCGGCTTCTTTGATGACGGGATTTAAAGTATTCGGGATTCTTTATGGCGGGATTTAAAGTATTCTGTGCATTCTTTGATGACTGGATTTAAAGTATTCTGGTTCTTGATGACTGGTTTTAAAGTATTCTGTGATTCTTGATGAGGTTTAAAAAGTATTCTGGTTTCTTGATGATTTTTAAAAGTTTCTGGTTTCTTTGATATGGTTTTAAAAGTATTCTGTGCTTTTTGTACGGGATTTAAAGTATTCTGTGCATTTTTGATGGCGGGATTTAAAGTATTCGTGCATTATTTGAACAGGTAGCATGACGTTAGAAAGACTGGTTTTAAAAGTATTCTGTGATTCTGGAACGGTAGCATGACGTTAGGATCGGGTCATTTCAGTTCATTTTATTTCTTAGAAAATTAGTAAATTTATTTATGGCCTTAATCTTAGAAACCCTTTAGCGCTACAAATACAGAAAAATTAAAAAAAAAACAAAAATGAACCAGTAAAAAGAAAAATTTGCGAAAAGTACCGTGAACCTACAAACAAAATGGTTTTTGACACACTCGAAAAATTTTTAAGAAAACATAAGCGAATTTTTAAAGCAAAAATTGCTTTGTTTTTCATTTCAAATTAAATATTGAAAGTTGGGGTTCGAAATCTGAATTTTAATATCGTTGGGGGGATTCAAAAAGACTATTGTTAAGGAACGTCTGTAACGAGTAAGCAAGGGTTAAAAGTATTTTCCTTCCAAATCCCAAAAGTGGGGCTGATTCACATGAGAATCGACATTTAAACATAAAGGGGTTTTACAACTGATAGGTAGGTTGGTTTTGTTTTTCATAACTCATATCTTTTTTTGGAAATGGTTTCGCTGAAGACATAGTTTTCGCCCCCAAAAAGGTTGTTGGAGAAGGGAGGGGGTAGGGGGAGGGAGGGGAAGGGGAGAGGGTGCGACAGCAACAGAACATCTAAAGATAGAGACAAAAAAAAGAGAGACGCAAAAAGGAAGCAGTTAAAAAGGGTTGTTTCCAAAAAGTTTTAAAAATGTCTGACATTGTCCGTTAAAAAGGATGCTGTTTCCAAAATTTTTAAATGTCGGGGACATTGTCCCTTAACAGGCAGTGTTTCCAAATGTTTAATGTCATGAATTTTCCCCAAAATTACAGCATCCTCGAGACGGACAGACTTTAGAAAACTCAAAAACAATGAAAAGACAGATAAAGGAAAAGAAAGAGGCAGAGGGGGGGGGGGGGGAGTGTCGGAATGGTGGGGGGCTGGGTGGTGACCATTAGCACTTCAACCCTTTTTAAACCACTTGCCTTTTTCTTAAATGAGAGAGGAGGAGAAGAGAGAGAGAGGAAAGAGAGAGGAGGAAGAGGGAGGGGAAGACAGACAGACAGACGGAGGACAAACAGACAGACGGCAGATGGACAGACGAAAGGAGACGACAGCGAGAGAAGGGAAAAATAAAAAAAAAACGTAAGTTACAAAAAAGCAATAAATGGACAAAGACCCATGATTGAAAAACCACCCCCAAAGATAAATACACATTTAAAATTTTAAAAATCACCCCAATGAAGTAAACAAAAAAAATAAAATGAAATTCAAACCCTTTTCAGCTGCGATGTATTTTACAACATAAAGCTAAGATGGTCAACAAAAGGTTATAGCACCATGAAAGGAAACCCTGGAACGACTGGGATTTATCAACGTCATCCCCGACCCCCCCACCACATCCCTGCTATTCCACACTCTCCCTCCATGGGGCCTTCCCTGGAGGGTAGACTGGCCATGTCAAGCGATGGAGGAGGGTGAAGAAGGGGGAAGGAAGGGGGCATGGGGGGGGGGGGGGCTCAGAGTGGGGACCCAGACAACTATTGAATGATGAGGGGAGCAAGTAAGTCACACGAAAAGAGCACATAGGCCTTTTGAGTATTTGGGTTGCTTCCAAGAGGGAGTCTTGTTAAATATTTGTCTTTCTTCTGGGTCTCTCTCTCTCTCTCTCTCTCCTCTCTCTCTCTCTTCTCTCTCTCTCTCTCTCTCTCTCTCTCTCTCTCTCTTATATTCCGAGTTGCTTTTTTAATATGAAAGAAAACGACAATGAATCATGTAATTACAGCAAAAACAAAAAAATTAAGACAATTACGTTACTGGTTTTCTTGTGGATTTGTACGCGTGTAGGAGTATATGTGTGCAGTATTTGTATATACATATAGCGGCAATGCATATAGCGGCAGATACAGAGTGGTGCTAAATATACATGTGTGCAGTATTTGTATATACATATAGCGGCAGATACAGAGTGGTGCTAAATATATATGTGTGCAGTATTTGTATATACATATAGCGGCAGATACAGAGTGGTGCTAAATATAAGATTTCTCATTGTGTGCAGTATTTGTATATGCATATAGCGGCAGATACAGAGTGGTGCTAAACATAAGATTTCTCATTAGTACCCCCCACTTCACATCTGTGCGTGTGTTTGTATAAAGAAGATAGTTTCAAAAACAAAGAAATAAGAAGAAAAACTACAAGATATACTGGGAGTGAGACAAACAGACAAAACCTTTTTGGATTAAGTCAGCAAAAAGTACGAGAAAACAGAATGCCAACGCCAACAGCAGTGATAAAAGTAACAAAAACAACAGCAACAATAATAACAACAAGAGAGACAGAAATAATATCAACATATCAAAGCATGTCTTTGTTTACCAAAGAAACCATATTTCCCCTCTAGCCAGCAAACAAAGCACCCTGATTGAACTGAGACGCAGGTGTGTCGAAACATGCAGAACAGGAATCCTGAAACTAATGGGTCTTGAAGGGAAACAACCATGTGAAACCAGACACCAAGACGACGCTTTTTAACCGAGCAGGGATGGTCTAGACGACAAATCACGAGGACTTCACGTGACATGAATGAAGGACTTCTGGTCGTGCTGTTTTGAATATGGTTTTCCCTTTTGGCTGTTGTATCTATCTCATTCTCTGCCTCGTTCGACGTCCTCAAACATAGCCGCACCCTGTCACAGCCAGAATAATGGCAAGTCTCTACCAATGTTTAGCATTTCTGCCTGCTCCGTTTAGCAGCGTGACTGTCTGTAGGTCTGTGTGTACGTCTGTCCGTTTACTTGTTGGTCTGTTTGTTTCTTTGTTCGCATGTTGTTGTGTGTTTTTTTCTTTTTACTCTTAAATTCCACGTTTTTTTTCCTTGTTACACTTCAATGTATTTCTCTATCATTGTTGCAGTGACAGGAGAGGGTGGTGATGGGCACATGGCATGGAGACAGTCGTTCATTTCTCTCTCTCTCTCTCTCTTCCTCTCTCTCTCTCTCTCTCTCTCTCTCCCTCCTCTCTCTCTCTCCTCTCTCTCCTCTCTCTCTCTCTCTCTCTCTTCTCATCTCTCTCGTGTTGCCCTTAACGCTCAACTCTCTCTCATTCAATAATTGACCGCTATGATGTCATGCATGTCATTTCATTGGTAAACTTGGCGGCCTCCCTGTTGTTTGACCTCACCTTCTGGATTTAGTTTATAACTGCTCTGAGCTGGCGCAAAAGACACTCATACAACTGCAGGAAAACCAGACTGACAGACAGACAGACAGACGACAGACAGACAGACAAAGAAAGAGACAGGGACAGGCACAGACAAACAGAGATGGGCAGTTTGAGACGCATGATACAGACAGACAGTGACAAAGAAAGACAAAGAGGAAGAGACATGGAGAAGTAGAGATAGACAGAAAGACAGACAGACAGACACAGAGGCAAACAGACTGACAGAGAGAGACAGACAGGCATACAGAGACAGACAGACAAACAACAGACAGACAGAGGCAGAGAAAGGCAGAAACAGAGATAAACAGACAGACAGACAGACACAAAAGATAGACGGGCAGACAAAAAGAAACAGAGAGACAGAGGAATGAAAGACAGACAGTAGACAAGATGCACCCACCCCTATCTTCCACTCCAGAGCCACTAGACAGTAGACAAGATGCACCCACCCCTATCTTTCACTCCAAGCCACTAGACAGTAGACAAGATGCACCCACCCCTATCTTCCACTCCAAGCCACTAGACAGTAGACAAGATGCACCTACCCCTATCTTCCACTCCAAGCCACTAGACAGTAGACAAGATGCACCCACCCCATATCTTCCACTCCAAGCCACTAGACAGTAGACAAGATGCACCTACCCCTATCTTCCACTCCAAGCCACTAGACAGTAGACAAGATGCACCCACCCCTATCTTCCACTCCAAGCCACTAGACAGTAGACAGATGCACCCACCCCTATCTTCCACTCCAAGCCACTAGACAGTAGACAAGATGCACCCACCCCTATCTTCCACTCCAAGCCACTAGACAGTAGACAAGATGCACCCACCCCTATCTTCCACTCCAAGCCACTAGACAGTAGACAAGATGCACCCACCCCTATCTTCCACTCCAAGCCACTAGACAGTAGACAAGATGCACCCACCCCTATCTTCCACTCCAAGCCACTAGACAGTAGACAAGATGCACCCACCCCTATCTTCCACTCCAAGCCACTAGACAGTAGACAAGATGCACCCACCCATCTTTCCACTCCAAGCCACTAGACAGTAGACAAGATGCACCCACCCATCTTTCCACTCCAAGCCACTAGACAGTAGACAAGATGCACCCACCCCTATCTTCCACTCCAAGCTACTAAGCAAACACCACAAGCAAATTTATCAAACAAAGCAAATGACGTAAAAACATGGTGGCCAAGAAGGACAACTCCAGCTGATGTAAAAAGCCAGCCCGCCCTTATGGCAGAAACTGGCCACGTCCCCAACTCACTCCCCTCCTTTCCTTCCCCCCACTTCAGCCTTCTGTATCATCGTCACCCTGCTTCTACCCCCACCCCCTTTCCAATCACTGCTTCCTTTCCTCCCCATATTCATTGTCCTTTTCTGTATCCATCGTCACCCCCTCTTCTACTCTCTCCCCCCCTTTCCAATCCTGCTTTCTTTTCCTCACCCATTGTGAACTAATGTCTGTGGAGGTGGGTCGGATGGCTCTTTGTCTGTCTGTCTGTCTCCCATCTCTCTCTCTCTCTCTCTCTCTCTCTCTCTCTCTCTCCTCTCTCCTCTCTCTCTCTCTCTCTCTCCTCTTATCCTCCTCCTCCTCTTTCTGTCTGTCTCTGACTTTTCTCATCTGTCTGTCGTCTGTCTCTCTGTATCTTCTCAGTCTGTCTGTCTTCCTCTCCATCTCTCTCTCTCTCTCTCTCTCTCTCTCTCTCTCTCTCTCTCTCTCTCTCTTTCTCTCTCTCTCCTCTCCCTCTCTCTCTCTCTCTCACTCTCTCTCTCACTCTCACTCCCTCTCTCTCCTCTCTCTCTCTCTCCCTCTCTCTCTCTCTCTCTCTCCCTCCCTCTCTCTCTCTCTCTCTCTCTCTCTCTCTCTCTCTCTCTCTCTCTCTCTCTCTCTCTCTACCGATCTATTCTAATGATCGGCTGCTATACGTTAAAGGTCGCAAAGAATATAAAGATCTAAGTAGGTCAAAGCAAACGAGTTATGAACGCGATAAAGCTGGGCATCTGGCTTCCATGAGCTACAACAGCAAACAGTTCTGGAAAGAACTTAAACAAATTTCAGGAAGAAATAAAACGGGACTCGGTAAAGAAATAACAGAAACCAGTGGTATGCTCACTTTATACGACTGTTTTAACGAGAACGAAGTCACAACTGGTCAGGATCCAACACACGATCAGATACAGGATGAGCAAACTAATAACGGTATATACGAACTTAACAGAGCCATTTCAGAACAGGAAGTCTACAGCGCTGTACAAAAATCGAAAAAAAGGGAAAAGCCTGTGGGCCAGATAATATCTTTGCGGAAATGTTTAAAATCGGCAGACAGCACTGCAGTGAAGTTTCTTACAAAGCTGTTTAACATACTGTTTGATAAAGAAATATACCCGGAACAATGGGCTAAGGCAAATTATTGTACCTATCTTTAAGAAGGGAGATAACAGCTCACCAGATAACTACAGGGGTGTTTCTTTATTGAGTTTAGTAAGTAAATGTTACGCGTCTGTATTGAATCAGAGACTGGTCAAATGGGTTGAAGAAAACCAAAAGTTGACTGAGTCACAAGCTGGGTTTAGACGTGGCTACTCCATAACAGATCATGTTTTTACACTTAATGCTATCGTTGAAAAGTGTCTATCTAAGTAAGAAAGGAAGTAAACTCTATGCTTCTTTTGTAGATCTGAAGAAAGCATTTGATTTCAGTTCATCGCCAACTTTTGTTCGATGTTTTATTGCAAAATGGAATACGTGGAAAATTTATGAATGCTGTAACTGCTATGTATAAATGTGTCACTTCTTGTGTGCGTATCGAAGATAAATTTACTAAGTATTTTCATTGTCCAGTTGGTTTAAGGCAGGGTTGTATTTTGAGTCCAGTGTTGTTTTCTTTATTTATAAATGAAATTGCATCAAGTGTAAACAATAATGGGATGCATGGAATTCAGTTTTTACCCGGTCTGGTAGATCTGTATTTGCTTTTGTTTGCAGATATTGTACTAATGTCTAACACTGCAGTTGGTTTGCAAAATCAAATTAATTTGTTGAATAATGCGTGCAAAATACTATTTCTGAATGTTAATACTGACAAGACTAAGGTAATGGTTTTTCGGAAGGGTGGCTTTTTTGGGAAAAAAAGAAAAAGTGGAATATTGATGGTGTGCAACTGGATATAGTTAACGAGTATAATTACCTGGGGTTTGTATTTACAACAAAAATGAGTATAACTAGAGGAGTAGACGCCCTTGCAGTGAAAGGTAAGAGAGGATGTCTTGATTGCATCAGATATATCACGAAACTGAATGACATTTCAAAGAACTGGGTTTTTTTTTTTTCGAATATTTGATGCGCAGGTACAGCCCGTTCTCCTTTATGCATCTGAAATGTGGGGACTCCATAGACTTGATTCTGTTGAAAAAATACACTCGTTGGCTTGTAAGCGCTTTTTAAGTATACCCCTCAGAGTACCAAATAAGTTTGCGTTTGGCGAACTGGGCCGCTCAAGATGCATTCGTTACTGGCTGAGGCTGACAAAGATGGAGGGGTATAGATTACCCAGGCAAGCATATTTAATGTTACGAAACCTAGACGAGAACGGTAAAAAAAAAATGTTGGGTGTCTTTAGTAAAGAAAATTCTTTTCACATCTGGGTTTGGAAACGTGTGGCTGGAACAAGGCGTAGGTTGTGAACAAACTTTTATAGCAGAGTTTAAACAGAGATTGAAGGATGTTTATATACAGGAGTGGAACGGGTCTGTAACAAGTAAAGATATGTACCGAAGATACCGACTGTTCAAGACAAACTTTGCTTGTGAACGGTATTTCGAATATATGGACATAAAATGCTTCAGGAACTGCTTGACTAAGCTCCGGCTGGGTTTGTTGCCAATCAATGGTTCAGTTTTCCGCAGAACATTTAAGAATAATGGAAATTTTCTGTGCAAAATGTGCAATGTATTAGAAGAGGAGGAGCATGTTATAAAACCATTTGTATTTTATACACAAGATTAAGGCAGAAATATTTGACTCTTAATGATCAGCCATTCATTAATATATTACAAAATGACTCTCTTTGGAAAATCCGTAGGCTGTGCATGTTCCTTTTTAATGCTTTGAAGATAAGACAGGATTTCATGGGAAGTTTAAGAGAAAATCAATACGAATGCGACTAGGCATTACATATTTTATATCTTACATATTACACAGGTTAGATCAACTTCATACCTTTGTTGTTGTTGTTGTTGTTTTTCCACGATCGCTGAGATATATGATTTGTTTGATCCATTCTAGGGGCTAGTGGCCTGAAGGATTAAAAATTTGTTCTTGTTCTTGTTTCTCTCTCTCTCTCTCTCTCCTCTCTCTCTCTCTCTCTCTCTCTCTCTCTCTCTCTCTCTCTCTTCTCTCTCTCTCTCACAACACACACACACACACCTCTCTCTCTCTCTCTCTCTGTCCTCTCTCTCTCTCTCTGTCTCTCTCTCTCTCTCTCACACACACACTCTCCCTCCCTCTCTCTCTCTCTCCTGTCTCCACTCTCTCCTCCCTCTCTCTCTCTCTCCCTCCCTCTCTCTCACTCCTCTCTCTCACTCTCTATCTCTCTCTCCCTCTCTCTCCTCCCTCTCTCTCACTCTCTAGCTCCCTCTCTCTCTCACTCCCTCTCTCTCTCTCTCTCTCACTCTCTCTCCTCCCTCTCTCTCTCTCCATCTCTCTCACTCTCTCCTCTCTCACTCTCTCTCTCACTCTCTCTCTCCTTCCCTCTCTCCTCTCTCTCACTCTCTCTCCTCCTCTCTCTTCCTCTCTCCCTCTCTCTCTCCCTCCTCTCTCCCTCTCTCCCCTCTCTCTCTCTCTCTCTCTCCTCTCTCTCTCTCTCTCTCTCTCTCCTCTCTCTCTCTCTCTCTCTCTCTCTCTCCTCTCTCCTCTCTCTCTCTCTCTCTCTCTACTCTCTCTCTCTCTCTCATCTCCCTGTCTTCCTTCCCCTAGCGTGTCCTTCTCTACCTCTATTTTTCTTTTTCTCCCTCTGACTCTACTCTATGTCCTTTATTGTTTGTTTTTGGTTGTTGTTTTTTACACCTGGTTTTACAACAGTGACAGAAACATACACATTCACAGACAAAGAGAGAGAGAGAGAGAGAGAGAGAGAACAGAGAGACAGAGAGAGAGACAGAGAGAGAAAGAGAGAACAGAGACGGAGAGACAGAGACAGACAGACTGACAGATAGACAGGACAGACAAAGACGACAAAGACAGAGTCAGAGCAAAGAGCGAAATGAAGAGTGAGAGAGAGAGAGAGAGAGAGAGAGAGGAGAGAGAGAGAGAGAGAGAGAGAGAGAGAGAGAGAGAGAGAGAGAGAGAGAACAACACACACGAATTAACAAAAGGTCGTTTTGAGAGAGAAAACAAACACAAGAATTAACAAAAGGTCGTTTTTTCCCCTTGAAACAACAACAAAGAGTGGCGGGGGAGAAGGGGGGGGGGGGGGGGGGGTAGAAAAAAAAAGAATCAGGAGAAAGTTGACGTAAACACCCTTCAAGGCCAATTTCCATGAAATTTACCCACTTATCGATCCAGTCGTTGTCAATATCCTCTTGCTAACACCCCACTCCTGATCTCTCTGTCTCTCTGTCTCTGTCTCTCTCTCTCTCTCTCTCTCTCTCTCTCTCTCTCTCTCATCTCTCTCTCTCTCTCTCTCTCTCTCTCTCTCTCCCCCACGATCCTTCCTCCTCCCTGTACCCCCAGCCTATCCCCCACTCCCCTCCCTCCCTCCATACCTCCCCTTTCTCTCCCTCTTTTCGATGTCCCCAGTGGAGGTTTTGAAGTTGGAATAGGGAGAGGGGAGCTGGGAAGGGGAAGGGCAGGGGAGGGAGGAGGGTAAGAGGCTTGTAAGAGTGTAGGAAGGAGGGGGTATCATTTTTCACTTTTTTTGCTCCCCTCCTCCTCATCCCCCTCCTCCTCCTCCTCATCTTCCTTCTCCCCCTCTTCTAGTTTTTTTTCTTGTGTCGAGTTTTCTTGTTACATGTTCGACCTTGTCAATGTCCGCGTGCAGGAAGCATCTTCCTTCTTTCTTGGTTGGTTGGTTGGTTGGTTGGTTGGCTGGCTGGCTGGCTGGCTGGTGGCTGACAAGCTGGCTGCATGATTACTTGCTTGCTTGCTTGCTCGGTTTGTTGACTGGTTGGTTGGTTTAGTAGGTTGGTTGGCTGGCTTGTTGTTTGGTTTGTTGATTATTGGTTTGATCGGTCAATTAGAAGGCAGCGGGGATGTAAAAGTCAGTTCTTTCTCTGAATGCAGATCTGTGACTGTTCACTTTTTTTCATATTGTATTGC
>CM031611.1:37885743-37888287 GCA_018398815.1 Conus ventricosus | reverse complement strand
TAAGCATATGGATCAAACAGCTTATCTCAATAATCATTTCAGGCCTAGTATGCAAATTAAAATCTTTTATTGCCTGAAGGACTGATTTTGAATCTACACAAAACAGAGCTTGAAATATTGTTTTGGGGAAATTTAAAAAGGTAATTCAAAGCCATGAGTATTGCTGTTAATTCAGCTGTAAATATGGATATGTTACATCCAATGTAAAAAGATTTCTCCACCCTCAAGACAGGGATTAAGAATGCACAACCTGTTTGCTTACCAATACATGAACATCTGTGTATATTTTTAATTGGTTAGTGTATTTCTCGTCCATATGACACTTAGTATAACTTGCTAGCATATTGATATTTTCATCTTTTTTTATGTTGGTGTGATCAATATCAAAATGGGCTTTTTTAAGTTCCCAGGGTGGAATAGGACAAAAAGATGGTCTGGGAGAGAAATTTTCTTTTTCTAAAGAAACCCCAGAATCTGAAATTATTTTTGATGTATAAGTTGCTATAGTTATTTGAGAAGTTATAGACTTTGCTCTTTTCGGAAAATCAAAATCTGATCTTATTTTGATTTCTGATTTAATGTGTGTTTTTCTAGCTGTACTTTTAATGACAAATTTACAACATGTTAAATCTCTATAATCATCTAGAGGAAGTACCTGAGCTTCATGATATGTACGTAACGATGATGCGTGCACAGGAAGTCCAAGGGCTAATTTCAACGCCTTACATTCAATACTTTGCAGTTTTTGTAATAAATATTTAGGCGGTTGAAGAATATTTCTTGGGCATAAATTATTTTTGATCTCATTAAAGATTTACATAGAGTAATCAATGTAGCTGGATCTTGCCCCCACTTTTCTTTGGAAATGGTTTTCAGAAAGTTTAATGTTTTTCTCGCCTTTGTTAATAAATATTCGATATGAAAGTTCCATGATAATTTAGATGTAAAATAAACTCCTAGAAATTTTATCTCTGTAACGTACTTAAGAGGAGTATCATCCAATGTGAAAACAGGCATACTTTCTGGGTTAGAGCCACTGTTAAAAAGAATCATATTTGTTTTTTCGATTGACAGACTTGATCCATTTAGCTTCATATAATCCACCATCTTATTTAGTTCTGCTTGATAGATCTTTTTGACCAATTTTATATCTCGCTGTGAAGTTTTCTTTTTTAACGTTACATCCATCCACATGCATATATCATCTGCATATTGGACAAGAACAACTTGTTTTGATAATTTGTTTGGCAGATCATGCATTAGTAACGAGAAGAGAAGTGGCGCTAATACTGACCCTTGAGGGATTCCCATTGAAAGTGTTCTACTTGTGGAATATGTTTTTCCTACTCTTGTTCTTATTACCCTATCCTTTAGAAAACATCTGACATAGTTGTATACATTTCCTGTCAAGCCAATGTTTTTAAGTTTATTCAATAGCTGAAAATGCCACACTTGGTCGTAAGCCTTATTTATATCAAAAAAGGTAGCAAGAACACATTTTCGTCTAGCAAACTGTTTCTTTATATTTGTTGATAATTTCACTAAAATTTCTGTAGTGGATCGACCTTTCTGGAAACCAGCTTGATTGATTGGTATGATGTTATATTTTTCGCAGTAATGTACAAGTCTATTCAAAACAATTCTTTCTGAACGTTTACATACATGTGAAGTTAATGCAATGGGTCTATAATTCTTAGGATCCTTTGTAGATTTTCCTTGCTTATGAATTGGAACAATAATCGACTGTGTGTGTGTGTGTGTGTTGTGTGTGTGTGTGTGTGTGTGTGTGTGTGGTGTGTGTGTGTGTGTGGTGCCTGTGTGTGTGGTGTGTGTGTGTGTGTGTGTGTGTGTGTGGTGTGTGTGTGTGTGTGTGTGTGTGTGTGTGTGTGTGTGTGTGTGTGTGTGTGTGCCCTGTGTGTGTGTGTGTGCGCGCGCGGCGCGTGTGTGTGTGTGTGTGTGTGTGTGTGTGTGTGTGTGTGTGTGTGTGTGTGTGTGTGTGTGTGTGTGTGTGTGTGTGTGTGTGTGTGCGCGCGCGCACGCGAGCGCGTGGGCGCACATGCGTGCACACGTGTGCGTGGCTTCATGCCAAAAATCTGCGTTTTACAAGACTGAATGTATGGAGGAGATGAGCTGGGGGCAGGAGTGGAGATGAAGGAGACTTTGTTACAGAAAGATAAAAGCTGCAGGTGATGTGCTGTCAATCTAAGCAACAGAATTATATAACATGAAATCAAATCTGACTGGCTTGCATGTGGAGATGGGATGTGTTATGACTGGGATAAGTGCTGGTTGTACATGACCCTACTTTTCTTGAGTATTCACAACCACGGTGTACGCCATGACTCATAGATCCTACAGGCAGATATAAGCATTGGAAATTAGGGGCCCCACTGAGTTTGGAATCACAAACAGGTTTTCACATTAATTTTTGTCAGAGCTTTTGGAGCTATATTTGAGCTACGAGTCTGTGGAGACTTTATGAAATTTACGGTTGAACGCAATAAGAAAAGATTACTTTTTTTACTCAGCGAAAACAGCTCATTC
>CM031611.1:37870743-37880743 GCA_018398815.1 Conus ventricosus | reverse complement strand
GTATTTGTTGTTGTGTTTTTTTTCTTTCTTTCTTTCTTTTTTAAATAGAATATGTGCATCATAAAGAACATAACGTTATGCATAGATACAAACACATAAAGAGAGTGTGTGGCACCAAATCACGTGGCATTAAATAGCTCGTGCGCGCACGCGCGCGCGCGCGCACACACACACACACACACGCACGCACGCACGCACACACGCACGCACGCACGCACGCACGCACGCACAAACACGTACGCGCGTGCGCGCACACACACACACACACACACACACACACACACACACACACACACACACACACACACACACACACACACTCACACACACACACACAAAACGCACGCACTAGGCATGCACGCACACATGCGCACACACATTTATTATTCCTCTGTCTGTCTGTCTGTCTCTTTGTCTGTCTGTCTGTCTGTCTGTCTGTCTCTCTCTCTCTCTCTCTCTCTCTCTCTCTCTCTCTCTCTTGTCTGTCTGTCTGTCTGTCTGTCTCTCTCTCTCTCTCTCTCTCTCTCTCTCTCTCTCTCTCCTCTCCTCTCTCTCTCTCTCTCTCAGTACATTTTCATGTCTAACTTCTCCAAGTCAGTGTGTGATGTGATTGTGCATGCATTCAATGATTCACGGGGATTGTGCATTGTGTACCAACATGTTGCGTGATGTGAAACAAGCCGGCATCATGACCTAGTTCCCCTTCAGCCAACTGCCGCGCAACTGGGTACAGTTGCAGTCATGGGTCCAGCACGCGATCCATGACTCAGGACAAAGGAGCGACGCTCGGGGAACATTTTCTCGAGTGTATTACTCATACCATGGCCCCCACCCAGAAAGCCTTTGACACACATTCACAGTCAATGCGACAGTGGAGATATACATTATTTCATAGATACGTTGGTGCTTACAAACAAACCGGCATCAACAGCTTATGGATTGACCACACATCAGACCACAAAATACATAAGTTTACCTACTAACTGCACCAGACTAAATCTCTCATCAGTTTTCAGCATAACTGATCCAGATGTTGCTGTTGAATTTTGGATCAAAACACTTACAGAAATGTATGATAAACACGCCCCTCTGAAAACGATTAGAGTACGACATGATCCCAAACCGGCATGGTACACTAAAGAGTTACAGGAGGCAGGTTACCTTAGAGATCTGCTTAAACAACATGGCTATGAAGAGGAATCTAGAATACTGAGAAATGCAATAAATCCAAAGAAGCGCAGAGAAAAAACGAAATATTATCGAGAACTAATATCATCAAATCAGAACCCAAAATTGGTATGGAGAGCTATTAACGAGATTACAAACAATCTATACTCTTCAAAATCAGCTGTAGTGAAAGACATCTATGTGGAAGAGCTGAACCCCCACTTTTGCACTACAGCCAATGAAGTTGTCACGACAGATTCTTCCAGATCAAACGACCTTCAAAAACTGAAACAATATTGCCATGATAAAAACATCACGTATGAACTGTATATTCCACCATTAGCAATCTTTGAAGTTTATCACTACCTAACGCACATGAAACAGTCAAGTAGCTGTGGGGTGGATGGCCTAGACAGCAAAATCCTCAAACTATCAGCTCCAGCAATTACAGATACGTTAACATACGTCTTCAATTTATGTATCAACAAAACAATATTTTCCCGATAGTTTCAAAAACGCAAACGTCATTCCTATCTACAAAGCAGGTGACAGCTCAGACCCTACAAACTACAGACCAATCTCAATCATTTCCACTATTTCCAAACCTTTGGAAAAACACATAAACAACACCCCATTACACCACCTTAATATATACCACTTGCTTCATCCAAGACAGTCCGGGTTCCGACACAATCATTCATGTCACACAACCCTAATCAACCTGGTTGATGACTGGCTAAGTAGCATTATCAACACCAGATATTGTGGAGTCCTATTATTGATTTAAAAAAAGCATTTGATGTGATAGACCATAACCTTCTTCTTAGAAAATTAAAATTGTATGGCTTATTCACAAGCACTCTTACGCTTTTTCAATCATATCTCACAAATAGGCAACAATGTGTGAAAATTAATACAACTTTCTATTCATTTCAAACACCTTCCCATGGCATCCCACAAGGCTCTATCCTGGGTCCTATATCACATCAACCTGTGACCTCTTTGCTGATGATACAACAATCCACACAAATCATTCTGATGTTACTGTTCTTGCACAAACTCTACAATAAAGTGCGAATGATCTCGTGAAATGAACTGTACTAAATCACATGTCGCTTCATCCTCAAAAACCTAAATCCATGCTTATCACAAACAGACAAAAAGACAAAATCTCACAGGTTACATACCTCAAACTGCTAGGAATAACAATTGACAACAATATTAGTTGGCAAGCTCACATAACCTCACTCTGCAAAAAAGTCTCTCAGAAAGTCTATCAACTCTCCCAAATCATACGTTTCCTCGACCTGCATTCACGCAAGCTCTTTTTTTTTGAGTCTCATATTCAATCATACATAGACTATGGGTCTACTCTATGGGACTCTGCTAGCGCTAATACCCCCAAACCCTTGCTAAACCGACACAAGCGAGCACTCACATTAGTTCTCATAAAAAGCAGTAGTCTCCTAGACTCAGACTATAAAAAGGTTCTCCCCTTAAGTCTGAGATTAGAATACAACAAAGGGATCATAATGCACAGCATTATGTCTGGGAAGGCAACCGCAACATTAGTTCACAGATTCTCAATCAATTTCTCAATGACTCTACCCAACCTTCGTATCCATGTTCCTAGAATTGACTTATTCAAATGCAGTTTAACATATTCAGGTTCCTGTCAATGGAACTCGGTCCCTGAGTCAGCCAAACAACACCAATGCACATCAGTCTTCAGAAACCATTTATTTCAACTATCTTACGTGCATACTCCGCCATAAATCCACCACCAACCACTACCGCCCACTTTGCCTTATGTATGAACCTGACTATTAAGAAAGTGTTTTGTACTTGAAAAGCACATGCTATTCTGTTTAATAAGTATGTCTTATGTGAGTATGCGGGCGTGTGTGTGTGTGTGTGTGTGTGTGTGTGTGTGTGTGTGTGTGTGTGTGTGTGTGTGGTGTGTGTGTGTGTGGGTGTGTGTGTGTGTGTGTTGTGTGTGTGTGTGTGTGTGTGTTCCTGCCCACTTGTCAATGTGTCGTAATGCGACTCTCTCTCTCTCTCTCTCTCTCTCTCTCTCTCTCTCTCTCTCCTCTCTCTCTCTCTCTCTCTCTCTCTCTCCCTCCTCTCCTCTCTCTCTCTCTCCTCTCTCTCTCTCTCTCTCTCTCTCTCTCTCTCTCTCACGGCTCTGCTGGAATGACTTGATTTATTATCTATATGACATCCCCCCCCCCCCCCCCCCCCGTACCCGTGGTGACTGGGCTATCATTGTGCTTTTTTTTTCTCCGTTTGTGCTTGTTTTCCCCTGGTGCTTCAAAATCGATTGCCTTGCATCTCCGTGGTATCGTTTGATTGTCAGATTGTTCTAAACATGCCTTTTCCCGCATCCACTCTCGCCTTTCTCCCTCTTCCTCCCTTCTCTCCCCTTCCTCCCTTCCTCTCTCTCTCTCTCTCCTCTCTCTCTCTCTCTCTCTCTCTCTCTCTCTCTCTCTCTCTCTCTCTCTCGCCCTTCCCTGCACTCCCTGCACTCCTCTCGCACCTGCGTCGATGCTCTCCCCCACCCCTCTCTCTCTCTCATTTACTTTTTCTTTTATTTCTTTTCTTTAAATTCGGTATCTAGTTTTTCATTTAGCCACTTGTTGCATGCTTCTTTTATATCCTCATTTTATTTTGCATGGTTGACCCTGCTCAGGGCGAGGACCGGATCTAAAAAGAAAGCACTTATCTATTATCCTCGTAAATAATGAATTTTGTCTTCTCTCTCTCTCTCTCTCTCTCTCTCTCTCTCTCTCTCTCTCTCTCTCTCTCTCTCTCTCTCTCTCTCTCTCTCTCTCTCTCTCTCTCTCTCTAAGAACAGTTCAGAACAAATAATTCCATTTTTCGCTAGATTATTTAATTTTCTTTTTGATAATAGTCTCTTTCCTGATGAATGGTGTTTGTCGATCATACATCCATTGCATAAAAAGGGAGATTTGAGTAACACTGATAACTATAGAGGCATATCACTGTTAAATATTGCTAGTAAACTCTATAGTTTTATTTAAATAAACGATTTACAAAATGGATTGAGGATAATGATATCATTGGGGAAGAACAAGCAGGATTCAGGGAAAATCATAGCACATTCGATCACATATTTACACTTTATTCTTTGATTCAAAAACAGTTAATAAGGCACAGAAAATTGTATGTTGCTTTTATTGATTTTTGCAAGGCCTTCGATTCGGTCAGTAGGGACAAACTGTGGACTATATTGTATAAGAACGGTTTCCATGGGAAGATTCTTTATGCTGTAAAAAGTATGTACAATGTCGTTAAAGCCAAAGTTCGTGCTGGGAGAGATATGACGGACACTTTTCTGTATCCTAGAGGCTTAAAGCAAAGAGAGGTCTGCTCCCCTGTTCTTTTCTCACTCTTTATTAATGAGTTGACAAAGGACATTCTAAGATGTGGTAGGCATGGCGTTCAGTATCTCCTGATCTTATTGAGTTGTTCATACTTTTATTTGCTGATGATGTCGTTTTGTTTTCTGATAGTGTTATAGGTATTCAGAATCAGTTGAACGTGTTATTAAAAACAGCGAGCCGACCGGATCTTATTGTCAACCTGGATAAATCAAATGTAGATTGTCTTTAGAAATGGTGGTTGTCTGTCTTCATCTGAAAAGTGGTCTTTTGGAAACCAAGAACTACAAATTGTCAATATGTATAAATACCTTGGAATTTACCTTTCTACTAGACTTTCTTTTTCACATACTCTCAAAGACCTAGCAGTTAGAGCAAGAAAGTATTATGGTCTGTAGGTGAACATTCACCTGAAATATTTTATAAACTGTTTGACTTCCAAATACAGCCAATACTTACATATGGATCTGAAATTTGGGGATTAACTACTGATCAAGAACACATTGAAAAGGTTCATCTGTCGGCATTAAAGCGTTTTATTGGTTTTAGTCCTAAATCACCTAGACAATTAATTTATGGGAAAACAGGGAGATATCCTATATTTGTAAATACGTATATTAGATGCATACAATTTTGGCTTAGATTAGTTAACTTGGATCAATATAGATACTCTAGAAAAGGTTATGAGATGTTATTATACTTACAATCGCAAAATTATGTCACTTGGGCGTGTAGAGTCAGAAATATTTTATACATATATGGTTTTGGGATTGTGTGGGAAGCCCAGGGTGTGAGAAATGTTAATATTTTTATTTCTTTTTTTTTTTTTTTTTTTTTAATATTTTTATTTCAGAATTCAAACAAAGGCTTATTGATTCGTTTAGTCAGGAATAGCATGCTGCACTGGAAAACCATGATTTCTTCCAAATTTATTTGAGTCTTAATGATACTATATCTTGCAAAATGTACTTACGTCAAATCAATCAATTTCGTTTGCGGAGATGTCTCGCTAAATTCAGGATTGGTATGTCCCCCCTTAAACATAGTTATCTACAATTCAGAACGAATGTACACAGTAATGAAAGGGATTGTCCTTTTTGTCCTAACATAATTGAAAATGAAACTCACTTTTTATTTGTATGCCCAAAATATAATGAACTTAGAGATGAATTCATTCCTGCTAAGTATTCTAAAAATCCATCCCTGTCCAAACTTACTTTACTGCTTTCATGTGAAAATTTTGCAACAATTAATAAGTTGTCTATGTATATATGTAAGTCACTTAGTTTACGAAAACAATGTACAGTTCATATGCGTATGAATGCATGATGAATGCTCTGAATATTATGTACCTCCATTGGCCAGAGGCCTAACAATTAAAACATGTTGACTTTGACTTTGACTTTGACTCTTCTCTCTCTCTCTCTCTCTCTCTCTCTCTCTCTCTCTCTCTCTCTCTCTCTCTCTCTCTCTCTCTCTCTCTCTCTCTCTCTTCTTCTCTCTCTCTCTCTCTCTCTCTCTCCTGTGCTGAAAAAGTGAGCATTTGGTTAATTCAAGGGAAATAAATACAGCATAGTTTCACAAACAGTTGAAACAGTTGCCTCCCTTACACTATACACGACACGCAGATACTCTCTCTCTCTCTCTCTCTCTCCTCTCTCTCTCTCTCTCTCTCTCTCTCTCTCTCTCAAACTTTGTGTCCCTCCCCCTTCATTCCCCTAAACAATCACACTTCCCCCTCAGCCCTGTCTCTATGGTTAAGAAAAATGTGGACCTATACTAGCCGCCGTGGCGAAGTGGTTAGCGTCGCGGACTTCCGGCTGGGAGGTCGTGGGTTCGAATCCCATCAGAGTCATGTGGGTTTTTCTGCCCCGACTGGCTCCTACCCAGAGTTGAGTTTGCTGCAGACTCAGTTGGGAAGACTGGGACCACACAGTCGAGTTTCATCCACTTAATGGATGCGTTTCTGAGAGTGTTGCTCAAATTTCCTGACCAACACTAGGTGCCTGGTTGACGCCGGGATACATTATGAAAGAAAGTGTAGAGTACAGTCCTGTCATGTAGTCTCAGACCGAAATGGAAATCCGTAGCATCATCTTAATCATCCTCATTCTCATCGATCAGCATTTAAAAAAAAGTCTCAAATTATGTGGCCCTTCATGCCTTGCTCTCATGGTGTCCTCAGTTTCGATATCCTCTCCACGTCTGTGGCCTTGGTTTGGTTCCGTCGGGGTCACCGGTATCAGCGAGTCCATGGGGGCTGTCGTTGGACGGACGTGGTGGCGCCCTCCGGAGGGAGAGCTCACTCACGCCGGCTCCGCGACTAAGCAATTATTGTCGTCAGTAGGGGGCTTAGTAGGTGGTGTCCTGCGTATGTTAGATCAGAACAGGTGCCACTGAACACCACCGAAGTGACTCGGCAGCAGTGCAGCGTCTCCTCCGGTGGGTTGCCTCTTAACGACTTGACATTGACTGCTCCCTGTGGATTGCCGGTGCCGGGGCTGCGGAGGGGCCGACCGGGCTGTGGCTGTGGATGGGGTGTCGGAATGAGCGGCGTGGGTGCACTGCCTCAGGTGGCATAGAGGTTGGGACAGCAACAACAACAACAAACAACAGCAACAACAACAACAACAACAACAACAACAACAACAATGTGGACCTACTAAAAAGAAGGTGGTTCTAATCCGATAAAAACGTTCAACAGAAACAGAGTGAATTTCATATGAAAAGCAGGCCCACGGCGATCTCCATTCCACTTTTCGTTTTTCTATTTCATTCTTGTTTCATTCTTGTTTTCTTTTTCTCTCTTTTCTTTTAACGTGTGTTATCGCAGACATAACGATGATACTGATAAAGATAGTGTTGCCAATGTTGGTGCAGACGCTCAAGATGATGATGATGATGATAGTGATGATGATGACGATGATGATGATCCACACACACACACACACACACCACACACACACACACACACACACACACACACACACACACACATACACACACACACATAACGCGCGTGCGCGCGCACGCACGCACGCACACGCGCACGCACACGCCACACACACACACACACACACACACACACACACACACACCACCACGCACGCACGCACGCACGCACGCACGACGCACTGCACACACGCCAGAGCACACACATACACACAACCACACACAACAACAAGCACACTAGAACACACAACATATCCAGATAATACAGTCTGTTCCGTTGGCATAGCTAGCCTGTGTATGATGGCGAGCGTGCGCAGGTGCGCTCCAGCTCGCTGGTTGGTAGGTGGAAGTGCTTTGTGTGATGTTGTAATGTGTGTGTGTCTGTGTGTGTGGTGTAGGTGTGTTTGTGGTGTATCTGTCTGTCTGGTCTGTCTGGTCTGTCGATGCAGCGGTCGTCCGTTTGTGGTAGGTGGTCGTGTGTGTGATGTTGTGGTTGGAAGTGGGTGTGTGCCACCTTGTGTGTGTGATTAATTTAACGACTTTCCTAACTGACATTACGGTTGAAATAGGATGTGTGAGTAAGGAGTAAACTAATGCATGATTTCAAGTTACAGAGTTCCAAGTATGCATGCATGTATGTGTGAATGTGTGTACACAATGGATACTTAGCGATTGTTTAGTTAAAATCTGATTAATGAAAAATAAGTTTAACTGCACTATTAGAAATGATAAACAAAACAGAAAAAAAAACATATCCATAACAAAAAAAATCAGTGATCACCCCCACCCCATCCCACCCACCCCTTTCTTTCGCTCCCTCTCTATCCCCTCCCCATCTCCCTCTCCCTCCATCACATTTATGTTAAATGAACAACAAAGAAAATTTTAAAAAAGAAGAAAAAAACAGACTCTGTAATGACCAATTGGACTGATCTCTAAACTTACAAAAATGTCTTAAGTTAAAGCTGGTGAATTGAATATAATGTGTGAGTTATTTTGCAACAAAAAAGGAATAAGTATTTTCAAGTTCTTACATGATAGAATATGATTAGGGATACGTGTATGTGTGTGTGTGTGTGTGTGTGTGTGTGTTGTGTGTGTGTGCGTGCGTGCGTGCGTGCGTGCGTGCGTGCGTGCGTCGTCGTGCGTGCGTGCCTGCGCGTGCCTGCGCGTACGTGCGCGCGTGTGTGTGTGTGCGTGCGTGCGTGCGGTGCGTGCGTGCGTGCGCGTGCGTGTGTTTGTGGTGTGCGGTGCGTGCGTGCGTGCGTGCTGCGTGCGTGGTGGTGCGTGCGTGCGTGCGTGTGTGCGTGTATGTGTGTGTGTCAGAGGACGACAGAGAGAGATACAGAGACGGAGAGACAGAGCAGTGTCAGTGACCCCAATCATTTTAAATTTCCATGACTACGTGCGATTACATTGGGCGCGCGAGATCAAAAAATAATGTCCTTTATTTTGCTGCTGCACGTGAATCGAGAAGAAGAAAAAAAGCTGCTGCATCATATTCACGTTTCTGGTTTACCACGTCTGCTCTGTCTGAGTGAAAATGGTGATCATATTTTGTCCATCAGCAACTGGCTGTGGTTGTCTGCCAACTCGTAGACATGAGGCCCTCTTCTTAATTTCTCTCATCTCATTCATTTATTACTATATTCATCCATCAGCTTTAGATCGTGCACAGTGTGGTCTTGAAACTTACCAGATGTGGTGTAGCGTACATGAACTAGTCAGCGCGCAGTGACACCTCCTTGATGTGAACTGTGGCTGTAGAGTGGATTGTCAGCCCCAAATCGTGAGTTCATGAATAATGGTGAAAACGTGAACTCTGTGTCAGGATTACTATTTGCTCCAAAGATGCTTCAACATCAGAAACTACAGTGAAAACTCCATTGGAGCTCTTGTTTGGACAAGTATCAAGGGACCTTAAACTGTTTGCAGTATAAGGATTGTCCAAAGAAGACACTTTGCCAGAATGATGGTGTTTAGGTGAAAAGACCCTTTTAGAACAAGACTGAGACTTTCTGATGCATGAACAAACTAGTTCCTATCGCAATATCAAGCTATACTGATGAAGACCCATCCCAGCCAACACAAGACCGATGTTGGCCACTTCAGAACCAGACAGCATAAACGGCGGATTTACGTGCGTCCGTGTATGAGTGTCCTTATGAAACATTCCTTCATCGGTTCAGGTTTAACTAAACGCCACGACAGGACCAAACTACTTTGTTATTGGAGCACTCTACCTTAGGGAAGCACTAAGCTTCATTACCACAGTACCATACTCAGTCAGCGTGGGACTAGCCTACTTCACCACAGGAGCAGTTTAGGATACTGCAGGATTGTGTCACCACAGTGAAGGATACTACAGGACTGTGTCACCACAGCGAAGGATGCTGCAGGACTGTGTCACCACAGTGAAGGATACTGCAGGACTGTGTCACCACAGTGAAGGATACTGCAGGACTGTGTCACCACAGTGA
>CM031611.1:37863243-37865743 GCA_018398815.1 Conus ventricosus | reverse complement strand
ACTAAATTACAACAAACTAATAAATTCCAAGGATAAGTACCGAGCACCATTCCAGCAACTTACAGAGTAGCTTGGTGTTGCAATGACTGCAAGAAATATTCAATTATAAACAAAGCTTGCTCTTATTTCTCAGATTGAAGAAATAGGGGGAGATAAGTATTCATATCTGCAGTGGTAGATAATTCTGCCATTTAACAGTATGTGCTTGAGTGGGTGAATGGGGAAAAATAATATAAATGCTTCTCAAAATAAGCCTTCAGCAAGCTTATAGTCTCCAAGGGGGAGACAATCTCCAATGGGGAGGAAACTCATTAACATATAACTCCTGGTCAGATAGCGATATTTCGAAACCTGATTGTTTCTCCTCAGTGACCGTGGAAAGTGGTAATTTGACTCCTCTGCCTTTTCGCTTTTAAAGAAGAATGCTATCCCAGAAAAGGCTGGTGTGCAACACTGTAGTATGTTTGTTGAGTTTTCGAAAAACCAACCAAAGGTGCCACCTAAGAAGCAAACGAAAATCATGAAAGAGCAAAACAAGCTACATTTTTTGGTGAAAAGTAGAAAATATAAAACGATAACCTCTTAAAACACAAGTGCTGAGGGCCAGTTCTTGGAATGAATCGCAAAGGACTAAATTACAATAAACTAATAAATTCCAAGGATAAGTACCGAGCACCATTCCAGAAACCTTACAGAGCAGCTTGGTGTTGCAATGACTGCGAAAATATTGAATTATAAACAAAGCTTGCTCTTATGTCTTAGATTGAAGAAATAGGGGGAGATAAGCATTCATATCTGCAGTGGTAGATACGTCTGCCTAACTAACAGTATATGCTTGAGTGGGTGAATGGGGAATGATAAATGCTTCTCAAAATGAGCCTTCAGCAAGCTTATAGTCTCCAAGGGGAGACAATCTCCAATGGGGAGGAAACTCACTGACATATAACTCCTGGTCAGATAGCGATATTTCGAACCTGATTGTTTCTCCTCCGTGACCGCGGAAAGTGGTAACTTGACTCCTCTGCCTTTTCGGTTTTAAGAAGAATGCTATCCCAGAAAAGGCTGGTGTGCAATACCGTAGTATGTGTGTTGAGTTTTCAAAAACACAACCATAGGTACCACCTAAGAAGCAAAAGAAAACCATGAAAGAGCAAAGCAAACTACATTTTCTTGTGAAAAGTAGAAAATATAAAAAGATAACCAGGAGTTATATGTTAGTGAGAATGTGAGACAAGCAAAACACTTACTTACTTACGTACTTAGTCCTCTTCGCTCCTTGAGAAGCATAGAGCCTCAACAGCAAGCTTCCACCTCCGTCTGTCCCTGGCACAGGTCTTGATCTGCCCCCAGGTCAGGCTGGAGGCTCTCAGCTCGTTTAGCAAGCTCCTCCTCCAGGTCTGCTGTGGGTGTTTTCACTTTGTCTTGCCCCGCGGGTTCCACTCCAGCACCTGCCTAGTGATGTTAGAGGGCTCCTGCAGTGTGTGGCCGACCCATCGCATCTTTCTCTTCCTGACCTGGACGTCCATTGGCTGTTTGTTTGCCCTCATCCACAGGTCGGTGTTTGACACCTGCCCTCATCCACAGGTCGGTGTTTGACACCCTGTCGAACCATCGCAAGGGAGGATCTGCAGGAGACATTTATTGATGAAGGTTTGGATCTTCGTGAAGGTGTTGGTGGTGACTCGCCAAGTCTCTGACCCGTACAGTAGCACTGATTTTATGTTGGAATTGAATTTTCTGAGTTTGGTGTTGATGGAGATGGTGGTAGGGCTCCATATAGGTCTCAGGATGGCAAAGGCTTGTCGCGCTTTCTTCACTCTTGCCTCCTGACCGGCTGATCTTGCTGCCCAGGTACACAAACTCACTGTCATCTTCTATTACTTTTCCCGTGATGGTGATTGGGGCTTCTTGTTTGTTGTGTGCAGGAGCTTCGTCTTCTCTTGGCTGACCTTGAGTTCAACACGTTGAACTGTGTTTTCAAGAGCAGTGACTTTATCTTTCATGTCCTGTAAACGGTGTGATAGTAAGGCCAGGTCATCGGCGAAATCGAGATCTTCTAGCTTCTTCAGAAGGGTCTAATGGATGCCTTTGTTGGAACTTGCATAGACCATCCTTGTCACCCAGTCCAGCACCACGAGGAAGAGGAGTGGGGACAGCAAGCAGCCCTGTCTGACGCCAGAGGAAATCTCGAAGTCTTCAGAGAGAGTCTTCCGTTGTGGATGATCTGGCAGGAGAATCCCTCATAGAGTCATCTGATGATGCTGACGATCTTTTCTGGCACACCATAGTGGAGAAGGATGTTCCAGATTGCTTGTCTGTCGACGCCATCAACGGTCTTTGCAAAGTCTACGATACACACGTAGAGAGGCGTCTGCCATTCCATGGTCTGCTCCACGATGACTCTGAGGGTTGCAATCTGGTCTGTAGAGGAACGCGCTTTCCTGAAGCCGGCTTGCCTCATCGATCGGATTCTTGCAGATGTTGTCCTTCGTTCTCAGGG
>CM031611.1:37852231-37857231 GCA_018398815.1 Conus ventricosus | reverse complement strand
TGAGAGAGAGAGAGAGAGAGAGAGAGAAGAGAGAGAGAGAGAGAGAGAGGAGAGAGAGAGAGAGAGAGAGAGAGAGAAAGAGTCAAAGTCAAAGTCAAAGTCAACATGTTTTAATTGTTAGGCCTCTGGCCAATGGAGGTACATAATATTCAGAGCATTCATCATGCATTCATACGCATATGAACTGTACATTGTTTTCGTAAACTAAGTGACTTACATATATACATAGACAACTTATTAATTGTTGCAAAATTTTCACATGAAAGCAGTAAAGTAAGTTTGGACAGGGATGGATTTTTAGAATACTTAGCAGGAATGAATTCATCTCTAAGTTCATTATATTTTGGGCATACAAATAAAAAGTGAGTTTCATTTTCAATTATGTTAGGACAAAAAGGACAATCCCTTTCATTACTGTGTACATTTCGTTCTGATTGTAGATAACTATGTTTAAGGGGGGACATACCAATCCTGAATTTAGCGAGACATCTCCGCAAACGAAATTGATTGATTTGACGTAAGTACATTTTGCAAGATATAGTATCATTAAGACTCAAATAAATTTGGAAGAAATCATGGTTTTCCAGTGCAGCATGCTATTCCTGACTAAACGAATCAATAAGCCTTTGTTTGAATTCTGAAATAAAAATATTTAAAAAAAAAAAAAAAAAAAAAAAAGAAATAAAAATATTAACATTTCTCACACCCTGGGCTTCCCACACAATCCCAAAACATATATGTATAAAATATTTCTGACTCTACACGCCCAAGTGACATAATTTTGCGATTGTAAGTATAATAACATCTCATAACCTTTTCTAGAGTATCTATATTGATCCAAGTTAACTAATCTAAGCCAAAATTGTATGCATCTATATACGTATTTACAAATATAGGATATCTCCCTGTTTTCCCTAAAATTAATTGTCTAGGTGATTTAGGACTAAACCAATAAAACGCTTTAATGCCGACAGATGAACCTTTTCAATGTGTTCTTGATCAGTAGTTAATCCCCAAATTTCAGATCCATATGTAAGTATTGGCTGTATTTGGAAGTCAAACAGTTTATAAAATATTTCAGGTGAATGTTCACCTACAGACCATAATACTTTCTTGCTCTAACTGCTAGGTCTTTGAGAGTATGTGAAAAAGAAAGTCTAGTAGAAAGGTAAATTCCAAGGTATTTATACATATTGACAATTTGTAGTTCTTGGTTTCCAAAAGACCACTTTTCAGATGAAGACAGACAACCACCATTTCTAAAGACAACTACATTTGATTTATCCAGGTTGACAATAAGATCCGGTCGGCTCGCTGTTTTTAATAACACGTTCAACTGATTCTGAATACCTATAACACTATCAAAAACAAAACGACATCATCAGCAAATAAAAGTTGAACAACTCAATAAGATCAGGAGATACTGAACGCCATGCCTACCACATCTTAGAATGTCCTTTGTCAACTCATTAATAAAGAGTGAGAAAAGAACAGGGGAGCAGACCTCTCTTTGCTTTAAGCCTCTAGGATACAGAAAAGTGTCCGTCATATCTCTCCCAGCACGAACTTGGCTTTAACGACATTGTACATACTTTTTACAGCATAAAGAATCTTCCATGGAAACCGTTCTTATACAATATAGTCCACAGTTTGTCCCTACTGACCGAATCGAAGGCCTTGCAAAAATCAATAAAGCAACATACAATTTTCTGTGCCTTATTAACTGTTTTTGAATCAAAGAATAAAGTGTAAATATGTGATCGAATGTGCTATGATTTTCCTGAATCCTGCTTGTTCTTCCCCAATGATATCATTATCCTCAATCCATTTTGTAAATTCGTTTATTTAAATAAAACTATAGAGTTTACTAGCAATATTTAACAGTGATATGCCTCTATAGTTATCAGTGTTACTCAAATCTCCCTTTTTATGCAATGGATGTATGATCGACAAACACCATTCATCAGGAAAGAGACTATTATCAAAAAGAAAATTAAATAATCTAGCGAAAAAATGGAATTATTTGTTCTGAACTGTTCTTAGAGAGAGAGAGAGAGAGAGAGGGAGAGAGAGAGAGGAGAGAGGAGAGAGAGAGAGAGAGAGAAGAGAGAGAGAGAGAGAGAGGAGAGAGGAAGACAAAATTCAGTATTTACGAGGATAATAAGATAAGTGCTTTTTTTTAGATCCGGTCCTCGCCCTGAGCAGGGTCAACCATGCAAAATAAAATGAGGATATAAAAGAAGCATGCAACAAGTGGCTAAATGAAAAACTTAGATCCGAATTTAAAGAAAAGAAATAAAAGAAAAAGTAAATGAGAGAGAGAGAGGGGTGGGGGAGAGCATGACGCAGGTGCGAGAGGAGTGCAGGGAGTGCAGGAAGGGCGAGAGAGAGAGAGAGAGAGAGAGAGAGAAGAGAGAAGAGGAGAAGGAGAGAGAGAGAGGAGAGAGAGAGAGAGAGAGAGAGAGGAAGGGAAGGAGGAGGAAGAGGGAGAAAGAGGCGAGAGTGGATGCGGGGAAAAGGCATGTTTAGAACAATCTGACAATCAAACGATACCACGGAGATGCAAGGCAATCGATTTTGAAGCACCAGGGGAAAACAAGCACAAACGGAGAAAAAAAAAAAGCACAATGATAGCCCAGTCACCACGGGTACGGGGGGGGGGGGATGTCATATAGATAATAAATCAAGTCATTCCAGCAGAGCCGTGAGAGAGAGAGAGAGAGAGAGAGAGGGAGAGAGAGAGAGAGAGAGAGAGAGAGAGAGGAGAGAGGGGGAGAGAGAGAGAGAGAGAGAGAGAGAGAGAGATGAGAGAGAGAGAGAGAGAGAGAGAGAGAGAGAGAGAGAGAGAGTCGCATTACGACACATTGATAAGTGGGCAGGAACACACACACACACACACACAAACACACACACACACCACACACACACACACACACACACACACACACACACACACACACACACACACACACACACACACCACACACACGCCCGCATACTCACATAAGACATACTTATTAAACAGAATAGCATGTGCTTTTCAAGTACAAAACACTTTCTTAATAGTCAGGTTCATACATAAGGCAAAGTGGGCGGTAGTGGTTGGTGGTGGATTTATGGCGGAGTATGCACGTAAGATAGTTGAAATAAATGGTTTCTGAGACTGATGTGCATTGGTGTTGTTTGGCTGACTCAGGGACCGAGTTCCATTGACAGGATCCTGAATATGTTAAACTGCATTTGAATAAGTCAATTCTAGGAACATGGATACGAAGGTTGGGTAGAGTCATTGAGAAATTGATTGAGAATCTGTGAACTAATGTTGCGGTTGCCTTCCCAGACATAATGCTGTGCATTATGATCCCTTTGTTGTATTCTAATCTCAGACTTAAGGGTGAGAACTACCTTTTTATAGTCTGAGTCTAGGAGACTACTGCTTTTTATGAGAACTAATGTGAGTGCTCGCTTGTGTCGGTTTAGCAATGGTTTGAGGGTATTAGCGCTAGCAGAGTCCCATAGAGTAGACCCATAGTCTATGTATGATTGAATATGAGACTCAAAAAAAAAAGAGCTTGCGTGAATGCAGGTCGAGGAAACGTATGATTTGGGAGAGTTGATAGACTTTCTGAGAGACTTTTTTGCAGAGTGAGGTTATGTGAGCTTGCCAACTAATATTGTTGTCAATTGTTATTCCTAGCAGTTTGAGGTATGTAACCTGTGAGATTTTGTCTTTTTGTCTGTTTGTGATAAGCATGGATTTAGGTTTTTGAGGATGAAGCGACATGTGATTTAGTACAGTTCATTTCACGAGATCATTCGCACTTTATTGTAGAGTTTGTGCAAGAACAGTAACATCAGAATGATTTGTGTGGATTGTTGTATCATCAGCAAAGAGGTCACAGGTTGATGTGATATAGGACCAGGATAGAGCCTTGTGGGATGCCATGGGAAGGTGTTTGAAATGAATAGAAAGTTGTATTAATTTTCACACATTGTTGCCTATTTGTGAGATATGATTGAAAAAGCGTAAGAGTGCTTGTGAATAAGCCATACAATTTTAATTTTCTAAGAAGAAGGTTATGGTCTATCACATCAAATGCTTTTTGAAATCAATAATAGGACTCCACAATATCTGGTGTTGATAATGCTACTTAGCCAGTCATCAACCAGGTTGATTAGGGTTGTGTGACATGAATGATTGTGTCGGAACCCGGACTGTCTTGGATGAAGCAAGTGGTATATATTAGGTGGTGTAATGTGTGTTTGTTTATGTGTTTTTCCAAAGGTTTGGAAATAGTGGAAATGATTGAGATTGGTCTGTAGTTTGTAGGGTCTGAGCTGTCACCTGCTTTGTAGATAGGAATGACGTTTGCGTTTTTGAAACTATCGGGAAAATATTGTTTTGTTGATACATAAATTGAAGACGTATGTTAACGTATCTGTAATTGCTGGAGCTGATAGTTTGAGGATTTGCTGTCTAGGCCATCCACCCCACAGCTACTTGACTGTTTCATGTGCGTTAGGTAGTGATAAACTTCAAAGATTGCTAATGGTGGAATATACAGTTCATACGTGATGTTTTTATCATGGCATATTGTTTCGTTTTTGAGGTCGTTTGATCTGGAGAATCTGTCGTGACAACTCATTGGCTGTAGTGCAAAAGTGGGTGTTCAGCTCTTCACATAGATGTCTTTCATACCTGATTTTGAAGGTATAGATTGTTTGTATCTCGTTATAGCTTATACAATTTTGTTTGATTTGATGTATTGTTCGATAATTTTCGTTTTTTCTTGGCTCTTGATTATTGCATTTCATATTCTAAATCTCTATAGCCATGTTAGCGATCTTAAGGTAATGCTGACCTTAGGTACATCGTTTGGATATGTGTCTCTAATCGTTTAGAGGGGCGTGTTTATCATACATTTCTTAATGTTTTGATCCAAATCAACAGAATTGGATCATTATGCTGAAACTGATGAGAGATTTAGTCTGTGAGTTAG
>CM031611.1:37843570-37852131 GCA_018398815.1 Conus ventricosus | reverse complement strand
AAAGTTTTTTTTTTAAGAAAAACTTGGGGGAAACGACCCACCCCTTTTAAATTAATTTTGGTACCCAATGAAGACTGGAGAATTGTTATTTCATACTGAGAGAGAGAGAGAGAGAGAGAGAGAGAGAGAGAGAGAGAGAGAGAGGAGAGAGAGAGAGAGAGAGAGGAGAAGAGATTTGTTGAAGCATGCTGAAGACCACGACATTTTGTGACCATCACACGTTGTCATGTTCGCTCTGTGTGGAAACACATGACATACTGGAACCATCAAAGTCAGCATCATGCAACGTGTTATCATTTCAGCTCGAACACCCCATTCCCTTTAGACCTATCCCTCAACTGCTCTTGTTCCCAAGATGGTTTCAGCGTATCGCCAATGTACCAACAAATCCAGCATAATGGAAGAGAAAACTGGTCTAGACACAGCTATTGTTTGGACACACAATGTCCCCACCTGGTCCCCAGCCGGTAGGATGCCGACATCACCATCATGGCTTATGAGACCAACTGTCCAGAGAGCCATGGGTCGGAACCATCTGATGGCAAACTGAGCCTTCATTAATCTGAGAGTTAGTGACGGCGACCAGAAAATTGCACGCTGGTTCTTTCCTTCTCTCCAGGGGATATAACTCACGTACAGGAAGTGATAATGGTTTTGATGAAGCACCTTTCTTTCCCACTCCTTCTTTTCCCCTTCTCCCTGACCCCACCCCTCTTACAACGCTCCCCAATTCATTTCCTGCTAGCTAGCTTTTTATATGTTCATACAATATGGTGTGGGGGGGGGGGGGGTGGGGGGGGGGAGGGAGGGGGGGGGGGTTGAAGTCACATGATCCATCCGTGCGCATGCCCGTTCAACCCCCTCCAGGTGTCAGAGATCAGCTGCTGATGTTGTCGTGATCGCTCTCCGGGGGCTGAGAGGCAGGAGATGATGGTTCCTCCACCACCTTCACCCCTCGAGTTGATAACGCTTCTACATTTGTCTCCCCTGATGGAATCATATACACAGTTATTCTTTCGTTTTCATTACGGATTGAAAATTTATTAACTGTATATGATACCATAAGCGTGTCAGGCAAGGTTGAACATGGAAATTACTCAGTTTGCCCTCTCTTTCATGGTACCTTGGGACAGGGCCATATCTTTTACATCTAGTGGACAGGGACTGGGTTAAGCACCCTGAAGATGAAGAGTGTATTTTAAAATCACCGGCAAAATCTCCATCTGTGATACAGCACACGGTCATACTCTGTCGTTCACACCGCTCACGTACACTAATTATAAAGCCTGACCTGATGGATTGGTCAAGATTAACAAGATAAAGTATGGTATCAGTCCCTTCCCCCCACCCCCTCCCCTCTCCTCTCTCTCTCTCTCTCTCCCCTCTCCTCTCTCCCCCTCTCCTTCTCTCTCTCTCTCTCTCCTCTCTCTCTCTCTCTTCTCCTCTCTCACTGTGTCTGTGTCTGTGTCTCTCTCAGTCTCTCTCCCCCCCTTGTCTCTCTGTGCCCTTAATCTCTTTCTGTCTCCCTTCCTCCCTCTCTCTCTCTCTCTCTCTCTCTGCCTGTCTCTCTCTCCTCTCTCTCTCTCTCCTCTCTCTTTTCTCTCTTTCTCATCCTCTCTCTCTCTCTCTCTCTCTCTCTCTCTCTCTCCATCCCCTCTCTCTCTCTCTCCTCTCTCATCTCTCTCTCTCTCTCTGCACTATTCCTGTACTGCGATTTTCCCCTTTACGTTCATTCTTCTAAGAATCCTGTTAACGTCTTGTGTTTTTCCTTGCCATACAGATAACGGCATTACATATTCAATAATGCATGGGCTGATAGTCATCTTCCGAGATTCTTCAAACCAACAGAGCCGTTACAATGCCGTTCGATTGCCTCTGACGTCCATGATATATAGGTCGACCCTCCTCTCCTTTCTTTTCGTTACTTACTGAATCAAACTGGATTTACTCTATCACTGTGCACAATTACTGATGATATTTAGAATAATACTATGACCATTGGTTTTTGTATATCTACTTTGCTATGGTTTTCTGTCTGTGACACGATGTTACATTTGGGGATACGTCTTTCACACGCGTTCTCTCTCTCTCTCTCTCTCTCATCTCCTCTCTCTCTCCTCTCTCTCTTCTCTCTCTCTCTCTCTCTCTCTCATCTCTCTCTCTTTTCCCCTCATCTCTCTCCTCTCTCATCTCTCTCTCTCTCTCTCTCTCTCTCTCCTACACAGTCTCACAGGAAAACTTCTCAATACAATCAGATCCATGTCTCTCAAAACTTGTGAACTTGATCCTCTTCCAGCTTTTCTCTACTCTGACTGTCTTTCTACTCTCTTCTCATTCACCACGGACATTATCAACACTTCCCTGGAAACCCGGAACTGTCCCTGATTCTTTTAAGTCTGCCAGTGTTCGCCCTCTCCTGAAGAAACACAATCTTGATCCAAACGAGCTAAAAAAAAAAAAAAAAACAACAACTACCGACCTATCTCTAACCTCTCTTTCCTGTCAAACAAGTCGTCCTCAATCAGCTGAATTCTTATCTCTCCTCAATCCTTTTCAGTCACCTATGGCCAGTTCGATAGTACTGAAACAGCCCTGTTCGACATTCTCAATGACCTCCTCATTGCAACCGATTCTGGAAGAGTCTCTCTATGTCACTCTCCTTGACCTGTCTGCAGCCTTTGATACTATTGACCATACTATTCTCCTCACCAGTGTCCAGCACACTTTTGGCATCTCTGACACGGCCCTCTCTTGGTTCACCTCTTACCTCTCAGACAGAAAACAGACTGTACTCATCAATGGCACTCATTCTAGGCCTGCAAATCTGACCTGTGGTGTTTCCACAACGATCTGTCCTTGGCCCTGTTCTCTTGACTCTTTACACCTTTCCCCTTCTACCATCATCAAATCCCACTCCATTAAACACCACTTCTACGCTGATGACATCCAACTTTATGACAGTGACTCATCGGCAATGGACAGACCCTCTTGACTCGCACAGCTGACTGTTACTCTGACGTTAACAACTGGATGACAAACAACAAACTTCAGCTCAATGACGACAAGACAGAAGCATTTCTGATCAGCACACGTCAAAAGCTCTCTCAACTGCCCCCCTTATATATATATATATATTTGTTAATATCATTAACAAATGTTGCTCCCCAAGGGGTCGAGCACTTTTAAAGTCATTTTAGGCTTTTTAATTATATTCATCTATATATATATATATATATATATATATATATATATAATATATATATAATATATATATATATATATATAATATATATAAGGCATTTAATCTGATCAATGCATAAGCTAGCAATCATCGTCCGATATGAGATTCTTCAAACAAAGCTGGTACAATCCCTATTGATTGCTTCTGCTTCCAAGATATAATTATTGGATCGACCCTCCCTCTTCCCTTTTTTTTTTTACATTATGACCGTAGTCAAATTTGAAATCGTCTATCACTGTGCAAAATTATTAATGCTATTTAGAATCATACTATGACCGTTAACGTGTATATATTTACTTTGTTATGATTTTCTGTCTGTAACACAAAGTTACATTTATAATTACATAATTTTGCTCTCTCTCTCTCTCTCTCTCTCTCTCTCTGTCTCTCTCTCTCTCCTCTCCTCTCTCTCCTCCTCTCTCTCTCCTCTCTCTCTCGTCTCACTCTCTCTCTCTCTTTGTTTCCTTTCTTTATTTCTTTTTTTCCTTCGTTCTTTTTTTCTTGCCCTTTATTGTCCTTTCCTTCTCTTTTGTTCCTTCCCGTTTCTTTTCTTTCCTTCTTTTTATACTTTTTTTTTTCTTTCTGACTGTCTGTCTTGCCATTCTTCCTTCATCTTTCCTTTTTATTTCTCTCTCTCGCTTTCAGTTTGCCTAAAAAAAGTTGTTTTTGTTATTGATTTTTAAATGATTTCCGTCTCTTTTAGTGATAGTGAATATATTATTTCTCCATAACCGATTGCATGACATTTGCATTTCGTTATGCTGCTTAATGTTTTGTTTTTTTTGTTTGTTTGTTTGTTTTTTTTTTTTTACAATTCTAATGTCTATTATGTAGGATCCAATAGTTTCCCGTATTCCTTCTGATTCATTTAACCACAGAAGTTGGGCCCCCAAGCCTCTGCTTATAGTAATGCTTAAAGTGATGCTGTGTGTGGGTTGTTGAGGACAGACTGAAACGTCTGGTGTGTCTCTTTTTCCCATT
Organism: Conus ventricosus; assembly: GCA_018398815.1. NCBI lineage: Eukaryota > Metazoa > Mollusca > Gastropoda > Neogastropoda > Conidae > Conus > Conus ventricosus. The sequence continues at coordinate 37,847,909 of CM031611.1, read as the reverse complement.
GCAAACCAGTCTCGATACATTCTGCACGTCAGGATCAAACGAAGCGAAGGAGGCCCTGAATCAACTCCAGGTTGTCATTCAGTTCTTGTCACGGGTCATCCTCTCTGGGCGGCTAGCTACACTCAGAGATATGAACACCAAGAACATTATTTGCCACTGCTATTTTTTTGCAGAGATGGGATCACCATGTGTGTGTGGTGTGTGTGTGGGGGGGGGGGGGGGGGGTGGGGGGGGGGGGGGGGGGGTCTCTACAAGTACATGTAAACGGGAAAGCGAAAGAGCCTATCGAGTCACTATGACCCTTCAGGGTGGCTCACTTTCTTTACACAAAAATCCCGGAGTTCCGTTGGGTGGGAAATGCCTGCCCTATGACAACATAATATCATGTTTGGGACGATTCAGAGGGTTTTCCAGACATGAATATAAAAGGACCTCTGCATATCCCACCCTTACACTGTTTTGTCATCAGTCATCAGTCAGTCAGCATTTCAGTCCTGTCTGTCTGTCGTCCATCTCTTCCTCTACCTCTCCGTCTCTCCCCCTTCCTCTCTCTCCTCCCCTTCTCTCCTCTCTCTCCCCTCTCTTTTTTGTCGTCTTCTGTTTTTCGTGTTGTGTGTGTCCTCTCTCCTCTCTCTCCCTCTCCTAAACTCTCTCACCCCTCTCTCACCCCTCTTCCTCTCTCTCTCCTCTCTCTTCTCTCCCCAGCGGTGTATGTAAGAGAGAGGAGAGAAGAGAAAGAGAGAGAGAGAAGAGAGAGAGAAAGAAAAAGTGTGCGTGTGTATGTGTGTTGTGTTTTAAACTGCCGCGCGCCGCCTGTGGTGTTGTTGTGTGTTGGTGTGTGGTGTGGTGTGTGGTGTGTGGTGTGGTGTGTGTGTTTGTGTGTTTGTGTGCACGCGGTCTAATTTTAGCGCCGTAGCTCTGTCACAAAATATACGCTTTCCGGGAAAAGTGAACATGCAAGATGGGCCCCGCGCGCCAACAACACACACACACACACACACACACACACACACACACACACACCACACACACACACACAGGGGCACGCATACCACACACACACCACACACACACACACACCACACACACACAACAACACACAACACACACACACACACCACCACGCACGCACGCACATACACACGCATGCACGTACGCACGCGCTCCACGCACCTCGCTCGCTCCACGCGCACACACAACACCAACACACACACACACACACACACACACACACACACACCACACACAACAACACACACACAATACACACGCACACACTACGCACGCACGACCACGCACGCACGCACCAGCACGCACGCACGCACGCACACACACACACCACAACACACCACACACAATGCACGCACGCACACACACACACAAAACACACACACACACACACACACACCACACACACACCCAACACACACACACACACACACACACACACACCACGTACCACAGAAGAAAAGAGAGAGAAAAGGGGAGAGGAGAGAGAGAGAGAGAGAGAGAAGAGGGGGGGGAGAGAGACAACAGACAGACAGACACAGACAGACGACAAACAGACGACAGACAGATACGGCGCGCCGTCGAGTGTTGAAGCACGGGGTTTTTTTTCCAGTGGACTAAGCTTTCTGGGGATGGTGGACGGGGTTCAACCCCACCCGGGTGCTTTGGGGGTTTTTGTAGGCTTGTGCTGATGCCACAGTAATGGGGATTTTTAAAAATTGTGTTGCTCCAACAAGCGCCAGAGGTTCGTTTTTTCGCTGTGTTCTTCCACCTTGGAAGCGGTGTAAAGAGTGACGCTGTGTGGGGGGTCGACTTTTTCTTACTTTCGAAAGGGTTAGGGAACGGGTAGGGAAAGGTCCCAAATTTTGTTTGTTGTCGTAGTGACGCCTGTTTTTTGTCAACGTGCTTTGTTCTCGTCTGTGCTCTGTCGTCTTCCGCTTTCTGTCTGTCTGTCTGTCTCTCTCCTCTCTCTCCATCTCTCTCTCTCTCCTCCTCTCCCCCTCTCTCTCTCTCTCGACCTGTCGGGCTATTTGAGTGTGTTGTGTGGTGTGTGTGTGTGTGGGGCGTTGTGTGTGTGTGTGTGTGTGTGTGTGTGTGGGTGTGTGAAATGTGTGTGTGTGTTTGGTGTGGGTTTGGGGTTTTTGTGTGCGCGCGCGCGCGCGCGGGGGACGTGTTGGTTGCAAGTAATGTCACTTTTAAACAAGAAAACGTAGCTTTTTTTTTGCTTTTTCATTTTTTCTTTTCTTCTTAGGGGCACCTTTGGTTGTTGTTTTTTTTTTTTAAACCAAACAAACATACAAGGTTTTGCATACCACCTTTTTCGGGATCCATTCTTTTTAAACCGAAAAGGCAAGGAGTTAATTACTACTTCAGCGCCTGAGGAGAAACAATCATTTTTAAAAAACCGTATCGACCAGATTAAATTGGGGGGGGCTCCGACCGGGAGTTTATGTTAGGGGGCCCCCCCCCCCCCCCCCCCCAATTGGAGATTGCTCCCCCTTAAGGCTATGTCGTTGTCTGTGCTGTCTGTCTGTCTGTCTGTCTGTCTGTCCTGTCTGTCTGTCTGTCTCTGCTCTCTCTCCTCCTCTCTCTCCTTCTCCTTCTCTCTCCTCTCTCATCTCTCTCTCTCTCTCTCTCTCTCAACCATTCACCAAGTTGCAGTATTTCTCTGCTGCACGTCTTTTGGCACGTCGGTACCATCCATCTTATCGCGTTTTGTAATTTGCTCGTACTTCGTCTCATGACTACCTCCATCTTTATGTCTCACTTCATTGCTCTCTCTCTCCTCTCTCTCTCTCTCTCTCCTCTCTCTCTCTCCTCTCTACTCTCACTCTCTCTCTCTCCTCCTCCTCTCTCTCTCTCTCTCTCTCTCCCTCTCTCTCTCTCTCTCTCTCTCTCTCTCTCTGGCATTGGCATCTAAGGCTTTAAGTATATGACATCCAGGAGATATGTCTGTCTCTATCTGTAAGTCTGTGTGCCTATTTGTCTGTCTGTCTATCTGTCTCTCTCTCTCTCTCTCTCTCTCTCTCCCTCTCTCCTCTCTCTCTCTCTCTCTCTCTCTCTTTCTTTCTTTCTTTCTTTCTCTGGTACCAGAGGGAGAGAGAGAAAGACAAATTAGAACAGAGATAGGGAAGCAATGCTGAATCTGAAGAGGAGCAAACAATTAGAGAGCACTATAATCAAAAACGTGGGGAGTACAAAGAACTGCTACGGAACAAAGCATAAGGCTCACCGTGATAAAGTTGTTTAAGTCCCTGAACGAAAACATAGGAAATCCCAAGGAATGCTGGAGCAAAGTGAAATCTTTTAACACGAACATTCCATCAGGCAACTCGATCAGCAAAGAGGAGTGGTTCAACATTTTTCTGGTGTGTTTCATTCTGATTCATATGAGGATAACGAACATACTACTTGTGATCAGTCAGAAACTGTTATTATTGGTGAAGATGGAAATTTTGACATAGATACTCTTGAAAGTGACATTACAGAGGGTGAAGATTTTGCAGCTATACGTGCCCTTAAAAATGGTAAGACATCTGGCCCTGGTCGTTTAATTGGAAAAGTTTTCAAAAATGCAGCTCTTATCATTGTACCTTTTCTGATAATTTGTTTAACAAACTGTTCTCATCGGGTATTTATCCATCCCAGTTGTCAGAAGCTATTATTCAACCACTTCATAAAAAGGTGGTAGGGTTCTCCTGACAATTATAGGGGCATATCCCTTCTCAATGTTTGTGGTGGTCACATTTTAAATCAAAGATTGAATAAATGGGTTGAAGAAAATAACGTCATAAATGAAAGTCAAGCAGTTTAGAAAGAAATACAGTAACATGATCAGATCTTCACTTTATTTGCGATGATACAGAAACAATTATCGTATCAAAAATTATTATATGTCGCATTCATAGACTTCAGAAAAGCCTTTGACTCGATTGTACGCACAAAACTGTGGAATGTTCTGAAGGAAAGGGGTATTCGTGGAAGAATGTATAACGCTATAACTAGTATGTATCATGTAGTTAAAGCAAGAGTAAGAGCAGGTGGTGAGTTAAGTGATACCTTTATGTGTCATTTAGGGCTTAAACAAGGAGATGTCTGCAGTCCTGTATTATTCTCACTCTTTATTGATGAATTGGCATGTAAAATCGTTAATAAGGGAAAGCATGGACTTCAGTTGATTCCCGACTTATTAGAAATACTTATCATTATGTTTGCAGACGACATAATATTGATATCCGACTCTAGTCTTCAGAATCAGCTGAATGTGCTACACGATACTGCAGTGAGTCTTGGTTTGTCGGTACATCTTGACAAGTCCGACATTGTTGTG
>CM031611.1:37828570-37831070 GCA_018398815.1 Conus ventricosus | reverse complement strand
TTTTACTCCTTTTGAACAATTAATATAATCTGTAAGTTTCGATCCAGAGCGGACCCTGGTTTTTACTTTATCATACATACTTCTAATACACTTATACAGTTTACCTCTAATACCATCTTTATGTAAGACTGGCCACAGAAGATTTCTATTTATCGAATCAAAAGCTTTTTCGAAGTCTATGAAGGCTACATATAATTTTCTGTTATAAGAAAACTGCTTTTGTACAAGTGCAAGCAATGTAAACATATGATCAATGGTCGAATAACCTTTTTTAAAGCCTGCTTGATGATCACCTGTAATGTTATTTTCTTCTATCCATTCCTGCAGTCTATGATTAATAATCATTCCAAACAATTTACTACTGATATCACAGAGGGAAATCCCTCTATAATTGCTGGGATTATTAACATCGCCCTTCTTATAAAATGGCAGAATAATTGATTCAGTCCAGTTATCTGGAAACGTACCACTATCAAATAATATATTAAACAACTTTAGAAAGAAGTTTACCACCTGGTTAGAAGAATGTTTGAATAATTCACCAATAATGCCGTCAGGGCCAGCTGCCTTACGATTTTTCAGTTTTCCTATTGCTAATAGTACTTCCTCTTGTGTGATTGGTCGGTTCATATAATCACCACTGCCTACATCAAACACTTCTTCGATTGGTGTGTTATCAACATTTGAATCCAATAAGGTTTGGAAATGCTGAAACCATGCATCAAGGGTAATACTGTTTCTAGGCTGTCTTCTTTTGACAGAAACTCTGCGGATAGTACTCCAAAATTCCTTTTGGCACTTTATTGATGAAACGAGTTTATCTAATAAAGACTATTGAACACTTTCTCTTTCCTCTGTAACAAGTGTTTATACTCCCGTCTAGCAATTGTATAAGCGTCCCTATCTCCTATTTTTAAAGTGCGACGACTAATTCGTAATAACCTCCTTGCATTTCTTTTACTAGTATCACATTCTTTATCATACCAATCAGTCGATGTTTTACTGTTATCCAAAGGTATACATCTTTTCATACAGACAGCACTTTCTTTTATGCATGCATTAAACATGTTCAACGCTCGATTTACATCCACATCTAATAAATGCATTGCACTATCTAGCTTTGCTTGAGTTTCTACACTGCATAAACATATCTTGAAACAAACTAGCATTTTCATCATTCCATACAATTTTTTCTATGACATTTTTCTGTTCAAGGTTGCAGGCATGCACAATACTTTCTTTAGGAAAAACAACATGAAGTGACACAGGTAAATGATCAGAGTCAATGCGTTCTAAGACACTTAGCCTGCATGAATCAAACAAACGAGCAAATAAATCATTAGAAAATATGAAATAATCGTCAACGCTGCATCCAGAGTCAGAAATGTATGTGTAGCAACCTTCATGGTCGCCATTACACACTCCATTAAGAATACACAGATCAAAAGCAGTGCATACATTCAGTAACATCTTTCCATAGTTGTTTAAAATGCAGTCTTGAGAATGCCGGTTAATACTAAGAGGATGGCTGTCATACTGTTTATCAGAATCATTATTTCCAGAAATATCCTGTGAAATATTAGAGGTTCTACTATTTAAATCACCATTCAAAATAACATAAACATCCCTGGAAAGTAACAAATGAAAGAGACATTCTTCGAGTAAATTAATACCACTATCAATATCAAAATGGGTATAAAACGGAGAACCTTCGGGTGGTAGGTAAGAGCAAAAATATAGAACATCTTTATCTAGGCCAAATAGTTTCTTATCAATCAAAAAGACACAGAAATTATCATGATCAACGTCAATAGTCTTAACAAAGGAGGAGAACTCCTTTCTTATCAAGCAAATTACTCCTCCCGACCTTCTCCCTTGTTTTGAAAGTTTAATGGCGGGTTTACAGAATACATTATAGCCAACAAAGGAATCAGCACGACACTCTTCCATAAATGTTTCGATTAAACGCACAAAATCAAATTCGTAAATGAAGGACAAAAAATCATGGTCAGTCAGTTTAGAAAATAAGCCATTCACATTCCATAACAAAAAGGAGAACGGTTTATTTACATCTGTACATTCCGCGTCCTTTACTTCACTGCACGTGTTTTCAGCACATTGCACCAGCTCACTGCCCTGACCCACAAAACACCGCTCACCACTGCCACTGCCACCAGTGACAGGCGTTTCTACCGGTGCCCGTTTTCTGTGGTTCCCCTCACTTGTCACACCTGTGTTGAGAAATGTTTCCTCACGTGGCCGACCACCCCCCTATCTGGACTCTTTTAAATCACCTTGATCGTCTAGGAAATATTTTGTACCGTCAACAAGCAGGTGATCAAAAATCATCGTTGCTCTTTTTCCTTCGGATCTTGCTCTCTTCAGGTGAGGGGACAGGCCACGTCTGATTTCGCGTACACGGGTGGAAAAATCCTCTCCTATAAAAACGTCGCTCCCTTTTAATTTCCTCTTTCCTTTCAGGATACGCAATTTGTCCTTG
>CM031611.1:37791070-37818570 GCA_018398815.1 Conus ventricosus | reverse complement strand
GCACCCGGGTACGCACGGGGCGTGGCATCTTCGTTATCCAAATTTTTTTTTAAAGATGCCCCTTAGAAAAGAGAAAAAATTTTCCTTTTTGAAAGAAAGGGTTTGGGGGGACGGTGGGCAAAAAAGGGTTTGTGAGGAAGAAAATTCTCCTCCTCTCTTCCCCTTTCTCTTTTCCTCCCCCTTTTCCTAACTTCAAAAATTCTAACCAAAGCGGATTTTTAGGGGAAAATAAATTCTTGTCACACCTTCCCCTCCACTAAAATTTAATAAAATTTGAAAAATTTGGCCTTAAAACATAAACAATGCTCTTCACAGGAACAATTTTGTCAAATTCCTAAAGCTTTTCGCGCTATAGACCCCAATTTTTATTTTTAAGAAAATAACATTGAAATTTTTTTACCCCCCTGAAGCTTTTAAACTCTTTTCCCCCCTTATCAAAAAATGTAGGGCCAAAGTGGTCAAAAATTTTTTTCCGCTACTTCCCCCTTTTAAACCCATTAAAAATTTAAAGGTTTTTCCCCCCAAGGGGCATCTTGGGGTTTAAAAAATTCTCATTTATAAAAATTTATTTTTCCTTTCCCAAAAGTCTCTCCCTGTGAGTTTTTTTGCTGAGGGACACTACTCTCCATAAAAATGAAAAAGATCAACTCAGTATTTTTCCCAAAGGGACAGAAGATACTTTTTTAACTTGCAAAGGGGAAAAAAAATTTTGAGCCAAAAGGCCCCCCCTTTCCTCAAAAGCCCTTAAATTTTGTTATTCAAAACCAGCGAAACTAAAAATTTTAAACCGTTTTTTTTAAAAATTTCGAATAAAAAATTAAAATCGAAAGAAGAATTTAAAATCAAAAAAAATTTTTTTAAAAGGTCTTACGTTAAATAATAATCTTTCAGGGTTTTAAATTCAAAATCTTTTTTTGTTCTAAAATTTTATCAAAAAATTTTAAACTTTTTTTAAACCGAATCAAAAATTTCCTTGATCAACTTTCTAAAAAAATTTTTTTTTTTGCATATTAAACCCGAATTAACTATGAAACTACATGGGGTTTTTAACCCCAAAAAAATTGTGCCCCTGGGGGAAGGGTCCAGTGACGGTGGGGAAAAGACCCACTGACCCGGGGAAAAAGTCCTTTTTTGACATTTGGGGGGGAAAAACACAATTTGGATTCCCCCTCTTGGGGGCAAAAGACCGAAAGGGCGGGTTTGGGCTGTGTTAATTGGAAATTTTTCTTAAACTGTTTTTGGGCGGGGGGTTTTTTGGGGTTGTGGGGTTGGCTCGGCTTTTGGAGGGGGGTTTTTTTGCCGGTGGGCTTGCAGTCATAAAAAGGGCTGGTAAAACCCCAGGGGGGAGGCAACTTTAAGGCTTTTTATGAGCTGCATCCGGGTTTCTAATTTACCTTGTTCATTGAAATTTAAGCCCCCTTTTGAAATTTTAAAATGGATTTGCCCCTGTGCGTCCCCTGTCCCCAATTGTAAACACAGCGCAGGTTTCCAAGGGGGGTAAAGGATTTTCCAAAAAGGGCGGGTTTAAAGAAAGCTGTTCTCTGGGTCGTCCCCAGCCCCTTTCCCGGGTGTTTCTTTTTTTTTTTCTGTTTAAAAACCCAAAACCTTGAAACATGTACAGACGCGCTTTTAAGTGAACTTTTGAAAATCTTCTCTACAAACCTAGTAAATTTAAAAGTTCTTAACATTCTTCCCCTTTCGATTTTAAAATGCGGGCCTTTAATAAAGCTTTCTTTATTTTAAAAATCATTTTTAATATGCGCCAAATTATCTTCATGCAAAATTTTAAATTAAAAAAAATTTCCCGGGGCCAAAAATACCCCTTAAAACCCCCTCGCCCAAAAAATGTTTTTTTAAAGTCACCCTTATTTAAATCTGGGGTAAATTTTGGGTGAATCCCAACACATTTAAAAAAAATTTTTAAATATTTTAAAAAGGATTTAAAAAAGCATTTTCAAAAAAAATCATAGCCCAAATTGAAAATTTCTTTTTTTCAATTAACTGTTTTTTCTAAAAATTTTGATTTTTCCTTTTGACACAAAAATTTGGGTTGGACCCCGGGGAATTTTGGCCTTCCCCTGGGCTGGGCAAAAAATTAACAATGCTTGATTGACGTAAAAAATTGTTTATGTATTTTTTGGGGAAAATTTTCGTATGCCCTTTTGTGTGGTGTGTGTGTGGGGTGTGTGTGTGGGGTGTGTTTTCCGTGTGTGTGTGTGGGGGGTTTTGTGTGTGTGTGTGGTGTGTGGGGGTGTGTGGTGGGTGTGTGTTGTGGGTGAGTGTGTGGGTGTGGTGTGTGAGTGTGGGGTGTTGGGGTTTGTGAAAAAAAATTTTAAAAAGGGGGGACGGGTTACTATTTTTTATTTATAAAAAATAAAATATCAAAGGGCCCATAAGGCAAGCTTTGTTTAAAATTTAAATATTTCTTGCAGTCTTTGGGCAACAAAAATGCTTCTGTTATTCTGGAAGGTGTCGGAATTTTTCCCCTTGGGGTTTTATTAGATTTTTATAAATATATATTTAAATATTTTAAATTTATTTTAAAATAAAATTTATAAATAAAAATTTTATATTTATTATATAAAATATATATATATAAATATTTTTAATATTTTTAATTTTTATATATAAATTTATATTTAAAAATTTATATTTAAAAAAAAAAAAAAGTTTTTCTTATTTTTGGGTTTTTAAAATTTTTTGTCAAATTGATGTATTTGTTCCTTATTTTTTAAATTGTTTTTTTGGGGCATAGTGAAAAAATGCTTCCAGCTTATCCTTTCCCCATTTTTTAAAATTGTTTTTAGAGTTTCGATTTTTTCCTTCTCTTTTCCTAAAAGATAATTGGAGTGCGGGTGTTTTTGGTGCGTTTTGGGGCATGCGGGGGGGTTGCGTGCGTGTGTGTGAGTGCCCCGGGGGCCCCGCCCCAAGCCCGCGTGTGTTTTTGTGTGTGTGTTTTGTGTGTTTTTTGGGGTGTGGTGTGGTGTGGTGTGTTTGGGTGTGTTTGGTGTGTGTGTTGTGTGTGCGTGCGTGTTGTGTGTGGGCGCGTGCGGGGGCGTACTTGCGTCCCGTTTTTGGGCATCCGGCGTGCTTGTTGTTTTTTGTGTTGTGTTGTGTGCTTTGTGTGTTTTGTGTGTGTGTGTGTGTGTGTTGTGTTGTGGGGTGTGTGTGTTTTTGTGTGTGGGGGGTTTTGGTGTGTATGGGGAGGGTGTGTATGTGTGTGGGTAAAAAATGGGGGGAAGAGGGGGAAGAGGGGAAGGGGAGAGAGAAAAGGGGGAGAAAAATGGAGGGGAGAAAAGAGAGAGAGAAGAAAAATTAAAAGAGGGGGAAAAGAGAGAGAGGGGGCAGTTTCCCAAAAAAAATTTTTTCACAAAATAGTTTTTCCCCAAACCGCCCGGCTTTCCTTTTCCTTTGGGACAAGGAAAATGGCAACCGGCAGGGAAGGGACGAAGGGTTGCATCTTTTTGGGGACCCTTTTTTCCCCTTGTGTTGTTTCTTCTTGCTCGTTCGGGCCCATAAAAAAAATTTTTTTCTTGGGGATTAGCGCATAATTTTTTTTCTTACAAAAAAGCCCAAATCCCGGGAGCCCTTCTGTTTTTTTTTAAACTGCTTGTACCTTTTTCCTTGATTCCCTTTTCTTTTTTGTTGTTACTTCTCTCTAAAGGACTCTCTTTTCCTCTGGCTGTCTTCTGGTGTGGGGGGAGTTGTTGTGGGGGTGTGTGTGTTTTTGTGTTTTGGTGTGTGTTTTGGTGTGGGGTTTTTGGGTTGTTTTGGGGGGAGGAGGGGGGAGAAAAGAGAGAGGGGGGGAGAAAAGGGGGGAGAGGGGAGAGGGGAGAGGGGGGAGAGAGAAAGAGAAGAGAGAAAAAGGAGAGGGGAGAGGGGGAGAGGGGGAGAGGGGGAAGGGGACTACCACCCCATTCCATGAAAAACGGGGGGCCAAAAAGTGATTTCAAAACGGCGGGACAACAAAGGAAAAAAGAAAAGAAAATTTTACACGTTTTCTAAGCCCTTTGGGTTTTAAAGAAAACGGGGTTTGTAAAGGGGCCCTTTGGTGGGGATTTGAAAAGGTCTGTGAAATGTCACCAGGATTGGGTTCTGAAGATTACGAACAGAAACTTTTTTGCCTTAAACCATTTATTTACATGCTAAAATTTGGGGCCCCTCCCTCAAGGGGGGGAACTTGTTACAGAGCAAGACCCCCTTTGGGGGTAATTTGAGAGAGCTGACAGTTTTTAAATTATAGTTTTTTTAAATTATACATAACGTGCCCCTCTCTCTTTTTCTCTCTCTCTCTCTCTCTCCCCCCCTTCCTCTCTTCTCCCCCCTCTATTCCTCTCTTTTCTCTCTCTCCCCTTCTCACATTTTCATTTTTGTTTGAATAACCAAAATTTCTCTCTCTCTCTCTCTCTTCTCCCCCTCTCTCTAACCTCTTCTCTCTCCCCTCCCCTCCCCTCTCTCTTTCTCTCTCTCTTCCCCTTTTCTTATCCTCCCTCCCCTTTTCTCTTCTCCCCTTTCCCTCTCCTCCCCTTTTCCTCTCTCTCTCTCTCAAACACTACAATAGTAACAAAAGGGAAAAAATTAAACACACACAAAACACACACGCGCGCGCGCGCGCACGCACGCACGCCGCACGCACGCACATACATCCATGTGTAAATATCCCCCCCACCCAAATTTTTTTTCATCTTCTGCCCCTTTGTGTGTTTCTTTGTCTGTCTGTCCTGTGGGGTCTTTTTTGTCAGTCTGTCTTGCTTTCTGTTTTCCCTGCCCTGTCCTGTTTCTTTTCTCTCCCCTCTCTCCCCTCCCCCTCCTCTCTTTTTACCCTCCCTTCTCTTTTTCTCTCCTCTCTCTGTTTATATTTTTAAATATTTATATAATATTTTTTAATATTATTTATTATTTTTTAAAATATAATAATATATAAAATTAATATATAATATATATTTGTTAAAAAGAAAGGGTTTAAAACCCTTTACTTTTTAAAAAATGTTGCCCCGTTCGGTTGAGCATTTTTTTTTTTTCTTTTGCTGGTTTTCCTCCCATTTTCCAATAATTATTTATATAAATTTAAAAATTAAATTTTTAATATTTATAAATATTTTTTAAATTTTATATATATATATATATATAAAATTTTAATTCTGTCTCTGTCTGTGTGTCTTTCTGTCTCTGCCCTGTCTGTTTTGTCGGTCTGCCCCTGTCTGTCTCTCTTCTCTCTTCTCCTCTCCCCTTCTCCCCCTCTCCTCCTCAAATTTATATATATATAATTTATATATTTTTTTTATATATATTTATATATATATGGGGAAAAAAAAAACCCCCAACGCTAAAAATGGCACTGAAACCCCCAAACCCGAGGAGTCCGGACGAAAAAACCTTTACGGGATCAATATAAAACAAGAAGTCCCCCCAATTTTTAAAAAATTTTTGGGGGTTTTTCCCCTTCTTTTATTTTTAAATTTTCCCCTTTTTTTAAAGGCTTAATCAGGAATCCCCTTGCTTTAATCAGAAAAAAACACAAGAAACACCATCAGAATCCCAAAGGTAAAGATAAAATCACTTTCCCTACTTGAAATCTATGTCAAACCAAAAAACACACCCAACACCACACACCCCGGATAATCAAACATACTTAAAATATATATAGCAAAATACATATACATACCCCCAACCACCCCCACACAAACACACACACACAACCCCCACACAAACACCACACAACACACACACACACATTAATAAAACCCCAAAAAGGGCCCACTACGCATCCAAACCAAAAAGCACACTTGAACCCTTTTCCCAAAAATTCAAAACCTTTTTGGGGTAGAAAAAAACCCCTTTCCCCTTCCGCTTTACCAAATTTTAAAAATAAAATATCATAAAACATTATTACAATTTAAAAATACATGGGAAAGTGAGGGGCCCCAAAAGGAAATGTTTTTATGCAAAAAAGAATGTAATAATGGATGGGGTTAAGAAAAAAAAGAGTGAGGACGAGGCAAAGAAGAAGAGCCAATGGGGAGATTGAGGGGGAGTAAGACAGGGGGAAAAGGGGGGACAGACAGAGAGTGAGCAAAAGGGAAAAAAGGGGGGGGGGGGGGGGGAAAGAGGGGGAAAAAGGGGAACAAAAGGAGACCCAGAGAAAAAAAGGGAGAGGGTTTTTGGGGGGGAAAAGGGAAAAGAAAGAGAAAGAGGAGAAAAAAAAAGAGCGGGGGAAAAAAACCAGAAAAAAAGAAAGAAAAAAAAAAAAAAAAAGGGAAAAAAGAGAGAGAGAAAGAAAAGGGGAGAGAGAGAGAGAAAAGAGAGAGAGAGAGAGGAAAGGGGGAGAAAAAGAGAGGGGAGAGAGAGAGAGAGAGAGGGGGAAAAAGCCAAAAATAAGAAGGGGAGGAAAACAAACACTTAAAATTTTTTTCTTTTCCTCAGCGGGTTAAAATTCTTGCCCCACGGGCCCGGGAAGTGTACAAACCCCAAAAGCAAAAAAGGACAGGGAAAAATTATGGCCCCTTAAACCCCCAATTCACCCCAAGAAAAAAAAAAAAAAAAAAAAAAAGGGGAAAGGAAAAGAGAGAGGAGGGGGGTGGGGGGGGGGGGGTGGGGGGGGAAAAAGTGGGGGAATGCAATGGTGTTTAGGGGTTTCAGAGGGGGGATGAAAGGGGGGGTGAGGGGGAAAAGAGGGGGAGAAGGGGAGGGGGAGGGAGAGGGGAAGAAAAGAAAAGGGGAGGAAAAGAGAAAGAGGAGGGGAAAGAGAGGGGGAAGAGGGGGGGGTGGGAGAGGGAGAAGAGGGGGAAAAAACGGAAAGAGACCGAGAAAGGAGAGAAGAGAGAAAAGGGAGGGGAGAGAGAGGGGAGAGAAAGGAAGACAGACGGACTTTTTAGACAAAAAACGGGAGAAAAGAGAGAGAGAGAAACAGAGACAAAAAAGCAAAAGGGAGGGAAAAGAGAGGGGGTAAAAATTAAAAAGAGAGAGAGAGATTTAAATGAAAAAAAAGAGAGAGAAAACAAAAAGGAGGAGATAAAAAAAAGGAGGGTGGGTGGGGAGGGGAAAAATTTGAAAACCCCCAAAGGGCCCAACAGATGACAGCAGAACAGGAGAGAAAAAGAAAAAAAGAAAAAAAACCTTTTTAAAGGGGCCCTTTTACAAAATCGGGCCCCCGGTATTAGCGGACTTTTTTTCTCAGGGGAAAAAAAAAGCTAAATATTTGGATTTTTGGGGCCCACTTTAGGGAAATTCGGGACTTGAAACTACTTTTTTTTCAAAGAATTGAAAACAGTTATCTACCCCCCTCCTCTTTTTTTTCCCCCCAAAATTTTCAGTATTAGGGCCTTGCTTTAAAGGTTTGGTACAAACCGGGGATGCTGGTAAGAAATGGAGATTTTGAAAAAGAAGCAAAAATACGCAAAAAACCTCCCCCTTGTCAGGCTGGCAGTATATTTAAAGGGCTTTTGCAGATTCACAAAGGGGGGAATCTAAGTCAGGGAAATAAGTTTTCCCCCAAACCCAAAAAAAAAAGGGGAGAATAAAAAGATTGCATGGGGTCACTAAGTTTGACCCCCGACCCCCCTAAAATTTTTAAATTTTATAAATTTTAAAAACCCCTTCACCCTTTTAAAATTTTAAAAACCCCCGCAAAAAGGGACTTTTCCCCCGAAAAAAAAAAATAGATCCCAAAAAAGATTAGAAAATTGGGGTGAAATAAAAAAACCCCAAAAAATCCCGACAGTTTGCCCAAAAAAGGCCCCCCAAAAAATTGTCCCGGGTTTTTTTTCAAATCCCAAAAAAATTGGGCCCCAAATTAAACATGCAGTTGATTAAAATGAACAAAAATTCGCCGGGGGGCCGGCGGGGGAAAAAATTTTTAAAAACACCTAATTGTAAAACCCCTTTAACGTGATTATGAAAATCAGGTGAGTTTTTCATCCTGAATTTGGTACGGGGATAAAACGGGGAATTGAAATTGGGGGGGGGCAAAATCAAAAAGTGATACAAAAAACCCCAAAAAACAGAAATGTATGGTTGCCCCCATGTAAACTCTTTCCCCCCCAAAAAGGGAAACCCTGTTTATTCCTTTCCTATCAATATCCCCCCCATTGAAACCGTAAAAAGAAGAAACCCAAAATTTTAAAAAGGGAATTTTTTCGGGCAGGCCAATCGGGTTACTATTTTGTAGGACTAAATCGAAAAAAAGGACTTGAATTCTTGCATCGGGAAAAAGGGAAATCGATTTTTTTCGTGCTGAAAGAAAGACAAAAAACCCACTGTGGGGTTTTACCTTTAAATGCCATATGTTTTGTGAAATGCCTTCTTTCTAAACCCGGGGTGAAAACCCCCTCCTCCCCCCCTTATCTTACCCTTTCATTTCCCCCCCCCCCCCCCTCTCTGTCTGTCGTTTTGTCTGTCTGTTTCTCTCTCTCTCTCTTTTCCCCCTCTCCTCTCTCCCCTCTCTCTTTAATCCTCTCTCTTTCCCCTCCTCTCTCCCTCTCTCTCTCTCCTTTCCCCCCCCCCCCACACACACCAACCACACACCCACACACACACACCCCACACCCAAAACACACACACACACACACACACACACACTCCCCCCAACACACAAAACACTCTCCCTCTCCCCTTCTTTATCTTTTTATTCTCTCTCTCTTCTCTCTCTCACTCTCTCTCTTTCCCCTATCTTTTTCTTACCCTCTTTCTCTATCCACCCCCCCTTTTTTTGTGTTCTTTTTCTTTTTGTCTTTTTTCCTCGCTTTTTCTGCTGGCCCCTTGTTGGGTTCTTTTGTCAATTTTTTTTTCCCCCCCCCCCCCACCACTCTTTTTTTTATTTTCCCCTCTTTTGTTTTTTTCTCTTTCTTTACTTTCATACTCTTCTCTTTTTCTTTCTACCCCCTCCCCCTTTTTCCCCCCCTTTCGCTTTCTGTCTTGTTTCTCTCTCTCTCTCTCTCTGTTTTTCGTCAAAAATGTCTGGCGTCTTCTCCCCCCCCCCACTCTCTCTCTCTCTCTTTCCTCTCTCTTTCTCTTCCTCTCCTCTCTTCCTTTTCTCTCTCTCTTCTCTCCTCTTTCCCCCCTCTTTTTTTCATCCCCCCCCTCTGCCAAAACCCCTATCACCAAATTTCATTCCCCAACCACCCCCCCCCCCCCCCTCCCCCACCCCCCTCCTCTCCTTTCTCCTTTTTTTTTTTTTTTTTTTTTTTTTTTTTTTTCTAGGTGAAAATTTGGGGGGTTTAGGACCACTATTTTTCAAGTCCCTATTTGCTTTTGGGGTGTGTAAACTTCTGCCTTGTGGTCAAGATTGTAAGCACTGAGGAAAAGTAAATAAGTAAGTGTTTTTTTTTCCTCATTCTTATTTTGGGTTTTCCTCCCCTTCCCCTCCCCCCTCTTTTATCCCCCTCTTCTTTTCTCCCCTTTTTCTCTCTCTCCTCCTTCTTTAATTTTTTTTCTTTTTCTTTTCCGGGCCTTTTTTTTTTCTCCCCCCCTTTCTCTTTCTTTTTTTTCTCCCCCAAAAACCCCCCACCTTTTTATTTCCCCCTGCTCTCTCGTCCAAATTTCCCCCCCCTCTCCCCCCTCCCCTTTTTCCCCTTTTTCTCACTACTGTCTGTCCCCCTTTTTTTCTTCTTTCTTTTCCCCCTCACTCTCTCATTGTTTTCTTCTTTTCTGCCCGTTTCCTCACTCTTATTTGCTTAACCTATCCATTTTTTTTAATTTTTTCCGCAAATTACCTTTTTCCCTTTTTGGCCCCTCACTTCCCATGTAAAAATTTAAATTTGGGAATAAAAATTTTATGGGTTTTCCCTATTTTAATTAGGTAAAGCGGGATAGGAAAAGGGGTTTTTAAACCTCTTAAAAATGGGGTTTTTTTAATTTTTGGAAATCCAAAATGTGTGGGAAATGTGTGTATGGATTTCTATGTGGGCCATGGGGTGGTTATTATATGTGTGTGTGTGTTGTGTGTGTGTGGGGTGGTTTTTGTGTGTTGTGGGGTGTGTGTATGTATATGTTGTATGCATTTATATATTTTATATAAAAAATGTATATGTATCCGTGTGTGTGGGGTGTTTTGTGTGTGTAACTTGATTCAAGTTTGGTAAAGTGATTTTATCTTTACCTTTGGGTTTTGATGGTGTTTCTTGATTTTTTTTTTTCTGATAAATTCAGAATTCCTGGTTTAAGCCTTGAAAAAAGGGGAAAATTTGAAAAATAAAAAAAGGAAGACATTGAGTGGACGACTTCTTTTTTTATATTTTAAAAATTTATATATTTAAAAATAAATATAGAAATTTTTAGAAAGGCCTGAACAATTAAGTTTGTGGGGGAAAAAAAAGTGCAGGTTAAAAAAATCTTCAGTTTGTTATAGTAATGACCCTTTGGGAAAGATTTAAACTTAAAAAAAAAAAAAAAAAAAAAAAAAAAAATTTAAGATGAAAGAAAATGGGGGGAAATATTTTAATATGGGAAAAACCCCCCCCTAGCTTGCGAAAGGGAACCATCTTTAAAAACTCTCGAAGGGACTTTATTTGTATTGCCTGCTCCTAGGCCCTTTCGTCCGCTGGTTTGGACTCATCAGGGAGACCGGCTGATTTTTTTTGGGGCTCTTGGTTTTCCAAAAAGAGACACACCACAGTCCCCAAAAAACTGTGGTGGTTTTTCCAACCGTCCAAGGGGTTTAAAAAAAAAATCCCAAAAGAAACCCCCAAAGCAGCCCGGAAAGGGGAGTAAAAGGAAAAAAAAAATTTTTGAGGAAAAAAAAGTTTGGGTGAAAAACTAAAAGCATTATTCAAACAGTAAAAAAATGAAGGGACAAACTTTTAGCCTATGCCCTTTAGGAAACCTTTTTAAAAAGGGTGAAGGGAGGTCAAAAGGGAAAAGGAAAAGTCCCGGTGGGCGCTCGGGTGTTCAAAAACCCCCGCTTTGAAGTTTGGGTAAGAAATTTTACAGAACAAACCCCCAAATTGGAACTCTTAAGAGATTTCAATCTCCCATGATTGAAAAAAAACAAAAAAAAGCTGAACAATTTTTTAATTTGGGGGGAAAAAAAAGTGCAAAGGGTTTAAAAATTCTTTAGTTTGTTATAGAAAAAGACTTTTTGGGAAAGATTTTTAAAATAAAAAAAAAAAAAAAAAAATTGAAGATGAAAAAAAAGGGGGGGAAAAATATTATTAACCCATGAGGGAAACCCTTAAAAAGCTGCCTGAGGGAACCAACTTTAAACCTCTCGGAAAAAGGGAAAATTTTATTTTGGGATTTCCTGCTCCTAGGCCTTTCGCCGCTGGATCGGACTCATCAGGGGGACCGGCCCGAAAAGGGGTCTGTGCTATTGGAGTCAAATTGAGAAAACAAACCCCAGTCCATAATTTGTGGTGTTTCCACCGGGCAAAGGGGTTTTTAAAAAAAGGAAAACCAACGCAAAACCCCCCAAAACAGGGCCCGCGAAGGGTAGTTTAAAAAACAAAACAAAGGGGTGGAAAAGGAAAAAAGTTCTGAAAAAAAAAAAAGCATTATTTTAAAAAGTAAAAAAATTTAAAAGGGGCAATTTTTTGAGCCTATGCTTAGGATCCTTCAAGGATGCAAGGGGGGGTCAAAAGGGTTTTTGGGAAAAGTCCCGAGTGGTCAGGGGTCTGCCCTTTAATAACCCAAGCATTGTGGGGGCTAAAATTGTTTCAGAACCTACCTTTACTTGGATTTTCCTTTAAAGAAAGCAAACTCCCACGGGTTGACCAAACAAAAGAAAGCCTTTAACAATTAAGTAGTGGGGGGAAAAAAAGTTCAGGCTAACAAATTTTTTCAAATCGTAAAAGTAGTTTGGACAAAAAAATTAAAAAAAAAAAAAAAAAAAAAAAAATTTAAGATTTAAAGGGAAAAATGGGGGAATATATTATAAAATATGAGAAAAACCCCTTTTTAGCTGCCCGAGGGAAAACCCTCATAACCCCTTTTCCCAAGGCCAAATTTTTTTGTATTGCCTTTTCCCCGGCCTTTTTGTCCGCTGGATCGGGCCATGGGAGAAAAACGGCGAAATTTTGTTTTGTGCTCTTTTGGGGGTCCCAAAAGAGAACCCAAAAACCCAGTCCAAAATTCCCGTGGTGTTCTCCACCGCAAGGGGTTTAAAAAAAAAAACCCCCCCCTGTGGCCAGGAATTTTTTTTTTGGAACCCCCAAAAACAAAAGGGGGGGGGGGGGGGGGGGGCGGGGGGACAAAAAATTATTAAAAGGAATTAAAAGGGGGGGGGAACAAGGTGGGGGGGGTTGGGGAAGGGGAAAGGGGGAAAAATCTGAAAAATAAAAGATTTATCAAAAGTAAAAAATTGGTTTTAAAAAGGGGGCAATCTTTTGACCCTAATTTCCCTTTAACCCTTAACGGTGGGGGAAAAAAGTAGGAAAACAGTCTTTTGGGAATCTTGGCTGTTTCAAAAAAAAAAAAAAAATTTTGGGGATGGAAAAGGGGGAATTTGTTTTCAGAAACCCCCTTTATTGGGGGTCCTTAAAATCAACTCGGGGGCTTTTTTTGACCCCCTAGGGTTTTTCTGCAATTAAAAAAATTTGTGGGGGAAAAAAGGAGGTTAAAAAAGGAAGAGAGGCAAAGAAAAAAAAAAAAAAAAAAAAAAATTGAAAATGGAAAGGGGGAAAAAAATTTATTTCTTGGGCCTTTTCCCCCCTCCGGGAACCATCCCTACTTCTCCCCGGGGACTTTAAAAGGTTTTTTTTAGGTTTGCTCCTTATTAAAAGGGGGAAAAGATAAGGGAAGGAAGAAGGGGGGGGGGGGGGGGGGGAAAAGGAAAAGAGAAAACAAAGGAAGAAGGGAAAAAGAAATTGAAAAGTGAAATTTTGGGTTTTTTTCTTTTATAAGTTTTTCTTCCCCCCTTTTTTCCTTACATTGGGCTAATTGGATTTTTTGTTGTTTTTTTTTTTCCCAAAACCTGTCAAAAAAAATTTATCCTTTAAAATTTGGGGGGGGGGTGCCCCCACTTTTAAACCCCAAACCCAACCAAAGAAAAGGGGTTTTCCCTGCCTTTTTCTTTTTCTTCTTCTTCCTCCTTCTTCCCCCTTTCTTCCTTTTTCTAAAATTTTTTTTTCTTTCCATCCTCCCTTTTTTTTCTTCCCCCTTCCTTTCTCCTTTTCCCCTTTTCCCCCCCTTTCTTCCCCCCCCCCCCTCCTTCTCTTTTTTTTTTCCTCCCCCCTCCTTTCTTCTCTCTCTCCTCTCTCTTTTCACCCCCTCTTTTTCTACTCTTCTTTTCCCTCTCCCTCTCCTCTTTCCCTTCTTCCTTTTTCCCCCCTCCTCCTCCTCCCCTCGGGGTTTTTTCCGTCGTTTTTTCCCCTTTTGTCCTTTTTCTCTCTTTTTCTCCTTAACTTTTCTTCTCTTCCCTTTTCTTTTCTTTCCTTTTCCCCACTCCCTCTTCCTCTTTCTTCTCTCTCCCCCCCCCTCCCTTCTCTCCCTTTTTCTTCTGTCCCTTTCTTCTTTTTCTCTATCCCTCTCTCCCCCCTCTTTCATCCCCCCCTTCGCCCTCCCCTTCTTCCCCTATCCCCTTTTTCCCTTTTTCTTAAACCCCCCCCCCCCCCACCCCCCCCCCCCCCCCCCCCCCCCCCTATTTTCTGAAGTGCTTCCTCCTTGTTTGGTTTTTTAATCAACGCCCCCAAACCCAAACCCCAACCCCAACCCCTTTTCCCCTTCCGCTCATCAAACACCTCCGCCTGTCTCTCCTTTTTTGTCTCAAAATTCCCTTCTCGCCTGGTCCCGTCCTGTTGGGGTTTTTTGTTGTTTTTTCTTTCCCCCCTTTTCCCCCGCCCTCCTTTTTCCCCTCCCCCCTTTCGGGCCCTCCCCCAATTTTTTTCCGCCCCCCCCCTTTTCCCCTTCCCCTTTACCCCTTTTTTCCTTCTCTCTTTCCCTTTCCAAAAAAAAAAATTTTTTATTTCCTTTTTTCCCGGGACAAACCCCCCCCCCCAACCCCCCCCCCCCCCCCCCCAACCCTCAAAACAAAAAAAAGAAATGACAAAAGGGCCTTTTTACCGAACCTTTCCTGTGGGAAGGAAGGGGGAAAAATTCCCGGTTCCGAATGGCTTCCCCGTTTTTGAGCCGTTTAAAAGTTTCTTTTAAATTTTGGAATTTTCTTTTTTCCCGTCCCCTGTTTTCCGCAAAACCTTCAGGTCCCCCCCCCTTCCCCTCTCTTCTTTCTTTCGTTCCCGCCCCCTTTTCCTTCCTTTCTTTTTTTCCTTCTTATTCCCCTGGCCCCCCAATAACTTTCCTCTTTTTTCCCCTCCCTAACCCCCCTTTACCCCCCCCCCCTCTTTCTCCTTTCTTTTTTTGAACCTTGGGAAAGCCAAGGACAAAAAAAAACTTATCCCCAACCCCAATACGCATGGGGGTTGGAAGAAAAATTTTGAAAAGAAAGGTTGTGGGGCCCTAAAGGGGGAAGATTTTTTAAATTTGGGTTTCTTTTTTTTCCGGGAAGTTAAAAATTCCGGGGAAAAGTCAAAAACCTTCATTTTCCCCCCCCTCTTCCCCCATTCCTTCTTTTCCGAAAGGGACAAGGGGGGGCCCCTTTGCAAATTTAAACCCCTTGTTTTTGGTTTTTTGGGAAACCCCTGAAAAAGTGTTGGGGGAAAATTTGCACAAAAAATGGTGCCCCAACCAAAAAGGGGGAAACTTTTGGGGGAGCCAGGGGCAATGGGTTAATTAGAAATTGGGGGGGCCGGAATTTTTTTTAGGGGGCCCCCTTTAAAGCCCGACAAAAAAAAAAAATTTTGGGGGTAATGGAAAAGGGAGTTTTGGAAATTTTGGGGTGAAAATCTGGAAGGTTTGGTGGAAAATTATGGAAAAAGGGCCCCTAAGCCGGGTTTTAAAGAATTTGGCCCGTTTCTTTCGGGCCCCCCCCCCCCCCCCCCCCCCCCCCCCCCCCGGGGGGGGGGGGGGGGGGGGGGGGGGGGGGGGGGGGGGGGGTAATTTGGGGAAATTTTGGGGGGGGGGGGACGGGCCCTTTTTAATTTTTTTTTTAAAGGGAAAGGGGGCGGGGGCCCCTTATTCGGAAAAAGGGGTTGGAAAACCAAAAAGGGGCGGGGAAAAGGGCCACCTGGGGGGGAAAAGGGCTGGCTGCGGGGGTCCGGAAAACACATAGCTAATTTCGAGAACCCAAATGCTCCCGTGTGCAGATTAAATGTATTTTCAATTATGATTCTTTTCGCAGTAAACATGCTCCACAGTCAAAACCATATGCAGGTACCAACCCCTGTCGCACAGTCTCTGTCTTGTCTTTCAGAAATGCACACGACCTCTCGCATTAACCTGTATCGTTTTTGTCTTCTTTATGATAACCCCAGATGAACAGAGTGATGGACGGATTAGCGAAAACAGAATCGTCTCCAAACAAAAGGCAAACTGGGAGGAGCCAGACAATCACGGACGCTAACTACTTTCAGAAATGGGACCGTTCCTTTTTTATGACAGCCTGAAACGCCAGACAAAAAAAAACCATTGACCTCCATGGGAGCGCAGTACTGCATGGTGGTCTGTGAGATTATCATGAAAGAAGGTTAAGATGGAAAGGTCATGGAAAGGGCAGGAAGCAGTCAACGATTGGCCGTTTCTTGGTGGTCGTTTATCCAGGAGGATGTCATACATGATGACCGGGGCCTCTGATATATGTCGACTAGAACTTCTCTCTCTCTCTCTCTCTCTCTCTCTCTCTCTCGGGGTTCACATCAAGATGGCGACGAAGCAGCAGGGCTGTGTGTGAGCTCTCAGCAAGATAAGCGTGCTAGGTCGAACGTCGACAGTGTCAGTGGTGAAATTAGCACGAAAGTGGATGCAAGAGTGTCAGTGAACGCTGTGTGTGATTTAGACGAAGAAAATGGTGGAATTAGAACTGTGGAGAGCAAGAATTGGTTTTGTTTGGGGGACCGGGGAGGTTGAAAGTAAACAGACAAGATGGCGTCAGGGAAAAAGTGTTGGGAGTGAGTGAAGTGCTACGTTTTGTGTTTGAACTGGTTTGTGCAAGCCTGCTGACATGGTACGCGCTGCAGATGATCGATGTGGCCTTCGGTCCCCGCTCGATGAGTGTAGAGACTGGACTCTCAGTGTCTTCGCCAACGGGGCTCTGGAATGAGACGGCTAAAAGAGGGGCGGGCCGTATCGAAAGTGAAACAGCGGACGGCCAGCCATGGCGGGCTGCGGTCGATACGGCGTTACAGTGGCAGGAGTGCGGAGGAGGAACGCTCGGATATTCTAGTCAGACTGCCATAATGATGATTACGAGAACGATGGGCATGATCGCGACCTTGGTGAACGCAATGTACCTGGCGAGCAGGCTTCGGCTGAGGGAGACGTCGAGATCAACCCGGGACCGAGTCAAAGCAGCAACATCAGTACAGTAGCACCATTAACAGTCAGGAAACGCTAGAGGAGGGGCCACACAATTCGCAACAAAACGTTGACGAGAAACTCTCGACATTAGAAATCAAGTTGTCACAGATACTCGTAGGGCTTCAGGGACTTACAGACTCACAGACAGCATTAGTAAATAAATTCAAATCCCAGATAGACACCATAAATAGAGTAGAGATGACGCAGATACACATGGCTAACACATTAGAACAACTGCACAAAGAGGTGGCTGATATAAAAAGAAACACACAAAGAAACACAGCAGCAATTAGACAACTACAAGAGGAGCGAGAGTGCATGGCACAAAAAATAGTTGGGCTGGAAGAAGAAATAGATAAGCTAGAAGGTTTCTCAAGAAGAAACAACATCAAGATCCTGGGGCTGCAAGAAACACAAGCTGGGAATACGAGTGAAAACTGTGAGGAACTGGTAAAGGATATGTTGAACCACTTCATGTCAGACCCTGCATGGAAGGAGGATGTGGTGGACAGGGCACATAGGTTGGGGAGAAGGAACCCGCTGAATCCGCACCCAAGACCTGTGATTGTGAAACTGTTAAGATGGTCAGATGTGATGAAAATCATGAAAGACACGGAGGGGAGGCAAAGGTTGAAAAGAGAAGGGATCAGACTGATACAAGATAGAACAAGACGCCAGACTGAAACCCTGAGAACATTACGGGCCCAAGGAAAAGTAGGCTACTACAGAGGGGGGCAGCTACGAGTGAAGGACAAAGTCAGTGTGCCATCAGGACTGTATGAACCGCAACAAAGTGTTACGCCAGGGGTTTCCCAGCCAGGAGTTCCCCAGCCAGGGATTTCCCAGCTACGCACAGCTGATCGACAGAATGTGGGCCAGCCCTCTTCCCTCCCTCTCGACAAACCGCGACCCAGCCAGCCAGATGACGTCACCATCAGGATCCCCTGACCCACGTGACCAACTTTCGGCCAGTGAAAATATACCTTGCGTTGTGACTGACCCTGATACTGACATTCAGTCTCGTGCAAAGCGAGCACCAAGTAGCCGGGGACAGCACAGCGACAGTGTTAACATACTAAGTAGACAGGGAACAGGTGCGCGTGCAAAAAAAGCGGGCGATACAGTTAGCGCGAGCGGGGACCAGACGGTTCTGCACAATAATTTGCGCGGGCGGTCTGTTCAAATCGAACGAAGCAGCTCAGGCGAGTGACAGAAATGTGACACACGGCAGGTCTCTCCGTTCTGGCGCCTCTCGTAATTCACCTATCTAGGACAGGGCGGATCATTGTATCAAAGAGTTATCCTTTCTGTCGTATAACATAGAAAATTTGTACAACAAACTTGCAGATGCCTCCTTTATTGATTATGTTTCTTCTTTTGACTTCGTTTGTCTGACAGAAACATTTATTGATGACTCATTCGATTTCAGTTCTGTTTTTATATTGATTATGCAAAATTCTATGCTCCTGCAAGAAAGTTATCTGTTCACGGCAGAAACTCTGGTGGCACATTGTTGCTAAGTACGAAATAAGTTTGCAAGTTTTATTTCACAAATTAAGGTCGAATGTGATAATGTGATTGTTGTTAAAATTGATAAATGTGTGTTTGGACTGAACAAAGATGTTATACTGATTGCATGTTATATTGTACCTGAAGGTGGACCTGCATACAATTTAACAGAACTTAAAGATGGGATACTCATTCTAGAAGAAAATGTATTACAAAATATTGACAAAGATGATGTTCATTTGCTTGTGTGTGGTGATATGAATGCCAGAACGGCTAGTGAACAAGCAAATGAGGAAAACATGCTTAATTATGATCATGATGATGATGATGATGAAGGTTATGTTTTAGAGCGTTCATCAAAAGACACAACAATTAATAATTTTGGCAGGTCATTGTTAGACTTCTGTTTTCTGTTTGACTTGTTGATTTTGAATGGTGCTTGTGCAATGGATCCAGACGGAGAACTTACTTTTGTATCCCCAAATGGCAGTAGTGTTGTGGATTATTTTCTTGTGTCAATAGAGATGAAACCATTTTGTGGTGTAAAAAATTGCTGATCAACTTTTTTCTTGGCACCTACCTGTGGAGATGTACTGGAAAAATGGCTGTGTAGAAAATGATGTCACTCCTGTGCCACAGGTGGGTGAGGAAAAGGTGGTCTGGTCAGATAGGTATATAGGAATATATAAAGATGAACTAAATTCTTCAGACTTTAAGCATTGCATAGAGAGAAGCATAGCCGCTTTGAATGTAGATGTAAACAGTTCTGTTGAGCTCTTTGTAAATGCACTATATGGGGCTGCTGCTTGTATGATCAGATTAGTTGGCAAAAAAACAAAACAATTTGATGAATGGTTTGATGTTGAGTGTAGACAAAAAAAGAGATTGGTGAAAAGGCTTTTACAGAAATTTCAAAGAACTAAAACAAAACTAGTAAAGGAAGAAAAGAAACAACTTTATGTTGAAGAAAGAAAGATTTATGTGAATCTGCGAAAAGAGAAAAAAAGAGAACATGATGAGAAAAGATTACAAGGACTAAAAGAATGCATAAACGACCCAAAGTTATTTTGGGCAACTATAAGATCAGTTAATAGAAAGAATATTGTATATAACAATATCAGTATTCAACAGTGGTATGAGCACTTCCACAGTGTATTTAATATTGATTCTGCCCAGAGCATTCTATTGTATACTTTGAAGACAGTGATGGAGAAGATGATGGTAATGAACCCCTTTTCCCATGATCAAATAACAAAAGAAGAAGTTGAAGCTGGTGTGAAGAAATTGAAACTTAGTAAAAGTTGTGGGCCTGACAAAATTTTGGGTGAGATGCTCAAACAAGGAAATACACTAGTAACTGACTATTTAGTTTTATTGTTCAATAAATTATTTGATAGTGGAACATTTCCAATAGATTGGTGCAAATCTATCATTGTGCCTATCCACAAAAAAGGAGATATAAATAATCCAGACAACTATAGGGGAATTGCTTTAACTAGTGTGGTTAGTAAGGTATACACTCACATTTTAAACAGAAGGTTAACCAATTGGGCTGAGAGAGAAGGAAAAATGATTGAGGAACAAGCAGGATTTAGGGCAGGTTATAGTACAGTGGATCATATATTTACTCTGTATGCACTGGTCCAGAAATATCTTATGAAAAATTCCAAGTTGTACGTGGCCTTTGTTGATTTTAAGAAGGCCTTCGACTCTGTGAACAGAAACATATTATGGCATGTACTTAGGAAGTCTGGTATAAAAGGGAAAATGTACTTTGCTCTGAGGGGTGTTTATGATTCTGCCCTTGCTTGTGTACGTGATAAATGTAATTATTCTGAATATTTTGGTTGTCCTCGTGGTGTAAAACAAGGATGTCTTTTGAGTCCCCAGATGTTTGCGTTTTTTATTAATGAACTAGCCATTGAAATGTCGAAAAAGGGAAGACATGGAATCCAACTTGTGCCTGGAGCTCCTGAAATATTTTTGCTGTTATTTGCAGATGATATGATTTTACTTTCAGACACTGTTATTGGGTTGCAGAATCAACTAAACGCATTGAAACAAGAGGCAGATAAATTACAACTGACTATCAATCTTGAAAAAACTAATATAATGGTGTTTCGTAAGGGAGGTCACCTTTCACAACAGGAAATATGGCGGTATGGCAACTTGGTAGTTAAAGTTACAAATGCATACAAGTACTTAGGGATGGTATTTACAACCAAATTAAGTTTAAATACTGGATGGCAAGAAATGTGTAGAAAGGGAAAAAAGGGAGTTGTAGAAATTCTGAAATCCATGAGGAAGTTGAGATCAATTGATTTCTCCATTTTTTGGAAATTGTTTGACACTCAAATACAACCCATGATAACTTATGCTGCAGAAATTTGGGGGCTTTTCAGAAAATATTTATATGGAAAGAGTTCATACTTTTGCTATTAAAAGATTTCTGAGTGTTCCAATTCATTCATCCAATACCTTAGCTTATGGGGAAACTGGGAGATATGCTCTCTTTATTGTGACTTATATAAAATACATTAATACTGGATAAAGTTGATACGACTTTCTGCAACCCGGCTATGCAGACAAGCTTATGATATGTTACTCTCACAGTCTGAGGCAGGGAAAGCAAATTGGGTCAGTCAAGTAAAACATGTTCTTACTGTGAACGGGTTTGGTCTTGTTTGGCTTTGTCAAGAGGTGGTAACGAAAGGGAATTTATATCAGAATTCAAAGATCGTATTATATCATGTTTTAAACAAAATTGGCACTCCAAAATTGAGGAAAATGAAAGATATTCTTGGTTTCATTCATTTAAAAGTATTTTCCAGACAGAAAAATATCTGTTACTAGTTACAAATAAGTGGCATAGGAGCATGTTAGTGAGATTTAGAAACCGAACTCTTGGTCTGAACAATAATAAAAGATGGTACTATAGTGATAACATTAACAATTTGTGTAGCTTTTGTTCAGATAAACATCATGCATTCAAGGAGAATGAAGAACATTTTCTGTTTCATTGTGAGTTGTATAAAGATTTAAGAAGTAAATGTAAAGTTTTCAAAACAAATGTTGCAGTCCGCAATGACTTATGGGGTTGTTATGCATTGAAAATGAAGAATTGCTCCAGTCACTTGCGAAGTTCATAGCAGAAGCCAGTTCTATCAGGAAAAAGAAACTAAGTAATTAATTTAATACGTTTTCGACAAATCAATAGGTAAATACCTATTTATTTACTTCTTACGATGATCTGTCCCAGCCCTGTTTAAAACTGGACGAATAAGCTGAGACGCAAAATTTTGACGCTGAAATGTGGTTTTGTACGCACACTTTTGTAAGTATGTCAGTGAGAATGTGTGGGCGCGCGCGCGCGCGCGCGCGCGTGTGTGTGTGTGCGTGTGTGTGTGTGTGTGTGTGTGTGTGTGTGTGTGTGTGTGTGTATGTGCGTGTGTGTGTGTATGTGTGCCCGCCACAGTATTTTCACATATGTGTTAAAGATTTTTCTACATTTGTGAAGCTATGGTTTCTGATTATTATTTCTATTTTTCGCCTTTGATAAGTTTACGAAGACAATGTACACCCCTTGACATAAGGGCTAGTTAGGCCAATGTCAATAAAAAGTGTCAGTGTCAGTGTCAGTGTCTCTCTCCTCTCTCTCTCTCTCTCTCTCTCTCCTCTCTCTACTCTCTCTCTCTCTCTGTCAATCAAAATCCTTTATTATGTGTGTCTGTTTTTCTATCTGACTCTGTATGTATGTCTCTCTCTCTCTCTCTCTCTCTATCTCTCTCTCTCTCACTCTCTCTCTCTCTCTCTCCTCTCTCTTGCTCTCTCTCTCTCTCGCTCTCTCTCTCTCTTTCTCTCGCTCGCTCTCTCTCTTTCTATCCGACTGGAGTCAAGATTTGTAGGGTTAGATACATATACATGCCCGCTGGACCCATTATGGTCGGCCTATAAACTTCATGCATTCACGAGCAGAGGCTGCAAAGATGTCAATGCACAACTGCACAGAAACCAGCACGTCAATGCCTGGAGCTTGGGACAGTTCCTAATGCCATTTGTTTGATTTCTACGTTCCACCGGACCATAAATGCAGATACTGTGCGAATATATGATCGATGAGAGAGAGAGAGAGAGAGAGAGAGAGAGAGAGAGAGAGAGGAGAGAGAGAGAGAGCGAGGAGAGCGCGTCCGAGTTGGAATGGTTTAATGATTAGGCTATTTCTGTCCGTGTCAAAATACGTAGGGTAGGTTTAGGATGACGCCTGAGTATGTTGTTCATCTGGAAAATGTCCACTTAAAAACATCTAGGAAGAGAAAACTATACACGTCGACTAGCATTCTCATACTCAAAGATGAAGGCAGAATTTACCTTAAAGAATTGGGTGCCACCTGCTGTCTACAGACAAGTCCAGCCTTCCATTCAACTGGAGGAGAACAAGAGAAGAAGCGTTTTAGCAGCAGAATTCTTTCACTGTGGGGGGCTGCTACTGTATTTATCCACCCATTTGTTTGGAAGTCATCCGGACCACACACGGTTTTTAGTTCCACGCTCATGAGCAGAATATCATTTTAATTACAAAAGGGCCAAAATGTGCTAACCACCTCTGCGAAAGCAGTAGCTAATGTTGGGGGGGGGGGGGGGGGGGGAACCCAACCCAACCCTATCGTGAAAACTAGTGATGCTTCTCGGGGAAAAGTGAACGTTATTGTAGAAAAGATTTGTGTGTGTGTGTGGTCCGATTCTTTTCGCTGAGGATTCCAGAGCACCTCACACATGTTCGTTACCTTCACAGCCTCCTCAGAGCCAGCTTTTAATGCAGAATGCCAGGCACCGCACCTCTGCTGCAGTTAGCACCCCACATTTCATTCTTTTGGCAACGCCCGAGACAAGACAGCTCTACCACGTCTGCACTAACGATCCAGCTGTATCAAGCACTCTACTGCTGCGAATATATACGTCGTCTTACCAACTGACATACAGGCATGCACAAAAGTTGAGAACTGGCGATGTCAACTGTCAGTGTTGATGATGAAGCTGATGCCACTTCAGTGAGAGATAACTAGGCATTGTATTTTTTAATTATCACTGTTGATGACATTTGTTTACCACGCTGGAGGTAAAGCACGATTGTGTTCAGAGGTCAAAGTACACACAGGCGGGCACAAGAATGCATAGCTGAATATGTTCTACTTACTCTCTCTCTCTCTCTCTCTCTCTCTCTCTCTCTCTCTCTCTCTCTCTCTCTCTCTCTCCCCCCCCCCCCTTCTTCGTGTCCGTGTGTGTGTGTGTGTGTGTGTGGGGTGTGTGTGTGTGTGTGTGTGTGTGTGTGGTGCGTGCGTGCGTGCGTGCGTGCGTGTATGTGTGTGTGTGGTGCGTGCGTGCGTGTGTGTGTGTGTGTGTGTGTGTTGTGTGTGTGTGCGTGCGTGCGTGCGTGTGTGTGTGTGTGTGTGTGTGTCTGTGTGTGTGTTGTGTGTGTGTGTGTGTGTGTGTGTGTGTGTGTGTGTGTGTGTGTGTTTTGCAGAGAGAGAAAGAGGGAGGGGGGAGAGGAAAAGACATAGGGCGGGCACACGAAGAAAAAGAAACACCCGAAGGTGCTGGGGAGGACCCAGAGAAGCACTGTCTTCACCTGCCTTTAGAGCAGTCCTGCACCACCCTTGGAGGCCTGCGCTGTGTTGACGATGGGTACAGGCACGCACAGGACACTCCATTAAGATATCAAGGGACATAACTGCTCCTGAACAGAGGTAAATTAGACTACAGGATGCAGCTCATAACAGCCTTAAAGTAGCATCCCCATGGGTGTACCAGCCCGTATTTCATGACTGCAGAGCCCACCGCCGAAAAACACCACCCTCCAGCTGCCGAGCACACCCCACAGACCCAACCACCCCTGCCCACGGACAGATGAAGACAGTGCCACTCCAGACACAGCCAAGCTTTCGCCATACGGTCCTATGTGCCCTCAGGAGAGAATCCAAAGTTGTAGTCTTTCCCACTGTCAACAGGACTTTCCCTGTGGTCAGTGGGTCTTTCCTCACCGTCACTGGACCTTTCTCCAGGGTCAGCCTAGTTAAGGCAAAGAAGAAAAAGAAACACCCGAAGGTGCTGGGGACGACCCAGAGAAGCACTGTCTTCACCTGCCTTTAGAGCAGTCCTGCACCACCCTTGGAGGCCTGCGCTGTGTTGACGATGGGTACAGGCACGCACAGGACACTCCATTAAGATATCAAGGGACATAACTGCTCCTGAACAGAGGTAAATTAGACTACAGGATGCAGCTCATAACAGCCTTAAAGTAGCATCCCCATGGGTGTACCAGCCCGTATTTCATGACTGCAGAGCCCACCGCCGAAAAACACCACCCTCCAGCTGCGAGCCACCCACAGACCCAACCACCCTGCCCACGGACAGATGAAGACAGTGCCACTCCAGACACAGCCAAGCTTTCGCCATACGGTCTTATGTGCCCTCAGGAGAGAATCCAAAGTTGTAGTCTTTCCCACTGTCAACAGGACTTTCCCTGTGGTCAGTGGGTCTTTCCTCACGTCATGACTTTCTCCAGGGTCGCCTAGTTAAGGCAAGAGAAAAGAAACACCGAAGGTGCTGGGACGACCAGAGAAGCACTGTCTTCACTGCCTTTAGAGCATCCTGCACCACCTTGGAGGCTGCGCTGTGTTGACGATGGGTACAGGCACGCACAGGACCTCCATTAAGATATCAAGGGACATAACTGCTCCTGAACGAGGTAAATTAGACTACAGGATGCAGCATACACTTAGTCCGGGTACGTATTCTGTGAGCAGGAAATTGCGAGCAGCCCCCCCGATAGACAGTGTCAGCACGTTTGTGGTCTATTGCTCGGAGATCCAAGTTGTGTCTTTCATGTCGTTCTGTGGTTTCACGTTGGATTTTCCAGGATGTAAGCAAGAAGAAAAAAAACACAAGTGCTGGAGACCTAAAGAGCATGTCTCACCTGCCTTTGAGCAGTCTGCACACCTTGAGGCCTCGCTGTGTTGACGATGGGTACAGGCACGCACAGGACACTCCATTAAGATATCAAGGGACATAACTGCTCCTGAACGAGGTAAATTAGACTACAGGATGCAGCTCATAACAGCCTTAAAGTAGCATCCCCATGGGTGTACCAGCCCGTATTTCATGACTGCAGAGCCCACGCCGAAAAACACCACCCTCCAGCTGCCGAGCACACCCACAGACCCAACCACCCCTGCCCACGGACAGATGAAGACAGTGCCACTCCAGACACAGCCAAGCTTTCGCCATACGGTCTTATGTGCCCTCAGGAGAGAATCCAAAGTTGTAGTCTTTCCCACTGTCAACAGGACTTTCCCTGTGGTCAGTGGGTCTTTCCTCACCGTCACTGGACCTTTCTCCAGGTCAGCCTAGTTAAGGCAAAGAGAAAAAGAAACACCCGAAGGTGCTGGGGACGACCCAGAGAAGCACTGTCTTCACCTGCCTTTAGAGCAGTCCTGCACCACCCTTGGAGGCCTGCGCTGTGTGACGATGGGTACAGGCACGCACAGGACACTCCATTAAGATATCAAGGGACATAACTGCTCCTGAACAGAGGTAAATTAGACTACAGGATGCAGCTCATAACAGCCTTAAAAGTAGCATCCCATGGGTTGTACCAGCCCGTATTTCATGACTGCAGAGCCCACCGCCGAAAAACACCACCCTCCAGCTGCCGAGCACACCCCACAGACCCAACCACCCTGCCCACGGACAGATGAAGACAGTGCCACTCCAGACACAGCCAAGCTTTCGCCATACGGTCTTATGTGCCCTCAGGAGAGAATCCAAAGTTGTAGTCTTTCCCACTGTCAACAGGACTTTCCCTGTGGTCAGTGGGTCTTTCCTCACCGTCACTGGACCTTTCTCCAGGGTCAGCCTAGTTAAGGCAAAGAAGAAAAAGAAACACCGAAGGTGCTGGGGACGACCAGCAGAAGCACTGTCTTCACCTGCCTTTAGAGCAGTCCTGCACCACCCTTGGAGGCCTGCGCTGTGTTGACGATGGGTACAGGCACGCACAGGACACTCCATTAAGATATCAAGGGACATAACTGCTCCTGAACAGAGGTAAATTAGACTACAGGATGCAGCTCATAACAGCCTTAAAGTAGCATCCCCATGGGTGTACCACCGCCGAAAAAACACCACCCTCCAGCTGCCGAGCACACCCCACAGACCCAGCCACCCCTGCCCACGGACAGATGAAGACAGTGCCACTCCAGACACAGCCAAGCTTTCGCCATACGGTCTTATGTGCCCTCAGGAGAGAATCCAAAGTTGTAGTCTTTCCCACTGTCAACAGGACTTTCCCTGTGGTCAGTGGGTCTTTCTCACCGTCACTGGACCTTTCTCCAGGGTCAGCCTAGTTAAGGCAAAGAAGAAAAGAAACACCCGAAGGTGCTGGGGACGACCCAGAGAAGCACTGTCTTCACCTGCCTTTAGAGCAGTCCTGCACCACCCATAGGGCGGGCACACAGACAGCTAGACAAACAGACAGGCAAACAAGAAAACAGAGGTCGCTACACTGTTTTGTTTGGGGCCAGGACTGATATAGCAAGTCTTGTTAGTTCTGACAATTTGAACCAAGGAGTTTGCAGACTCAGAGTCAGACTGCGACGAGCTGTGTGGAGAGATGTGGAATTTGGAGATTATTTTTTCTCCTTAGATTGTGTCAAAATCTTTGGCAACTATTTTGAAGGGAACGCCCTCCTTATCCAGCTGTACGTTTGGAATTCTACTGGACCTTACGCGGTTTTCATTTGAAAGTCCATGACAAGATTGTCTTGTTGTGACAAAGTAAACAAAATATGCCAGTCACATCTGTGTGTGTGTGTGTGTGTGTGTGTGTGTGTGTGTGTGTGTGTGTGTGTGTGTGTGTGTGTGTGTGTGCGTGCGTGTGCGTGTGTGTGTGTGTGTGTGTGTGTGTGTGTGTGTGTGTGTGTGTGTGTGTGTGTCTGTCTGTTTGTCTGTCTGTGTGCGTCTGTCTGTCTGTCTGTCTGTCTGTGTGTGTGTGTGTGTGTGTGTGTGTGTGTGTGTGTGGTGTGTGTGTGTGTGTGTGTGTGCGTGTGTGGTTGTGTGCGTGTGTGCGTGTGTGTGTGTGTTGTGTGTGTGTGTGTGTGTGTGTGTGTCTCTGTCTGTCTGTCTGTCTGTCTGTCTGTCTGTCTGTGTGTGTGTGTGTGTGTGTGTGTGTGTGTGTGTGTGTGTGTGTGTGTGTGTGTGTGTGGTGTGTGTGTGTGTGTGTGTGTGTGTGTGTGTGTGTGTGCGCGCGTGCGTGCGTGCGTGCGTGCGAGTGCGTGTGTGTGTGTGTGTGTGTGTGTGTGTGTGTGTGTGTGTGTGATTATTGTATTATCATTATTGCATTATTGTTATTGTTGTTGTTAATAACATCATTATTATCATTATAATCAGCAGCAGCAGCAGCAGCAGCAACAGCATCAACATCAGTATTATCATTATTACATTATTATTATCGTTATCATTATTTCTAGCAGCAGCAGCCTGATGTTTTAGTTTACCGTTTATAGCCGTTACTAACGGCTGTAACGGCCTGTAACGGTTTTTCTTCTTCATGGAATACCTCAGAAAGTACACGGCCGATCTTTGTTAAAATTAGCATG
>CM031611.1:37776070-37781070 GCA_018398815.1 Conus ventricosus | reverse complement strand
ACTTTAACTGAGTAATACAGTGCGTCTTTTAAACGCTTTGCACAAATATATGCAAACATTATTCAATGATTCAATTCGATTTGCCATGAGCAGTACGACATTAAACAGACATGGGTTTTTGAGGCATTGGAGGGTATAAAATCATTTCGCAGATCTTCAAAGGCAGGACAGCACAACAAAAAATGTTGTTAATCTTCTTTGGCATTCTTTCATAGTGGGCACATCCAACATCTTCATCAGCATTAGTATACCGAAACTTCTGTGTACATATGTCAGCTATTCTGAATCTCATCTTTGTCACATAATTCTTCAAGTGTCTGTCAATGTCAAGCAAAAGATATGCTTCACAATTTCAAGACGACTTAAATGTTCTATAAAAAAAATACCAAACACACCAGTCACTGTTTTGAATGTGTTCCTCCCATTTTTGCCATCTGTTATCGATCAGCCTCTGACGAACTTCTTTTAAAAAGACTTTCATATCTTTAACACTTTGATTTATCCAAACAAACCCGAACCCATTTTGATAAAAAAAAAAATCGCAAATGTCAGATGCCCAACATTTCTTATCTTGTAATTCTAAAATAAGCAATATTTTGTACGCCTTATGTGGTAATCTTTTCTCATTCATATACAAAATTTTCAACCAATAAATAATACATCGCAAATATGAGTTGATGTACAAAGCACATCGGCCTGTATTCCCATATACAAAATCATTTGGCGTTTTAGACTGTACCCCCAAGGATCTTTTCAAAGCAAATGGGTGATTTTTTTCCCATTCAAAGACCATATCTCCCTTGCTGCTAAATATCCCTTTAAAAAAACAATAACAACACACTACTGTTCTTGTTCATATTTATTTTCAGTTGAGGCCTTCTGGCTATACTATGGAGGTTATTTAACTGGGTTTGTAGTCCAACTGGAGTTTCTGATAGCAAAGCGATGTCGTCTGCCAGTAACAAGATAAATAATTCGAGGATCTCAGGTGACAATGTCGCGCCGTGTCGTCCCTTCTCAATGATTTCTTATGCTAATTCGTTTAGAAATAAAGAATACAATACAGGACTACAGGCATCTCCCTGTTTCACAACCTGTGTGCACAAAATGCTGTCTGTGAATTTGTTGCCGAATCTTACTTTTCCTTTAACATAAGAATACATATTTCTTAAACACTGGAACAGCTTCCCTTTAATACCAGTCTTTTGAAGAACTGGCCACAGTAGTTTCCTTGAAATAGAGTCAAAGGCCTTCTCACAATCAATACCAGCTGCATAGTATTTACGATTTAACGGAAACTGCTTTTGTATCATTGCTAGTAATGTAAACATGTAATCCACTGTTGAGTACCCTTTGCTGAAACCAGCCTGATATTCGCTAGTTATATTTTACTGTTCTACCCATAACCTGTAGTTTATAATAGAACTGTACAGTTTGCTGCCAATATCAAACAGTGACACACCTCCACAGTAACTAGGATCATTAACATTACCTTTTTAAATAATGGTACTATAATTGATTCCATCCAGGCTTCGGGATATATTCCTCTGTCAAAAAGAGCATTGAAAAAAAATTAACAAAACATCGACAATTATCTCGCCACCATTTTTAAACATTTCTCAAATTAAGCCTGGACCAGCAGATTTGCCGTTTTTCAATTTCTTTATCGCAAATAAAACTTATTCTTTTGAAATTGGTTTATCAAATAAATTGAGTTCATCAGTGGGTTCTAAATACGATGCGGTTTCCATTTCTATTAAGTGTCCAGAGAGAGAAAGAGAGAGAGAGAAGGAGAGAGAGAGAGAGAGAGAGAGAGAGAGAGAGAGAGAGAGAGAGAGAGAGAGAGAGAGAGAGAGAGAGAGGGAGGGAGGGACGGACGGACGGACGGACGGACGGACGGACGGACGGACGGACGCACGGACGGACGGACAGGCAGACAGACAGACAGACAGACAGAGACTGAGAGTGAAAAACGGAATAAACTCTAATGGCTTTTTTTCCTTTTACATACCACGCTCAGAGAAAAAAAAATCGCTGCCATATAAAACAGAAGAGTAACAACTGGTACATAAATATACAAATACGGAGAGAGAGAGAGAGAGAGAGAGAGAGAGAGAGAGAGAGAGAGAGAGAGAGAGAGAGAGAGAGAGAGAGAGAGAGAGAGAGAGAGAGAACACAACTGAACACAATTTTGATGTTTCAGGCCTCCGGCCTATAACAATGTGAGGTGTGGTGCACACATAAAGAGAAAAAAGAGAAATGACAACAAAAGTAAATTTTTCGGTATACTAGTAATGCTAATGTATGAGGGTAATTAATTATTAATACTGTGTGGGATACGCGTTCCTCTCTTTTTTCAATGCATAATAAATATGCATAGCAATATCTCTTGTAATATGCACATTTTCGTTTGCAAGTACTTGTGTTAGTTCAATAGAGTTCACGTTCTCAAATTGTCTGTGCTTCAGAATATAGTTTTCTGTGAAAGGCATACAAGCATTGCATCTCAATGGAAAGTGGAGTTCGTTCTCAAGCTGGTTACAAAAAGGACATGCATTGATATTTTCATTGTATCTGCTATTTATATTCAGGTCGTTTATGCCAAGACGAAATCTCGTGAAATACATTTTAAATTTGTTAACCGTCAAATAGGTTAGATAAGGTTCTGGTTGTAAGACAGACTTAAATGAATAATAGGTGTTGAAGTAATCACTTGAATTTAATTTGCTAACCCAATCTTGCTGATAACAGTCTACCATCCTTTGCCTAAACATTTTCTTTAACATATTAACATTTCCGACCCCACCCGGTAACCACACTTCAGAAAATCCATATCTATCAAGACAACATTTTATATCCTATGCCCAGTTATTTTTTATCGTTCTGTCGTCAGTGCTCTTCACAAAAGCTGTTAATCAAGGAAAGGTATGCTTGCTTGGGTAATCTATTCAGTTCCAGTTGTTGTAAAGAAAACCAATAGCTAAGTGCTCTTAGTGTGCTGTCTATATATATAGACTATAGCGACCAGTCTCTCCGTAGACCATTGCATTTGGTGTTTTAGGACTAACATTTAACAGTTCTTTTTACAGGCAAACAGATAGACCACTTCAATAGTCTTATATTGTGTAACACCCCATAGCTCTGTCAAATAGTTTTAAAACAGATAATAATAATAATAATGAATACCTATATATCGCCTATTATCGGTTAGAGACCAAGCTCTAAGCGCTTTACAATCAACACTCGTTTACACAACGGGCTGCCTACCTGGGTAGTGCCGACTGAAGAGCTGCCAGCTGGCGCTTCATTCAGTCGTTTCCCGTGTCATCCAGTCAATATCGTTCAATATCGATCACTCATTTTCCTTACTTCCTTCATTCTTTCCATTTCTCACGCAGGGTGCATGCTATGTGTAACGTGTCATCCACACCAACGGCCAAACTGGCCTACTCTTCCGAAAGTTGGTGATGGGATTTTACTTGTGTGCAAGATGCTATGCGTGCGTTCACACACGGAACCTCGGTTTATAGTCTCATTCGAAGGACTGTATGGGAACTGGAGTCAGAACCAATGTTAACTCCGAGGGAAAAGTCCCCCTGTACCGAAACGCCCGGCGGAGGTTCGAACCCGCAAACCCTAGGATCACCAAGATTACAAGTCCGGCGCTCTACCAACTGAACTATTTCGGCTCCCTATGTCTAACTATGTCCATCCTACCCAACTTCAACATTGTTTTCATAATTTCTATTGTTTTATATTTGGCTCTCCCTGAATAGTCATCCAGCGTTGCTACAAAAGATAATTTAGTATTCAAGATGAAACCAAGATATTTGTAGCTGTTCACCACTTCAATTTGCTCTCCTTTATAGTACCATTTTTCATATTTGGACAAATGACCCCCTTTTCTAAAAATCATAACGTTAGTCTTAGTCAAATTTACTTTTAAACCCAACTTATCAGACGCTATCTGCCAATTGTTTATTTGGTTTTGTTAACATGAAGGTGTAGATGAAATTTAAGCTATATCATCCGCGAAAAGCAAGAGGAAAATTTCTATTAAAGAAGGAAGAAATCGAAAGCCGTGTTTTCCTTTACTATTCACTTCTCCTGCCACTTTAGTTATAAGAAAGGAGAAGATCAAGGGAGATAACAAGCACCTTTGCTTCAGACCGCCTGGGCATTCAAAGAACTTTGATATCTCATAGCTCCATT
Source organism: Conus ventricosus (assembly GCA_018398815.1). NCBI lineage: Eukaryota > Metazoa > Mollusca > Gastropoda > Neogastropoda > Conidae > Conus > Conus ventricosus. The sequence continues at coordinate 37,776,858 of CM031611.1, read as the reverse complement.
TAACGCACGATTGAACAGATTTATATATTCCTGCAGCATATCTAATATTTTTAATTGATGTATTAACTTTTTCTAGCACTGTCCATACACTTTCTCGGTTGACTGTATCGAACGCTTTCATGTAGTCGATGAAAGCTATGTATAGTTTTCCATTTTCAGAGTTCTGAGAATACTGGATGTTCCTTATAGGGGGTGTAACCGGACCCGGCTTCAAAGAAACATCTCCGGACAGCCAGATTTGCCACATTGCCAAGACACAGTTTATCACCACAGCAAGCCCACACCAATCCGGGACAACACGGAATGGCTGCCACTGGGCTGTGACGTCACACGAGTCACACACTACGCTGTGGCATTTAACACTGCATTTGGAAATCTAGGTAATTTCAACACAGTTTTTGGTCAACAGGGTCAGAAAAGGTAGTTCTCATGCTTGTTTCCATTGTCAGGGCAAAAGCCAGAAAGCACGCCAGCCACGCGAAGAGCAAAACAATGTCCCCTACACTTGCCTTGTACGAGTGTGTTGTCGTCCATCTTGCTGCACGAGATTTGTCGCTGCTTCGCCTTGACAGGTTGAAAATACTAACACGAGCCCTCCACGTTTCGATACTGATCATTTTCACCACGAAACAATGGCATAAAACTGCCTTGTCTGTTTCCAACATACAATTTTGAAAATTTAGCACCTGGTATATTTGAAATTTGCCATAAAAGACACGGTTCACTGACTACACATCTTCCTCGCGCCATCTTGCACGCGCACCCCCGAAAGAGAGAGAGAGAGAGAG
>CM031611.1:37768570-37771070 GCA_018398815.1 Conus ventricosus | reverse complement strand
AGGAAGTGGGACAGGGCATTTGGCACGCACAGAGAAGTAATAAGAAACACCCGAAGGTGCTGGGGAGGACCAGAGAAGCACTGTCCTTCACCCGCCTTTAGAGCAGTCCTGTACCACCCTTGGAGGCCTGCGCTGTGTTGATGATGGGTAGCTCAGTACACTCCATTAAGATATCAGGGACATAACTGCTCCTGAACAGAGGTAAATCCGACTACAGGATGCAACTCAAAACAGCCTTAAAATAGTATCCCCATGGGTGTACCAGCCCGTATTTCATGACTGCAGAGCCCACCGGCAAAAGACACCACCCTCCAGCTGCCGAGCACACCCCACAGACCCAGCTGCCCACGGACAGATGAGACAGTGCCACTCAAGACGCAGCCCCTAGCCAAGCTTTCGCCATAGGGTCTTATGTGCCCTCAAGAGAGAATCCAAAGTTGTGGTCTTTCCCACTCTAAAGAGGACTTTCCTTGTGGTCAGTGGGTCTTTCCTCACCGTCACGGACCTTTCTCCAGGGTCAGCCTAATTAAGGCAAAGAAAAAAAAAGAAACACCCCAAAGGTGCTGGGGAGGACCCAGAAAAGGGCACTGTCTTCACCCCCCCCCTTTTTGAGCAGTCCTGTACACCCTTGGGGGCCCCTGCGCTGTGTTGACGATGAAGTAAAAAAGTGGGACGGGCATTGGCACGCACGGAGCTATGGTTGTAGTGGCGCCATACAACTATGTTACAATTAACATCGTTGACGTAACTCAGTCTTTGCATCACGCGCCAAGGTAGTACGGAAATGAAAACAAACGAACAAACAAACACGCAAAAAAACACGTAAGTATTTGGCCACAGTACTGCTTCCTGGCAATGTAAATTGGATATTAAATTCTTTCGTGTGTCATTTGTTTCCCCCAGTAACAACCGAAAGGTATAAAATGGTGCTGAGATTGAGGCATTTGACAAAGTCATCAACCTTAAAAGGATATATATTTAGGGTCATGACACCCTCTGTATGTGTGTGTGTGTGGGGTGTGTTGCGTGCGTGCGTGCGTGGGGTGCGGTGCGTGCGTGCGTGCGTGGTGTGTGTGTGTGTGTGTTGTGTGTGTGTGTGTGTGTGTGTGAAAGAGAGAGATAGAGAGAGAGAGGTGTAAGGAAGTAAGGAAGTAAGTAAGTAAAGTAAGTAAGTAAGAAGTAAGTAAGCAATAAATACTTAATGAAAGAAATGACAAATTCACAAACGGCCTTTATTGATTACATATTATCAACAATGCGATGCCCAAGCCACGGTTTTCCCCCTGCCGTGTTGTGTACGTCCCCAGGAAGCATCAGCATACAATTTCCGTAGTTTGAATAGATATGCAGCTCTCTTTTTTAAAACAAAAATCCGTGTGCTTAATTGAGCAAAATGACCACGTACACGCACAAAGGAAATAATGAGAACATGAACTAACTTCTACTTTCTCAGTGGCTTCTCATCAGCTGCAAATATCTCCACCCACCACCACCCCTATTTCCCATAGATGGGCAGAGAGATAGGTAAGTGGGCAGGCTATGTACTGCAGCCTTGTTGAGTTACTTACTCAATTTGTCGCCATCATATGCAAATTAGAAAACGAAGTGGAAGATAGATAACCAGATGCACAAGTGGGTAGACAGGTAGACAAAGCGACGGATAGATTCACTTCATTAAGATCCTTCACTCGCAAGAGGTGAGGTGTTTTCAGTCAAAACGATCCATGTCAGTATTACACATGGATCAGGTTTGTTAAACATTCCTCGGGGAACTAATTAATCTATGTTGTTAACTTGATGTTCAAGGAAGCGTCGGAGAATAAAATACGCACTTGATCGCACCAGTCACGGAGGAGAAATGAAGCTAATTAATCTATGTTTGTTAACTTGATGCTCAAGGAATGCGTTGGAGAATAAAATACGTACTTGATCGCACCAGTGACGGAAGAAAAATGAAAAGTATAGTGTGTGTGTGTGTGTGTGTGTGTGTGTGTGTGTGTGTGTGTGTGTGTGTGTGTGTGTGTGTGTGTGTGTGTGTGTGTGTACCTGCTCGCGCGCGTTCGTATGTGTTTGCACTTTGATATAACACCTTTTCGCTAGAAGTCTCTCTCTCTCTCTCTCTCTCTTCTCTCTCTCTCTCCTCTCTCTCTCTCTCTCTCTCTTCTCTCTCTCTCTCTCTCTCTCCGTTTGTGTGAATGTTTGTGTCGGGAGGACGGGTGGGAGGGATCGGTTAGTTGGGACTTAAGTGCCTCATGATGTTCACATACTTATGTTTGTTGGGTGTGCTTTGAGTGCCTTTTATGATCACTACCATTTCAACTTTCGGTGCCAGATTTTCTTTTTGTAATTAATAATTACAATAAGAAAAAACTGGCCCCGAAAGAGAAACAGGGTCTGGGGGGGGGGGGGGGGGGGGGTCGGGGGGGGGTGGGAAGTGGGGTCGGAGGTAGGGAAGAGATAGATAGATAGCAGACTGCTTTGCAGACACAGTTAAGCTATT
>CM031611.1:37746156-37763470 GCA_018398815.1 Conus ventricosus | reverse complement strand
GAATACTATGACTAGTTCATTTCTACTTTTGATGGCAGGGTCGGTTCTGCTGCTTTGCTGTAAAATCATCATGGCGATGCAAAACCTTTGATTGCTGCTTTGATGTGCTCGGCTCTGGCCTGTTTGATCTCCCGTCTCTTCCAATTTGTGTGGAAGTGGGAAGCGCTGTGGGAGAATGGTGGTGTGTATGTTTGAGTTTGCTTGTGCATCTGAGGGTCAGTAAGTGTGTGTGTGTGTGTGTGTGTGTGTGTGTGTGAGAGAGAGAGAGAGAGAGAGAGAGAGAGAGAGAGAGAGAGAGAGAGAGAGAGTGTTGAAGACGCTTGCTATTTTCCTCATGTCAAACATCCTTTGGAGAATAAAGAACCAGAGGTTATCGTTGACTGTCCACTTAGCTATCATCCACAGAATAAAGAACCAAAGTCTATCGTTGACTGTCCACTTAACTATCATCCACAGAATAAAGAACCAGAGGTCATCGTTGACTGTCCACTTAGCTGCCATCCACAGATATAGAACCAGAGGTTATCGCTGACTCTCCACTTAGCTATCATCCACAGAATAAAGAACCAAAGTCTATCGTTGACTGTCCACTTAACTATCATCCACAGAATAAAGAACCAGAGGTCATCGCTGACTGTGCACTTAGCTGTGATCCACAGAATAAGGAACCAGAGGTTATCGTTGTCTATCCACTTAACTATCATCCACAGAATAAAGAACCAGAGGTTATCGTTGACTGTCTACTTAGCTATCATCCACAGAATAAAGAACCAGAGGTCATCGTTGACTATCCACGTTACTATCATCCACAGAAGAAAGAACCAGAGGTCATCGTTGACTATCCACTTAACTATCATCCACAGAAGAAAGAACCAGAGGTCATTGTTGACTATCCACTTAACTATCATCCACAGAATAAAGAACCAGAGGTTATCGCTGACTGTCCACTTAGCTATCATCTACAGAATAAAGAACCAAAGTCTATCGTTGACTGTCCACTTAGCTGTCATCCACAGAATAAAGAACCAGAGGTCATCGTTGACTATCCACTTAACTATCATCCACAGAATAAACAACCAGAGGTCATCGTTGACTATCCACTTAACTATCCACAGAATAAGAACCAGAGGTCATCGTTGACTATCCACTTAACTATCATCGACCAGCAGCGTGTGCCATTTTTCACGTGCATGATAGCGCCATAACCGCCACCCTATCAGCTGGAAAACATGCCAAAAGCGAGGAATGCACTGATGACCCATCTATCCTTTGTGTCTGTTGGATCAGGGGTTATCCTGGGTCATCTGCCACCATGCTGTAAATACATCAAAACAGAGCCGAGCCATCTGGTTTATGTCCTTCACTGTGTCTGTCTGTCTGTCTGTCTGTCTCTCTCTCTCTCTAGTTGTGACTTCCCTTGTATACCTGCGAGCACACAACAGACTTGGCGCAGAACTGTTAAACTTTTGCTTGTCTTCGCAATTTCGAGAATATGCTGAGAAAGTTCTTGTAGATAGCGGTTTGGATGTTCCATGCTTGAGTCAGAGAAACACAATCTGACATTATTCTCAGGCTCACAAGAATTTCCGAACTTTCCCCCTACCACATAACCCAAACCCAAAAAAGCTGCGCTCAGGGAAAAAATTACCCCATCGCTAGTCCACAGAGACAGGAAATGACCGAGCAAAGCAGAAAGCAAAAGGCATATGGAAGTGTACCTTCTCCATCCAGTGTGTGTCTGCCAACCCCAACAAGCTGATAGAAGTGAGAACAACAACAACAACAACAACAGGGTCACCTGCGCTGGTATGTTTCAGAGTGCAGGCTGTCCCCCTCCTCTGTATCTATGCTTGCATCCAATACACTATCCCACTAAGGAATACTATACACTAACACGGCACAGTGCGACGTAGATGGTGGATCAGTCATCCCTAGCTGAGAGAGACCTGCCATTATGAATTGATGCAGGCAAGCAGAGTGCTAACACGGATTTTGTCGCAGATTTCTGTGAACGTGATTCGTCTGTCGCGAGGACACACATTTCCACGTGCACAAAACTGAAGCCATGGTTGTGGTAACAGTCCTGTGAAATACAGTGGTAAAGAAAATACATCTCATAGTAGCAAATCACAGACGAACCATTCGGGGAACATCGTAATATAAACGTAATGATTAGAGGATACCCATTGATCCTCGATTGCGGATATCCGTTGATCACGTATGGATGTCCATTGAGTTTCCTTGTGCAAGGTCCAGTCCATAAATCATTGTCACAGAACGTGTTCCATTGCTTTACTCTTTCCTTTACTTTTTCCTTGTATGTCCGTCAGTTTCTCTCTCTCTCTCTCTCTCTCTCTCTCTCCTCTCTCTCTCTCTCTCTCTCTCTCCTCTCTCTCTCTCTCTCTCTCTCTTGTGTCTGCCTGTCAGTCTGTCGTCTTTGTATCTCTTTCGCTTCCTCTCTATGTGTGTGTGTGTGTGTGTGTGTGTGTGTGTGTGTGTGTGTGTGTGTGTGTGTGTGGTGTGTGTGTGAGAGAGAGAGAGAGAGAGAGAGAGAGAAAAGAGAGAGAGAGAGAGAGAGAGAGAGAGAGAGAGAGAGAGAGAGAAACAACTGGACTTCAGCATACAATATTCGATCAAATATCCTTCGTGACGATTATAGTTAAGACCAGAACAACATTCGTCCATATTTTGGGGACTCCGGAGGGAGGGAGTGGGGAGGCGTTTGTGGAATACAAAATAATTCTATATGAGGATTGCAGCAGACCTCTGACGCTGTCAGATCTAGTTAGGAATAACCAGAACATAAACCACTCTCTCGCCCGTTATCCTGTCCCTCAGCTGGGTATTAACAGCACGTCACTGGTTTCCCCTGGGATTCCTACTGTCTGTCTGTCTGTCTGTCTGTCTCTCTCTCCCCTCTCTCCCACTCTGTTTCTCCCTCACTCTCTCTCTCACTCTCTCTCTCTCTCTCTGTCTCCACTTTCACTCTCCTCCCCCCCCCCCCCCCTCGCATTCACTTGTTCCAGACAAAAGACCCCCAACATTCCCATCTACTTACCATATGACAAGGTACAGTTAATGTCTTCCAGACACAGAGTACTGCCGTAATGGACTAAAAGAGCACACGCAGAAAGGATCTGCCAGTCTGCACATCAGCCAGCCTCTGAGGGCCGACAAACAGCAGGACATTGCTGTCAATCCTCCTATAACCACCAATCTGCTGAAAACATCCCATTTTCTTCCTCCCATCATCGACTGTCTTCTGTCTGGCCACCATCAGTCTTTGTTTTGGGGGGAAATGGACAGCAGTGAGCAATGTGAAGACCGGTGTTCATCCACTTACCCACTGCTGGGTCTGCCGTCTTGGGGTTACCTTTGGTTCTGCCGGTCTGTCTGCCCGCTTTGCTTTATCACCAGTTTCCCGTGCTGTGCTCTATACTCATCCACCACGGTGCTAGACGAGTGATTATGTTCTGAAATCATTCGTTTTTTATCTAACATGTACTATGGTTATTGATCGACTTCTTTCAATTGTTTGTCTGTCTGCCTGTCTGCCTGCCTGCCTGCCTGCCTGCCTGTCCTCTCTCTCTCTCTCTCTCTCTCTCTTCTCTCTCATCTCTTCTCTCTCTCTCTCTCTCTCTCCCTCCCCCCCCTCTATCTCCCTTTATCTCCCTCTTGCAGAAACAGCACCTTGCTTAATCAAGCATGTTGAATAGCAAAATCTATCTCAATTGCTAACTACTCTTCTCTTACTTGAGGGTGGATTTGTACACACTTTAGTCGAAAGTCGTATTGGCAAAAAAGCTACAGATCTCCTATAACGTTAACGATTTTCTTACATATGTGGCGAATTTTCACACTGATCAGTATCTACCAGTGGTATACACACACACACACACACACACACACACACACACACACACACACACACACACACACACACACACACACACAATATATATTTGCTTCTTAGGTGGCACCTTTGGTTGGTTTCTTGAAAACTCAACAAATATACTACGGTATTGCACACCAGCCTTTTCTGGGATTGCATTCTTCTTAAAACTGAAAAGGCAGAGGAGTCAAATTACCACTTTCCGCGGTCACTGAGGAGAAACAACAAGGTTTCGAAATATCGGTATATGACCAGAGTTATATGTTAGTGAGTTTCCCTCCCTATTGGAGGATGTCTCCCCCTTGGAGACTATAAGCTTGCTGAAGGCTCATTTTTAGAAGCATTTATTTTATTTTTCTCCATTCACCCACTCGAGCACATACTGTTAGTAAGGCAGAATCATCTACCACTGCAGATATGAATGCTTATTTCCCCCTATTTCGTCAATCTAAGACATAAGAGCAAGCTTTGTTTATAATTCAATATATATATATATATAATATATATATATATATATATATATATATATATATATATATATATATATATATGGGAAGAATGCAAGTCAGGATATTGTGTGGAAGTGCAGAGATACATATAGTGCACTCACACAAAGGGAGCGGGGTAGACGTCACGAGACGCTTTATGACCTTTTCCAGACGGTGGATTATTTTCATTTTGAGCCATCCTCTCCTGTCAGAGAGTATCCTTAAGACGAGCTAGTACAAGGTATTCTATGAAGAAGAGGAGAAAATGGTTGTTTTGCATACCAGTGCACGCGAATTACCCCAGTCTGATCCAGTCAAACGAAGAAACCGCAGGTTCAAAAGGAAAATACTCACCCCAGCCACCCCTTCCTGACCCTGGTCAACCCAGGGACGTGAGCAGCAGAACAGCATACTCTGATGTTGTAGTCAATCTCTCAGATGTTCTTCTCACAGAGGAACAAACCACAGTCCTTTCTCTGGGACCTAAATTCTGCCCACCCCTCAGACTTTTGATCACCAGCAACTGAATAAAGATACAGAAGAAGGATGCAGGAAGCTACGACTCAAAGAATTCTTTTATGACCCAGATAATCCTGAGGAGTGTGTGCCAACCAAGTTTCACAAGCGGACAGGATTCCAGCCTCCTTCTGGACGTGACAAATCTCTTGATGCCTACTGCAATATCTTACAGATCGCGCAGCAAGCCACATACCCAAACAACCACGTGACAAGCTGAAGATAAAAGAAAGACAAGCCCTTGGTGAACTTCAAAAGATGGTTAGGGACAGAACCATCCGTGTCAGCTCGGCTGACAAAGGTGGTGCTACAGTGATACAGAACACTTCAGATTACATTCGTGAAGCTAACAGACAGCTGAACAACAAGTCACATTACCAAGCCGTCAAGCATGACCCTACATTTCAATAGCTAAAGCCTCAAACAAGATTGTTGAAAAACTCCACTCGGAGGACACCTAGACGAGAAGACATACAAATGGGCACTCACCGAGCCAAGGCAATCAGAACTCCCATATTTTACCACCTTCCCAAAATCCACAAAACCTTGATAGATCCCCCTGGTCGGACCCATCGTATGGGGTGTTCAAGGACCTACAGAAAAACTCTCCAAACTTGTGGATCACTGGCTTGCTAGACTTGTGCACAATCTGCCTAGCTACATTCAAGACTCTACTCATATGTTAAGAATCATTGAAGAATGGAACAATGTACACGGACCCTTCCATAGTGCTTTGCTAGTGACCATAGATGTAGTAGGGTTATATACTAACATTCCCCACCAGGACATGATGGCGGCCTTGCACCACTATCTCGACAACAACCCTCTCCCTCACGCTCCACCTACTCAGGCTATACTCCAAGCAGTCGAACATGTCCTTAACAACAACGTTTTCTATTTTGAAGATCAAATGTACCACCAGATATCGGGCACTGCTATGGGCACTCCCATGGCCCCAGTTGTAGCCAATCTTTTCATAGGATGGCTCGAGCAGGAACTGCTGAACAATAGCCCTGTCCCTGTGTGCAGTGAGTTATGGAAGCGTTATATTGAGGATATCATTTTCCCCTGTTGGGAGATTTGCATGGTCTTGACACATTTACACAGTACATTAACACAGTCCATCCCACCATCAAATTCACCGTCAGCTCTTCTGCAGTCCTCTCTCCCCTTTCTAGATATCCTCTTGAAAATAGAAGACGGATACATCCAAACAGATTTGTATTGCAAACCCACTGATGTTCATGTCTACCTCCATTACACCTCAAGCCACCCTCGCCACCGCAAACAAAATCTCTCCTACAGTCTCTTTCTGCGCTTGAAACGTTTGTGTTCCAGAGCCGCCGACTTTGAGTCACGATGCAGCCAGCTGTGTGAACAGCTTCGTGCTCGTGGCCACAAGGCACAGTGCATGACTTCTGCCTTGGATAAAGTCAAATGCCTCCCAAGATGTTCAACACTTCAGTACAGACCCAAACAGCACTCTGAGCGCATCCCAGTAATTACTACTTACAACCCTGCCAATCCACCCATCCGCAAATGGTTCCAATCCTACAGTCCAGTCTCCGACTCCAAAAGGCTATTCCTGATCCCCCAAATCCTGGGGAAAGGAATAGCTGCACCCTTAGAAATTTTCTTATGCCCTCTGCTCTGTCTATATGCCAGTCAGAAACAAAACCAGCAGGCTGCTTTCCATGTAAGAAAAAATGTGTTGTCTGTAAGCAACATCTTGTCCAGACAGGTTCCTTTTACAGTGCGAAAACTGACGAATCCTTTTCGATTCGGCATCACATGGATTGTGAAACCACTAATTTGATCTACTTACTCTTTTGCGATAAATGTCCCCACAGCCAGTATGTTGGAGAGACAAACAAAACTCCCTTAAAACTCGATTTTACCAACACAGATCCAACATAAAAAACAACTCTGGAACTCTAGTAACTAAGCATTTCAATCAACCAGGCCACTCCCTCCTCAATCTCCGCTGCATCGCAATCGAAAAAGTTATGTCAGATGACGTGGAGTATAGACTCAACGGGAAGCTTTCTGGTTCCACAAATTGCGTACCATTCAGCCTGATGCTTAAACGCTGTTTGCTAGCGTTTTTTCAGTCGCTATTCGATTTCCACCCCTACCCCTTCTTCCCTGGTGATGTAATGCGTGTTATCGTACTAGAATGCATTATCTTTTTTCTTTTTCATCATTGAGGAAAGGATGCATTTTACAATTCCATTGTATCCTAACCTTTCCACTCACAATATGCGTTAAATTAAAGATTGTCTGATGTCCATTTTCTACAATATGTTAGTAACCAACAAGAGTAAGATAACAAGACTTTTCATCATTTACTTCTGTGTACATAATCTGTGTAGTAGTAGTAGTACTTTAATTTAACGTCTCTTCACCCTCAAGTGACATTAGACCAAAAAAAAAAAAAAAAAAAAAGCATGTGAGAGATTCTTTAAAGTGTTGAGTGTTTTTGAGTAAATGCAACATCAATGCCACACTTAAGTATTGGATTCTACAAACACAAATGATCTCAACATTACCAACAACTATCAAAGAAAAATACCAACAGAACTAGAATGCATAGTTTCTGAAAAACACTTAAGAAGATCAAGGTCATTAACTATTTTCTGTAATGTTATCGGATTTCGATGGTTGAGCGCAGTGCCTCCCTTTTTGAGCATTTGAGCTTTGATGACAGGACAGTGCAGAAGCAGATGATTCGTAGAAATTTGACTCCCACAAACACAAATAATATCTTTACAAAATTTTGTTTTGAGAGCGTTTAGACGAATCTTAAACATCAAAGACGTAATTGATCTGGATTTGATTTGACTTAAACTCTCAATTATCATATCCGAATGCAGTGTATCACAAGTTTTTACACAATTATGTGAATATTGTATATCTGAGGCCTTCAACTTGTCAACAAAATTATCCTTTGCTAACTTGTTGCTAACTTGTCAAAGTATTTACAATATTCATGTAGATCTAGCTTAACATTAAGTTTAATTGTCCCTGTAGCATTGCGTGCTGCACTCTTGGCTGCATGATCTACCTGTTCATTAGAGAGAATTCCACAGTGAGATGGAATCCAATAAAAAGTAACACTAATATCTTTGCTTGCTAATTGATGTATTAAGTGCTTGACTTCGTGAGTCATCTCAACCCGTGTCTTGGTATTTTGACCTTTGATAGCGTATAATACTGATTTTGAATCCACACAAAATAATATCTTGCATGCATTTAAAGGTAACTCTTTAATGTGATGTAACGCCATTAAAATGGCTGTTAATTCAGCAGTGAAAATGGAATAATGCCTACCAATATTATAACGTTTTAATGTTTTCAAGGAAGGAATAAAAAATGCTGATCCTGCACTGCCATTTTCTATTACAGACCCGTCTGTGTAAATCTTGATATAGTCAGTATACTTGTTTTCAATGCTTATGTTTACTAAATTTTTCAAGATATTTGGAGATTGATTTTTGTTTAAATTTGTATCATCAATATCAAAAGCAGGTTTAATATGCTCCCAGGTGCCACTGGTGAAACAGTTGGCTTAGTGGCTATTTGTTTGTGTTTTAATTCTTTAGATTGATTATATCGGTGGCATAAGAAATGATTGATTGTAAAGAGTGTATTGTTTTAGCTCTTTAGCAAAATCTTTTGCGGAGTCTAATCTAATTTCTTCTTTACAAAATGTATCAAAAGCTAAAGACTTTACTATAAATTTAGCACAAGAATTTTTCCTATTGTCATCTAGAGGAAGAACACCCGCTTCTTTATAGGATCCTAGATTGGAAGTATGTATTGGTACCCCAAGTGCCAGTTTAACAGCTTTGCAGTCTATGCTTTGAAGTTTGGATAATAGGTGCTTCCCTGACAGCAAGGGTACTAGGATCTACCTAGGTTCTAGCTAGCTCCAGCCTGGACAAGCTGAATCTAGCCAGAACCTAGGTGGGCCCTAGGTGGTCCTAAGACCCTTGCTGTCTGGGTTGGGGGCATTAAAGAAAACTTCTTGGGCATATATTAAACGAGATCGAACAAGTGAGTTTGCAAGACATAAAAAGTGCTTTAGTATCTTGACCCCAACGTTGTTTACTAATAATTTTGAGAAAATTTAATGCTTTTCGTGCTTTATCAAGTATATGATTTATATGTTGGTTCCAGGTAAGTTTTGATGACAGATAAACACCTAGAAACTTAACACTTTGCACACACTTAAGGGCAATTCCATTAATGCTGAATATAGGCATTTTTTTCTGGGTTATAACCCGAGTTAAAAGGACCATGTTTGTTTTTTCTAAAGAAGTGATAAACCATTTTCTTTCATAAAATTAGTGATTTTATCTAATTCCTTTTGGTAAACTTTTTTGTATAGTTTAATGCTCTAGTGGGTGTATTTCGTTTCATTGTTACCTTCATCCACATGCATATATCGTCAGCATACTGGACTAAAACTGAATCGTTTGACAATCCTCTTTGGGAGATCGGCGATGAGTATATTAAATAAAACAGGAGAAATAACTGAACCTTGAGGTAATCCCATCTGAAGTTCTCTGGAATTCGAGTACGTGTTTCCTACTCTTACTTGTATGAAACGATGTGAAAGGAAATTTTTAATGTAGTTATACATATTACCATTAATATTGTTTTCCTTAAGCTTTTGCAATAATTTGTAGTGCCATACTTGATCATAAGCTTTCTTAACGTCAACAAAGTTGCAAGGATATTCTTCCGCCTCGCGAACTGCTGTTTGATTTGGTTGTTAATTTCACTAGATGTTCTGTAGTTGATCGTCCTTTCCGAAAGCCTGCTTGATTTTGGGGTATAATGCACTGTTTTTTCGCAGAAATGGACTAATCTGTTTAATATTACTTTCTCCATAGTTTGCAAACGTGTGATGTTAACGAGATGGGTCGATAGCTGTTTCTATCTGCTTTAGGCTTTCCCTGCTTATGTATAGGAATAACAATTGATCGCTTCCAAACAGAAGGCATTTCCCCTTTACTCCAACATCTTTGTATGAATATATGTAGAAATCGAATAACATTGCAAGTAAGTGTTTTAAACATTTCATAAGATATTCCATCTAATCCAACAGATGTTTTTGCTTTACTCAAATGTAAAATACTTTATTTTACTTCCTCAAGTGTTATTTCAGAATTTACATAGCTTTTCCTTGTGAACTCATTATCATGATTTGATTTGTTTTACTTTGCTCTTCACTTTCTCTGTACTCTTTACTTTACAGTTGATACACCTGCATTTCTACTATAACTGACAAACATCTCTGCAAATGCTTCTGCTTTTTCATTATTAGTGGGCAGATCTGAGTTCTCTAATCTTATGGGACATTGTGGTAAATTAATTCCGTTCTTCATGGTTTTCATTTTTCCCCAGACTTTTTGCATATCTTTATGACTGTAGATTTCATTAATACAAAAAGAAGACCAGTATTGTCTCTTGGCCTGGGCGTTAACTCTGATTTATTTTTTTGCCTTGTTTGCCTCTTGATGGTTTGGGGTAGAATTTTCTTGTATGTATTTTTTTAATTTCTCCCATTTTTCGCTATTTGCTTTTTCACAGTCGTCATCCACCAGATATTTCCAGCATGCTTATGTGATTTCTTTGTCTTAAGCATGGTATAGAGTCATTTGCAGCATCTAGGACTGCTTTGGAAATGAAAAATAAAGATCATTTATATTTTTATCGTGCAATATCCTCAACATAAAACGTGGACATACTTGCTGAAAATTTATCCCAATTAGCAAATTTATAATTGTACTTTGGGACTTTATCCTCAGTTAGATCTGTAATTCTTGTGCTTGTAGTTTCAAAACTTGTTATAAATTGGGATATGATCACTATTTAAGCAATGAGCCAGTATGTTCCACTCACAAATGGGAGCTAGATCAGGCGAAACCAGAGTTAAATCAATTGCCGTAGCTCTATGATTAGGGTTATCGGGGATTCGTGTAACTCGACCATCGTTAATAGATAAAATGATGAATCTACAACATTCTCTATCAACGATTGCTTGAGATATGGTCACAGTTCTTCTCCCAAAAAGGGCATGTGCATTAAAATCTCCTGTAATTAGCACTTTTTTGCCTTTATCTGCCTGAAGCATACGGATCCATTCAGTGTTGTTATCATCTGGACCTTTTGGTAAATACACTGATAATATAGTTAGTAGAAACTTATCAAATTGTACTGTCACAGCACAAGAATGAATTGTGGAAATATCTGATGGAATAGGATTAGGGCACAGTGTGTAATTTACCCCTTCATGTATGTAAATAGCTGTATTGATTTTCCCGTTTGTGTCTTCTTTTTGATAGATGGGAGGGAAGTAATAATTTTCTAACTTAGGTAGTTTATCTTTCTTACATTTAATGACTGGAGGCTTAAGACATGATATTTATGATTTGCGAGATGCTGGACTAAATGTTCATAATTAGAAATTATTGATCTACAATTCCATTGAAAAACACTAAAGTTGTTTCCTCGTGTCATGTCTAAAACTAATATTCAAATTATATGAAAGGAAAAAAGAAATCATTAATAATTAATGATAAAAATGTCAAGAACAATCTTGGTCAGAATACAACGTATACATAGAGGTGCTTAAAAATCAGTCAAAATGAACAGAGATAACACAGCAGTTGCATCAGGTGGCTTGGTCGTCGTGGGCCCGTCAATATGATTCCCAGTCCAGGGCACTGAAAGGGTTGAACCAACTGGGGGCACGTGGAGCTGGAAGGCGTAGTATGTTTCCCTGTTGCCCTGTCGTCGTCGGGAGGCCGCTTTGGGGTCTCCCACACCAGACTCCTCACGTGCCGTCCAATGTTTCCTGCAAGAGGCTAGAGCCACCGTTTTGAAAGGTGAATTTTGTCATGAAGATGGTCAAGTCTATGTTATCATTGTCAATGAAACTGATGTTTTTGACTTCAAAGAGGTCAGACGTGAACTTGCATTGAACAGCTGTCTGTTCACTTCAATTTCTTGTCCAGCACTTTGTTGCTTTGCTGATAACGAACTCACTTTCTGGTGTTTTTCCGCTACTGATTGATTGTCTGTACAAAATCTTACTGACCTTTTCTGCCTCTTCTACCTTCAAGTCATTGACTCCACAATGTACTAACGACACAGTCAGCATTTCTCCTTATCAATCTCTACTAGGCATTGTTTGACAGCTGATACATTGTGCTGTTTAAGCTTGGAGACCTGAAATCATAGGAATACCCAAGTCTTTTTCCTTGAACTCCGTTTGCAACAGAATCATGGATGACAAGTACTGTTGGGTAGTCCTGGCCTTCGTCTACTTTTACTTTTGTTTTTCTAGATTCACTGTGATCTTTTCTGTTCTTCTCAGGCACTTTGACGTCATCCTTCCTTGCGTAATTCGATCTTCCGTCATGCTGTCTGATAGGAATGACGTCATTATTTGCTTTGGTTGGTCCTTAGGCAAAGATTTTTTACCAATTTCTACTATATTTTTCGTAGACGGGGATTTTGTTGAGAGGGATGCTCCCTGAATCTGAACCAACTACTGTGCGTAAGTTGCTGCCCTGGAAGACATGTTTCTGTCTGTGTGGCAGTGGTCACCATAGTAAACTTGCGGTTTGATGTTTTCTGCAGCATTTTGTTTTGAGTAATCACGGCATTCTCCAACAGTTCAATGCGTTTGCAAAGAGACCAAATCATTTCTTTCGCATCTAGAGAACTAAAATCATGCCTACCAACCTCCTTGGTTTCCATTGAAGGGTTTTCAGTCATCTGGAGAGTTGAATTCTGCGTAGCCAAATTGCTCGAAGTTGCAGGTCTTCTCGCTGCCGGGTTACAGCAAATGGTTTTTTTCAGCCGATTATCTCCGATGGACACGGTAGACAACTTCTGAGTTCTCGTACTCTGCTGTTAGATACCGTTTGTCTCCCACTAAATCTTGTTTTCATTTTTCCTATTTCTTGGCCCACGAAACGGCCACCTTGGAAGATTAGTTGCTGCGTGTGTCCGCCATCTTGGTCATGTCCACATAATCTGTGTGTGTGTGTGTGTGTGTGTGTGTGTGTGCGTGCGTGCGTGCGTGCGTGCGTGCGTGCGTGCGTGCGTGTGTATAACTAACTGTGTTGATCTATGTTTGGGATTGCGTTATCATTTGTTGGGGCGGGGGGGGGGGGGGGGGGAGAGGACAGGGAGTATGGGGGAAGGGGGCAGTGCTAAAGATGGATATGAGGAAGAGGTTGCTTAACTAAGATGCCTTTATGTATGCTTGTTTCATCTATGCCTTTTCATGTGAATCCTTTTGTATACGTGTGTGTGTGTGTGTGTGTGCGTGTGCGTGTGTGTGTGTGTGCGCGCGCGCGCGTATATATAATAGTTCTTGTACTTATATTTATGTAATTACACCTTGCTGTAGAGAGAGCGGAGGGAGTGGAGAGAGAGAGAGAGAGAGAGAGAGAGAGAGAGAGAGAGAGAGAGAGAGAGAGAGAGAGAGAGAAGGGGGGGTGGGGAGTAGGTTAACAGCTGGGGACTGTTGGCGAGTTGGGTTAGAACAGTGAGAGAATATGGAGATTCAACTAGAGAAAATTTTGTGAACATTGTTCTAAACACTTTGAATCTTGACCGCCACGTGAGCTTTGTTCTTGGGAGTGGTGGAGGAAAAGGCATTGTCTGTGAGTCAGTGCAGTAATAAAGCGTGCCCTGAAGAAGGCCAAGTGCCGAAACGTTGAGAGATGAAAACTTGCTTGTTTGGTGTTGTCATTTGAAAGAGTGGTATATATATATATATATAATATATTATATATATATATATAAATATATATAATATATATATATATATATATATAAATATATAATAATATTATATTATATGAACACACAAAATAAGGTTAAAAAAATCGTCGCCTGTGTTGTAAAACAACACACGATAGACGAGTTAAACCATCCATAAAACACACAGTTTTCTCAGGCATTACAAACAACAGACATGAACAAAGTACAAGACAGTATGACCCAGACCACAGTCAGCATGAGAATGGGATGAATTAGATATTAAAACCTTCTTAAACTGAAACTTTTTGCCTGCCTATTTTCGCTTTTGTTTAATTTTTGCTAATATTAAATCTACAACACAGTCACAATGCATGCGTTCGTTGACAGAGCGGTAGTGCTCAGAACTTGCGTCTTGCATGCAGTAGACGTACCCGCTTCTAAGGCTTTGACTGTTTTTGTGTGTGTTTTTTTTTGTCATAGTTGGAATTCTGTGATCGGATACAATACCCTTGAGTGTTCCAGCTACTTTTTTTCCTTTTTTTCCCCAAGGAGAGAGACTTGGTCATTTCTTTGGTTTAAAACTCTACATTGACGAAGCAACTGCCTGGGCTAATTTAGCTCCATGATTTTGTGTATTTCACCTTTCTTAGTGGAAAGGACTGTTGTGGTGTCCGTGAAAGCCTTTTTTTTTAGAGGGGGCGTTACGTGCGTTTTCATGTCTGAGGTCGGATGATCCTCAACGGCTCAGGGCTACTTTCGAAGTGGCATTCATTGCCGACACAAGCGGTAGTGGAAACATTGTGCAAGCTAGGCCTTTGTGAATTGTGAGCTTGATCCGGTCTGTTGTACATTTAGCTGTAATGAATCTTTCTGCAAAGTCCTAGAAGAGCTTTGCCAGAGAGTGAGAGGGAGGAAGGGAGGGGGGGGGAAGAAAGAGAGAGAGAGAGAGAGAGAGAGAGAGAGAGAGAGAGAGAGAGAGAGAGAGAGAGAAGAGAGAGAGATACTTTATACAATACTGTAGGCAGGCATAATTGCTTTTTCAGACCTGTATAAAAAAAAATGTACATGTCTGTCTGTCCGTCTCTCTCTCTCTCTCTCTCTCTCTCATCTCTCTCTCTCCTCTCTCTCTCACTCTCTCTCTCTCTCTCTATATATATATATATATAAATATATATAATATATAATATATATATATATATATCTCTCCTCTCTGAGTGTGTATATTTGTCTATGTAGTCTATAATTCCCTGTGTCCTCTCTCTCTCGTCTTTCTCTGTCCTGTCTGTTTGTCTCTATCTCTCTGTCTTTCTCTCTCACTCTCCTCTCTCTGTGTCTTTCTCTCACTCTCTCACTCTCTCTTTCTCTCACTCTCTCCTCTCTCTCTCCCCCCCCCCCCCCCTCCCTTTCTCTCACATTACTGAACAATTTACATAGCCCATTCCTATGCAACACCAGATTAAACCAGTCAGAGAGAGAGAGAGAGAGAGAGGAAGAAGAGAGGGAGAGAGAGAGAGAGAGAGAGAGAGAGCGAGAGAAGACCCTTACAATGTATAAGGCCATTTCCGACTTTAATACATGGTGCCTACACACACACACACCAACAAACCCCCACACACACACACCACACGAGAGAAGGAGGAGGAGACGGAGCGGAGGAGAGACGGGAGACAGATTGATACATAATAAATGCGTAGGTGGGAGGATGGGTAGAGGTAGCAGCTAGTTAGTACAGATCATATATACATACATACAGAGAGAGAGGGAGGGAGGGAGGGAGGGAGGGAGGGAGAGGGGAAGAGAGGGAGAGAGAGAGAATGAGCCATGGAGTTAATAGTTTGGATTGACAGATAGATGTGAGGACAAATAACCATATAATTTAATCCTGATCCATTTTTCCCTTCTCTTCTTTTTTCCTTAATTCTACTTTTCGTGCTTTTTTGTTTTTCCTTCTTTTTTTCTTCGAATGTTCATTACTTTTTTTCCTTTCCTCCATCCCCCCACTTTTTTTTTTTTTTTTGGGTTTTTTTTTTTCCTTCCCAGCATCTTGAAAAAAACCCCCAAGCACTCTTTCCCCCGTTCTTTATTTTCGTTTTTTCTCTTTTCCTTTTCCCTTTTCTTTTATCCTCTTTTCTTCACGGTCTCAGCGATTTCAAAGCGCGCCTCTCCAAACTTTTTTCAGCGCCACCCTTTTTCCTTTTCATGGACAAAATAGTTCCATTGACACAGATCACAACGAAAGGCGTGTAGTTCTTGACTTTATCAGAAAATTTCCTCACAGATCAGCGGCAGGGCGAGGGAGGGGGGGGTCGGGGGAAAGGGGGAGGGGGTGGGGGCATTCGGGGAAATAAAAGAGGAAAGCGAACTGAACAACCGTGACGAGAAAGAAAATTTTAAATTTTGATGGTGTGTGTGGGTGTGTGTTGAGAGAAGAGAGAGAAGAGAGAGAGGAGAGAGAGAGAAGAGAAGAAGAGAGAAAGAGAGAAGATGCAGGTGGGCTGAGGATCAAAAAAGACTTGTTGGGGAAATCTTTTACGCTCACAAAAAAAAAGAGGAATGGTTGAGCAGGAGAGGGGTAGAGGGGAAATCCACAATATTCGTCGAATTTATTGTTCTGACGACGATTTGTTTTATTTTTGTCAAAGGGGAAACTTAAAACGTCTTCAGGGTTTATGCCCTCCTGGGGGGAATTTTTTTTGTTTTTTTTTTGAGAGATTGGGTGGACGGGGGCGGACAAAAGCCACAATAAATCGGACGGTTGGCTTTGTTATGACGGATTTACACACTGAAACCCAACCCAACAGGCGGGGGAAAACAGGACAATGGTGACCCCCCTCCCCCCTCCCCCCCCTTAGAGCAGAGCAGGGTTAAAGGGAAAAAAAACGCGCTTATCTCCCTTCCCTTGTGCAGTTCTAAAGGGGCTGATGGCCACTTCAGAGTACGGCCCTAGCGGAGCTGGCACCCCCAGTCGGGGGTTTCTGACGGGCCCCAAGATGACCGTCCCCTTTTTTCGCTTTGCTGTGGCACGATGAAGGACACTACGTTTAAATTCTCTTTGCTGGTTATAAATTTATGTAGTAATCGAAAGGTAAACGAAAAAGGGGGGACCAAGGGAAAACTTTTGTTTGGAGAGGGAAAAAACGAGTGTGGGGGAAAAGACAGAGAGAGAGAGAGAGGGGGGAGAGGAGGGGGAAAAGAAGGAGAGAGAAAGACTGCAGGCAGACTGCGGACATTGAAAAATATTGGCAAGCAAAGAAGGGGGCATACAGACCAACGAAAAAACAACAGTGGGTTTTGGGGGGGGGGTGGGGAAAGGGAAGGAGCGGGGAGGGAAATGGGATGGGGGGAGGAGCGATGGAGGGGTAAAGAGTGGGAAAAGAAAGGGAAACATTTTGTTTGGGTTTGGCTTTATCCCGCGAATGTGATGCAGATCAGAGCAGTGGACATTATCGATTTTTTCTGCGTAGAAACAAACAGAAAGTTGATTGTTAATTGTAACATTTTCACGTTTATCAAAAAGAGGGGAAAGGTATATCTTTTTGAAGGGTTTGGGTTTTTAAATTTTTCTCATTTACCCCGGAGGTAAGACAGAGGGAAAAGGTTAAAAAGCACAAAGGGCAAAGAAAAAAAGGAA
>CM031611.1:37720378-37736840 GCA_018398815.1 Conus ventricosus | reverse complement strand
ACATCAAAGCGTCAAAGTCTCTCTCTCTCTCTCTCTCTCTCTCTCTCTCTCTCTCTCTGTTGGAGGGTTCTAGAGGTATGTAGGAGACAAACGAGAACGCGCTCTTAAAGGTCTACTTTAGAGATTTTCGATAATTTGTTAAAAAACAGGTCTACATATCATAAAATTCAGAGTGGTATTCATTTTTTTTTAAAAATCGCCGGAAGAATTTAATTGATAAAAAAACGACTTTTGCCCCACCTGTTCAACCCCGCGCGGTACACCGAAAACCGTGACGTCAATTGATGGATGGCCGTCAGCCGCGACTACACACCATGGCAACGCCAAGTGAAATCAACGTGAGTTGCGATCCCCCACAGCCCAAGAAGTCACGAAAGTGTGGCAGATATTGTGCTGTAGGCGAGTGCAACAGCTCAGGGAGGAGATGGATATTCTTTGCACACATTTCCATCTGATCCAGATACTCGAAAGAAGTGGATTCAGTTCGTGCAAACATGCCGGGCCAACTTCGGACCTTCCTTTGGCACACCAAACAAGAACTCGGCCGTGTGTCATCTTCATTTTGAGCCTGATTGCTACCCTGCCAGCTATGCGCTGCTAGGTAGCTTTCAGATGAAAGAAAAAGAATGTTACTCCCAGGGGCTGTGCCCACAATCCACAAACCGCACCGCTTGGCAGTCACAACCCAGTTTTCAACAGTTGTTACCACAACAGCCACTGTATCAACTGCCAGTCTGCATCAGCAACATGTACCACGACCACAGCAGCTCTCACAGCACCTGTGTGCTCAACGAGTGTACTGAAAGGTGTGAACAGCGTGAGAGGAGCTTATCAGAAAAGGGAACGCCAAAGAGTAAGTCCTTGTTTTATTGAACAGTATCACATGTGTAGTGTGTACATAGTTGATAGTGAAACAGTATCACATGTGTAGTGTGTACATAGTTGCGATTGGTCAATGTGGTGCTGTGGGCCAACACGACACGCCATCACATCTGTGCGCGCCATTCGAAGCTTTTTGTTCAGCCCTTGTAAGACAAAGTTTCAACCGATTTTTTGCCGGCGATTGTGAAAATGGCGGAGAAATCTTCTAAACGTTTGCATGAAACCGATGACGAGGGTTCGAAAACCACTGTGCCACAACGGAAGAAGGCGAAGAAGCAAGTGTTCCGAAGTAAATACACGCGGACTTGGCCTTGTCATGGACTGGATTTGTATACTCATTTTCGCTCGGTGTGCAATTCAGACTTCTCCATCGGACATGGGGGAGCAAATGACTGCAAGCGCCATATCTCGGGGAAAATGCACAAAGAGACAGCTGCGAGTGCCTCCAGTCAGAAGATCACATCGTTGTTTACGAATCCAGCGAGAGCAGCCGTCAGACCCACACACGGAAGATCACCAACGCAGAAAGACTGTTGTGTGAGCTGATCTGCGAAAACAACTTGTCCCTGAGCTGTGCTGACAAGATAGTGGCGAAAATGAAAAGGTCCTTTTCATTTTCGCCACTATCTTGTCAGCACAGCTCAGGGACACACACACACACATATTTTTTTTTTTTTTTTTTTTTTTTTTGGGGGGGGGGGGGGGGGTTGTACATTAGGTTCTTCATCAGTGGTGTCATCTGTGGTGACTGCTGTGTAAGTTACAAACTGTCAAGTATATCACCTTTGAATTGACCTGAAACTCCTGTCCTGAGTCCGTCATCTGCCATCATCCCAAGGTATTTTAATTCTGCTTTGTTGTTTTTGTTCCTTTTTTACTGTTTATATTTTTTGTTAAAATGTTAAAAATGTAGTTGGAGTTTTGTACACATTATTTGTTCAATGTTAAAATGTAGTTGGAGTTTTGTACACATTATTTGTTCAAAAACGCCGTGTATTACGCGTCCGTGGAATTACTGAAGGAAATGCAAATTACTGAAAATCTCTGTGGTTATTACTGATGAGCACAACATGAGGTAGGCAGGTCTGTGATAGTGACATGCAATGTTCAGCTAAACTAGCAAAAGTATAGGTACTTCAAATTGAATCAGAACAATCATGTGTTACATTTCACACTGTGTGTATCATTGAATTAAATGACAATGCAGTGTTAAAACAGATGTGATCTAACATCATGTGCCCTTGTCATGTTTGTGGTAGTGATGTGATTGTAGTGTGGTGAGCATGACAGTTTGCCAGGGGGAAAGTTGTGTTACATGCCAATGTGTGTGTTAAGTGCTGTGTGTGTGTTCAGTTCAGAGGTTTGTTTAATGTCTTTCATCGCCAGATGATATTACTCTGTGTGTGTGTGTGTGTGTGTGTGTGTGTGTGTGTTGTGTGTGTGTGTGTGTGTGTGTGTGTGTGTGACTTGCATGTTACATTGTATATGTGTTAAATTGTATTAGTACTGCTATCATTAATAGGCAATTTGTGGGGTTTTGATGTTTCCATTGTGTTAAAAAAATTAAAAGACAAAAGATACTGCATTTGAATCTTTTTTTCTTTGTTATTGATGTTGTAATATGATCTCACCTAATGTTATAGAACGCTTTTATGTAGTTTTCTATCACTAGTATTTTTTTTCCATCGACTTTCATGGCAGTAAATTCCAAAGGTTAACTTTGTTGTTTCTGTTGTTGCGTTGATAAATTATTCTGAAAGTGTGATGCCTATTTTAAATTATATCTTTGGTGCAGATGATCAACTACCTACTCTGTTTTCATTATGATACATAGTATTTCTTCACTGAATTTTTAAGCAGTTCCCTTTAACTGATACCTCTGGAACCGTGCAGGGCCGCAAGTGTAAAGGGTTTAAAAACTTTTACCATTTGCAGATGATTGCTGAGATATTGTCTGAGACACGTGAGGAGACAGTACCACCTGATGCAGAAGAATGTTGGTGGATGATCATTTGCATGATCATCATGATGTGGCACATGTAAATACCAGTTGTCAAGCAGATGGTAGTTGGCAGGAAATAATATTAATAATTTAAAATGTGTGTTGTGTGTGTGTGTGTGTGTGTGTGTTGTGTGTGTGTGTGTGTGTGTGGGGTGCTTGCGCACACACACACATGTGCACATGCATTGTTTGCAGGGTTTCTTCATTCTTTGTAATCATATTTACAATAATGACAATAGTAGAAGAAAAAAAGGAAATAAGATAAATTTGAGAAGGAAGAATAGTTACATTGATATGGTTATGATACCAAGAATGATTAATAAAATAGCAAAAATTTTAAATAACACTGACATGCTTTTCATCATCATCATCATACTATTATTGATTATGCAGAAAGTAGGGAAAGAACATTACAGAAAATCTAATAAATACACAGTCATAACTGTAATCACAATAAAGATCATACAATCATAAAAATGATAATAATCATACAGAAAATGGGAAAGACGGTAAGCTTAAACTCTAAGAAATATGCAAAAGCAAAGCATAGAAATTTGAAAAATAT
Source organism: Conus ventricosus (assembly GCA_018398815.1). Taxonomy (NCBI): domain Eukaryota; kingdom Metazoa; phylum Mollusca; class Gastropoda; order Neogastropoda; family Conidae; genus Conus; species Conus ventricosus. The sequence goes on along the minus strand of CM031611.1, from coordinate 37,733,391 downwards.
GAATGGGATAGTTCATCATATAGCATGAATAATGAGAGGGGGTGATGTGGTAATAATAATTAATAATGATCATTCTTTTATAAGACATAAATTCCACTTTTTTGTAATCAATTTAGCAACTAGTAAGTCACTGAGCAAGAAAATGAAAATTGATATAGAGCTCTGTTTTCCCCATCCTCATCATTCATACCATGTGTCTCATAAGAATGTCACTGAACAAATGGTTTATTACACAGCAAGCAAAACATTTTTTTTTATCACAATCACATGTAAAATTGAAGAAAAAGTTGTCTTGAAATGAATGAATACATTTACACTACAGTTGAGTTAGTATGAATTATTATAGTGTTTTTTTTAAAACCAACACTGACATACTTCAGCCACTTACATGCATGCCCAGGGGCAACAGCATAAAATTAACATGTTTTGAAAATATTCTCTAAGTCCAGCAATGTGCAGAGATTACTCTACGCATGCAAAAACGACTCACAGCACACACTTGAATTAATCACACACCATGAAATTTGATAGCAGCAACACTCTAGTATATCTTTATTTTCTTTGCATGTATCATTTTTTTTTTAAATCACTTTTTGAGAAATAAGTAACAAAAATTTTCCCTTTTTTCTTTAACTGAAAATTTTTCCAGCTTAGTGATTAAAGATCATATCTAATTGTGATTAAAACATTTATACACACCCCTAGTGCTACCCCACTTGTAAATGGTCGCACAGACAATGACACATGATGATTAGAGCACCATAACTTGCAAATAATTGTTTTTTAAATAAATAAATAAAAACGCTTAGATAGGCCTGCTTGCACGAAAAACTATTCTAAATCTTTTTGGGCTTGCCAACAACCACAATTAATTTAAACTGAAAACATCCGTCCAAAAAAAGTCAATATTAAAAATAAAAAAAGGGGTTGTCCACAGAGCAGGCAAAGGGCTATTTAAAGCATGCGCCATGATATGATATATGAATAATATTAATATAATTTAATTCTTAGCCTTTATCACCTACCTCTGAGAGGAGAACAAACGACTGAGTCCCAAAACATCATCGTGATCATCTCCTTCTGCCACACTTTCTTCTTCGAATTCGGAAAACCATCGGTTCAAAATGATAAGGTAAAGGCCTTGCAGAAACATCTCCAGAGTCACACTGGCTGTCGCAATCTGTCACTGCTTTCACATGATAAAATTAAGTTCGAGCAAGACGTGCAAGAACCATCAGAATCGCTTTCTGTCGCCTCGCCGTCCATCAGTTGACGTCATATCCAAGAGCAGTTAGCCATGCCAAGATTTAGTTGATTACCCCCCCGTTTTCTTGAAATTTCAGGTGAAAATGCACACTTTCGCGGATCGGGTTTCGTGTGATCGGGAGCGGAATCGGATGTTTATTTTACCAATTTATCAAACATTTCATATTTCTGCATAAGCTGACCAATTATCGAAAACCTCTAAAGTAGACCTTTAAATCCTGAACACTCAATTCATCAGTTCTGTCCACCCAGGCGCCACCCGGGGAACGTCGGAACTCGCGCACTCCCCGACTGCGAGATGTGGATGTCTATGGCTCTTGTTTTATCGTTGGTGCTTAGCCACTGACAGATTTCATGAAGGATTGTCTTGGGGTAAAGACGTTCTTGTCTGGAGACGCTGATCGATGCTGCTTCCTTTCTCCTTTCTTTTGGCAGGTCATTTTACCTGTTCCTTTCTGTCTGGTTTCTGGGCGGCTAAAGCAACTAGGAAAGTACAGACATCTCGTCAGCAGATCATAAAGCGATACATAAGTCAACGCGCCTGAACAGATAGATGGACAAATGGCATTAAAAAAAACCCAGATAAACGAGGAACAATAGAAATGGTTACAGGTTCTTGACATTGATTCTGGGTTTATGTCAGTCAAGCCAGCATTTGCTTTACGGTCATGTACACCTGGGGCTCTTCGTCTTGCCAGAAACTCTCTCTCTCTCTCTCTCTCTCTCTCTCTCTCTCTCTCTCTCCTCTCTCTCTCCTCTTCTCTCTCTCTCTCTCTCTCCGCCCCTTCCCATCATACCTGGGAATATAATGCCTCACTTTTTTATGGCCTGTATCCCACATAACCTAGGATCTGTCATTGTCTGGCATTCTTGCAGAAGACAAAGAAGAGCACCTTGTGACCCATGGCCGCTCAATGCATTATTGCTGCACGTCGTTTGCTCTGTTTTGTGGCTTGTTTAGAGTGTGTAGGGGGGTGGGGGTGCTATGCGTGCATAACTGCGTGCGCGCATGCGTGTTTGTGTGCATGCGTGCGTGCGCACACGCGCGCGCATGTCTCTCTCTCTCTCTCTCTCTCTCTCTCTCTCTCTCTCTCTCTCTCTCTCTCTCTCTCTCTCTCTCTCTCTCTCTCTCTCTCTTTCTGTATGCCCAAACACACCAGCACGAATGAATCTCTTTCACAGAGGCACTGAAATAAAGAAAAGAAAAGTGGGAAAAAAAGTCTGTGTTTAGATTTAGCAAATGGATCCGTTCTTCTACCCACGAGTTTTTTCGACGTACGCACGCGTACGTGTGTGTCCTCCATCCACCCCACCCCCGCCACACACACACACAGACAGATATATATATATATATATTTATATATATATATATATATTATATATATATATATATATATATTCAATTATAAACAAAGCTTGCTCTTATGTCTTAGATTGAAGAAATAGGGCGAGATTAGCATTTATATCTGCAGTGGCAGATTATTCTGCCTAACTAACAGTATGTGCTTGTGTGGGTGAATGGGGAAAATAAAACAAATGCGTCTCAAAATGAGCCTTCAGAAAGCTTATAGTCTCCAATGGGGAGACGAGTCATTCCAGGAACCAGGCCTCAGCACTTGTGTCTTAAGAGGTTATCTTTTTATATTTTCTACTTTTCACAATATTTTGTAGCTCGTTTTGCTCTTTCATGATTTTCTTTTGCTTCTTAGGTGGCACCTTTGGTTGTTTTTTTGAAACTCAACAAACATACTACGGTATTGCACACCAGCTTTTTTCTGGGATAGCATTCTTCTTAAAACCGAAAAGGCAGAGGAGTCAAATTACCACTTTCCGCGGTCACTGAGGAGAAACAATCGTGTTTCGAAATATCGGTATCTGACCAGGAGTTATATGTTAGTGGGTTTTCTCCCCATTGGAGATCGTCTCCCCATTGGAGACTGTAAGCTTTCTTAAGGCTCATTTTGAAAAGCATTTGTTTTATTTTCCCCATTCACCCACACAAGCACATACTGTTAGTTAGGCAGAATAATCTGCCACTGCAGATATGAATGCTTATCTCCCCCTATTTCTTCAATCTAAGACATAAGAGCAAGCTTTGTTTATAATTGAATATTTCTTGCAGTCATTGCAACACCAAGCTGCTCTGTAAGTTGCTGGAATGGTGCGCTACTTATCCTTGGAATTTATTAGTTTATTGTATATATATATATATATATATATATATATATATATATATTGTGTGTGTGTATGTATGTGCGTGTGTGCGCGCGCTCGCGCGCGCGCGCGTGTGTGTGTGTGTGTGTGTGTGGCAGGGAGGGGGGGTGGGGTGGGGGAGGACACACACGTACGCGTGCGTACTTCGAAAAACTCGTGGGTAGAAGAACGGATCCATTTGCTAAATCTAAATACATACTTTTTTCATGTTTCTTTTCTTTATGTCAGTGCCTCTGTGAAAGAGATTCATTCGTGCTGGTGTGTTTGTCTGTCAGTAGAATTCATGAAGGCTGTAAGAGGGATGGGGATGTGATGAGATCACCAACCCACGACAACTTTGTGCTGACCTGAACCAAGGGCAGAAACAGGAAATGTTCGACTCTGGTAAAAGTCTGCGAACTCCCAAATGCCCTTCTTTTGATGGAAATTATGTTTCCAATCCGTCTATGGATTTCTTCGTCTGTTTTGGTTTTTTTCTGTTGAAAAACCAAAAAAAAAAAAAAAAAAAAAAAAAGGGGGAAAAAACCGATTCAAGCGATTTCAGTCAAACTTGAAAGGAAATGTGGCCCAGGGATAACGGCGTTACTCTTTGGTGTGGATCTGAGGGTGGGGCCCATCGTCATTCAGCAAAATGACGCCGGTAAAAAAAGAGAAAAAAAAAAAACAAAAACGGAAACAAAAAAAACAAAAAAAAAGAAACAAAACCGGCTGACCCGACAGCGACAAAAACTAAGGTAAAGAAGGAGTATTGCTCAGGGGGGACAAACGCACGACATTTTAATGCAGATCTGTGATGCAACGGGCGGATCCAACGTCAAAGGGCAGATCCATTATCAAGGGTGGATCCATTATCCGCTCCAGCTTGATTGGGGAGGGGGGCGGGGGGGGGGGGGGGTAGTGCTCCCAAAGTTCCCTACTCAGTGCTTTTTTTGTATTTGTTGTGTTCCATCCGTCTTCTTTTTCTTTCTCCAGAAGCGAAAGCCTTAAAGCAGAAGCAGGTTTTTGTTTCTTCTTTCCTTTCCTTTATGTCCGTGTTTTTGTTTGTTTGTTTTTTCTTTTGAGTCCTTAGATATTTTTTCTTTCTGCTTTGTCTTTCTTCCTTTCAATCTTTCTTTCTTTTTTTCTTCCTTTCATTGTTTCTTTCTTTTCTGTCTTTCTTCCTTTCTTTCCTTCCTTCTTCTTTTCTTTCTCTCTGTGTTTTATTTCCCTTGTCCGTTTCTTTTTAAAAAAAATTGTCTTTCCTCCTTCAAAGTGCCACAGTTTGTTTCTTTGCTTCTTTCTTTGAGGCTTTTGTTACATGTTTTTTTCTATTGCCTTTCTTTCTTTGAGGCTTTGTTACATGTTTCTTTCTATTGCCTTTCTTTCTTTGAGGCTTTGTTACATGTTTCTTTCTACTGCCTTTCTTTCTTTCATTCTTTGTTTCTTCCTTTTCGTGTTCGGTTTTTTTTTTCATTGTCTTCTTCCTCTCTTTTTTTTTCTTTCTTTTTTTTCTTTCTTTCAGTGTTTTGTCTCCCTTGTCTCCATTATTTCTGTCTTTTTTCCATGGAAGTGCCAGAGGGAGGAGATCACACACTGGTGGGAGGTGCCCCCCCCCCCCCCCCCCCCCCCCCCCCCCCCCCCCCCCCCCCACGGTGTGAAGGCAATGCTTTGAATGAAAACTCGTGGAAGGGCCCGGGGGGGTTGGGGGGTGGGGGGGGGGGGGGGGTGTTACGGGCTGTTTTTTGGGGGAGTTTGGGGACCAACTGTTTGTTTTTTTTTTTTTAAATATTTTTTATTCCCCCTCTCCTCCCCCCCACTCTAATTCCTTCACTTTCTTCCTTTTTCACCACTATCCTTCGACATGGTTTTTAACAAAAAAATTTGACATAAGTTTTCCGTACATGACAAGTAGGATGTGTATTATAAACAATAAATGAATTATGAATAGTAAATATACAATTGTTCAATCTGGCAATTTTTTTTGGTTTTACTCAGTTTGAATGAGGGGGGGGAAAAAAAAGAGAGAGAAAAAAGATATTACAAGGGGGTTTTGGTTTTTTTCATTTATACAAACAAACGACAAAAAAGAAATTATAGTGACAAAAAAAGAAATACTGGGTACTTTTAAAATTTTGAGAAAATAATGCCCCCCAACAATGTACATACCACACACACAACACAAAACCACCACACACACCAACACAAAACAACACAACCAAAACACACACCCCCAACATCCCAATACGTATTAAACATATAATACACGTTAATGCTAAAAATAAACACCTACAACATACACAATATAACCAACATATACATACACATATCATAATCAAATACACATACCTTTCTAACAAAATGCCGACTACACACAAACAAAGGACACCACACACACGCACACAGGGTAAAGGGGGGTGGTAGGAAAGTGTGTGGCATGTGTTAATATTTATATAATAGAGGACACAAGAGGGATAAATATTGCAAGGAATGACTGAGCACAGTGAAAAAGAGTGGAAATTTTTAATGATTTAATTTAAAATTGTTGCAATATGTAAATTTTGATAATGGCACCACAAACAAATTTTTCCTTGTATTCTATGAGGAAAAAAAAAATTTCGTGTGTGTATCGTGTATCGGTATGGGATACAGGAAAAGGTTTTTTAGTTGATATCTAGAGAACGCTATTTTTAAAATGGGATATCTCTTTTCGTTATATGGGTTGGGTTGTCTATACATAGATAGTTTTTTTGTAGTAAGTTACGGGGAGGAAACAAGTTAGAGTATATAACTTTCGGAATGCTCAAGGTAGTTCTACAACTTCCTCTTTTTTTTCTTTTTTTCTTTCAGGGCTGCCACCAGGGCTTTATAATATTATGGGAATCGACTAAGTACTGTAAATATTTTAAAATATTGAAAACAGATTGCATGATTGATAAAAACCCCATAACAGAAAAAAAAAAAAATTTTGAAAAGGAGTATAAAGAAAAAATCTTTGACAGCCCATGGGGTCTACCAGTTTTGTTAAAAAAAAGAAACCGTATTTCAAAGATCAAGAAAAAAGTGTGGAAAAAGCACCCAAACTTTCTTCAAATTTCTTATTGTTCAAAAAAATACTATTTTTCGATTCCAACTGTTTCTAAGAAATGTTATGAACAACGGGACTTTGGGGGTGTATTTTTCAATTTTGTCTTGTTATAAAAAAATTTAGCCAAAGCAGAATAAAATTAGAGGCTTATTGTTGTAATATTTTGTTTTACTCCAACAAAATAATTTCTTTATAAATTTGAAGGTAATCCAATGTGGACTTTTTTCCCTTTAAAGCAATTAAAAACCGCCCAAAATCTTTTGAAAAGCACAACATACAAATGTGTGAAATCATTGCTCATCCATATTACAAAAGTTGCAAACGGGGGAATCGGTTTTTTAATCTAAAACAAATATCTCGGTGGGGAATCTATGAAATAGTTGGTTTAAAACCATCTGACTGTACATTTTGGGTTTTTTTATAAAAATTTGAAAAAATATCCCCGCTCGGGATTTCAAACAATTTTGTTCCATTTTTTGACTGCTGTTGGAATAGCTCTTTTCCCCATTTAAAATGGTCTGCACTTAAATTTTCCCCTTAAAATAGGGGACCATGTCATGGGTCAAATTTTTTGTATCTGTTGGTTAGAACTACATTTAACTTTTGACAATATGTTCACTGCGTCACAATCCCTTCGTACAATATAAAAATGGTTCTAATCCCTGGGTACTTAACCAGAAATTGGTTTTTTGTCTGAATGACCAACTTTAATTATTTTTTTTACATAGAAAATGTCATGTCCACCATTCTCGCCCCAAACTCCCTTCTCCCCGTAAAAATATTAATGTTGTAATGAATACATTCAACATAATTCATGCACAGAAGTACCAACATTTTGAAATTTTTTGTAATGCTTACAACACCTTCCGAAGGGGTTTTCCAAAACATTTTCAATAATAAAATTAGCATTTCGGCCCCAAAAATTTTTTAAATGCCAAACCCTGGGAAAACAATTAAGGTAAAATTTTTCCCTCAGAATCAAGTTCGTCCCTTAACAAGAACTTCTAGAAACAAAAAGTTTCAACATCAGCATCTTAAAACCCACCCAAAAAATGTTTTTTCCAACCCGACCTTTTGATTTTGCCTTTTTTTCCCTTCCCACAAAAATGTACATTTTCTTTTCAAAAATTTTCAAAAAATAGTTGGTGGTCAGAAAATTTAAATTTTAATAAATAATAATTTTTGAAAACACTAAGGTTTTAATAAGTTATTTTTCCATACGGATAATCGCTTTTTTTCCAAAGACCAAACGCTTGATTAAAAAAGTTTGTCCTCGATTTTAGTTGTACAATAGTGTCATTTTAGGGGAAAAGTAACCCAAAAACCTTAAAAAGTCCGGTTCCCAAAAAAATTCTTATCACGTATTTGCAGCCGATTTTTTTTCTACCATCCAAACAACGGGTTTTTGTCAAAATTTTTTTTAGCCCAAAAAAATTGTCAAATTTTTGTAAGGGTATTCTGCTTCAATAAATGACTTTTTGACCATAAAGGGCACAATGTTGTGTCATCAGCAAATTGGGATGTAATTTTTACTTTATTTTTAATTTTAAATTCCTTTAATGTTCACATTACGGGGGATCAGGAGACAATATTTCCGAAGATTAAATACAAAATAAGGGAGGCAGACCCCCCCTGTTGACTCCTTTTTCATTAAACCAAAGGGGTGTATTCCCCATTGACCGGAACGGGTAAAAATTTTGGTTAAAAAAAGTCTTAAACCCATTAATATGTCGGGGCCAAAAATTTTAAAAAAGAAAAGCTTTTATAGAAAGCCCAAGACACACTTCAAACCCTTTTTCAAAACTATAATATAACATCCCGGAATATTTTTTTTTAGTGTACAACAATGTATCGTAAGTAACCGAATTTTCGCCAATGAAACGGCCCTTTAAAACCCTTTTTGGTTTCAGAAAAACCGGTAAAACCTCTTAAACGGTTAGCAATACAAGCGAAGCGTTTTTGTATGTTTTTCAAAAGGGAAATAGGCCCATTTTTAATAAATCGTTTGGGTTTCCTTTTTTAGGATCATATTTAGTTCCTTGCCGCGGGGGTTTTGGACTTTTGACCTTGTCAAAACTCTCGTGAAGAACGCACGGGAAAGACCAAATATCAATAAAAAAAAACAAAAAAAATTAAACAGAAAAAGCCACAGGCCTGGATTTTTTAAAAATTTTTCATTTTTTTCAAAGCCAACAGCTTCCTGAAATGTTTTTAAGCCTTCGATAGTTTAAAATCCCCTCTTTAATAGAACGGGTGCATCAGGGATTTATCAGAAATTTAACATCGTTTACCCCCCAAAGCAATATAAATTTTCATAGAAGCATTTTTTTCTTTAAAAAACTTTTTTTTTATCTAAAATTTGTTCCCATTTTTCCTTTTCGAGAAAGGGTTTAAGATTGTCTGGTTTTTTACGGTTTTCAAGATTACAAAAATATTCACAACCTTTTCACCCGAGGATCCAGCAAATCCTCGAACGCATTGCCATCCCTTGAATCCTGTATCTCTAATTTATGAAAACGTGTTTTTTAAATTTTCAAAAGGGAAATATCTTCCTCGCAATCACGTTCAAATTACTTATTCTTTTTTCAATTGAGTTCTTGCTGGTTTTTCTTTTTTTGTAATGCTATAAGATTTTTTTCCCCCCCTAATTTCAAAAAAACAGGGTTTCAAAAAAAAATTGATCATTGTCCAAAGGAGATTTTTTTCTTTGGAATATTTTCAATGTTTCTAAATTGTAAGGAAATAGTCAACTTTTTTTCACCTCTTGATGATTCTTTTTTTTTCTGAAATATATTTTTTTCTTTAAGCAAACTATTATTAAATTTCCAGAAAGGCCTATCAGTTTAAGCTGCTTTTTTTAAAAGTAATGATAAAAATGATTGATCTGTATCCCGGGTTTGTAAAAATTATTTTTTCGACCAAAAATTTCTTCATAATTAGAAAATAATCAATCTTCCTTTTTTTAAATGAATTAAATTTACGCCAATATTGTCTTTTTTCGGGATACTTTTCCCTAAAAACTCAAAAGATTGAATTTTACCTCAGTCAATAATTTTTTTCTGGTCCAGACGATTTTCACATTTGCATAGTTTCGACATCTTTTTCTGCCGGGGCCAAAATTTCCAGTCCCAGGATAATCCATTTCTTGGAAAATGCGCTCAATTTGTTCCCCACACCATAAAAAAATTCGGTGTATCGTTATTACTTGGCCCATATAGGTTGACAAAGGTAATTTTTTTATTTAAAATTTTCCAGCTTCATTAAAAATAAACAACCATGAGGATTCAATGACTCTAAAAATTTATTTTCAAAATTATTCAAAAAAGAAGGCAACCCCATTTTTTTTTGTCTCAGAACCACAGAGCCAGACTAAAACCCAACTTGCCTTATGAATTTTCGAATCTGTTTTAAAATGTTCTCTTGAAGAAAATATTGTTGGCTTCTCTTTTCCCAAGGAATCAAAAACCTTCCTTTATTGGGATTTTGTTTAAGCCGTTACAGTTAAATGACTTTTTAAAAAAGGATTTTCACCCCCATGGGTAAGTTTGAAAGAAGGAGGGGTATAAGCAGAGTAAAAAACATATTTATTCCACAACAATATAAAATAAAATGAATTAAGACATTTTCTGTTTCTGTTCCACATATTTAAAAAAAGAAAAACAGTACCTCACTCAAACCGAAAAACCACCGAATTTAAAAATAAACCGTTTCGGAAAATGTTTCCCAAGGGGCAATTTTTAAAAATCCAACCGACCTAATTTCCAAAGTTCACCCCATCCACTGCACACAATGTAAGTTTGCGTACAGCACCACAAACGACAACAAAACAAGACATGCACCCAACATTTTAAATTTTCAATTAAAAAAAAATTTTATCTTTGGCCCCCTTTGCCCCCACTCCACGGAGGTTTAAAAGCATATTTGTATCACGTGCAAAAAGAATACATAAAGAAAAGTAACAGGCCCTTTCCACAGTTATGGCCTAATCCGTTTCGGCCATCATGACATCTATCACGGACAAAAAAAAAAGCCCCACTGCTTCCCACGTAAACCAAAAAACAAAACAACCCCACAGCCGGGGATTATTTTTTAAAAAAAAAACAACAATCGCCATTATGTAGCAAGGATAACAAAACAAAAAACGAGAGATCCACTGGTTCCACCCCCTTTTCACACGGCTTTGATTCCCTTTACCCAAAAAATTGACCCAAAGAAATAGCTGAAAAAGGGGAAACATTGTAAAATTTGGGATAAGGGAAAAACTCAAATCCTCTACAGAGGAAGATTTTATAACGAAACTTTTTAAACCAACACGAAAAGGAAAAAACCAAAAAAACTTTCTGACCTCGTAACGGCAACACATCATCATATCCCCAAACAATTTTTAGGGCGGCAGGAAATTACACTCCCATCTTCCGCTAACCCTCTTCACAAATACTTCCCGTTTTTTCCAGGGCCCGTTACAGAGAGTGTTTTCGTTCTTCACTGAACACAACAATGGTAGGCCTGGGGGGTTTAAATCCTCAAATAATGTAATCCTCGTGCCTTTTAGGGTACGTCGAGCGTACAGACGCTGTCCCCAATGGCCGGACACGAACCTTTTACGAGAGCCCCCTCCTAGGCACCCCGGGGACGCTAGAACCCTCAGACCCACGATCCCGCTAGGCCCCCGTAGACAGCCCAAAAACCCCTTTGTCACTGGAATTTTGGTTGTCTTGAAAATGCAAGCCTTTCTCCCCGCACTGGGCGGGGGTTCTCTGGCCGGGTCCTCTTTTGATGCCGTTATGCGTAAGTTTTTCTGCGCAATACCGGACAGGTCTTTAACTCGATGTCGAATTTGCTTGAGCTTGGGTTTGGCGATTTTTTGTTTTCATCTGATCCTCTCCTTTCCCCGCGTCAGCCCCCTCTTCTTCAGTCTGCGTTGTCCGCCCGCACCGTAAAAAAGGGGTTTCCTTAAAAATCGTCCCCATTTGGGCAGTTTCGAGATTTCTGCTCCATTTGGGCCCCAACTTCACTAACTTTCATTGGTAACACAGTTTTCTGTTTTTAGAAGACAAGTCAGGGGAAAAAAGCGTGGTATCTGCTGAAGCCTGTTGGGCTTTTTGTCCCCCTTGTCCGCCATCGATCTTTGTTGTAAAAAAACCGAACAGTTTTCTCCTTGAAAGGTGCGGAGTGTGGTGGCTAGGGGCTTCTGCTTTTTTGGGTAACCTTTTCTTCAGTTCTTCAGTATTTTTTTGCCCCGAAGTGTCAGACAGCTGGAACTAGTGTTTATCCTGTTGTTTTTCTTTTTTTTTTACGGTTCCCCGGGCCGCCATAAAGCCACCCATACTTTTACGTATGAGCCCAATTTTTCCCTTTTTACGGGGGCCCGTTTTCATGAAAAAAAAATCATCCAAAACTCGTGTGGAGGGGGCAACAGGGGGGCTCGTCAACTTGCTCATTTTGAAGCTTGAACGAGTGTTAGTTTTAAAACAAAAGAGTTATTTTTTTTTAAAAGGAGGACTGAAGGCGGCGAAAAGAAGAAGATCAGGAATAGAGTTTAGAACCCACCCCCAATGACATTTAAAAAAAAAGCACAAGACAAACACATGCATTTCAACCACTTGGGTCTTTCATCAGGGGCGAAAAAAAAAATCCATTTAACAGTGGGACATACAAAAATACAAAAAAAAAAAGGGAAGAAAAATGACTTATCCGAATTCTCTATAGGGGGAAATCATGAGGCCAGGGGGTTAGGAGAGGGAAAAAGAGGGGGGGGGGGGGGGGGGGGGGGGGGGGGGGGGGGGGGGGGGGGGGGGGGGGGGGGGGGGGGGTTTGGCAAAGGGGTGGTTATATTTTTAGGTTGTTGGTTAATAAAGGATGGGAAAAAAAATTTTGTGGGGGGGGGGGGGGGGGGGGGGTTTTAAAGGGGAAGTAAAAAAAATAAAAGAAAAGGGGTTTTTTTGTTGTGTGGGGGGGGGGGGGGGGGGGGGGGGGGGGGGGGGGGGGGGGGGGGGGGGGGGGGGGGGGGGGGGGGGGGGGGATTTTTTGGGGGTTTAAACTTATTGTGATGGATCCATAACTTTACTGGGGGTTTTTTTTGGGGGGGTTGAAGGGGGGGGTTTGGGGGGTGGTGGGGATTAAAATTTGTGGTGTTTAGTGTGGGGGTTTTATTGTTTTGGTGGGTTTGGGGGGTTTTAATTGCCCTGAATGGAAAGGGGTTTTGTGGGGTTTGGGGGTAGTGGTTTGTTTTTGGGGGGAGTTTTTCCCCGTTTTTGGGAGGGTATCCCGGTTGTGCGGGTTTTTTAAAAATGGACGCCAAGGGCATTTTTTTCTTTTTAATGGTCATGTTTTGGGTTGGGGGGGGTGGTTTGAAGTGAAGGGAGGAAAGGGGGGGGTGGGGGGTAAAAAGGTTGGGGTGGTGTTTCTTGGTTAAGGGGTTCCAAAGATTTTGAACACTTGGGGGGGATGGCATTATATAATTTGCGGT